>CM075965.1:1986192-2586192 GCA_038048745.1 Coluber constrictor foxii | reverse complement strand
GTGAGCCGCCCTGAGTCCTTCGGGAGAAGGGCGGCATATAAATCCAATCAATCAATCAATAAAATAAAATTACTTTACATGAGAAATAAACCTAAAAATTAATAAATAGAAATAGTCCTCAATTTACAACAGTTCCTTTAGTCACCGTGCTTTAGTGACCGTTACAACGGCGCTGAAAAATGTAAATTAAGACCATTTTTGACCGTGGTCAAGTGATCAAAAGTCAGATACTTGGCAACTGACTCATATTTATGACGGGTGCGGTGTCCCAAGGTTCAGCGATCCCCTTTTGCGACCTTCTGCCGAGCAAAGGCAACGAGGAAGCCAGGGTCACTTAACAACCAGGTGGCTAATTTAACAACGGCAGGGATTCACATAATAACGGTGGCAAGCAAGATCGTCAAACGGGGCAAAACCCGCTCAACAACAGAAATGCGGGGCTCTGTTGTGGTCTTACGTCGAGGACTACCTGTAATTAAAATAAAAATAAAATAAAATAAAAACATCGCTTTATCTGTAGTGATGAACGTAAAAAAAGAAGGCAACAATATATAAATGAGAATCAAAAAAGCACAAAATAATCACAGAAGCTAAGACGAGGAGCCGAATTGTTGGGGGCAATATGCTGACTCTGTAAACCGAGGACTGTAAAGCCTTTGTAAAGTGGTATATAAGTCTAAGGGCTATTGCAATTCTCTCCCTTTCCCCCTTCCTTCCTTCCCTCCCTCCCTCTCTCTCCTTCCTTTGCACCCTTTTCTACCTTTCCTTTTGTTTTCTTTCCTTCTCTCTACTGTCTCCTTCCCTTCTCTTTTTCCATTTTTTTCTTTCTCCTGCTCCCTCCATCTCTTATCGCCTTTCTTTTTCTCTCCCTCTTCTTTCTTTCTTTCTTTCTTTCTTTCTTTCTTTCTTTCTTTCTTTCTTTCTTTCTTTCTTTCTTTCTTTCTTTCTTTCTTCTTTCTCTTTCCTTCCTTCCTTCTTTCCTTTTCTTTCTTCCATCCTTTCTTTCTCTTCCTTCCTTTCTCTCTCTTGTAAGCTTGCGTGTCGCGTATTAAACAAAGGACGAGTATCGGGACACAATTTTCTCATCAAAACGCGTTGAGTACCAAATTGGATGAGTTTTAAAACAGCTGAGTACCGAGGTGCTGCTGTACTTCAATTCAGCAATGTTTCTGGCAGCACGGAATAAAACACCCCAATGGAGAAATGGTATGTATTTTTCTGGATTATTTTTTTTTTAAAAAAAGCACACCAGCTATTATCAAAGCTGCGAGGTTTCTACCTGCCTTTTTGAATCTCCAGGCAGTTTTATGAATGCCTGGTGCTCCCTTTGCAAAATTGAAGGCCTTCTGGACCTCTGTCCGTCTTTCAGATAACTCTTCCAATTATTGCTTCTTTTAACGGAGGACCTGACACTGCAAAACGCAAAGAGCAAGTTTTATCTCCCCCCCTCCCCCCCCAGTCAAGAGGTTGCCTGGTTGTTCGGATAACCTCTATGCTTTTGAGTGAAGAGTCAAGCCAGGCATCTGCAGGGTTTCTCAACCATGGGGATCTGAAGAAGGTGCGGACTTCAACTCCCAGAATTCCCCAGGCGGCTGAGGAATTCTGGGAGTTGAAGTCCACGGGTTTTCAAGGGGCCAAGGTTGAACAGCTCTGCAAGGGATTCTTCTAAAAACCAGGTGTCCGAGCCCAATTTAAATTTAAAAATTAAAAAAAATTAATTACCGCGTTTCCCCGAAAAGAAGACCCTGTCTTATCTTTTCTTGAACCCTGAAATAAGTGCTTGGCCTTATTGTCATGCGCTCAAAAGCCCGATTGGGCTTATTATCAGGGGATGTCTTCTTATGGGGGGAAACAGGGTATCTCTCTCTCTTTCTCTCTCTCCTATACATACACACATTCATATATATCATCCATCTCTCTTTCTCTCTCTCTCATCTATCTATCTATCTATCTATCTATCTATCTATCTATCTATCTATCTATCTATCTATCTATCTATCATCTATCTATCTATCTATCTATCTATCTATCTATCTATCTATCTATCTATCATCTATCTATCTATCTATCTATCTACCTACCTACTTACCTACCTACCTACCGTGTTTCCCTGAAAATAAGACCCTGTCTTATCTTTTTTTGAACCCTGAAATAAGTGCTTGGCCTTATTGTCATGCGCTCAAAAGCCCGATTGGGCTTATTATCAGGGGATGTCTTATTTTGGGAGAAACAGGGTATCTCTCTTTCTCTTTCTCTTTCTCTCTCTCTCTCTCTATCCTATACATACACACATACATATATATCATCAAACTCTCTTTCTCTCTCTCTCTTCTATCTATCTATCTATCTATCTATCTATCTATCTATCTATCTATCTATCATCTATCTATCTATCTATCTATCTATCTATCCATCCATCCATCCATCCATCCATCCATCCATCCATCCATCCATCCATCCATCCATCCATCCATCCATCCATCCATCTATCTATCTATCTATCTATCTATCTATCTATCTATCTCTATCTATCTATCTATCTACCTACCTACCTACCGTGTTTCCCCGAAAATAAGACCCTGTCTTACTTTTTTTGAACCCTGAAATAAGTGCTTGGCCTTATTGTCATGCGCTCAAAATCCCGATTGGGCTTATTATCAGGGGATGTCTTATTTTGGGAGAAACAGGGTATCTCTCTTTCTCTTTCTCTCTCTCTATCCTATACATACACACACACATATATATCATCCAACTCTCTTTCTCTCTCTCTCTTCTATCTATCTATCTATCTATCTATCTATCTATCTATCTATCTATCTATCTATCTATCTATCTATCTATATCTATCTATCTATCTATATCTATCTACCTACCTACCTACCTACCGTGTTTCCCCGAAAAGAAGACCCTGTCTTATCTTTTTTTGAACCCTGAAATAAGCGCTTGGCCTTATTGTCATGCGCTCAAAAGCCCGATTGGGCTTATTATCAGGGGGTGTCTTCTTTTGGGGGAAACAGGGTATCTATCTATACCCTAAAAGGTGAGGTTTGGGGCGACCGCCGGCTGCATCCACCTGCTCTTGAATTTCCTGGTACTCGTTCCACAGATAACCGAAACAGATTGGAATAAATGATGGGATTATGTCATAAAACATTTCCATTTTTTTCCCCCTCTAAAACCCAATTCATCTCTTTTCGAAAGTCAGTGGGGGGGGGGAGATGAAAGCTGAGCCCCATCTCAATCCCACCACAGACAAAATAATAAGAGCTGAAAGTTATTTCATTCTCCCCCCCCCCCAATCTTTCCCTTGCTGCCGCCAGATGCTGTGGGGTTGGCACGTTGCTTTTCTTTCTTTATTTATTTAAGAAAAAAAAAAATTATTTAGAAAGCACATCCCAAATCTATGTCTTCGGATGCTACCCGAAAGTAATTTGTTAGACAGAAAAGGTTTATCTCCTGCTGCTGCTGCCGAGATCGCCTGGCGCTGTAAAATACCCTGGACTTTTAACGGAGCTAATCTCTTTTGCCCTTCCTCAACTCCCAGCACAATTTTCAACTCCTGATGTTCCAAAAGCGACGTATTTCTCGCTAAGCCTTACAAAGTCAGCAAAAGCAACATGCGGAAGGACGCACCGCGACGGCCAACCTCCCGTTGCCTAACATTTCCGTTGCTAAGCGAGACGGTTGTTAAGTGATATTTCTTAGCCCCCAGGTTATTTGTAGCTTTCACTACAAATGGGAGTCGAGGGTCTTTCTTTCCTAAATGCCCAAGCTGGGACAGGCCTGACATTTTCAGATTTTTGAATCTCTTAACCTTAGGCCCCCGAAGGAGATGAGATTACTAGCAGATCTAAATAACAATAAGAGAATGAAAGAGTTGGAAGGGACCTTGGAGGTCTTCTAGTCCAACCCCCCCATTTCAGACAGACTGTTGTCTAATCTTTTCTTAAAAGCCTCCAGTGATGGAGCAGCCACGACTTCTGGAGCCAAGGCGTTAATTGTTAATTAACTGGTTAATTGTTCTCACTGTCAGGAAATTCTATTTTGCCTCTCTCCTTGATTTGTTTCCATCCATGGCTTCATATTCTGTCTTCAGGAGCTTTGGAGAACACAGAGTGAAGACTTAGTCAAGAACATGGAATAATTGGGTCGGAAGGGATCTTTGAGATCTCCAAGTCTCCAAGTTATGTCGGCTGGCGACACCCAGGGGGAGGGCCTTCTCTGTGGGAGCCCCTGCCCTTTGGAATGAACTGCCCCCGGAAATGCGTAAGATCGCCGACCTCCGTGTATCTCGCTGTGCCCTCAAAACCTTGTTGTTCCGCCAGGCTGGGCTATCAATGTAATGATTTTAACTGGACGTTTTAAATTTGGGGTTTTAAATTTGGGGGTTTATATTTTTATATTTGAGCCGAAATTATTTCATAATTTTAATTATTTTTAATTTATGTTTGTCTTTGTGCTTTTAATAGGCTGTACACCGCCCTGAGTCCTTTGGGAGAAGGGCGGTATAGAAATAAAATTATTATTATTACTATTATTGGTTAATCTGTAGTGAGATTCACAGTCTTTGAGGCTGGTTAATAGCTCAGCAGCTCGAGTCCTAACCAAGGACCTAGGAACTGTTAAGGTATCGTCGGAGGATGTAAGCTGTTCCGAGTAAGGTGGTTTTTTGCAGAGTCAAAATGTTCAAGTCCGGTAAATTTAGAATTTCTAAATAGCAGGGTAGCCCTTTGGGTATTGCTCCAAGGGCTCCAATTACAATCAGGACAACACATGATTTCTTTTTCCATAGTTGCTCAACTTCGATTTGCAAGTCCCGGTACTTTGTGATTTTTTTCTTGCTGCTTATCTTCAATCCGTGCATCACCAGGTATTGCAATGTCAATGAACCATACTTTTTTCTCTTCAACTACCGTTATGTCAGGTGTTATTATTATTATTATTATTAGTCCAAGCAGGAGACCCTACACCCGTGATGGCGAACCTATAGCACACGTGCCCTAAGTGGGACACGAAGCCATGTCGCCCAGCACATGCAGCCTTGCCTGTTTGTCTTCTGGGTTTCTGGTCCGCATGTGCGCGTGATGATCAGCTGTCCTTCGTTCGCGCAGCAGTGCCGAAAACTGGTGTGCGCATGCATGCCAGAACCCAGAAGTTTGACTTTTCCGGAGCGCAATCCCTTCTCGCGCATGGTAATGCTAAAAACCGGCCTGCTCATATGCACCGGCCAGCTGAACGTCGAGCGTGCATGCGTGCTACAATCCAGAAGTATGTCTTTTGCAGCCCCAACGAGCATGCGCGCGCAACATTTCCATGTGACCTTTTTGGCGCTCGGTGGCAGAAAGGTTCACCATCACTGCCCTGCAACATTTCCGACAAGGGATTGTCTCATCTCTTTTTAAAAACCTTCAGTGATGGGAGCACCTGCAACTTCTGGTGGGAAGCTGTTCCATTGGTTAATTGTGCTCACGGTCAGAAAATTCCTCCTTAGTTCGAAGTAGTTTCTCTCCTTGATTGGTTTCCATCTGTTGCTTCTTGTCTGGCCTTCAGGTGCTTTGGAGAATAGCTTGACCCTCTCTTCTTTTTTTGGGCAGCCTCTCAAATATTAGAAGACTATCATGTCCAGGGCTGTGGAGTCGGGAGATAAATGTTCCGACTCCGACTCCTCAGTTTTTTGTACTTCCGACTCCGACTCCGATTCCAGGTACCCAAAATTTCCTCCGACTCCGACTCCTCGACTCTGGCTCCTCAGTTTTTTGTACTTCCAACTCCGACTCCGACTCCGACTCCAGGTACCCAAAATTTCCTCCGACTCCGACTCCTCGACTCTGACTCCATAGCACGGATCATGTCACCCCTAATCCTTCTCTAATGAACCTTTACAGAACATAGAATAACAGAGTTGGGAAGGACCTCTTCTACTCCAAACCCCCCAGCTCAGGAAGGAAATCCTCTACCATTTCAGACCGACAGTTGTCTAATCTCTTCTTGTAAACCTCCAGCGATAAGAGAACCCACAAAACTCCAGAAGGCCCCTCAAAGTTTGGAAGACTGCCATCGTGTCACTCCCTCCCCCCACCTCCATCCCTAATGTTGGATCTGAAATATAATAAAGGCTTAGTTAGATCCTGGATATTTGCCAAGACCGCAAACTTCGGAGAAGAGACAGCAAGTGATGGCTTTGGGAAAGACTTCCGTCTCTCTCCGGATTCCAGCTGACGCTCAACAGAAGGGAACTCACCAAGGCTTGCAAGAAAAGAGGGCTTCAAAACATGACTAACAAGAGCAGATGGTCATTTCACTGTCCAGCGTGTCTGGGGGGCGGAGAGGAGTAGGGGGGGAAGGTAGCCTGTCCATCAGTTTTGCATTTGGGGAGAAAGTAGTTCCAAAGAAGTCACGAAGGCTCTTGGCCTTCATGAATTCATTCATAAACGGAGGCAGGATATCCCCAAGGTGCTTCTTTCAAGAGGCTTTCTGGTTTTTGTTAGAATTAGGGGTGGCATGAGAGCAGCATTCCAGGACTTGAGGGGCTGCCCCAAAGAAGAGGGGGTCAAACTATTCTCCAAAGCACCAGCAGGTGGGAGAAGAAGCAGCGGATGGAAATTCATCAAGGAGAGAAGCAACCTGGAATTAAGGAGAAACTTCCTGACACTGAGGACGATTAGCCAGGGGAACAGCTGGCCACCAGAAATCATGGGACAGAAATCATCACTGGAGGGTTTTAAGAAGAGATGGGACAGTCCCTTGTCTGGAATGGTATAGGGCCGTGATGGGACACATGCTGGAAGGGGCATGCAGAGCCATCTGTCCGGGCATGTGAGGTGTCGCCTGTTGCTTTTCTCGGTTCCAGCAGGCCCACCAGCTGGTATTCACACGCCCGGGAGCACCAGAAACCGGAAGAGCAGCCGCCCGGCATGCGGGAAGATGATCTTTCGGTTTCCAGTGCGCGCATGCGCACTAGCCCCCTGGTCTTCTGGTTTCTGGCATGCGTGCACACGCAACCAGCTGGCCTGTGTGCATGCACATGCCAGAAATTGGAAGATCATCTTCCCGGTGCACGCATGCCTAAGCAGGGGGCTGGGCTAGGAGACCTTCCAGCTCCATTCCTATTCCGATTCCATTCCATTCCATTTTTTCCATTCCATTCCATTCCATTCCATTCCATTCCATATCTTCTATTCCATTTTATTCTATTCCATTCCATTTGATTTCATTCCATTCCAATTCATATTTTCTATTCCATTCCATTCCATTCCATATTTTCCATTCCATTCCATTCCATTCCATTCCATATTTTCTATTCCATTCCATTCCATATTTTCCATTCCATTCCATTCCATTCCATTCCATTCCATTCCATTCCATTCCATTCCATTCCATATTTTCTATTCCATTCCATTCCATATTTTCTATTCCATTCCATTCCATATTTTCCATTCCATTCCATTCCATTCCATTCCATTCCATTCCATATTTTCTATTCCATTCCATTCCATATTTTCTATTCCATTCCATTCCATTCCATATTTTCTATTCCATTCCATTCCATTCCATTCCATATTTTCCATTCCATTCCATTCCATTCCATTCCATTCCATTCCATTCCATTTCCTATTTTCTATTCTATTCTATTCTATTCTATTCTATTCTATTCTATTCTATTCTATTCTATTCTATTCTATTCTATTCTATTCTATTCTATTCTATTCCATTCTATTCCATTCCATTCCATTCCATTCCATTCCATTCCCTATTTTCTATTCCATTCCATTCCATTCCATTCCAGCACCTTTGGGACAACCAGGACCTGGATAGTTGAGAACCTCCATAAACAACGGAGGAGGTCAGAGTTTTGCTGATTCAGCTTCCAAGATAATTTATCCCTCTTACTTCCAGACGTTAAGATGCGATCCATGAAAGTCTGTGTCTCTTTTGCTGCCCTATTCACGATCTCTCAATACAAGGAGTCCTCAACGTACGACCCCAATTCAGCCCAATACGTGAAGCGAGTCTGGGCCCGTTTTACGACCTTTCCTGCCACATTTGTGACGTGATTCACTGCCATTGTTGAGTTAGTAACATATGGAGGCAAAGGGACTCTGGCTTCCCTGTTGCCTTTGCTTATCCGGAGGTCGCAAAAGGGGATCAACCCCCCCTCCTCCCCAGGATACGGTCATAAGTACAAGGCATCTGCATTTTGATCATGTGACCGAGGGGATGTTGCAACAGGCCGCGAGTCGCTTTTTTCAGGCTGTTGTAACTCACAACGGTCAGTAAACAGATGGTTATAAGTCGAGGACTATCTGATTTCGCAGAGCGATCGCGTCCGCCCGTCCGTCCTTTCTTCCTACCTGGAACTAAATTGCGGATGAAAAAAAACATGCCGTGCGAGACACAAGAAGGCTTTGGTAGCTACACCAAAGAGATCTAAGGGGCTCACTTCCCACCGCAGAACATGTAAGAAATGCAAACTATGCCACAGTGGCCCAGCGGCACGTGGCTTGTAACTTGGCTGTCTTGATTACCTGCACGGGGAATACGCGGCCCGTAAAGGAAGCCGAGGAAAGAACGTAAAAATATATATATATATATGAGGCAGTGGAGCAGGTAAGCAAGTGAGCCTCGTTTGGTGTTCTTTTTTCCGCTTCCCAACCCGTGGCGCGATTGACAAACCGCACGCCGAGACTCCCCGCGGTCGTGTCACTTCGGCTTCCATCAAAAGAGGCTACAAACACACAGTTAAAGAGGATGCATTTCAAAGCAGTTAGAGCTAAACCAAATCCCCGGCCCGTTTTGTATGCAGAACAATGGCCGCCTGCTTCCATATTAATTATGAACATATGCCTGGCATCTCACATCTCCTCTCACCCACACCCACCGCCACCCCACCCCCCCCCGTCCAGGAATATGGGGAGGGGGAACGAACGGGAGGAAGGGGAGAACAGTGGCAGCTTGTCAAGGGAATCCCCAGAAGGGAGGAAGGAGGAGGAGGAGGTGGATGGACAGAATGTCGGACCAGCCGAGCGGGAGGGCAAGGGGGTGAAATATGCCCAGGGACACTCAGGTGGAAAAGGGGGGAGGGGACACTTGAAAAATTCTGTCGTTTCCCCCCTCCCCCGATACCTTGCAATGGGTTGTGCCAGGGGTCTGCAACCTTCAACACTCAAAGAGCCATTTGGACCCGTTTCCCACAGAAAAGAAAACACCGGGAGCCACAAAACCCTTCCTGTGCCTGACTATTCCTTGAGCAGCCACAAAACTAGCATCTGTAGTTGAATTAAACTTTCTGTTTTCTTCTGAAACTTTTCTTTTCTTGGATTTATCCATGGTTGGCCTACCAGGGGGTTGAAAAGATCAATAAATCGTGTGCTGGTGGG
The DNA here is from genome assembly GCA_038048745.1 of Coluber constrictor foxii. Classification (NCBI taxonomy): domain Eukaryota; kingdom Metazoa; phylum Chordata; class Lepidosauria; order Squamata; family Colubridae; genus Coluber; species Coluber constrictor. Next base: position 2,576,815 of record CM075965.1, on the reverse strand, counting down.
TGTCACATCTTGGCAGTTGTGATGCATATTTTGAGTGACAGGGAGCTGCAGCAGAGGGGTGAAAGAGCCACATGCGGCTCCAGAGACGCAGGTTGCTGACTCTTGGTCTAGGTGATGGGCAAGTCCCAGCCTCATCCTGCTTAAGTACAGGGAGTCCTCGACTTACATTTGTTTCGTGACGGTCGGCAGTTACAATGGCACTGAAAATAGGGATTTATGTCAGGGGCGGGATTGAAAAATTTTAGCAACCGGTTCTCTGCCCGATTGCTGGGTGGGCGTGGCCCATTTTTGCCCTCCCCAGGCTCCGGAGGCTTTCCTCAAGTCTCCGGGAGGGCAAAAATGGCCTCCTCTGGGCTCTGGAGACCGTCTGGAGGCCAGAAACGGGCCCATTTCCAGATTTTTGGATTTCTGGAACTTCCAGAGGCCTGTTTTTCACCCTGCCAGAGCCTCCTGTGCTTACCTTGCATCCAAAACAGGCTGTGTGGAGACTCCGGGGAGGGGAGGGGCGAGGCAGGGTGGGTGGGTGGGGCCAGCCAGTCCTCGCAACTACCAGTTCGGCGAACCAGATGTAAAATTAGCATCTGGTCCGAACAGGCCGAATCCCACCCTGACTGATGTCGAGTTTAATGAAAAGGAGGACCAAAGGTGACATGTCGGCAGTCTTCCAAGATTTGAAGGAAAAAGAAGAAAAGGAAGGGGGGAAGGGAGGGAGGGAGAAAGGAAGGAAGGAAGGGAGGGAGGGAGGGAGGGAGAAAGGAAGGAAGGAAGGAAAGAAGGGAAGGAGGGAGGGAGGAAAGAAGGAAGGAAGGAAGGAAGGAAGGAAGGAAGGAAGGAAGGAAGGAAGGAAAAAGAAGAAAAGGAAGGAAGGAAGGAAAAGGAGAGGGAGGGAGGGAGGAAAGAAGGGAAGTAGGGAGGGAGGGAGGGAGGGAGAAAGGAAGGAAGGAAGGAAGGAAGGAAGGAAGGAAGAAGGAAGGGAAGGGAAGGGAGGGAGGGAGGGAGGGAGGAAAGAAGGAAGGAAGGAAAAGGAGAGGGAGGGAGGGCGGGAGGGAGGAAAGAAGGGAAGCAGGGAGGGAGGGAGGAAGGAAAGAAAGAAGGGAGGGAGGGAGAAAGGAAGGAAGGAAGGGAGGGAGGGAGGGAGGGAGGGAGAAAGGAAGGAAGGAAGGAAAGAAGGGAAGTAGGGAGGGAGGGAGGAAAGAAGGGAAGTAGGGAGGGAGGGAGGGAGAAAGGAAGGAAGGAAGGAAGGAAGGAAGGAAGGAAGGAAGGAAGGAAGGAAGGAAGGAAGGAAGAAGGAAGGGAAGGGAAGGGAGGGAGGGAGGGAGGGAGGAAAGAAGGAAGGAAGGAAAAGGAGAGGGAGGGAGGGAGGGCGGGAGGGAGGAAAGAAGGGAAGCAGGGAGGGAGGGAGGAAGGAAAGAAAGAAGGGAGGGAGGGAGAAAGGAAGGAAGGAAGGAAAGAAGGGAAGGAGGGAGGGAAGGGAAGGGAAGGGAGGGAGGGAGGAAAGAAGGAAGGAAGGAAGGAAAAGGAGAGAGAGGGAGGAAAGAAGGGAAGTAGGGAGGGAGGGAAGGAAGGGAAGGGAGGAAGGAAGGAAAAGGGGAGGGAGGGAGGAAGGAAAGAAGGAAGGAGATTATGAGAGTGAGGCCTTGGCCACCACAGGTGCCCCTCATGAGTCTCGTATCAGCCTGCCCCTCGGCCCAGCGAGGTCAAACACAATCCTGATGTGGCCCTCAATGAAATCGAGTTTGACACCCTGAAGTAGACATACCCAATTCCTTGCAACCATTTTTCATACCTTTAATCCTCCAGTCCGCTAATTATCTTTGTTATTCTTCTCTGCACTCTTTCTAGGGTCTTTAACATCTTGGGAACCAGAACTGGACACTGTACAGGTAAGTCCTCAACTTACGGCCCCAACTGAGCCCAACATTTCCGTTGCTAAGTGAGACATTTGCTAAGTGAGTTTTGCCCCCCTTTTACAACCGTTCTTGTCACAATGAAGGGAATCGCTGCAGCTGTTAAGTTAGTGACACGGTTGTTAAGTGAACCTGGCTTTCCCACGGATTGGCAGACGGTCGCAAAAATTCATCACATGATCATCTGGGGATACAAGAACAGTCGTAAGTACGAGTCAGTTGCCATGGGTCTGAATTTTGATCACTTGGCCTTGGGGATACAGCAACGGTCGTAAGTACGAGTCAGTTGCCAAGGATCTGAATTTCGATCACATACCTCTAGGGGGACGCTGCATCGGTCGTAAGTCTGAAAAACGGCAAGGAGTCATTTTTTTTTCAATTCTGTTGTTATGTCTGAATGGTCACTAAACGGACTGTTGTAAGCGGAGGACTACCTGTACGCCAAGGGTGGCCTCCCCCCGTGCAGTATCCAATGGTACTATCCCCTCATTATTAAATTGCGTGGCCTTTAATTACAAGGTATTAAGCCGATCTTCTCGAGAGAGAGAAAAAAACCGGAAAGAAAAATTGGAATTTAATTTTCTTTTTTAAAATGTTCAACACCATCCCTTGCAAGATGCAAATGAGCAGCCCGGAGGCAGGGACCGCAGATCGAAAACCAAGGTACGACGGATTCACCAGGCGGATGCTAAACTTTCGAATACAGTTCCACTCCACATTTGCCATCCGGGCAGGCGGTCCCAGCGATAGCCGCCTATAAAATGGGAAGGGCAGGAATGGGGGGGGTGGGGGGAGGTTGGGCGGGAGGGGGGGGCAACTTCTCACCTTAATGCTGCCTCCGATGAGATCAGGGGGCGCTTCGTCCGTTTCCAAGGCGACGTTGATGGAAGCAAAGGGACGGCTGGCCATCTGTTGCATCTCTCGGAGCAATTGCTGGGGAAGAAGAAAGCCAGGATGTTAATTCTGTGCTCTGAATGGAAATAGTTTGGATTTTAAAATTGGCATCTAAAGCTGTGTTTCTGAATCTTGGTTGTTTGAAGCCCGGTGGACTTCAACTCCCAGAATCCCCCAGCCAGCTGCAGTGAATCTTGGTTGTTTGAAGCCCGGTGGACTTCAACTCCCAGAATCCCCCAGCCAACTGTGGTGAATCTTGGTTGTTTGAAGCCCGGTGGACTTCAACTCCCAGAATCCCCCAGCCAGCTGCGGTGAATCTTGGTTATTTGAAGTCTGGTGGACTTCAACTCCCAGAATCCCCCAGCCAGCTATGGTGAATCTTGGTTGTTTTAAGCCAGGTGGACTTCAACTCCCAGAATCCCCCAGCCAGCTGCGGTGAATCTTGGTTATTTGAAGTCTGGTGGACTTCAACTCCCAGAATCCCCCAGCCAGCTATGGTGAATCTTGGTTGTTTTAAGCCCGGTGGACTTCAACTCCCAGAATCCCCCAGCCAGCTGCGGTGAATCTTGGTTGTTTTAAGCCAGGTGGACTTCAACTCCCAGAATCCCCCAGCCAGCTATGGTGAATCTTGGTTGTTTTAAGCCCGGTGGACTTCAACTCCCAGAATCCCCCAGCCAGCTGCGGTGAATCTTGGTTGTTTTAAGCCCGGTGGACTTCAACTCCCAGAATCCCCCAGCCAGCTGCGGTGAATCTTGGTTGTTTTAAGCCAGGTGGACTTCAACTCCCAGAATCCCCCAGCCAGCTATGGTGAATCTTGGTTGTTTTAAGCCCGGTGGACTTCAACTCCCAGAATCCCCCAGCCAGCTATGGTGAATCTTGGTTGTTTTAAGCCCGGTGGACTTCAACTCCCAGAATCCCCCAGCCAGCTGCGGTGAATCTTGGTTGTTTTAAGCCAGGTGGACTTCAACTCCCAGAATCCCCCAGCCAGCTGAGGTGAATCTTGGTTTTATTTATTTATTTATTTGTTTCAATTTCTATACCGCCCTTCTCCCCGGGAGGGGGACTCAGGGCGGTGAACAGCCAAATTTAAAAAACATATAATACAAACATTAAAAGAATAATAAAATTAAATTAAATTCATTGGCGTTCCAAATAAAATTCTAACCCCATTAAAATACCCAATTTAAAACCCCAGGAATCAATTAAGAAAATTTTGTTAAAAACCCCATTAAAAAACAATCAAGCAAGGCCGGCTTGTTGAAATAAATAGGTCTTAAGGGCCTTTCGGAAAGTGCGGAGGTCCGGGATCAAACGAACTTCTGGAGGCAGCTCGTTCCATAGGGTAGGTGCCCCCACAGAGAAGGCTCTCCCCCTGGGGGCCGCCAGCCGACATTGCTTGGCTGATGGCACCCTGAGGAGGCCCTCTCTGTGTGAGCGTACTGGCCGGTGGGAGGTTATCGGTAGCAGCAGGCGGTCCCGCAGGTACCCCGGTCCCATGCCATGGAGCGCTTTAAAGGTCAAAACTAACACCTTGAAGCGCACCCGAAAGACCACCGGAAGCCAGTGCAGCTCGCGCAGGAGAGGTGTCACATGGGAGCGCCCTGTCGCTCCCATAATCACCCGCGCGGCCGCATTCTGGACCAGTTGGAGCCTCCGGGTGCACCCCAAGGGGAGCCCCATGTAGAGAGCGTTACAGTAGTCCAGGCGAGACGTGACGAGTGCATGAGTGACTGTGCACATGGAGTCCCGATCCAGAAAGGGGCGCAACTGGCGCATCAGGCGAACCTGATAAAAGGCCCCCCTGGCCACGGCCGCCACATGCCCTTCCAAGGACAGTCGTGAGTCCAGGAGGACACCCAAGTTGTTTTAAGCCAGGTGGACTTCAACTCCCAGAATCCCCCAGCCAGCTGCGGTGAATCTTGGTTGTTTTAAGCCAGGTGGGCTTCAACTCCCAGAATCCCCCAGCCAGCTATCCTCATGCTGATGTGGTTTACATTTGGATGCTTGACAACTGACTCACATTTATGATGGTTGCAGTGTCCGTCATAAATGCAGGGTGATGCAATCCCCTTTGGTGAAGCAAAGGCAACGAGGAAACCCGATCCCCTTAAGAACGCTGTGACTAATTTAACAACTGGATAGCTCAGCAGACTAATGCATTGTAATTAACTCCAGCTGCCTGCAATTACTGTAAGTTCAAATCTCACCAGGCTCAAGGTTGACTCAGCCTTCCATCTTTTCTAAGGCAGGTCAATTGAGGACCCAGTTTGTGGGGGCAAAAAGCTGACTTTGCATAAAATATACAAAAGTATGAAGGCTATTGCTTAACGCATTGTAAGCCACCCTGAGTCTCCGGAGAAGGGCGGCATAGAAATCAAATTTTTTAAAAAAACTGCATTGATTCGCTTAGCAAATGTGGCAGGAAAAGTTGGTAAAATGGAACAAAACTCTCTTTAACAAATTTCTCACTTAGCAACCTAAGGTTTTGGCCTCGGTTGCGGTTGTAAGCCGAGGACTACTGTAATAATAATATGAAAATAAAGCAGAAGTTTCTTTCTTTATATAAATGCTTTTTTTTAAAAAAAAAGAGAGCAGTTCTGCTCCTAGCAGCTGTGCAGTAACTTATACGATGACAAGCCTTCAGATTCATTTTATTATTAGTAGGTGTCTGTTTAAGGTTTTTCTCAACAGTCATTTTTAAACTTCATCTTTCTGCGTTAGTTATACCGTTTTATTTATCTGTTAGCCAACAAAGCAAAGTGGACTAACGGGTGCCAAAAAATAAAAAAGAAGTTTTAGAAGTTACAAATATAGGGGGAAAAAAAAAAGAATTGGAATCGTAAATCTGGTACTTTCTGTCAATAAAACCACAGGCCGAACACCCAAAAAACTGTGACAAAATCTTTTTGGGGGGGGATGAGGGGGGGAGGCTGGATTTATGAAATGCCCATGGCACTGCAGATGACATGTATCAGAAGGCGAATTCCAGGAGGCTGAAACTCAACGGGGGAAGCGTCTAGGGCCTCTTCCATGAGCCCCAGGAAGGCAGAAACAAACACGGATCTTATCCGAGGAGACCGAGATTCTTATTCTTTAACCTGAAGAGATTGTGGGAACTTCATCCCTGGAGCCTTTCAAGCAGAGACTGGACTGCCATCTGTCAGAAATGGGGTAGGGTCTTGCTGGGCCGGGGGTTGGACTAGATGACCTCCAAGGTCCCTTCCCACTCTGTCCATCTGCATCTGTATGCCAAAGCAGCCCGTTTGATCGATATCCCTAAATGGGAAACGTGCTGCGTTGCAGATTGGAGGGCCGTTACGTGCTAATGCCATAAGACTGTGATAGATAGAAACCAAAGAAAGATTTCCAGCCAAAAGGCAGGGCCAGAGAGTATAAGTTATTTCACAAGTCATTTTGTTTTTTCTTCTATTCATGAGTGTCGTTTTTCTATTTTTTGGCCTCCCGCCTGGAGCAGCTCATCTTTAAGGCATGAATATTGAGACTCTGGAAAGAGTGCAGAGAAGAGCCACAAAGAGGATGAGGGGCCTGGAGGATGAAAGATAGGAAGAACAGTTGCAGGAACTGCGTATATCCAGTTTAATGAAAAGAAAGACCAGGGGAGACATGATAGCAAGCCTTCGGTATCTCAGGGGCTGCCCCAAAGAAGAGGGAGTCAAGCTATTCTCCAAAGCACTTGAGGACAGGACAAGAAGCAACGGGTGGAAACTCATCAAGGAGAGAAGCAACTTAGAACTAAGGAGAAATTTCCTGACAGTGAGAACAATTAATCAGTGGAACGATTTGCCTCCAGAAGTTGTGAATGCTCCAACACTGGAAGTTTTGAAGAAGAGATTGGACAACCACTTGTCCAGGATGGTATAGGCCAGTGATGGCTAATCTTTTTGCCATCGTGTGCCAAAAGTGGGGGGGGGGGGGGGAGCACAGGGTGTGTGTGTGTCGTGCGTGCGTGTGCCCACATCCATAATTCTATGCACCCCGCCCCCATGCATGTGTACACGACCCTCCCGTGCTTCCCCTACTTTTGGCACAGTGGGCCCGGTGGGCCAATTCTCACCCTACCCGGGCTCCAGAGCCTTCCTATGAGCCTGGGGAGGGCGAAACCTGCCTTCCCCGATCCCGGAGGCTGGAAACGACCTATATGCCAACTTCCAGGGGCCCAGAAGGTATGAAAATCAGATGGCCGGCACGCACATGTGCGCAGGAGCTGAGCTCGTGTGCCCACCGATATGGCTCCACATGCCACCTGTGGCACGCGTGGCTCCAACTGGCGCAGAGTGCAGCCGCGTGGGTGGGGATGGGAGCGACGTGGCGTTCCCATGTGACACCTCTCCTGCGCGAGCTGCACTGGCTCCCGGTGGTCTTCCGGGTGCGCTTCAAGGTTTTGGTGACCACCTTTAGAGTGCTCCATGGCTTAGGACCTGGTTATCTACGGGACCGCCTACTACCACCAATAGCCTCCCACCGGCCGGTACGCTCTCATAGAGAGGGGCTCCTCCAGGTGCCGTCAGCCAAACAATGTCGACTGGCGGCTCCCAGGGGGAGAGCTTTCTCTGTGGGGGCACCTACCATCTGGAACGAGCTCCCCCCGGAGATACGGAGGATCCCAGATCTGCCCACCTTCCGCCGCGCTCTTAAGACTTTTCTATTTCATCAGGCGGGCCTGGCCTAATTTTCTCCCTTTTACTTCTTTTAATATGTAAATTTTAAATTGGTTTAAACAATGGGGTTGTCTTAATTTGTCCGGCCAAATTATTTAATTTAATTTTATTCTGCTTTTTAAATTTTGTAATTGTGTATTTTATTGCGTGGCTGTTCAACCGCCCTGCGTCCTTCGGGAGTAGGGCGGTATACAAATCAAATAAAACTAAAAACTAAACTAAACAGGTTTTAATTTTTTTTTAATTTATTATTTCAATTTATAAACCGCCCTTCTCCTTGCGGACTCAGGGCGGTGAACAGCCAGAATAAAACATGGTACACAAAAGTTAAAAACAATTAAAAATTATTAAATATTATTTGGCCAAGAATTAAAACAACCCAATTTAAAATCAAAAAGGTTCACCATCACGGGTATAGGCAGTAGTGGGTTTCAATTTCGGCCGCTACCACTTCGTTCGTGGGTGTGTGCATGGGTGGGAGGAACCTCCCTCCACCACCGCCACCAGTTATCCCGACCCAGGGCAAACTGGTAGCAATCCCCCAGTGAGTATAGGGTTTTCTGCCTGAGGAGGGGGTTGGACTAGAAGACCTCCAGGGTCCCTTCCAACTCTTGTCATTCTGTATTCTAAAACAGTTCAGAAGAGAAAGGATGACGTAATCTTCCAGTTCTTGGGGGGCTACTACAGAGAAGACGGGGGTCGACCTAGTCTCCAAATCACCGCCTAGGAGAAATTTCCTAACAGTAATTCCTCATCTCACAACCACACTGGAGCCCAAAATTTCTGTTGCCAAGTGAGATCGCCGTTAAGTGAATTTTGCCTCCTTTTACGACCGTCCCTAGCACGGTTGCTGGGTGAATTGGTGCAGTTTTTAAATTAGTGACACTGCTTGTTCAGTGAATCTGGCTTTCCCACGGATTGCCGGAAAGTCGCAAAAGTTGATCACATGATCACTTGGGGGGGATAGAGCAACGGTCATAAGTACGAATCAGTTGCCAAGGATATGAATTTTGATCACAGGGCCCCGGGGACGCTGCAACGGTCGCTAAGCGTGAAAGAGGCTCCTCAGTCAATTTTTTCCCAATGCCGTTGTAACAATGCCGTCACTAAACGGACTGTGGTACATTGTAATCTATTTGTATAGCAGCGTTTCTGGATTGCGGCAACTTTCAAGTTGTGTAGACTTCAAGTCCCAGAATTCCACAGCCAGCCCCGGGAATCCTGGGTGTTGTAGTCTACACAACTTCAATTTACTGAGATCCAGAAAAACTGCTCTTAAAAAACATAAAACCCATTACTGATTTATAACCCAACACGTAGCATCTGCCCTGCGTGAGAAAAATCTGCTAAAGAGATAAAAAGACACAAGCGGACAAGATCAATGCTCCTTTCATCTTGAAACATCAAATATATCTATCTATCTATCTATCTATCTATCTATCTATCTATCTATCTATCTATTTCTATTCTATTCTATTCTATTCTATTCTATTCTATTCTATTCTATTCTATTCTATTCTATTCTATTCTATTCTATTCTATTCTATTCTATTCTATTCTCATTCTGTTCTACTCTACTCTACTCTACTCTACTCTGTTCTGTTCTGTTCTATTCTATTCTATTCTATTCTATTCTATTCTATTCTATTCTATTCTATTCTATTCTATTCTATTCTATTCTATTCTATTCTATTCTACTCTACTCTATTCTATTCTACTCTATTCTATTCTTCTATTCTATTTTCTATTCTATTTTCTATTCTATTCTAATTTTAATTCTATCCTATTCTATTCTATCTGATTCTATACTATTCTATTCATTATCTATCTATCTATATCTATCTATTTATCTATATCATCTCTCTCTTTCTCCTATCTATCTATCTATCTATCTATCTATCTATCTATCTATCTATCTATCTATCTATCTATCCATCCATCCATCCATCCATCCATATCATTCTATTCTATTCTATTTTCATTTTGTTCTACTCTATTCTATTTTCTATTGTATTCTAATTCTAATTCTATTTTATTCTATGCTATGCTATCTGATTCTATACTATTCTATTCATTATCTATCTATCTATCTATCTATCTATCTATCTATCTATCTATCTATCTATCTATCTATCTATCTATCTATCTATCTACACACACACATATACACACACACACATATCAAATACACACACACACACATCCCTTGAGAATTTTTCTTTTGCTTCAGCTTTTCTTCCTCCTTATTCTTCTTCAATAAAGAGCCTGGTGGCGCAGTGGACTAAGTGCTGTTAAAGTAGCACTTAGCTGCCAGCTGCCTGCAATTATTGCAAGTTCAAATCTCACCAGGCTCAAGGTTGACTCAGCCTTCCATCCTTTCGAGGTAGGTAAAATGAGGACCCCGATTGATGGGGCCATAAGCTGACTTTGTAAAAAAAAGAACACAGTTTAGGGGAGGCCAAAAGCCCTACTAAGCAGGTATATACAATAAGTATGAAGATTATTGCTTAATGCATTGTAAGCCGCCCTGAGTCTCCGGAGAAGGGTGGCATATATTCTAAGTAATAAATAAATAAATATAATACCTGTTTCTTTTGCAGCTTAAGTTTTCAAGCTTTATAGCTAAATTGCAGCTTTTGTGGACGGTTAAAGGAACACGGAGCGAGATACAAACGAAAGGAAAGGAGAAAATATATATATATATATATATAGGCCTGGCTATAATGAGGGAGGGACAGAAGGGCTGAGATGGTACCGAGCTGGTTTTGGAAGCCATCTGGTTCATATGTGGGTACGGGAGGTGCAAGATTAATGGCCCCCGTAAATAACGAATGCACCAAAGGCCAGAAAGAGATGAGGGACTGGAAGAGCAACACCTGGAGTTACTGTGCCGAACTGGATATCAAAAATGGGCCCTGGCCACTAAGGGACACATTCGGAATTTACTTGTGAAATCGTGATGCTGAAGGATAATGTAATTCGGGCAGTTCCTGGGAATTTTTGAGCGCAAAAATCTGTCCTGAGGGTCAGCTGGGGCAAAACAAATTACCCAGGTAGAATCTTTCTTTCTTTCTCTTTTTCCTTCTTTCTCTTCCTTCCATTTCTGTCCTTCTCTCCCTCTATCCTCCCTCCTCCCTTTTTCCTTCCTTCCTTCCTCTATCCATCCATCCTGCCTCCCTTTTTCCTTCCTTCGTTCCTTCCTTCCATCCATCCATCCATCCTCCCTTTTTTGTCCTTCCTTCCTTCCATCCATCCATCCTCTTTTTTGTCCTTCCTTCCTTCATTTTTTTAAAAAATTTGATTTATATGCAGCCCTTCTCCGGAGACTCAGGGCGGCTTACAATGCGTTAAGCAATACCCTTCATACTTTTGTATATTTATACGAAGTCAGCTTATTGCCCCCACAAACTCGGTCCTCATTTTACCCACTTTAGAAAGGATGGAAGGCTGAGTCAACCTTGAGCCTGGTGAGATTCGAACTTACAGTAATTGCAGACAGCTGGTGCTAATCACAATGCTTTTAGTCTGCTGAGCTATCCAGGCTCCTTCCTTCCTTTTCTGTCCTTCTCTCCCTCTATCCTTCCTTCCCCCCTTTTTGCTTCCTTCCTTCCTCCCTCCCTCCATCCATCCTCTCTTTTTTGTCCTTCCTTCCATCCATCCTTTGTCCTTCCCTCCTTCCTCCCTTTTTTGTCCTTCCTTCCTTCCTTCCATCCATCCATCCATCCTCCCTTTTTTGTCCTTCCTTCCTTCCTTGTCCTTCCTTCCTTCCTTTCTTCCATCCATCCATCCATCCATCCATCCATCCATCCATCCCTGGGAATTTTCAAGAAGACACTGAACAGCCATTTGTCCTGCCTGAGCAAGAGATTGGACTAGAATTCTGTCATTCTGTAAAAGTTCAGAAGAGAAGGACTAGGGGGTGACAGGATAGGCTTCCAGTACTTGAGGGGTGGTAAGAGAGAAGAGGGAGTCCATTTATTCTCCAAAGCACTTGAAGGCAGGACAAGAAATATCAGGCATATGATCCTTAAAGAGAGAATTAACCTCGAAGTAAGGAGAAACTTCCTGACAGCAAGAACAATTAATCGCCCCCAGCAGTTGTGGGAGCTCCATCACTGGAGACTTTCAAGAAGAGACTGGACCACAACTTGTGTGGAATGGCATAGGGTCTCCAGCTTAAGCAGGGGGTTAGACTAGAAGATCTCCAAGGTCCCTTCCTAGGCCACGATTCCATCTTCCATGTCCTTCTGCCTGTACTAGCAAGGAGTCGAGAGATCTGCCGTTGCAGGATTGACTTGGGAGAAGTCCCACCTATGCACCGAGCATCCCTTTTAACCTCCTACTTTAAAAGATGTTTAGCAGATTGCAAACCGAAGAAAGCCCCCAAAAAGCAGATTGCTAGGTTGCTGCTCGGTAATTGTGCCCTTCAGCTACCATAAAACGCTTTGTCTAATGGCTGTGAAAAGAGAAAAGAAAAAAAGAGAGAGAGAGAGAAAGAGAGAGAGAGAGAGAGAGCAAGCCAGAGCAAGCTGTCCTGATAAATATGCCTGAAATAAGAATCTAGCAGAACTCATTAACGCTGCGAGGAGTCGAACATTCGCACAATCAAAGCATCCGCCCGTGAGGTTCCTTGGACGCAGTCAACGCAGCTTGTTCACCCTTCAAATTAGAAGACAATGCAAGCCTGACACAGACCGAGTTTTGAAGCTGGCTGAGTCACGCGCGGGATGGCTGCCAGGGATCCATTCATAAGACCCGGACGTGATGTGGTTCTCGACTACTACGAGGAGGTGTCAAAAATTAAGGGTGGGAGAGAAAAAGCTAGGAGAGCAAGAAGGGAAGAGCTGAGAGGAGCTGCCAGGCAGTCTAGCCTCACTTGGGAAAAAAAAAATTAAGGCTTTAATTTGGTGGCTTAGTTTAGTGGGTTCCACCCCCCCCTTCCCCCCGTTATTTCTTAAACGGTACCGATAAAGGAGAACATTTGCAGCTCAGGGTTGAAATGAGAGGTCCTTTTAGGGCTCTCTAAGCTTGGTGGCTTTCTTGTAGACATCTCATGACCCAACTAGGGAATACCATCCATGCTTGTGGAAAGGAGGAAGAGGACGCCTGTGGGGTCCTTGGTGGATTTAGTCCTATTTTACGATCTTTCTTGCCGTAGATGTTAAGTGAATCGCAGCAGTCATTAAGTCAGTAAAGTGAATTCCTTGCTGGATTTCTTTCAACATTGTCTTTGGGGTCAATTTCACCCCATCCAAGTTGATCTGGATGAAAACTGCTCCTCTTCTAGCACAGTTTGGCTAAGACGGCTAGCAGAGGACTCGGGGAGAATGTAGTTCAAACATGTTGGGGTTGGTGGTAGTGGGAGGAGGAGGAGGAGGGAGAAAAGCAGGAGGAGGAGGAAGAGGAGGAGGAGGAGGGAGAAAAGAGGAAGGAAGGAGAAAAGAGGGAGGAGAAGGAGCCTGGATAGCTCAGCAGACTAATGCATTGTGATTAACATTCAGCTGCCTGCAATTACTGTAAGTTCGAATCTCCCCAGGCTCAAGGTTGACTCAGCCTTCCATCCTTTCTAAGGTAGGTCAATTGAGGACCCAGTTTGTGGGGGCAATAAGCTGACTTTGTATAAAAATATACAAAAGTATGAAGGCTATTGCTTCACGCATCGTAAGTCGCCCTGAGTCTCCGGAGAAGGGCGGCATATAAATCAAATTTTTAAAAAAAGGGAGGGAGAAAAGAGGGAGGAGGAGGAGGAGGAGGAGGGAGAAAAGAGGAAGGAAGGAGGAAGAGGGAGGAGGAGGAGGGAGGAACAAGGAGCAGGATGACAAGTGTGGGATCCTTGGTGCTCTCTTGAGCTTGGTGGTATTCTTGCTGACATTTCATTACCAAAATAGCTAACATCATCAGTGCTAGAAGGGAATGAGGTTTACAGAGAGGAGGAGGAGGAGCTGTACTATGAACAGGCAATGAGAGATGGAATGCTTTATATTCCACCCTTATTCTCAGAGTTCCAGGAGCCCCAGAAAGAGAATTTGGAATTGCATTTCGGGTCTTCTACATTTTTATTCTTCTCTTGCTTTTAATACGTTCCTTCTACTTCTTCGCTTAAGTGACTAATAAGGCATTATTCTCAGAAGAGAGCGAGGGCCATTTTTACATCGTAGGGGCTTCGGGAGTTAGAGAAATGGTCTCAAATTCCTATAAACGCCACTGAAGAGACACAAAAGCGAAATTCACACTCAAAGGATGGGAAAATACCAGGCTTGACAATAGAGCTTGTCAGAGAGAACTTGAAATAATAATTGAATGCAAACTGAAGAGGAGCTTGCGGTGTGAAGTGGCAGGAAAAAAAAAAAACCAACAACAACCGAAAAAACACAAATGCAATTTTAGATGGCATCAACAGATGTAAATTTTCCAAGTCATGAGAAATAACAGGTCTGTTTCTTCTTGTGCTGGTCAGATCCCAATCTTGGATATTCTGCCCACATTTTTTTTTTTTAAAAAAAAAGCCGTATGCAATCCGGTAAGAGGAGAATATTTGCAGCTCAGGGTTGAACTGTGAGGTCCTTGGTGCTCACTGAGCTTGTGTGGTTTTCTTGGAGACGTTCCATGACCCAACTAGGGAACGTCATCAAGGCTAGAAGGGAGTGGGGTTTGTGGAGAGGAGGAAAAGGGGGAGGGGAAGGAGGAGGAGGAGGAAGAGGAGGAAAAAGAGAAGGAGGAGGAGAACTGTGGGGTTCTTAGTGCTCTCTGAACTTGCTTGTTTCCTTGCAAACGTTTCATGACCCAACTAGGGAACATCATCAGTGCCAGAAGGGAGGTGGGTTAATGAGAGGAGGAGGAGGAGAACTGTGGGGTCCTTGGTGCTCACTGAGCTTGTGTGGTTTTCTTGGAGACGTTCCATGACCCAAGTAGGGAACGTCATCAAGGCTAGAAGGAAGTGGGGTTTGTGGAGAGGAGGGGAAGGGGGAGGGGAAGAAGGAGGGGGAGAAAGAGGAGGAAGAAAAGGGGGAGGAGGAGAACTGTGAGGTCCTTGGTGCTCTCTGAGCTTGGTGGTTTTCTCGGAGACGTTCCATGACCCAACTAGGGAACGTCATCAAGGCTAGAAGGGAGTGGGGTTTGTGGAGAGGAGGGAAAGGGGGAGGGAAAGAAGGAGGAGGAGGAAGAGGAGGAAGAAAAGGGGAGGAGGAGAACTGTGAGGTCCTTGGTGCTCTCTGAGCTTGTGTGGTTTTCTTGGAGACATTCCATGACCCAACTAGGGAACGTCATCAAGGCTAGAAGGGAGTGGGGTTTGTGGAGAGGAGGAAAAGGGGGAAGAGAAGAAGGAGGAGGAGGAGGAGGAAGATGACAATGACGACAACTACGATCGTGGGGGTCCTTGGTGCTCTCTGAAGTGGTTGGTTTTCTTGCAGACGTTTCGTTACCAAGCTAAGTAACATTATCAGTACAAATTCAGCATTGATGATCATCACATCATCAACAGCACATTAGCAGTAGCAGCACTGATGATGTTAACTAGTTTGGTCATGGAACGTCTGCAAGAAAGCTACCAAACTCAGAGAGCACCGAGGAGCCCATGGTTCACCCTCTGTCAAATCCACTCGCCCCTCCCTCGCCAGTTGTTTTATTTATCATTTTACTCATGAGTAGAGTAAAATGATACTCTACTCATGAGTAAAGGAGTATGAGAAAGGATACTGAAAATATCCTTTCTTGTAAGGGTATTTTAGGACACGCGCAATGAAAAAAATCTGCAGTAAGAGAGCAAAAGCAGACAAAAGAACCGTAACCTACAATTTGCCAATGCGTTTCATAGCAAAAAAAAAAAAAAATACTATATCCAAACTACAAGTTGGAGGCGCTAAGATTTATTGCAATGCCTCGGTGGAACCAATGCCTCCCTTGACAGAAAAACTGGAAAGCGTTACCCAAATAATTTTATAATGGCTGCAGACAGCAAAACCAGACTAATGGCCGTGTTTGCAGTTGTCAGAAATAAGTGAAGTATATGGATATTTATTACATGTTTAGCAGGCAAAACTGCATATATATCTCTATCTCCCTATC
Source organism: Coluber constrictor foxii (assembly GCA_038048745.1). NCBI lineage: Eukaryota > Metazoa > Chordata > Lepidosauria > Squamata > Colubridae > Coluber > Coluber constrictor. The sequence goes on along the minus strand of CM075965.1, from coordinate 2,561,271 downwards.
TCTCTATCATCTATCTCTCTATCTCTCTATCATCTCTCTATCTATCTCTCTATCTATCTCTCTATCATCTCTCTATCTATCTATCTATCTATCTATCTATCTATCTATCTATCTATCTATCTAATCTATACATACATATATATCATCCATCTCTCTTTCTCTCTCTCTCTCTCTATTTTCTACCTACCTATCTTCTATCTATCTATATCTATCTATATCTATCTATCTATCTATCTATCTATCTATCTATCTACCTACCTACCTACCTACCATCTATTTATCTATCTACCTACCTATCATCCATCCATCCATCTACCTACCTACCTACCTACCTACCTATCTATCTGCCTACCTATCATCTATCTATCTATCTATCTATCTATCTATCTATCTATCTATCTACCTACCTACCTATTATCTATCTATCTATCTATCTATCTATCTATCTATCTATCTATCTATCTATCTATCTACCTACCTACCTACCTACCATCTATCTAACTACCTACCTACCTATTATCTATCTATCTATCTATCTATCTATCTATCTATCTATCTATCTATCTATCTATCTATCTATCTATCTATCTATCTGGTATTTATGCTCATGATCAGTTCCTGCTATTCAATGGCATGATTAACCTATGGACCAGTTTATCCTGTCACATTAAGCCAAATAATGGGGTTTATTTGAGTGGCTAAGCATAATGAACATATCCGGTTGTCCGCTGTTATTTCATGCTGATCTAGGATCAAAATGAAAGATTTGATTCCATGTAGTTGTTGCCGTTTGCAATCCGTGCCCGCCTCGTGGCTTAACGTTGTCTGTGAACACCATTTTCCAATTTTGTTTTTCCAATTCAGAATAGAGGTGGAAGGGACCTTGGAGGTCTTCTAGTCCAACCCCCTTTCTACTGTTTCACACAAATGACTCTTAAAAAAAAAAAAACACCTCCAATGTTGGAGTACCCATAACTTCTGGAGGAAAAATGTTCCACTGATTAATTCTTCTAATTACCAGGAAATTCCTCCTTATTTCTAGGCTGCTTCTCCCCTTGATGAGTTTCCATCCGTTGCTTCTTCTCCTGACTTCAGGTGCTTTGAAGAATAGGCTGACCCCCCTCTTCTTTGGGGCAGCCCCTCAAATATTGGAAGAAGACTGCTATCATGCCTCCCCTGGTCCTTCTCTTCACTAGACTTCACTAGGAACAGGCTTCGACTCAACCCTTCCAAGACCGAGTGGCTGTGGATGCCGGCATCCCGATATAGCCAGCTGGTGCCATCACTGGCTAGTGGGGGTGAGTCACTGACTCCCACAGAGGGGGCTCGCAACTTGGGTGTCCTCCTGGACACACGGCTGTCTTTGGAAGAGCATATGATAGCTGTGGCCACGGGGGCCTTCTATTGGGTCCGCCTGATACGCCAGTTGTGCCCCTTTCTGGATTGGGACTCCTTATGCACGGTCACCCATGGCCTCGTCACCTCTCGGCTGGACTATTGTAACGCTCTCTACATGGGGCTCCCCTTGAGGTGCATCCGGAGGCTCCAACTGGTCCAGAATGCGGCCGCGCGGGTGATTATGAGAGCAACATGGCGCTCCCATGTATCACCTCTCCTGCGCGAGCTGTACTGGCTCCCGGTGGTCTTCCGGGTGCGCTTCAAGGTGTTGGTTCTCACCTTTAAAGCGCTCCATGGCATAGGGCCAGGGTATTTGCGAGACCGCCTGCTGCTACCGATAACCTCCCACCGGCCAATACGCTCTCACAGAGAGGGCCTCCTCAGGGTGCCATCGGCCAAGCAGTGTTGGCTGGCGGCCCCCAGAGGGAGAGCCTTCTCCGTGGGGGCACCCGCCCTGTGGAATGAGCTGCCTCCTGGAATACGACTGATCCCGGACCTCCGTACTTTACGTAAGGCCCTAAAGACTTTTTTATTCCAACAAGCCGGCCTGGTTTAAAGGGTTTTTAATGAGGACTTGCTCAATTTTATTGATTTGGGTTTTAAATTGGGAAAATTTTAATTTTGTGGACTTGGGGTTTTAAATTGGTAAGCCGACGATTTAATTTATTTTAGTTCTCTTAATTTTTGTATTATATGTATTTTAATTCTGGCTGTTCACCACCCTGAGTTCCTTTGGGAGAAGGGCGGTATATAAATTCAATTAAATAAATAAAGCCTCAGATAGCTCAACAGGCTAATAGCCTGTTATTAACATTCAGCTGTCTGCAATTATTGCAAGTTCGAGGCTCAAGGTTGACTCAGCCTTCCATCCTTTCTAAGGTAGGTCAATTGAGGGCCCAGTTTGTGGGGGCAAGAAGCTGACTTTGTATAAAATATACAAAAGTATGAGGGCTATTGCTTAACGCATTGTAAGCCGCCCTGAGTCTCCGGAGAAGGGCAGCATATAAATCTAAATAATAATAATAATAATAATAATAATAATAATAATAATAATAATAATAATAATAATAATAATAATAATAATAATAATACAAAAATAGACTAGCCAGGCCCAGTTCCTGCAACCGTTCATTGTATGTTTTAGACTCCAATCCCCTAATCATCCTGGTTGCTCTTCTCTGCACTCTTTCTAGAGTTTCCATATCTTTTTTATAGTGCGGTGACCAAAACTGGATGGAGTACTCTAGGTGTGGTCTTACTACGGCTTTATAGAGTGGCATTAGTACCTCCCTTGATCTTGCTCTTGCTCTCTGCCCCGAGAAACTGGCCCGGTGCAGCCGATACTCTGCATTGTAGAAGGCTCCAGGAGGAGGAGGAGGGGACACCATCTCCCCCATTGTGAAGTGTGCTAAATTCAGGCGCTGTGAGAGCAGTGGGCAGGCTATGGAAGTGGCAACAGCAGCGGCGTAAGCCACAGCCAGGCCGAACCAGTGTCTCAGGGCAGAGAGCAAGTCGTGCGTCTCCCCGAGTGACCAAGGTGCATGCAGCACGAACAAGGGCCGGAAGATGGTGCCTGCGAGATATACAAGTATACGCGGGGGTGAAATCTACTTGTCTTCCCTACCGGTTCGGAAGTGCATAGGCTGCGCGGACTCTCTGCGCATGCACAAACCCGGAACCTAAAGTTACTTTTTTTCAGTGGCGTTGTAACTTCGAGCAGTCACTAAAAGAACCGCTGTAAGTCGAGGACTACCTGTATTAAAAAGAACGGTTCCCAGCCTGTCCAAATCTGTTTCTTTAAAATCCCTCCGTGCTGACATCTAATCTAAGCATTGAGGCAAAAAAAGCCCAAAAACAGGTTCTGTAAAAAAATAATAATAATAATATTTTTTTTACAGTAAGAGGAGAAACCCTTAAATGCCTAAAATAAACACGCTGTGTCCTTCGAGAAGCCAAAAGGGGATGGGAGGGGGAGGGAAACAGACATCCTCCCTTTTGCAGAGATCCACATAAGGCAACAGATAATTCTGTGGCGGTATTTCCATCATCGCTTAAAATTAAGTTTTCGGTTCCCTGGGGCAGCTATTGCATTAACGTTAGCTAATTAGGTTTGTAACCAACTTTGTAAAGCCACATTTATGGCAATTTTTTTTTTTTTTGGAAAAAAGACAGACAGAAAAAAAGGGGCAAAGAAATTAAAATTCAAATGCTTCTCAACAGGCGTTTTCACTTTTCAAATTACGACAAACACAGAGAGAGGGAGAGAAAGAGAATAAAGCTGCTGGGAATTGAGTGTCACATGAAACCAAGAGACAAATGGAGCCTCATCGAGGATTAAACCCATTAACCCCCATTATGGTATCAGAACCAAGCCCTAAACAGGAAAAAAAAGACAATAAAAGGATCTATATGGCGACCGGTAGGCTGATGGCTACGGTGGTGCCGGTTAATTTTCAAATAAAAGACCCAATGCAAATGCAAATGAGGAATGCGGAAGAATATAATAACATCTCCCCCATCGACGGAGCCCCAAAGGATTATGCCGTGTAATTATTTAAGGAACTATCATAATTCTCCAAATAGAGGGATCCCTTCTCTTTCATTTTATCCAGGGATGTTGAGTCTCAAAGATGCTCGTATGGGACAAGAGGAGAGGCAGATGATTGGGTGGCGACTAAAAGAAAATTAAATGTTTCGGGGCGCCCTGCGTGGAGTGGCTGAGAGATGGTACCAATCCCAGCCACCCGAAGGCTCGCGCTCTCTCTCTGGTGTGATGTGCGGCACACGTGTCGCAGAGCGCACAAAAATGATTTCTTTCTTAAATGACACTGTCTTTCAGACCCAGGAGAGGTGAGACATTTCCCAGAACCCTGGAGGAGTCGAGGAACAGCACAAATGTTGATTTTATCCTCGAGGATCCTGTGGCTGCAAAAAAATTAAAATAAATCCTGTTTTTAAATTTTTCGTTTCCAAAAAAAAAATAATAAAAAATCAGCAGCAGAAGAGCTTTCCGGAGTATCTTTTCTCTGCAAGACCTTTCAAAATCTTAGGAATATTAAAGGTGTTTTAAAAGCTTTCCGCCACAGGTTCGCCCTGGAGGGAGGAAGTCTTTAGCCGAGTAAAACTCAAAAAATCTTTAAAAAGTTATGTAACCGACTTATGACCGCCGTGGAGCCCAACATTTCCGTTGCTAAGCGAGACATTTGTTAAGTGAGCTTTGCCCCACTTTACGACCTTTCTTGACACAGTTGTTAAGTGAATCATTTGCGGCTGTTAAATTACTAATACGGTTGTTGAGTGAATTCGGCTTCCCCCGTTGACTTTGCGTGTCTATATGTCACGTCACCCAGGGACGCTGCGACCGTCATAAATAGGAGTCAGTTGCCAAGCGCCTGGATTTTGATCATGTGGCCACACGGGGATGCAGCTATGGTCGTTAAATGAGAGAAACGGTCATAAAGTCACCGTTGTAATTTTGAAAGGTCACTCAATGAACTGTTGTAAATCGAGGATTAGCCGAACTGTACGGCTAGTCCTCAACGTAGGACCACAATAGAGCTCAAAAATTTCTAAGCGAGACAGTTGTTCAGTAAGTTTGGTCCCATTTCATAACCTTCCTTGGCCCATTGTTAAGTGCATCACGGAAGTTGTTATTAAGATAATTCTTAAGTGAATCTGGTTCCCTCGTTAACTTTACTGGACAGGAGGTGGGGAAAAGGGACCCCAGTTTAGGATACGGCAGCCATCATAAATATAAACCGTCATTAAAATAAAAAAGCAAGGTTCTACATTTAGGGAAGAAAAACAAAATGCACGGGTACCGTATATGTGGTACCTTGCTCAATAGCAGTAACTGCGAGAGGGATCTTGGAGTCCTAGTGGACGACCATTTAGAGAGGAGCCAGCTGTGTGCAGCAGCTGCCAAAAAAGCCAACACAGTTCTGGGCTGCATAAACAGAGGGATGGAATCAAGATCATGTGAAGTGTTAATACCACTTTATAAGGCCTTGGTGAGGCCACACTTGGAATATTGCATCCAGTTTTGTAAAACAGATGTGGAGACTCTAGAAAGAGTGCAGAGAAGAGCAACCAAGAGGATTAGGGGACTGGAGGCTAAAACATATGAAGAACGGTTGCAGGAACTGGGTATGTCGAGTTGACTGAAAAGAAGGACTAGGGGAGACAGGATAGGAATGTTCCAGTATCTCAGGGGCTGCCCCAAAAAAGAGGGAGTCAAGCTATTCTCCAAAGCCCCTGAGGGCAGGACAAGAAGTAACGGGTGGAAACGAATCAAGGAGAGAAGCAACTTAGAACTAAGGAGAAATTTCCTGACAGTGAGAACAATTAATCAGTGCAACAACTTGTCTCCAGATTCCAGAAGTTGGGAATGCTGCAACACTGGAAGTTTTTAGGACGAGATCGGATAACCCTTTGTCTGAAGTGATGTAGGGTTCCCTGCCTAGGAAGAGGGTTGGACTAGAAGACCTCCAAGGTCCCTTCCAACTCTGTTTATTCTATTATTCTAATATCTTGGTTGCCTTTTCCCGTTCACATCTGAGTTGCTAAATGGGCCTAGTGCACGTAGACGCAACACCCGGGTTTTCCTACGTTTCTGCTTAAGAGGAGAAACATCCTGTCTTTTCTACACGTTGTCCTCGACTTGCAATGGTTCCCGTAGTGACCGTTCGAAGTTAAAATGGCGCTGAAAAAGGGGGACTTGCGACTCATTCTATTCCGTGAGTCAGTTGCCAAGCATCACGTGATTTTGACCGGGCGATCACGGGGCAATGCTGCGGCCATGTCAAGTGTCAAATACAGCCACGAGTCCCTTCATTTCCAGTGCCGTCATGAACTCCAAACGGTCATTAAGCAAAAAAGATTGTCAACTGAGGACAGTCGCCTGTAATTTGTCCTCTGTTCAAATAATGTCTCGGCGAAATTTCCGAGGCTTGGCGATGGTAGACAGTCAACCGTTTCAGATTGCGCCGAGGTTCAATCCCCCACCTCAGCTGATTTATTTCTGTCAGGGTCAGCCTTGAAATCCAGCTGACAGACGACGGCAAACAGTCCCCGAGGAGTTTTTAGGGTGTTTTTCTTTTTTTTTAAAGGACCTTTATTTTTTTTTAAAAAAGAGAGACCAAACATACATGTTATGGATTGGATGCCGAGAGGGCGGAAAATTGGTGCTTATATTTCAGCCATTCTCCTCCTCCTCCTTCACGTTACCTATCCCTTTCCAAACATCTTGGATTTAAAAAGGGGGCTATTGTCCCTGCCTTTGGTGTCACGCCAAGCTATCAAGAAACCTAGCTGTGGTTTGTTTGTTTTTTTGTTGATGTTTCCAAGTTCTCCCGGAACAAAATACAGGTGGTGTTCGATTTATAAGAGCAATTGAGCCCAAAATTCTTGCTGCTAAATGAGACGGGTCCTTGGTGGATTTTGTCCCATTTTAAGAACCTTTCTTGCCGCGGATGTTAAGTGAATCGCAGCAGTCGTTAAGTCAGTGAAGTGAATTCCTTGTCGGATTTCTTTCGACATCGTCTTTGGGGTCAATTTCACCCCATCCAGGTTGATCTGGATGAAAACTGCTCCTCTTCTAGCACAGTTTGGCTAAGACGGCTAGCAGGGGACTCTGGGAAGTGTAGTTCGAACATGCTGGGGTTGGTGGTAGTGGGAGGAGGAGGAGGAGGAGGGAGAAAAGAGGGAGGAAGGAGGAAGAGGGAGGAAGGATGAAGAGGGAGAAAAGAGGGAGGAAGGAGGAAGAGGGAGGAGGAGGAGGAGGATGGAGAAAAGAGGGAGGAAGGAAAAAAGAGGGAGGAAGGAGGAAGGAGAAAAGAGGGAGGAAGGAAAAAAGAGGGAGGAAGAAGGAAGAGGGAGGAGGAGGAGAGAGAAAAGAGGGAGGAAGGAAAAAAGAGGGAGGAAGGAGGAAGAGGGAGGAGGAGGAGGAGGGAGAAAAGAGGGAGGAAGGAAAAAAGAGGGAGGAAGGAGGAAGAGGAGGAGGGAGGAACGAGGAGCAGGACGACAAGTGTGGGGTCCTTGATGCTCTCTGAGCCTGGCGATTTTCTTGCAGACGTCTCCTGACCCAACAAGGTAACGTCATCAGTGCTAGAAGGGAATGGTGTCTATGGAAAGGAGAAAAAGGGGGGAAGGGGAGAAGGAGAGGAAGGAGGAGGAGGAAGAGGAGGAAAAAGAGGAGGAGGAGGAGGACTGTGGGGTCCTTGGTGCTCTCTGAGCTTGGTGGTTTTCTTGGAGACATTTCGTGACCCAACTAGGTCACATCATCAGTTCACTGTACAACCCTGCGCTACAAATATTCTCCTCTATCGAGACCACATTGCCCCTGAAGATACGAACCACAGTTGAAAGTGAGAGCTCAGAAAATCGGTTGTCTGGGCCAGGGTCATTAAACCCTGAAGCGCCACGCTTCCCAATGGATACAGGCCACGAAACCTCCGTCTTTCTGTGAAAGAGCTTCTTTCAAAGTTCCTGGTTTCAGCTATGAAAGGTTCATTTTGTTGTTTTTTTTTCTCTCTCCTTGCAGGGTCTCAGACCTTCTCACTTCATTCTGCTATCCGGACATGTTTCTCCTCTGCTTTCGATAACCTAAATGATTCCTGCCGGATTTGAGGAAGGGGAGTCTCGAGTTGATTAATTCAACGGCTGGAAATTGGTCCTGCTCGGATCCAGACATCACTTGGGGACAAAGGATAAATGACACGCCACGACACACACGGCAGAGATCAATAAGACATCACGGCCAGTAAATATTAATAACAGAGACCGGTTCTCGAATACCGTTAAGTCGAGAGTCCGCATCGATGCAAACCTTTGGTTAAATTTCTCCCGTTCTTCTATCCTTTTCGATTCAAGGCATAAAAACCAAGGATAACCGACTTAAGGGCAGTTAGGCTAAGAAAGCTACCTTTGCAAAACACGTGGCTAAAAACCATTTCATCCCTGTGACATTTTCTGCCTAAACCCTCATTAAATATCTTAACTTGGCTCCAGGCAGAACAGGGTATTTCTCTGCCTTTTATCCAGCATAACCCCCGCACCCCCACCCCGATTAATGTTTAATTTAGAGGAGAGGGGAAAAAAAAACCCAGTCTCTGGGAAGTGTTTCACCCAGAAAATCTGGAGAGAAAAAACATCAGCTGTTCGTAGGGTGTGTCCCATTTTTTCAACTTTCAAATTTCCCAAAGATTAGGGGTTGCTCAAAAGTTGTAAAGGTATTTTTGCTTACTTTAATATGATTTAGAGGTGCTTGGGAAGGAGCCACATAAATCTTGTCACTTGTTAACATTTTGTTTGTTTTGGGTCTTTCAAGTTCCTGGTGATGGAACACGCTGAAAAGTTTTTTGAAGTGTATTTATTGATGGGGATTTTTATAACCTGCCTGGTGCTGTTAAATACGCCTGCAGTTGGACAGAAGGGAAACAATTATCATACACAATTAGTCCCAAAAAAACCCCTATTTTATTGTAACAGCTGAGAATTACGTTCATTTCCAGCTGAGTCCCAATTAGTTGCAAAACAAGGCCTTCGGAAGAAGTCCTTCGGGATAATCACCAACCTTTATCTTCTTTGACACCCTGCCAAAGGCCTTACTTGGCAAAGCCCCACAAAGTTCAGAAACAAGCAAGAGATGCCGACTGGAAACAGAGTTAGAAACGTTGCTTTCCTGCAAAAGGCCCCAACTGCCTTTGTTTCTCTTTTAAGCCTTATGGGAAGGGCCAATCATCTCCTGGCCTTACTCCCAAGTCGTCCCTTTTGCTTTAGCTGCTCTTGTCTTCTGGCAGCTCTGCACATGCGTGCACTAGGAACAGGTTCCTCCTGTTCCTCTGCCTCTCTGCTGCCCAACTCTGGGGGCTCCGAAGTCTGCGTATCACTTCCAGATGGCCCTGGCTCCATCTCTGCCTCTGACGCAGAGCTCTCGTCCGGGCCTTCTCCAGCCTCCAGGACTGGCCCATGTTCCTCCGCAGTCTCCTCACTGTCTGACTCTGCGGCCAGCTCTGCAGGCTGCTGGCAGACCACAACAGTTGTATCTTCTGGGTTCTTAAAACAGTTAGACCAGGGATGTCCAACCTTGATGACTTCAAGACCATGTGGACTTCAACTCCCAGAATTTCCCAGCCAGCATGGCTGGCTGGGGAATTCTGGGAATTGAAGTCCACAAGTCTTAAAGTTGACCCTGAGATAGGCAATTTAGTTCTGAGAAAAGTTGGACATCTCATCTCATGCTTAGCTGGCAGGGAAGTGGCGATGGAAAAGTAATTTTCTAGCTTCTCTCAAAGTTGCTATGAGAGATGGAAAAGTATTTCATGAAGGTTTCATGCTGTGGAGGTCACACCACACCCTCAGGTCTTCAAAACTTCACCAAGAACTAGGAGAAGAACCACTCTAGTCTTGGCTACCTTTTCAGTCAATACCTGGATCTTGTTTGGAATCCAAAATGGTTTTCTCCTCTCTAAGCTTAGGGTTGACCATGAGGTCAACTTGACCACTTGACCATGCGGTCTTTATTGCCTCCCTTTTCCAACCTCAGGCAAACAGGGTTCTACCATCGGGGCAAGGGAGTTGTAGAAGTTATGCTTGATCACTTCTCCTTCTCCCGCTGGGAAATTCAGTGATAAATTGTCAGGTTTTGAGGTTGTCTCAAATAAATTGCATTTCAAACAAAGTCTCTGATGAAAAAACTCTCATTTATTAAGCACGACATTCTAGATCCGACTCATCGTAGCCAACACTGACATCCCGGCGCCAACCCCTCCCTTCCTGTCTCCACTCCTCTGGTCTCATTGGCCATCTTCCAAGTCACTCTTTCCCTAATCTACCGCTCCAGCTCAAAGGAATTTCCCCCCTCCCATCCCATCTCCTAGGGGATATTATCTCCAGGGAAAATAAGTAGGTGAAAAGTCAAAACGTCTCTTTCCAGATGCCCTTCTTCTCCTTCTTATGTCAGCACTAGAGTGAATGCGAGTCCTGGCATAAATCTCTAGAGTACTGATGACGTTACCTGGTTTGGTAAGGAGACGTCTGCAAAAAAATCCCACCGAGCTCAGAGAGTACCAAGGACCCCACAGTTGCCGTTGCCCTCCTCCTCCTCGGCCTCCACCACCACCACCACCACTATACAAATCCCACTCCCTTCTAGCACTGAAGATGTTACCTAGTTGGGCCCCGAAACGTCTACAAGAAAATCAAGCTCAGAGAGCACCAAGGACCCCTTAGTCCTCCTTCTCTCCTCCTGCTCTCTACCAACCCCACTCCCTTCTAGTACTGATAATGTTATCAAGCTGGGTCCCGAAACATCTACAAGAAAACCACCAAGCGCAGAGAGCACCAAGGACCCCAGAGTTCAACCTACAAATATTCTTTCCTTTCGATAAAACGCCATCCTGAATCCAAGGTGCCCGCCTATTTGTACCAAAAAAACACCAGAAACAAGAGCCAGCCGAAGAATGAAAAATGTCAAAAATCAATGGAAAGAGAAACACTCTGAATGTGAACAAATGTTGGGTTAGGAGGCTGTAGCCATGGCAATCTCGAAGAACAGAGCAATATCGGTATCTTGAGGAAACAGAGTAATTAAGACTTAAGTGGCAGGTACAGCTCGGGCGGCTAATGTACAGTCAATTTACTTTACAATTAAATCCTTCGTAAAATATTACACTTCGTTCAAACTGCAGAGGTCTTGGGAGCAGGAGTGATATTGTTTCTTGCAAAGGACTGGTCAAACGCAGCGTGAGGGGCATGGCTGCGCATACGTGCGTGTGCGAGAAGCACATTTGGACCCACGAGACTGAATACAAAAGACACCGAATTAGCTTTGTACGCACAGGTCGCCCTCAACGTACGGCCACCATCGAGCCCCAAATTTCCGTCCCTAAGCGAAACCTTTGCTCCGTAAATTCTGCCCCATGTTATCACCTTCCTTCCCACGGTTGTTAAGTGAATCGCTGCCGTTATTAAGTTAGTAACACCGGTTGTTCTGTGAATCTGGATCCCCCGTTGACTTTGCTTGTCAGAAGGCCCCAAAAGGGCATCGCGTGACCCCAGGGATACTGCAAAACTGTCGTAAGTACATGCCAGTTGCCAAACATTTGAATTCTGGTCACAGGGCCACAAGAATGCTGCAATGGTCAAAAGTTTGAAAAACGGCCATGTCCCTTTTTCCAGTGCCGATGTAACTTTGATGTCACTAAATGATGTCACTAAATGAACACTAAATGAACAGTAAGTTGAGGATTGCCTGTTTTAACGGCTGCATATGAAATTAGGGAATAGGACTCCATGTCCAGAATACTTTCGTATCTTAAAATTAAAATCTGATGAGGAATTGAATTCTAACAAGAAAGCACGCCTGGACTATAATTCGACGCACAGCGTTGTGCCATCCAAAATTTTGATTTTTCTATATATGGAGCCTATTATTTTAACTTCATGGGATATTCCACTTTGGCTAACTTGGCAACGTTGATTCATTAATTATACCCCTTAATTTTGAACTGAGCTGACCACTGTTCCTAATGACGTATCCTTAGCCGAATAGCAATTTCTAATTTTTTAAAGTGACATACGTTTCTATTACTTACAAGTCATTAACGATACAGCGGAAAACCATCATCTGCATGACATTCTAGATCTCGTTGGATTATTCATAGTGTGTTATTTGTGTTTTACTCTTTTGTTCTTTTTGCTGCGCTTAATCTTTTTGTTTGCGCCACTTGTTATTTTTTTAAATTTAAAAACAAAGCGTAGAAAAAGAAAATAAAAACAAAGCATAGAAATTAGACCGAATACTGATACAGCTGGTTCTACACTGAGCTGCATCTTTTGCAAGGAACTTGATGTCATATGTACAGGTAGTCCTTGACTTACAACTGTAATGGAGCCTGTCCACTGCGGTCATATGTTGTGACTGTCATAAAATGGAACACCCACATGACTGACCGAAATTTATAGGATTTCTTTTTTTTTTTTTTTTGCGATTGTCATTATCTAAAATGGACACCCAACATCAAAAACGTCATCAAAAAAGCACAACCAAGAATGTTCTTTCTGCGCCAACTCAGGAAGCTCAAACTGCCCCAGGAGCTGCTGATCCAGTTCTACAGAGGAATGATGGAGTCTGTCATCTGCACCTCCACAACTGTCTGGTTTGGCTCTGCAACCCAACAAGATGGACACGGACTTCAGAGGATCATTAGAACTGCAGAAAAAACAATGGCTACCCACCTGCCTTCCATGGAGGACCTGCATGATGCACGAGTCAAAAAGAGGGCTGGGAAAATATCTACAGACCCTTCGCATCCTGGACATAAACTGTTTCAACTCCTACCCTCAAAACGACGCTATAGAGCACTACACACCAGAACAACTAGACACAAGGACAGTTTTTTTCCCCAGCACCATCACTCTGCTAAAGAAATAATTCCCTCAATACTGTCAAACTATTCACTAAGTCTGCATTACTATTAATCTCTTTGTTCCCACCACCCATCTCCTCCCACTTATGACTGTATGACTGTAACCTTGTTGCTTGTATCCTTACGATTTATATTGATATTGTTTCCGGATTGCTTATTTGTTCCCTATGACTATCATTAAGTGTTGTTCCTTATGATTCTTGATGAACGTATCTTTTCTTTCATGTACACTGAGAGTCTATGCACCACGACAAATTCCTTGTGTGTCCAATTACACTTGGCTGATAAGAAATTCTATTCTATTCTATTCTATTCTATTCTATTCTATTCTATTCTATTCTATTCTATTCTATTCTATTCTATTCTATTCTATTCTATTATTCTATTCTATCCTATCCCATCCCATCCCATCCCATCCTTCTCCTCTCCTCTCCTCTCCTCTATTCTATCCCATCCCATTCTTGTCCTGTCCTGTCCTGTCCTGTCCTGTCCTGTCCTGTCCTATCCTTATTCTATTCTATTCTATTCTATTCTATTCTATTCTGTTCTGTTCTGTTCTGTTCTGTTCTGTTCCGTCCCGTCCCGTCCCGTCCCGTCCCGTCCCGTCCCGTCCCGTCCCATCCCATCCCATCCTTCTCCTCTTCTCTTCTCTTCTCCTCTATTCTATTCTATCCCATCCCATCCTTCTCCTCTTCTCTTCTCTTCTCCTCTATTCTATTCTATCCCATCCCATCCTTCTCCTATTCTATTCTGTCCTATCCTATCCTATCCTATTCTACATTCTAATATCCTATCCTATCCTATCCTATCCTATCCTATCCTATCCTATCCTATCCTATCCTATCCTATCCTATCCTATCCTATCCTATTCTACATTCTAATATCCTATCCTATCCTATCCTATCCTATCCTATCCTATCCTATCCTATCCTATCCTATCCTATCCTATCCTATCCTATCCTATCCATCATTTAACTTCTATTCTATTCTATTCTATTCTATTCTATTCTATTCTATTCTATTCTATTCTATTCTATTCTATTCTATTCTATTCTATTCTATTCTACTCTACTCTACTCTACTCTACTCTACTCTACTCTACTCTACACTACACTACACTACACTACACTACACTACACTACTCTATTCTAATGCGAATTTGCAGTCATTAAGCAAACATCACAGTCATTAAGTGAATACATTGTTTGCAAAGGGGCATTTTCATCCAAACCAAGAAGCAAACAACCAAATTTTGACCAAAAAAAGAAGAAGCATAAATCATAGTCTGGTGATCATGAGATGTTGCAAATAGACTAAATTTGAGCCAGTTGCCGAACAACTGGCCAGTTGTTGGTGTGTCAGGGATGTCAGGCGTCTGACAGGGGCTGTCTGTCAGAACTGTGGAAACAACTTCATTTTGGGATTGTAAGGTCTCAGGGAGGGTGAGCTCGAGGCTCAAATCTTGGCTTGGCTTAGTCATGGTTTGTTATCCTGGTGTTCTATCCCAGGGGCGTCCAACCTTGGCCACTTTAAGGCCTTTGTGGACTTCAACTCCCAGAATTCCCTCTTGGGGCTTTTTGTGGTTGTGTTTTGGGTTCTTGCAAGACTCTGGTTCTCTGTGTTAAAAGCATACAGAGCCTGATTAGGTGGCTCAGTGGCTAAGACACGGAGCTTACCGATCAGAAAGGTTGGCAGTTCAGCAGTTCGAATCCCTAGTACAGGTCTCCTGTGTGAGCAGGGGGTGGGGTTGGACTGGATGATCTCCAAGGTCCCTTCCGACTCGGTTACTGTTAACAAATTTTACCGCACACTGTCTGGAATTTTGGTGACGGATGTTCTAAAAATGATGATGTAACTGTACACTGATTTATTTGTATCCTGCCTATATTAGTTTCATAAATAACTCAAGGTGGAAAACATTATCCAGCACATCTTCTTATTTTCTCCAAAACAACCCTGTGACATGGTTGAGCTAAGGAAGAGCAACTGGCCCAGAGTCACCCAGCTGGCTTTCATGCCTAAGGCTAGACTAGAACTCACTGTCACCTGATGATTGGCCCAAAGTCACCCAACTGACTTTCGTGCCTCAGAAAGGACTAGAACTCACTGTCGCCTGGTGACTGACCCAACCTAGCTTTCATGCTTAAGCGGGCACTAGAACTCACTGTCGCCTAGTGATTGGCCCACAGTCACCCAGCTGACTTTCGTGCCTCAGAAAGGACTAGAACTCACTGTTACCTGGTGATTGACCCAACCTAGCTTTCATGCTTAAGCGGGTACTAGAACTCACTGTCGCCTGGTGATTGGCCCAAAGTCACCCAGCTGGCTTTCGTGCCTCAGAAAGGACTAGAACTCACTGTCACCTGGTGATTGACCCAACCTAGCTTTCATGCTTAAGCGGGTACTAGAACTCACTGTCGCCTGGTGATTGGCCCAAAGTCACCCAGCTGGCTTTCCTGCCTCAGAAAGGACTAGAACTCACTGTCACCTGGTGATTGACCCAACCTAGCTTTCATGCTTAAGAGGGTACTAGAACTCACTGTCGCCTGGTGATTGGCCCAAAGTCACCCAGCTGGCTTTCTTGCCTCAGAAAGGACTAGAACTCACTGTCGCCTGGTGATTGACCCAACCTAGCTTTCATGCTTAAGTGGGTACTAGAACTCACTGTTGCCTGGTGATTGGCCCAAAGTCACCCAGCTGGCTTTCTTGCCTCAGAAAGGACTAGAACTCACTGTCGCCTGGTGATTGACCCAACCTAGCTTTCATGCTTAAGTGGGTACTAGAACTCACTGTTGCCTGGTGATTGGCCCACAGTCACCCAGCTGGCTTTCGTGCCTCAGAAAGGACTAGAACTCACTGTCACCTGGTGATTGACCCAACCTAGCTTTCATGCTTAAGAGGGTACTAGAACTCACTGTCGCCTGGTGATTGGCCCAAAGTCACCCAGCTGGCTTTCTTGCCTCAGAAAGGACTAGAACTCACTGTCACCTGGTGATGGACCCAACCTAGCTTTCATGCTTAAGCGGGTACTAGAACTCACTGTCACCTGGTGATGGACCCAACCTAGCTTTCATGCTTAAGCGGGTACTAGAACTCACTGTCGCCTGGTGATTGGCCCACAGTCACCCAGCTGGCTTTCGTGCCTCAGAAAAGACTAGAACTCACCGTCTCCCACTTTCTAGCCTGGTGCCTTAACTAGACCAAACTGTTTCTCTTTGGTATTCATAGTCCCCAACTTATGTCCACAAGTGGCACCAAAACTGGTGGTGGTTAAATGAGTTGCACCCAATTTTATGACTTTGCTGGTTAGAAGCCGGCGGAGGAGGTCACAAATGGCAGTCACGTGGGATGCTACAACCATCATAAATACATGCCAGTATGTCCCCGTGACCGTGGGGACGATAAAGCGGTTCTGAGTGCAAGGACCTGTCGTAAGTCACTTTTCAGAATGCCGTTGTTAACTCTGGACAGTTGCGAAACTAATAGTTGTAAGTCAAGGACTATCAACGGTGCAAGTGCCAGGAATGCGAAGCAAAGCTGTGCCCTTCTTCTCGCGCCTGGCGGCATATCAATATGGGATGTTCGTTTTCACCCAAAGCCATTTGCTGTTTCTCTTAAGACGGGGTTGGGGGGGGGGGGGGGGAGGAATCCAGAAGCTGAGATAAAAACCACGCAGATCATTGCAGAAAGCGATAATTGTGTCGTTCTGACCCACCTCTCTCCTCCGTGATGCCCAGCAGCTTTGCTTAATCTTCCAAACCACGGCAGCCACCAGAAGCAGAGACAAGAAGCAGCTGAAAAGAAGAAAAATAAAATCCGTCAGCTGGCTTTCCCTGGCTTGAATGTTAGAAAAATACAGCAAAACTGACTCCCTCCTCCCCCCCCCCCCAAAAAAACACCATTGCATTGTAGCTTCCATGCCTAAAGTGGGATTAGAACTCACAGTCTCTTGCTGATTGGCCCAAACTCCCCCAGTTGGTTTTCATGCCTAAGGCGGGACTAGAACTCACCGTCTCCTGCTGATTGGCCCAAACTCTCCCAGTTGGCTTTCACGCCTAAGGCGGGACTAGAACTCACCATCTCCTGCTGATGGCCCAAACTCCCCCAGTTGGCTTTCACGCCTAAGGTGGGACTAGAACTCACCATCTCCTGGTGATTGTCCTAAACTCATTCAGCTGGTTTTCATAGCTAAGGCAGGACTGGAACTCACCATCTCCCAGTGATTGGCCCAGAGTCCCCCAGTTGGCTTTCATGTCTAAGGCAGGACTAGAACTCACCTTCTCCCAGTGATTGGCCCAAAGTCCCCCAGCTGGTTTTCATGCCTAAAATAAGACTAGAACTCACCGTCTCCCACTTTCTAGTCTGTTGCCTTAACCGTTAGACCAAACCGGCTCTCTGACTGCAATGCATTGGGGAAATGTGAAAATATGCACCAAAAAATAATAATAATAATAAAAGGGGGGTGGGGAATCTAAATCATGAGGTTTTATCCTGCTTCCTTTTTTAAAAAAAATCTTAGGTAATGTCTTCTTTGGAACGCCTATGAAATTAGAAAATGAACAGTGCCCGTATTGATTTATTCACCGCCGGAGATTTATATGCCCACTCATTTCCCAAGACACGGAGCAGATTCTAGGCAAATGTTATCATTAATCGTCATTACAAAACAAAACCCAGAAAGAAGCAAGATGTCTCCATTTTTCAGATGGACAGGGAGAGGCTGGAAACCAGCCGACCAACAACCCTGGTTTGGATCGGAGCTCCGTTGAAGACTCTTATTGGCAGACCCGTGGTGGGCGCCTTGCTTCACGCTGACTTTACAAAAGCCCTCCATTATTTTTCTCCAGGAAAGGAAAGAAGACATTGATCTAATCGTTTTTGTAGCCAATATTCCCACCTCCAAATCTTATGGCCATTCTTTTCAATCCAATTACCTATACGAGTTGACTGCCTCCCACTGGAAAACTCAATTTGTTCCCATTTCAAGGACGTTCAAAAGAGGACTTTCAACAGAGCTTTGAGGAGGCAATGGCTACGGACCCACTGCCCAACCGAGAGGAAAATAACATGATGCGCTTGGATGTTGTCTCATCCTTGAGCCAAGAGAAAGGTAAGTTTATTAATAAGGAAGGGGCTAAGTCTATTGACAAATGATCCTAAAACTTCGCTTTCTTGAACGTATTGTTATAGATGACAGCCAACTTAGTTCTGTTGTTCCCTTTCAAGATTTCATGTCTATCAAAATCTATCAAATCTATCTATCCATCCATCCTTCCTTCCTTCCTTTACCCATTGTCTCTCTCTCTCTAGCTACTCATCCATAGAATTATCTGTCCATCTATCCATTCATCATTTACACACTGTCTGTCTATCTATCTATTCATTCATCCACCTATCATTTATCAATTATCTGTCCATACATACATGCATCATTTATCCAGTCTTTCTTTCTTTCCTTCCTTCCTTTCTTTCTTTCCCTTTCTTTCTTTCTTTCCTTCCTTCCTTCCTTCTTTCTTTTTCTTTCCCTTACTGTATCTATCTATCTCTATCTATCTATCTCATCTGTCTGTCTGTCTGTCTCTCTCTCTCTCTCTCTGGCCTTTATTATTTTTACAAATAAAGCAGTGAGTATATCTCACACACCTTTGTTGTTTCCCTGGAACAACAACCCTGTGAGGTGGATTGGGCTGACTCACCCAGCTGTCTTTCATGTCTAAGGCGGAACTAGAACTCACCGTCTCCCACTTTCTAGCCTTGTGCCTTAGCCCCTAGACCAAACTGGCTCCCTTGCAGGTGTGCATCTAATGCCATAAGCAAGGAAAAGTTTGCAACCGCAGTGGCAATATGTGGACAATTACAAAAGGGTCTGCTATCCATGCACTAGCCTGCATCCTATTTTCCAACAGCTGGGCGCAGTGGAACTCCTCAAATAAATTTCACATGAAATTTAAACGCCGTAGAAGACTTCGACATGTTCTCCTTTTCCATTTGCCATTAAAAACGCCTTAATTTTAATTTTGTTTTTTTTAATCTTGGGAAACTTCTTTCTGCAATGCTTTGCAGGTGATTTCTCTCAAGGGCACCCAACTGGATGTATTTGGATGGTCCTGCACCTTTTTCTTTCTTTCTTTCTTTCTTTCTTTCTTTCTTTCTTTCTTTCTTTCTTTCTTTCTTTCTTTCTTTCTTTCTTTCCAATCTGCCACAAGGAGGCAGTGGCTCTCTGTTGAGTGCGCCAAAGAGATTTTATTTTAGGTTGGTCATCAGAATGGCTACCAACAGCAGAAGGGAAGAGTTATGGCTACCTTGTCAAAAGCATCGGGATTTTGAATTGGCCTAGTTCCAGCCTTGGCCACTTTAAGATTTATGGACTTCAACTCCCAGAATTCCCTAGCCAGCATTGCCATGGTTAATTATCCTCATGGCCGGCTGGGGAATTCTGGGAGTTGAAGTCCACAGGCCTCAAAGTGGCCAAGGCCAGACAGGCCTGTTCTATCCTCTTGCCATAATGTCAGATTTGCAAAAGGTTGTGTGTGTGTGTGTGTGTGAAACTACATATTGGTGTGAGATTCCGCACAAAGCACAAAGCCGAACTTTGCAAGGGATGAAAAGCGGACTTCTCTGAGGAGAACTAAAATGGAGGCCTGCTGTGAGGATGATGTTCACACCCAGGATTCTGGGAGTTGAAGTCCACAGGTCCTAAAGGCTGGACACCTCTAGTATATTAAAATACAAAATGCCAACACAGAAGCAGGCATAGCGTTCTATATGTCCCACAATTAAGGCGAGGACGGTGGAATCGCAGAATGTCTGAGTTGTGAAGGACCACAAAGAAGACGGGGTCAATCTGTTCTCTAAACTCAGGGTCTCCAACCTTGGCAACTTTAAGACTTATGGACTTCAACTCCCAGAATCCCCCAGCCAGCCGTTCCCTCCCTCCTTCCTGGCTGCTGAAATTCTGGGAATTGAAGTCCACAAGTTTTAAAAGCAGCAGGCGGCGATGAGTTCTAGTCCTGCCTTAGGCACAAAAGCCCGCTTCGCGACTTTGGGCCAATCACCAAGAGACGGGAGTTCTAGTTCTATCTTTGGCATGAAAACCGGCTAGGTGACTTTGGGCCAATCACCAGGAGACGGTGAATTCTAGCCCCACCTTAGGCGTGAAAGCTCACTGGGTGGCTTTGGGCCAATCACCAGGGGGCAGTGAGTTCTAGTCCCACCTGGCTGAAAAAATCTGCAGGTTCCGACAGGTTCTGGAGAACAGGTAGCGGAAATTTTGAATAGTTCGGAGAACCGGCAAATACCACCTCTGGCTGGCCCCAGAGTGGAGTGGGAATGGAGATTTTGCAATATCCTTTCCCCCTGGATTGGGATGGGAATGGAGATTTTGCAGTATCCTTCCCCCTGGATTGGGATGGGAATGGAGATTTTGCAGTATCTTTCCCCCTAGAGTGGGGTGGGAATGGAGATTTTGCAGTAGCCTTTCCCTGCCACGCCCACCAAGCCACGCCCACCGAACCAGTAGTAAAAAAATCTGAATTTCATCACTGCCCTGCGAGTTTAAACCACCCGAAGACAAAGACAAAAAAGAAAAAACAACGGATGGAAACTAACCAAGGAGAGAAGCAACTTGGAACTAAGGAAAAATCTCCTAACAGGAAGAACAATTCATCAGTGGAACAGCCTGCCACTAGAAGTGATGGGTGCTTCGTCGCCGGAGGCTTTTAAGAAGAGACTAGGCAACCATTTGTCTGAAATGGTACTGGGTGTCTTGCTTGAGCAGGGGGATGGACTAGAAGACCTCCAAGGCCCCTTTCAACTTTGATATTTTTTAATCCTTGAAAGTGGTGCAACCCTCTATTTTTTTATTTGTATTTTTATTTTCCCAGAAAAGAACCCATGGGATGATGTTCTTCAAAACAAGGTGGATTTATGGATTTTACATATCATCATAAAATACAGAGCTGGGCATTTTATGGAACCCGGGCCACATCCGTTCCTTTGACTGTCCCCGTCCACCCTGTGTTGCTTCCTTTTACAGGTAGTCCTCGATTTACAACCATTCGTTTGGTGACCGTTGAAAGTTACAACGGCACCAAAAAAACCTGACTTAGGACCGTTTTTTCACACTTACGACCGTTGTAGCATCCCCAGGATCATGGGATCAAAATTCAGACGCTTGGTGACTGATTTGTATTTATGACTGTTGCAGCCTCCTGGGGTTATGAGATCCCCTTTTTCGACCTTCTGACAAACAAAGCCAATGGGGGACCCAGATTCCTTTAACAACCGGGTTCCTAACTTAACAACTGCGGTGATTCACTTAACAACGGTGGGAAGAAAAGTCACAAAATGGGGCAAAACTCGCTTAATAACTTGTTCTGGCCCCGTGCCCAGAAATAACCTCCCCTCAGACAACCAGAGGCTAAAGAACTGGCAGGCAACCAAGTGAGATGATAACAAAGGTCGGCAGCAATCCGCAGCTGCTTGCCAACGTCTTTATTAAAAGGTCCGTCACATACACACCAAAGCTGAGACGCAGGGCCGATTCAAAACCGGGATCCACGAATCTTTGTTTTGTTCGTCACAAAGATATGGCTACAATCCCTCTCTTATATAGTCTGGGAGGAGGTGTGGTCCACCAGCTAATCACGACCACGTCTTTTCCTCTGCTGGGCTCTCCTGTCTCTCCAACGCTGGCGAGGGTCCAACCAAAACTCACTCCCCTCATCAATGTCCTCCTGTGGCTGCGGGGACGAGCTTGGCTCTGGGCCTATCTCCTGCCCTTCGGTGTCCTCCGGAGGCATTGCCAGAGAGGAGAGTCCTGGAGAAGGAGGCCTTGCCAACTCCTCTCCCTCACTCTCAGAGTCCTCCCCTGCTGATGACGCAGGCTCAGGCAACGGAGCCACAACACAACTGTCTCGCTTAGCAACAGAAACTTGGGGCTCAATTGTGGTCATAAATTGAGGACTATCTGTATTTTGAAGGTGGTTGCTCTGTGTGTGTGTGTGTGTGTGTGTGTGTGTTTCTTTTAGCCAGGTTTTTCCTACGTAACCAAGATTTTTCTGCAGCCCTAGTTGAGTGAAATCACATTCACTACATTCTGGGCTTTTTTTCCTTTGTCTTCTGGCAGCCAGCAGGCCCCATGCTGCCCATTGGGAGACATATATAAGAAAATACATATACATATACATATACATATACATATACATATACATATACATATACATATACATATACATATACATATACATATACATATACATATACATATACATATACATATACATATACATATACATACATACATCTTTTTCGATGTGCGTCTGTGCACGTCAATGCAACTTCAGAGCCGCTCCCAATTTTTCACATGGGCCCTCGGGAAAATTAATTGCCCGCCCCTGATATATTAAGAATATAATAATTTGGTGTAGAGCTACCGTACCTGAAAAACGTGACAAAGAACTGCACCAGATCCATAAAGTTACTGTGCTGTGAAAATGCAATCTGTAAAAGAAGAAAAACAAAATTAACTATTGCGATTGCAATTATAACTCTGCCTGATGCCCACCCTTAAATCTTTGCTCAGAGATTTTAATAATCAACGGTTTGCATTAAGTCCCAAACAAGCTTAGAAGACATAAACCAAAAAAATGTATTTTCCCCAAATTGTCACAGAATAGTAGCACGTGCGGAAATAAATGAATATATGCTCTTAGACACGTTATGAAAATCTGGCCACTAATTAAATTAAATAAAATAAATATTCAATGAATAAACTTCCTCCTCATCCTGATTTTTTTTATACATAACTACACTGGGGAACGTGTCTAATACAGTAGTCCTTGACTTACAACCGTTCATTTTCTGACGTTTCAAAGTTACAATGGCACTGGAAAAAGGACTGTTGCAGCCTCCCCGTGGCCACGTGATCAAAATTCAGACGCTTGGCAGCTGACTCGTATTTATGACGGTCGCAGTGATCCCCTTTTGGGAACATGTGACAAACGAAGTCAATGGGGAAGCCAGATTCATTTAACCGTCGTAAATATGAAAAAAGATCACAAGTTTCTTTATTCGGTGTCGTCGTAACGTCGAGCGGTCACTAACTGAACTGTTGTAAGTCGAGGCCTATGTGCAATCTTCACGTGTATCTCCATTATTTCCCGTTGTGCAATAGCTGACTGTTGACTTCATACGATTCTAAAGTCGTATTTCACTATTCAATATTTTATTCCTCTATTTTCAGGACCGATTAATCCCAACGCAGCTAAAAACATAAATAAAATCCACGCAGGTCATTATTTTAAACACACACACTCACACAGACTCACACACACACACACACACACACACACAACTACAATCAACTGAAGACAACCGTTGTTTAAAAGAGGCGCAAACCGAAAATGAGGGATGAAAGGAAAACGTAAACATGTCACGGAGATAAAAACCTTATGGACAGCAGTAGAAATAAAAGAGGATTAAAAGGTCCTTGGGAATTTTTTTTTTTTAAAAAGCCTTTTTCTGCTGCCAATCTTGTTGCCTTGGGAAGACTCTGCTCTCCCTGAAGGACTTCGGCAGGGGTGAAATGTTCCCGGTTCGGGCCAGATCGCTCGATCCGGTAGCGATGGCGGTGGGTGGTTCGGAGAACCAGTAGCAAAAATCCCTGCAACCCCCCCTTCCCTTGCCTCGCCCATGCCCAGCTGAGCAGCGCGATCATCAGAGGCTTTTTTTCCCCCTTTTAAAAGCATTTTTTCTACAACCTCTTTGGCTTTTAAAAGAAAAAAAAAGCCTCTGACGATCAGGCAACTCAGCTGGGATCGTCAGAGGCTTTTAAAAGCATTTTTTTTTTGTAACCTCTTCGGCTGTTCTACTTACCGCATGCCTCCTTTTTGATGTGCACTGCATGCGCGCGCCTCGCATTTGGTGCATGGTGCGTACAGCATATACACAGCCAGCGAAACGGTAGTAAACCGGTTCAGATTTTACCACTGGACTATGGCTTTATTTATTTAAAATACTTTTAGATTGTGTGGCGACCGTTGGATCTCGTGGCAAAAACAAGAGGAAAAAAACAGCTCATCCAAGTAAAATATATATGTGTATGTGTCATCGTGTGTGTGTGTGTGTGTGTGTGTGTGTGTGTGTGTGTGTGTGTAGGTCTTTGGTTATTCGGGTCTTCTCCCGCGTAAAATTGGGAGTGTCTTGGCGACGTTTCGACGAAGTCTCATTCGTCATCTTCAGGCTGGTGTTCTAGGCTTCGTGCTTCCAGGAGCAATGTGAGATCGCAGCTGTCTCTTCCTTTTAACTGCTAGTGGGGGTGGGAGCTGATTGGGTGGGAGCTTGGCTGTGTTCTGATTGGGTGGAGGTGTGTTCTGATTGGTTAGGGGCTTGGCTGTGCTCTGATTAGATGGGGGGTTGGTTGTGCTCTGATTGGCTGGGGGGTTGGCTGTGCTCTGATTGGCTGGGGGTGTGTTCTGCACGAAGCCGAGAACACCAGCCTGAAGATGACGAATGAGACTTCGTCGAAATGTCGCCAAGACACTTCCAATTTTACGCGGGAGAAGACCCGAATAAGCTAAGACCTACATACAAACACTCGCGAAAACCTCAGAAAACATTATACATATACATATACATATACATATACATATACATATACATATACATATACATATACATATACATATACATATACATATACATATACATATACATATACATATACATATACATATACATATACATATACATATACACATATATAAATGTATAATTGGGCTGTAAATGTATGATTTTTAAAAAAGCAGCACTAACAGAGAGGCCAGCTGGGATCAAAGACAGGATCGCGCAGTCCCTAGTATTGGGCCACCAGCCATCTTGGCATCAGAAGACAGCCAGAGTGCCGTGGATGATGGAGTCTGCATTCCTCTTGTGCCGGCTTTTGCCATCTCCTGCAAGAGGAGGGCAGGGCGAGACCTTCCTTTGTAATCTACTAGGTGGGTAACTGAGCCAACTGGGGGCCCAAGAGGAATGCCCAGCTGCGTGTTTGAGGGAGGCCGAAGTGGAGTTTCCAAGCTCCCTTGAGACGTGTCCAACAAAATGAAGATTTTCAACCTTCTCACGTTTCCAACTGATGTCATTTTTCATACACACCCTGTACCCTCTAGTCATCTCTCTCCCAACCAGTCTACCTATCCAACTATCACCTTTCTATCTGTCTGTCTATCATCTATCTCCATTGTCTTGTCTATCCCTTCTTTCCTTCATCTTTACATCTATCCAGCCATTCATTCATTTATCCATCAAATAATCCACCCACCCACCCATCCATCCCTACCTATGTATGTATGTATGTATGTATGTATCTACCTACCTACCTACCTACCTACCTACCTACCTATCTACTCTCCTATCTATCCATCCCTACCTACGTATGTATCTACCTACCTACCTACCTACTTACTCTCCCATCCATCCATGCATCCATCCATCCATCCCTATCTATTTATCTCCATCATCTCTTTCCTCATTCATTCATCCATTTATCCACATCTCTTTCTCTCTCTTCATCCATCCATCTATCCATCTATCTCTATCTATCTCTGTCATCTCATTCATCCACATCTCTTCTTTCTCTCTTTATCCATCGATCTCTCCACTCATCCATCCATTTATCTCTCTCTCTCCTCATTCATCCATTTATCTCTCTCTTCATCAATCCATTTTTCCTTCCATCGATTTATCCATCCAACCATCCATCTCTTCATCTATTCTTCCATCCCAAGAACTCATTCTTTAATATCTCTCTCTCTCTCTCTCTCTCTCTCTCTCTCTCTCCCCTTCTCCCTCCCTCCCTCTCCCTCTCTCTCCTTTGGGAGAAATCCCACTTGCCTGAACTGCCCGGAGAGAAGCAGGGTGGAAGGAATTAGGCCCAGGTTAAAACTTCTGTTAGCACAAGAGACCACAAAGAGGAACTCGGGGCTGGTCCCTCCTGCAACAGGCTTGTGTAAATAGATTTTGATGTCAATTTACAGGAAGAGAAGCAATAACCTGCCCCACCAACCACAGAGCGGAGAGGCTGGCTGTGCGAGTTATTAGCCTGGCACACGTTGTGTATTCCATTTCATCAAATTAAGAGAGCAAAGCCGGTGCGTTTTTTGTCGCTGGCAATACAGAAAAGGCTTCCAGGATTTTCTGGTTCCTATTTTGGAAAATTGGAAGGTGTGGAAACAAATTAACATGCCCTGCAAAAGTGCACAAAAACTGACAAGGTTGGAAACGCAGACTTTCCAGATGGATAAAACAGAGAAATGCAGACTGCCTGCCTTGTATACGATCTTCCTGCTTTCTTCTATTTCCCAAATTTTAGCATTCAAGTCAAACACGCCTCAGAAAGTAATATGATGCCGCTGTGGCCAGAATTCTAAGTGCTTGTCTTTCTATTGGAAAAACAATGTTCTTAATAGCTTCAGAGCCATGTCCCCCAAATTATCCAGCTATTCATGTCTGCTTTGGACAGTGCAGTGAAGTGAAATAATAATAAAAAGGAGGAGGAGGTGGAGGAGAAAGAGGAGAAGGAGGAGAGGAGGAAGAAGAGGAAGAGGAGGAGGAGAAAGAGGAGGGGAGGAGGAGGAGGAAGAAGAGGGGGAGGGGGAGGGGGAAGAGGAGGAAGAGGAAGGGGAGGAGAAGGAGAGGAGGAAGAAGAAGAGGAGGAGGAGAAAGTGGAGGGGGAGGAGAAAGAAAAGGAAGAGGAGGAGGAGAAAGAGGAGGGGAGGAGGAGGAGAAAAAGGAGGGGAGGAGGAGGAGAAAGAGGAAGGGGAGGAGGAGGGAGAAGAGGAGGTGGAGGAGGAGGAAGAGGAGGAGGAGGAGAGGAGGAAGAAGAGGAGGAGGAGGAGAAAGTGGAGGGGGAGGAGGAAGAAGAGGAAGAGGAGGAGAAAGAGGAGGGGAGGAGGAGGAGAAGAGAGGGAGGGGGAGGGAAAAGAGGAGGGGGAGGAGGAGGAGGAGGAAGAGGAGAGAAAGATCTCTCTTGAGCTCAAAGTTGAAGTTTAATTTTATTTTTCAAAAAAAAAAAGGCTTCCTTGGTGAAAAGATTTTGCAACTGAAAAATGCATGTTCTCAATGTCGGGCATCAAATCAAGGTTTCGGCGTCTGTTGAACAGCTCTTATCAATAAAAATGCTTATCGTGCTTTGACACATTGGGGAAGAACAACAAAAGGAATTTCATATTTGGCCTGCACAGAAATGCGAGGCGGGGGGGAGGGGAGGGGGGGGGGAGAGAGAATGATTCATAAAACTCTCCCTGCAGTTGTGAGGCATTAGCATCCTTCGGTACAAGAACATCAGAACACCACACTGTGTTCCGGCATCAAAGAGGGAGCCGGCGTCTTGGGAACCGCCAAGGAATGTTAATTGGGAACAAGGCGGAGGGGCAATTTCTCTATTTAAAATCAGTCCTTGTCTCTCGAGCAGAGAGGCTAGCCTGATATGACAGCTGCCTATCAAAACAGAGCGCCTTCCAGCAAACTCCATCAAGGTGTAAAAAGAGGTAGGTAGGTAGGTAGGGAAGATGGATGGATGGATGGATAAAAGAAGGAAGGAAGGAAGGAAGGAAGGAAGGAAGGAAGGAAGGAAGGAAGGAAGGAAGGAAGGAAGGAAGGAAGGAAGGAAGGATAAAAGAAGGAAGGAAGGGAGGATAAAAGAAGGGAGGGAGGATAAAAAAAGGAGGAAAAGAGGAAGGAAGGATAAAAGAAGGGAAGGGGGGAGGAAGGATAAAAGAAGGAAGGAAGGATAAAAGAAGGGAGGGAGGGAAGGAGGAAAGAAGGAAGGATAAAAGAAGGAAAGAAGGACAAAAGAAGGGAGGGAGGGAGGGAGGGAGGGAGGAAGGATAAAAGAAGGGAGGAAAAGAGGAAGGAAGGATAAAAGAAGGGAGGGAGGGAGGAAGGATAAAAGAAGGGAGGGAGGATAAAAGAAGGGAGGAAAAGAGGAAGGAAGGATAAAAGAAGGGAAGGAGGGAGGAAGGAAGGATAAAAGAAGGAAGGGATAAAAAATGGAGGGAGGGAGGAAGGAAGGAAGGATAAAAGAAGGGAGGAAGGAAGGAAGGATAAAAGAAAAGAGGGAGGGAGAGATTCACAAAATGGCAACAGGAATCGTGGGGGATCCTTTACTAAAGTTTTTGATTTCGAGAACGCTCCTCTCCTGGGCAGAGGATTGGATGAGATCTCCGAGGTCCCTTCCATCCCTCAGATTCTATGACTTGATGTATAGGGAGGAAAATCAAACACCCCGAAAGGCATCTGATCGCCTTTTGTAGCAGCCAATGCCTCAAAAAAGCAAGCTCAGGATCCAAAAGGATGCCGACAGACTTGAACGATGGATCTCATCCAACAAAATGAAACTGAACGTGGAGAAAAGTAAGATTTTACACCTAGGCAAGTGTAAAAAAAAACAACCAAAGGCACAAGGGCGGATTTGGTGAAACCTGGCTCAAAAACCGTCGCTGTGAGAGAGATCTGGGAGTCCTAATGGACCATCGCTTAAACACGAGCCAGTTGTGTGCGGCGCCAGCCAAAAAAGCCAATGCGATCCTGGGTTGTACAAACAGAGGCAAAGAATCAAAACCACGTGACGTGTTACTACCGCTTTGTAAAGCCTTAGTAAGGCCACACCTGGAAGGCAGCATCCAGTTTTGGTCCCCACGTTATAAAACAGAAGCTGAGACTTTGGAAAAAGCGCAGAGAAGAGCAACTGAGATGATTAAAAATCAGGAGACTAAAGCGTATGAAGAACGGTTGCAGGATTTGGGTTTGGCTGGTCTAGAGAAAAGGATTTTGGGGGGTGGGGGGGGGGAGACAACATAATAGGAGCCTGTGTAGCGTAGGGGGCTAATGCCTCCTACTAAAGGCAGCAATTAACATCCAGCTGCCTGCAATTCTGCAAGTTCAATCCTAGCCAGGCTCAAGGTCGACTCAGCCTTCCACCCTTTCTAAGGTGGGTAAATTGAGGACCCAATTTGTGGGGGCAATAAGCTGACTTCATATAAATATACAAAAGTATGAAGGCTACTGCTTGACGCATTGTAAGCCGCCCTGAGTCTCCGGAGAAGGGCGGCATATAAATAAAAATAAATAAATAAATAATAGCAGGATTCCAATATTTGCGGGGCTGCCCCAAAGAGGAGGGTGAGGGGGTCCATTTATTCTCCAAGGCGACACAAGAACGAATGGATGGAAACTCATCAAGGAGAGAAGCAACCTGGAACTAAGGAGAAACTTCCTGAGAGTGAGGACAATGAACCAGTGGAACTGCTTGCCACCAGAAGTTGTGAGTGCTTAGAAAAGATATTAAGTATTTAATTTTACATATAATCACGGCGGCTAGGTTATCGTTAGCGCAATTGCGGAAAAGTGATCGCTTGCCAACAGAACAGGAAGCGATACAGAAAATATTTGCAGGCGCAGAAACGGACAAATTAACTTTACAGCTAAAAGATAAGGAGGACTCAAATTATTACAGAATATGGAATAAATGGTACCAGTGGACAAATCAGAGGAAGGGGGAAAATGAGTAAAGATGGAATCTAGAAGAAATGAACGCAATTAAAAACAGCACTGTCAGATGGATATAGTAGGAATAAATTACTGTGTGTATGTATATATGTATATCTATATAAAAAAAACAGAAATTAGTCAATATGTGAAGTTGAGTATAGTATATGTAAATTTGTCTTTTGGTGGGTTTTTTTTGGTTTGACTAAGAAATTTGTATGTTTTAAATGTTTTTTTTTAAAAGTCTTAATAAAGGTTTGTTTTTAAAATTTAAAAAAAAGAAGAAGTTGTGGGTGCTTCACCACTGGAGGTTTTTAAGAAGAGATTGGACATCTATTTGTCTGACAGGGTAGAGGAATTCCTGCCTGAGCAAGGGGTTGGACTAGATGACCTCCAAGACTCCTTCCAGCTCTATTCTGATTAATTGACTGATTATTCCACCGGACCCCCCTCACCCAGGGCACTTTCTCCAGCCAGGAAAGGAATTGGAGACAGAGAGGTATAACAGAGTCGGAAAGGGACCTTGGAGGTCTTCTAGTCCAACCCCCTGGCTCAGGCAGGAAACCCTCTACCTTTTTCAAACAAATGGCTGTCCAATCTCTTCTTCAAAACTTCCGGGGAACTTCTGGTGGCAAGCTGTCCCACTGGTGAATTGTTCTCATTGCCCGGAAATGTGTCCTCAATTCCAGGCTGCTTCCGTCCTCGATTCCTTTCCATCTGTTGCTCCTTGTCCTGCCTTCGGGGGCTTTGGCGGGAGACGGCTTGGTGCCCAGGAAGGAAACCAGGACTCCCTAAAAATTTATTTATTTATTTATTTGTTTGTTTGTTTGTTTGTTTATTTATTTGGTTCGATTTAAGCTAGTCACCCGGTTGTTAAGCGAATCCGACTTCCAAACTGACTTTGCTTGTCAGACAGTTACAAAAAGGGATCACATGATTGATTGATTCATTCATTCAATTTATATGCCGCCCTTCTCCGGAGACTCAGGGTGGCTTACAATGCATTAAGCAATAGCCTTCCTACTTTTATATATACCTGCTTAGTAGGGCTTTCGGGTCCCCCTAAGCGTTGTTCTTTTTTATACAAAGTCAGCTTATTGGCCCCACAATCTGGGTCCTCATTTCACCTACCTCGGAAGGATGGAAGGCTGAGTCAACCTTGAGCCTGGTGAGATTCGAACTCGCAGTAATTGCAGGCAGCTGGCAGTTAAGTGCTACTTTAACAGCACTTAGTCCACTGCGCCACCAGGCTCATCAGGAGTCCTTGGTGCTCTGAGCTTGGTTGTGTTCTCTTGCAGGTGTTTCATCACCAAGCTAGGGAACATCATCAGGGCTAGAAGGGAGTGGGGTTTGCAGAGATGAGGAGGAGGAGGGTGGCACCTTTTGACAAGCAATGTCAAGGGGGAAGCTGGATTCACTTAGCAACCGGGTGACTGATTGATTGATTGGTTCGATTTATATGCCGCCCTTCTCCGGAGACTCAGGACGGCTTACAATGCGTAAAGCAATAGCCTTCATACCTTTGTATATACCTGCTTAGTAGGGCTTTCGCCCCCCCCCCCCAAAGTGGTGTTCTTTTTTATACAAAGTCAGCTTATTGCCCCCACAATCCGGGTCCTCGTTTTACGCACCTCGAAAGGATGGAAGGCTGAGTCAACCTTGAGCCTGGTGAGATTTGAACTCGCAGTCATTGCAGGCAGCTGGTGCTACTTAACAGCACTTTAGTCTGCTGCGCCACCAAGGCTCTCATCCCAACATGCTTTTGGGATGCCATCACACAAACCCTGAGAAAGAGCAGGAAGGTCCCTCAGGCAGCGGGGTCCGACTGCGATCCAGCTGTTCCTCAGGCAGATGTGTGGAGGCTTTGAAGCAGGATTTTGTTCTCTCCTCCCTCTTTAATCAGAAGGAAGAAAATGTTTTATGGATTAGTTAAGCATCAACAACTAACAGTGAAGCCTCGTCATCGGCGTAAGTAGCTGGATGCCCTGAAGGGGATGAAAGGCACGGGAAAAACAAAACGCACAGGGACACACACACACACACACACAAACGCACCACACTTTGGAGCTTCAGGAGGAGTGAAGCTCAAGCACAGAAGCTCCTTTCCAGCAACAAACCTGGCTGGTTTGGATCTTCGGAGGGTCCGTTTGTTCCACGGACATCAAACAGACACGTTCGGTGCCAATGAAGCTTCTTTGATTGCTGCTCATGCAGGGATTAAACCCAGCATTTTGCAAATTAGGATTAGGGCTGGAAAGAGGAAACTCCAGGCCTGCCGTAAGACCGAAGCAGCCAGTCACTGAATGCTTCATCTCTTGGGTGGGATAGAAAGAGGCTTTGTCTAAATGAGGGGAGGGAGGGAGGGAGGAAGGGAGGGGGTTTCCTGCCTTGGTTACTCTAAGACTTGTGGACTTCAATTCCCAGAATTCCCCAGACAGGAGGGAGTGAGGAAAGAATGAAGGAAGGACAGAGGGCGGGAGGGAGGTAGAGAAGGAGAAGAAGGAAAAAAGAATAGGTAGGTAGGTAGGTAAGGAAGGAAGGAGGGAGGGAGGGAGGGAGGGAGGGAGGGAGGGAGAAAGGAAGGTGAGATGGGAGGGAGAAGGGGGGAAGGGAAAGGAGGGGAGGGGAAAGGAAAGGAAGGAAGGAGAGATGGGAGGGAGGGAGAAGGAAAGGGAAAGGAGGGTAGGGGGAAAGGAAGGAAGGAAGGAAGGAAGGAAGGAAGGAAGGAAGGAAGGAGAGATGGGAGGGAGGGAGAAGGGAAGGGAAGGGAAGGGAAAGGAGGGAGGAAGGAAGGAAGGAGAGATGGGAGGGAGGGGGAAGGGAAGGAAGGGAGGGAGGGAGGGAGGAAGGAAAGAAGGAAGGAGAGATGGGAGGGAGGGAGAAGGGAAGGGAAGGGAAGGAAGGGAGGGAGGGAGGGAGGAAGGAAGGAAGGAGAGATGGGAGGGAGGAAGGAAGGAAGGGAGGGAGGGAGGAAGGAAGGAAGGAGAGATGGGAGGGAGGGAGAAGGGAAGGGAAGGAAGGGAGGGAGGAAGGAAGGAAGGAAGGGAGGAAGGAGAGATGGGAGGAAGGAAGGGAGGGAGGGAGGGAGGGAGGGAGGAGAGCTGGGAGGGAGGGAGAAGGGAAGGGAAGAGAAAGGAGGGGGAGGGAGGGAAGGAGGGAATGGCTGGCTGGGTAATTCTGGGAGTTGAAGTTGGAAGGGTTTGGAGAGCCCCCCCGGCTCTAAAGGTTCGGAAACCCGGCCGAATCTGGCCCAGAAGCCCCCTGAGAAAGGCATCGGAAGAGGCGGCCACTGAGCAGAGGCTGGTGTTTAATGGAAAAAGGAGAAATCCACCGCTTGCTCTTTGCCCAGGAAGCCCACGGAAAACGGGATCCTGCGGGAGGAAGGAAAGGAGGAGTTGATTGTGGAAGCCGGTGGAGGGAGAGGACCAGAAATGGACTTGGGGTTCAAATGGGCTCCTTTTTATTCCCTAAGATTACATTCCCGTGTTTTAGAGATCGCGCTAGAGAGCAATGCTCCATAATTGTGATGAGGCTCTTCTAGTTGGCAGCCGGGGAGAATTGAGCACAGCCAGCTTTCTCGGAGGACATACAGCTCGTCCTCCACTTCCCGCCGTTCACTTAATGACCGTTTAAAAATAACGGCCGCCTGGGAAAGGGCGCTGGGCAGCCCGGGAAGCTTTTTTTCAGCGCTGTCGTACCTTCGCATAGTCACTAAAAGAATTAATGCAGAATCACCTGTATACAGGTAGTCCTCGACCAACGACCACAACTGGCCCCTGAATTTATGTTGCTAAAAGGGAGACGTTTGTTCGGTGGCCCCACGGACGGCCTTTCTTGCCGCCGTCGTTCAGTGAATCCATGCAGTGGGTAAGTGAGTCACACGGTCGTTAAGCGAATCCGGCCTCTCCCGTTGACTTTGCTCGACAGAAGGTCGCCAAAGGTGGATCACCTGACCCCCCCCGGGACGCTGCGACCGTCATAAATGAGGCAGCTGCCAAGCATCTGATCATGTGACCACAGGGATGCCTCAAGGGTCGTAAGAGTGGAAAACGGTCAAAAGTCACTTTTTTAACACGCTTGTATCTTTGAATGGTCCCTAAACGACCTGTTGTAAATCGAGGACTACCTGTACTATAGACGATGAGAAGGTGAAGGTTATCTACCTATAAATCTATCTACCTCTCTTTCCATGCACCTCTCTCTTATCTCTCTCTCTCTTTCATCTAACTCTCTCTCTCTTTTCATCTCTATCATCTATTTATCTATCTGTTCCCCCTCTATCCATCTTTCTCTCTTAACCTCTATCATCTATTTATCTGTGTCTCTCTTTTCATCTCTATCATCTATTTATCCATCTTTCTCTCTTAATCTCTATCATCTATTTATCTGTATCTCTTTTCATCTCTATCATCTATTTATCCATCTTTCTCTCTTAATCTCTATCATCTATTTATCTGTGTCTCTCTTTTCATCTCTATCATCTATTTATATATCTTCCCCCCTCTATCCATCTTTCTCTCTTAATCTCTATCATCTATTTATCTCTCTCTTTTCATCTCTATCATCTATTTATCTATCTGTTCCCCCTCTATCCATCTTTCTCTCTTAACCTCTATCATCTATTTATCTGTGTCTCTCTTTTCACCTCTATCATTTATTTATCCATCTTCCCCCCTTCTATCCATCTTTCTCTCTTAATCTCTATCATCTATTTATCTGTGTCTCTCTTTTCATCTCTATCATCTATTTATCCATCTTTCTCTCTTAATCTCTATCATCTATTTATCTGTATCTCTTTTCATCTCTATCATCTATTTATCCATCTTTCTCTCTTAATCTCTATCATCTATTTATCTGTGTCTCTCTTTTCATCTCTATCATCTATTTATATATCTTTCCCCCTCTATCCATCTTTCTCTCTTAATCTCTATCATCTATTTATCTCTCTCTTTTCATCTCTATCATCTATTTATCTATCTGTTCCCCCTCTATCCATCTTTCTCTCTTAATCTCTATCATCTATTTATCTGTGTCTCTCTTTTCATCTATCATCTATTTATCTCTATCTCTTTTCATCTCTATCATCTATCTATTTATCTATCTGTTCCCCCTCTATCCATCTTTCTCTCTTAATCTCTATCATCTATCTATTTATCTATCTGTTCCCCCCTCTATCCATCCTTCTCTTTTCATCTCTCTCATCTATTTATCTATCTGTCCCCTCTCTCTATCCATCTCTCCCTCTTAATCTCTCTCATCTATTTATCTGTCTGTCTTTATCTATCCATGCATCTCTCTCTCTCTCTTACACACACACACACACACACAATATACATCTACCAATTTATTTATCTATCTCTTCCACTTCTTCATCTGCTTTTCTTATAGATCCTTCCCTTTATTTAATAGTAGAGCCCTCACCATACTATACCCTACCTTAATTTTTTTTAAAGACTACAGAGGGGTCTCCAGCAGTCTTCCCAGAATGATTGACAGGGTCGAGAGTTTGATTTTCCGGTAGAGAGTTAGTGGCAGGCTCTGGTCGTTGGGCATGCATTTTTCCCAGATACGACCGTTGCAGCATCCCCAGGGTCATGTGATCAAAGTCAGACACTTGGCAACTGATTCCTATTTACGACGGTTCCCGAGTTCCAGGAGTCACAAGCAAAGTCAATGGGGGGGGGGGAGTCAGATTCACTTAACAACCATGTTCCAAAATGTAACCATTGCAGTGACTCGCTTAACAACAGTGGCAAGAAAATGGAGCAAAACTCACTTAAAAACGGCAATGGAAATTTTGGGCTCAATTGTGGTCGTAAGTCGAGGACTGTCAGTGTGGGATAAATGTAGGCATTTCTTGCCGGCATTTAGACAGCCAAATTAGGTAACATCATCAGTGCTAGAAGGGAGCGGGGTTTTTTCCCTGTTTATATACAAGTGGCTTGCCCTCTCAGTGGACGTAGTAGTATTGTTTAGTCCACCGCTTATTGTTTGATTGTTCATTTGAGCTGGTAGTAGAATCTTCCACTGGGTTGTTATTTACTTCTTCGTTGTTGTTCAAGTGTTAATCTCGGTGTTACTCGGCTCGTCTGGGTGTTTATTGCCGATGGGGAATCTTCTCTGTGTTTGTCTGTGTGTCTTTGTGTGCGTGTGTGGGTGTTGAACAGAATTTTCCTAACAGGTGAAAAGGACGTGCAAATATTGTCGGCAGTAGGGAAAGGCAAGTGACTTGATATTTTGCTAAGGAAAAACCCACACATTTCTTAACCTCTCTCCCGTATCTACAGGGCTGCCCCTCAAGCCATCACTTCCTTATCCTACCCTTCAAGGGAAACGCGCACGATGACCTCCTGTCCGCACTTGGGGCCAAGGAGACCCAGAAAGAAAGGAAAAAAAAGTCACATTTTTCAGAAGAGAGAATAATCAGGACTGACGGTAATCCGGGACCGTCAACGGGAGGGGGGGAAAAAAAGAGGAAAATTGAAAATGTTAGCAACAGAGCTAGCAGCCATCAGCTCGGACCTGACAACTCTGTAGCTTGAAGGATGCGGTTGTATCATTCCTTGAGGCAGTTTAGCCTTTTGCACCCCAATATGCTTGGACAGAAACTGGGGGAAGGTAGGGGCTCATTTCAATAAGGCTTCAATACCTGACAGTCCTTGACTTACAACCAGCCATTAGTTTAGGGACTGTCTGATGTCACGACAGCACTACCCATACATTAAAGTGAGTGTTTTGGCCGCCGGCCCCTCCAGCAGCCGAATCAGAGGAGGAGGAGGAGGAGGAGGAGGGAATGGAGGTGGCAGAAAGAGAGATGGAGGTAGAACCTGGGCCGTCAGATAGAGAGTCAACAATCCTCAGGTCTGGAGGCGGCTGATGAGGAAGAGGAGGAACAGCTGGGTCCAGTGCCTGATACACAGAAGGCAAGAGGAGAGGAGAACAGTGGAAATCTATGGGCCGGTCCTTGGGCTGGAAGAGCCACTGCTGCTAGCAAAGCCCCACCCTAGCTCTGGGGATAAAAGGCAGGAGGCGGAGATGAATAGATGTGGCAGACAACTATTCATCTTTTGACCGGACAGACTTGTTTTGCCGGAGCTGCTGGCGCTCCTAATAAAGCAATCATTGAGTTAACTTCAGAGAGTTGGTCATGTTTTGGGGAGCTAGGTGAGAACAGTTAAGTCTTTGACTTACAACAGTTCATTTAGTGACCTTTCAAAAGTACAATGCCACTGAAAAAAATGACTTACAACCGTTTTTCACCCTTACGACCGTTGCAGCATCCCCACAGTCACATGATCAAAATTCGGCCACTTGGCAATTGACTCATATTTATGACGGGGGTCACGCCATCGCCTTTTGCGACTTTCTGCCGAGCGAAGTCAACGGGGGAGCCAGATTCACTTAATGAGCGTGTGACTAACTTCACAACTGCAGCGATTCCCTTAACAACGGTGGCAAGAACGCTCGTAAAATGGGGCGAAACTCACTTAACAAACGTCTCACTTAGCAATGGAAATCTGCGGTCGTTAAGTCGAGGATTGGCCGTTCCCAAGAGGTTTTTGAGGACTCGAAGTGGAGCTGCATCCAAGCTACATTTCATACTGGGAATATTTTTTTTCCTCGCGCAAAAAAAATCCCCAAATTTACCCTTTCGAAAGAACTATGTTTCCCTCTCCGTAAAATGCCAACCGCCTCTCTTCCTCGCGCAGGTCACTGCGTGAAGCAAAACAACCAGAAAAGCTGGGAAAACATTTGATTAGGAACGAGACCAGCAACTGCCGTTCCCAAGGCTGCTAAGCCCGAAAGCGAATGCTTAAATCATCTTTACTCCACTGAGTTCGCTCGGTGTGTAAAAATGTGCACTGGGGTTTCTGGCAACAACCGCAGGGAACGATTCCCACCAGGAGACCCTCAAAAGAACCACCGACTGCCTTCCTCTTTCGCCGCATGCTTAAATAAGTAAGAAAATGATATAAAACTTCAGTACATGAAATAAAACTGAAATAAATAATCAAAAAGAGAGTCCCAAAACATTCAGCACCATTCCTGAGTCCACATTGCAATATCTGCAACATTTCCAGTGATATTTGCAATAATCACGGGGCCTTTAAAGTTAGTCCTCGGCTTACGACTACGACTGACCCTGAAATTTAGGTCATTCAGTGAGTTTTGCCCCATCGTACGACCTTTCTTGTTAGGTGAATCTGGCTTCCTCGTTGTCGGAAGGTCGTGTAGGAAGTTAGCACCCACCCCTTTCCTAGAGGAATGAAATATTTTTAGGAAGTATTAAAAAAGGCGAAATATTATGTTTTCCTGGATGAGAAATGGAGAAGCATGTTTTGAAGCAGCTCCCATCTTCCTGCCCCCACCCTTTGCCAATGGGCCATGAAGGCCTGGGCCAGTCTATTCTACATAACAAAGATCTACCTCCTTCAGGCAGAGCCATAGTAGGAATTGCCAAAGGTCCAACAAAAATAGGATTAGCCCTCTATACAGTAGCAGCAGAAACTCAACACATGTGACCTGGGAAGCACATGTGATCATCAGACAGCAAGTCTACCTAAGACCCCCACCCCCTGGGAACCTGACAACCAATCAGGATACGGTTTCGGGGCCCCAGGAAATGCAAAGCCAGAGAGAGCATAAAAACCCGAAAACTCCCTGTATCTGCCCTTTTTCTGTTCAGGAACTCAAGGCATGTGATCCTGTCTACCATTAAACCATCTGTCAGGTTTCGAGGTCGTCTCAAATAAATTGCATTTCAAACAAAGTCTTTGATGAAAAAAAAACCTCATTTATTAAGCACGAATATTCTAACTCCGACTCATCGTAGTCAGCACTGACTTCCTGACCCAAAACCCTCCCTTTCCTTTCCCCACTCCTCTGCACTCATTGGGCATCTTCCAAGTCACTCTGCCCCTAATCTACTGCTCCAGCTCAAAGGAATTTCCCCCCTCCCATCCCATCTCCTAGGGGATATTATCTCCAGGGAAAATAAGTAGGTGAAAAGTCAAACGTCCTTTTCCAGACGCCTCCGTTTCTCCTCCTTATGTCAGCACTAGAGTGAATGCGGCTTGGAGTGCTGGACACCATCTTTCCAAGCAGTTTCCATGTCTCCAATGTCTTTGTCCCCACTTGGAGCAGAACCAAGATGGATATTTCTTCCAACAGTCGCAAAAGGGGACGACGGGACTCTGGGACCCTGCAACCGTGCCAAGAGCCTCAATTTTCATCACATGTCCATGGGGATGCTGCAACGGTCTTAAGTGTGGGAAATGGTCGTAAGTCACTTTTTTCAGTGCTGTTGTAACTTTGAACGGTCACTAAACAAATGGTTGTAAGTCGAGGACTACCTGAACAAATGATCTGTCCACTTTTCTTGTACGTCTTCCCTCAGCCTTCCTGGCTTCATTTAAACCCGTCGTTTGTGACCTTCCGTTGCTATTCTTCTGCTTAGTTTGTGATGGTCTGGTGCAACTCTAAGAGGGATGGACTTCAATTCCCACAAATCTCCAGCCAGCAGGGAATTCTGGGAATTCACCTAACAAGTAGCTTGCTTAGCAACAGAAATTTTGAGCTTAGTTGTGGTCCCAGGTTGAGGACTGACTGTAGTCACTAACTGCTAATATGTCCCATTTGCTAGCCTACATCATGGCCCAAGACACAGATCCTGAAGATGTGCCCCAGCTGAACTTGTGGAAATTTTGAGTAATTCGGAGAACCGGTAGTAAAAATTCTGACTGGCCCCGTCCCCATCTATTCTCTGCTTCCCGAGTCCCAGCTGATCAGGAGGAAATGGGAATTTTGCAGTATCCTTCCCCCGGATTGGGGAAGGAATGGAGATTTTACAGTATCCTTCCCCTGCCACGCCCACCAAGCCAAGCCACACCCACAGAACCGGGAGTCAAAAATGTTGAAACCCATCACTATCTCGACATCAGATACTTGGAGACCCCTCCCGCTCCTTCCCAGAAACACGAGCCCTGAAACCACAGCTACAAACACACAATGTTTGAAGGAGACCCTTGAGCTACAAACACACAATGTTGCAGACAAATCCTTGACGTGGAAGGCAGATTGCAGAGAATGGATGGATCTCTGGGGCAGGGCCGTGCTCTTAGTAGCACCACGTTAGGGTTCAGCTTTCCACTAATCAGTGCTTAAGCAACATCAGTGTGCAAGCTTTTAGCCTTCTCTCTCCCTGTTCAAAAATTGCTTTCCTGGCTTCTGATCTTTTGCTTGTAACCCGGACACAGCTGGTGTAATGAACCGTGTCTAGCACCGAACTTCCCCTCGCCTTGTTCCTTGCCAAAATCCCCTCTTGTTTTGCCTTCTCCTAGCAGCGAGGAGCAAGCAACCTGCACGTAAACAAGGATTGCCCTGCGACTTTTGGGGTTAGAAACCTCTGCAGATCCTTCCTGAGGCTCTGAGTAATGTCCTGCGGTCCTGAAGACTTGCCAGGCTGCATCCATGGACATCTCACTGGCAGTCAGAAGCCCGAGTGAAAATTCTATACATTCACAACAACCGGACAGACTTAACCATAGTTTCAACTGGGGGGACTGTGACGGGGGTGAAATCCAGCAGGTTCTGACAGGTTCTGGAGAAACCGGTAGCGGATATTTTGAGTAGTTCGGAGAACCAGCGAATGCCATCTCTGGCTGGCCCCAGATTGGGGTGGGAATGGAGATTTTGGAGTATCCTTCCCCTGGAGTGGAGAGGGAATGTTGATTTTGCAGTATCCTTCCCCTGGAGTGGGGAGGGAATGGGGATTTTGCTGTATCCTTCCCCTGGAGTGAGGAGGGAATGGGGATTTTGCAGTATCCTTCACCTGGAGTTGGGAGGGAATGGGGATTTTGCAGTATCCTTCTTCTGGAGTGGGGAGGGAATGGGGATTTTGCAGTATCCTTCCCCTGGAGTGGGAAGAGAATGGGAATTTTGCGGTATCCTTCCCCTGGAGTGGGGTGGGAATGGAGATTTTGGAGTATCCTTCCCCTGGAGTGGGGAGGGAATGGGGATTTTGCAGTATCCTTCCCCTGGAGTTGGGAGGGAATGGGGATTTTGCAGTATCCTTCTTCTGGAGTGGGGAGGGAATGGGGATTTTGCAGTATCCTTCCCCTGGAGTTGGGAGGGAATGGGGATTTTGCAGTATCCTTCTTCTGGAGTGGGGAGGGAATGGGGATTTTGCAGTATCCTTCCCCTGGAGTGGGGAGGGAATGGGGATTTTGCAGTATCTTTCCTCTGGAGTGGGGAGGGGATGGGGATTTTGCAATATCCTTCCCCTGGAGTGGGGAGGGAATGGGGATTTTGCAGTATCCTTCCCCTGGAGTGGAATGGAAATGGAGATTTTGCAATATCCTTCCTCCAGGAATGGGGTGGGAACGGAGATTTAGCAGTATCCTTCCCCTGCCATGTCCACCAAGCCACGCCCACAGAACCGGTAGTATAAACATTTGAATTTCACCACTGGACTGTGACCATCCTAGACCAAGCCAAGTCCAAAAATGCTGGAAGAATTGCTAGCAGCCTGGTGGCGCTCTGACAAACCAGCCATCAACAGGCACGCAGGGATAAAGCACATCTACATAATGTGCAAAAGAGACAATTAACAAGCCAAAAAGGGGAACCAAAAGATGGAAACCTCTTCCTGTCGCCAATCCGCACCCAGGTGAGCAGAGATTAACACCAAGATTAAACTCAGAGCAACAACCAAGAGAAAACAATACCCCCAAATCAAGGAACGGCCAACAACCCAACAAAGAACCACCAAGACTGACAGGGCAAGCCACTAGAATGTAAACCTATTCCCTATTCCCCACTCTCTTCTAGCACTGATGATGTTACCCACTTTGGTAATGAAATGTCTCCAAGAAAATCACCAAGCTGAGCACCAAGGACTCAAATTCCTCCTCCTCCCTTCAGGTTACCTAGTTGGATAATGAAATATCTGCAAATAAACCAACCAATGTCAGAACACCAAGGACCTCACGATTCTCTTCCTCTCTGCAGACCACACCGCCTTTTAACACTGATGATATTACCTAGTGGGGTCATTAAATGCCTGCAAGAAAATCACCAAGCTCAGAGACCACCACCAACCCCGCATTTTTAACCCTGAGCTACAAATATTTTCAATTGTTGGTATAAAAGTCCCGCGCTAGCTCTCGTTTTGCCGGGGATGAAATCTTCCTTCCAAATTTTATTTTATTTTTATTAGTCTGTCCAAATGCAAAATACAAGGACAAATTAAAAAAAAGCTGGGAAAGCAGGGGGAAGGGGAGAAAAAAGTAAAAAGGAGAAAGGAGAAAAAGGCAGAAATTGTACTGGCTTCCAATTCTTTTTAATGCAGTAGAATAAGGCAATAACGTAGAGCCTCGAAGTTTTTACTGGAGATGAAATCTGCAGACGAACGCAAGGGGTAATTTCCCTGTTGGAATTGCGCCGCGAGAATCCACCGCGGAGGTGGCTGTTGAAGCAGGTCACCATATAGTTTGGGGTGATAAGCGCGGGGATTTTATATTCCGATGGGCCCTTGATTGATTGCCGTTGTCTTTTTGATGGATAGGCCTCTGCTTCCTTGCATGGATAATCCGTTGCCGAGCGGCTTCTGCCGACGGTGATATTACTTTACACTGCCGCGGCTGTAGTTCTAAACTAATTCTGAGATGCTCAGCTGGCTTTCTGGTTTTGCCGCAGAGAGCTTTCGGTGGAGGCCTCAGGAGAAGAGGAGATCAAACAAAGAACTATTTAGGGAACCGGAAGGGGGGAGAAAAGATGCCGAGAACTTTAGTACACGTAAATTGAGTAAGATTTCCACTCGAAAGCATGAAGACTATGAGGGGATTACAAAACTGGAAGTCAGTAACAACTCTCAGGGTAGCCTAGGGCCGCGATGGCGAACCTCTGGCACATGGGCCACAGCTGGCACGAAGAGCTCCCTCTGCGGGCACGCATGCCGTCACCCAGCTCAACTCAACTGCGCATGCGTCCCACCGGTCAGCTGATTTTTGGGATGCGCATGTGGGAGACACACATGCATGTGTAGAGGGGGGGGTTGCATGTGCATTCATGGGGGCAGGGAGAAGTGGGGGGAGCGGCACACCCCCCATGGCCAGTTTTTGGTCCCAGGAGGCTGTAGG
Source organism: Coluber constrictor foxii (assembly GCA_038048745.1). Classification (NCBI taxonomy): domain Eukaryota; kingdom Metazoa; phylum Chordata; class Lepidosauria; order Squamata; family Colubridae; genus Coluber; species Coluber constrictor. The sequence continues at coordinate 2,518,760 of CM075965.1, read as the reverse complement.
GAGTCCTGCTCGGCCCAAAAAGGGGGGATGAGGGTCAAATGCGCATGTGCGGGAGGGCGGAGGGAGTGTGTGTTCTGCCCCAGCTATGGATCCCAAAGAATGCAGCACGCACAAACTCCGAACAAAACTCAGTTTACTTCGAAACCCAGTCTTTTGCAAATGCAGGCTGTTAATAAAAACGTTCTTAACAACCTGCCAGAAATTCCACAGACGAGATAGAGTCTTACTAGAGTTGGCAGAAAGCCCAGAAGCCAGGTTTGCAGAGAAAATTCAAACGGAACGATCAGCGGACGGACGGACGAACACACGTTGTTTCCTGCAGCTTTTTACAAGCTGCGTGCAAACATAAATAGGCTAAGGGAGTGGCCAATTAGCCCCAAGCCTTACTCTTGAGGAGACCTCCTCCTGAGAAACCACTCCTGCCTTTTGGCAGCTCTGCGTGCTCGTGCATTGAGAAGAGGCTCCTCCACTTCATCCTCTTCACTTAAAGGAGGTTCTGAAGGCCCTGGCTGAATCTCTGCCTCTGGCACCACATCTTCTTCAGCCTCCTCGCTGTCCGACTTGAGCGCCGGCTGCACAGGCTGCTGGAATGACACCACACCAGCCTCCTCCTCGTCGGGATCAGCAACAATCTATGCAGGCCGCTGGAGGGCCACAACAGCATGGGGGTTTATGCGTGCATGCACAGAGGGTGCATTACATTATGGGTGCCGGCACATGCACGTGCTTTTGGCACACAATGAGAAAAAGGTTAGCCATCACTGGCCTAGGGGTTAAAGCATTCTTCTCAGTATCGATAGAAGAGGATTATTTATAGCTTAGGGCCAGAGGTCGTATTCAGCCGATTCTGGAGAACCGGTAGTACCGATCTGCTGGTGGGCCTGGCACGGCGCTATGCCATCCTATTTAGCTACGGGCTATTTAGTAGTGGGTCCTATGCACGTCCACTCCGCCCCACCCCCGAGGTCAAACACAACCCTGATGCGGCCCTCAATGAAACTGAGTTTGACACCCCTGGTCTACTGCGTTGATCCACTTATCCAACTGTCTGCGGGGATGGAACTGAAGAAGCTTCTGGGATGAGAAGCGAAACGTCTTTGACGAAAGTCCAGCTGCCTTTTGGAAAAAACCACTTTTGGCACTTTCCTGATTTGAGAAGTGAGCAATTCAGTGAATGGAGAAGAACTCCAGGAAACTGAGAGACTGCGTGGCTTGCGTAGGTGCCATTTCAACCGAAAAGGCTTTTTTTGGGGGGAACAGATGGTTCAAAAATGGTTGGTGGGAACAGATGGTTCGCCGCGAAGTTCCTTGCGGAAAGATGTCGCCCAGGAGGAGAGCTCATTGCTCCTCGACGAGTTTGCCGAAGGGGTTCTTCAACTACGGATCCCAAGGTATTGTCTTATCGAGGCAACTCACAATAACAGAGATGTCATCGCGGTTCTGTTAGAAATCAGGGGGGGGGGGGTTTCCTTAAATAATCACATCGGGAAAAAAGGAATAATCTCGTCCAACCGATTAAGCTCCAGAAGGGAATTAATTCATCCGGCCTTCTTGCCAGGAAGCGTCAAAGATTCTGAATGCCAAGTGAGGTACGACCAGGGATGAGATTCAAAAATTTTAGCAACCGGTTCTCCGACGGTTGCTGGGTGCGTGTGGCCATGGTGGGCGTGGCATACTCGGCCTCCTGAACCACGGCCGGGGCGGGGAGGGGAGCGTTTTCGCCCTCCCCAGGCTCCGCAGGCTTTCCTTGAGTCTCCAGGAGGGCGAAAATGACCTTCAGCAGGTTCTGGAGGCCCTCCAGCGGCCGGAAATGGGCCCATTTCCAGACTTCTGGAACGTCGGGAGGTCTGTTTTCTGCCCGCCCAGAGCCTCCGCGCAGGCACTGCACTGCCAGGCATCCAAAATGGGCCGCGTAGAGATTCCTGGGAGGGGCAGGGTAGGCGGGGCTAGCCAGTCCTTGCAATTACCGGTTCGGCGAACCCGATGTAAAAGTAGAATCCGATTTGCCCGAACCAGTCCGAACCGGATGAATCCCTCCCCTGGATACAACGTGTTTTGTGTTTCACACCACCGTGGCTGCAGTGACAGGTCAGGGAAGCAAACTCTAAATGGGATTAAAATTTATAAGGAGAAACAGTGTTACAGGTGGGCCTGGCCCTAAATCACAGGTGTATTTGCAGGTTGTTTGCATGTGGGGATGCAGCACTGAAGCTGTTGTTCAGTGGACAATTATTAAGCGGACAATTACAGGTACAGATAATTCTCGGCATACAACCATTCATTTAGTGGCCATTCGAACTTACGACAGCCCTGAGAAAAGTGACTCGTGATTGTTTTTGCACCCTTACAAATGTTGCAGCATCCCTCATGCTCACAATTTCAAAATTTCAGACGCTTGGCAACTGACTCGTATTTATGACGGTCGCGGTGTCCAGGAGTCACGCGATCCCCTTTTTGCAACCTTCCGACAAGCCAAATCAATGGGGAAGCCAGATTCAATTAACAACCGTGTTACCAACTTAACAACGGCAGGGGTTCAGTTAACAACTTGTAAAGTGGGGCAAAACTCACATAACAACTGTCTCGCTCAGCCACAGAAATGTCAGTCTCAATTATGGTCATAAGTCGAGGACTGTATTGTGACACTGCCTCTAATTTGCTGTTAGGCTGTGCCTTTTTTTAAACAAAAAAAGTAATATTTAGTTTTTCCTCCACGTGAGACCCTCCCAGAGTTTGTTGAAAGTGGGCAGGCAATACTTTTATGCTAAATCAGTAAATAGTATCTGTGCTATTTCTACCTCAGCCTATAATTTTAGCAATATGAAAGACGGGCAATACAAAAGATTTTTTTTCCCCCTCTCCTCAAAATAACATCTGAAGAAAATAATTACGGAGCTATTATCTGCCGGAGACAAAAGAAGCTAGTAAAATAAAAAAACACATCCTGTTTACTGATTACATTTTTAATAACTTGTTGTTGAGCAGGCTAATTACATCATTCAAAACGTTCTAAGTAAAGCAAGATTTTCGGCAAAACAAAGTCCCTAAGAGAACTGCATCACCAGGCAAAACGTATTTGACAGGCTGAATCCCACAGGAACTTCAGAGCTCTGATTGCCAATTGATGGTGGCATGAATTTAATTCATCAAGGCCAAATCGTAACACGGTCTGAAACGGAGATCTCGTCCCTTTAAGGCATCGCGTATCTCTGACATTAACAAATAGACACCTACGACTGCTTGGTGACCCACGCTCATCGGAGTTTGCACACGCAAAAAATAATAATCAAATTTTTAAAAATTCTTTCTGTAGCCGAGGTTGCTGGCTTCTCAATTGATTTTATGTCTTTCCTGCATTCCTCTGGAAGGGAGAAATGGGGTGCATATCTTAGGGGTCCTTGGTGCTCTCCGAGCTTGGTTGTTTCATGACCCAACTAGGTAGTATCATCAGTGCTAGAAGGGTGTGGGTATTGGGAGGAGGAAGAGGAGGAGGAGGACGACGACGATGACAACAACAACTGTGGAGTCCTTGGTGCTCTCCGAGCTTGATTGTTTCATGACCCAACAAGGTAATATCATCAGTGCTAGAAGGGTGTGGGTATTGGGAGGAGGAACAGGGCTTAACAATAGAAAATCTGGCCTCAATTATGAATCATAATGGACTTATGATCATAATTTATGATCATAAGTCCAGGACTACCTGCAGAAAACCACTGATGCAGAGATGAGGTACCGTAGTTCCCAGGTGCAACACAAGGAAAGAAGAACAACCTAAAACCCACTTACAGGTAATTCTTCACTTATAAACTACAACTCTGCCCGAAATTCCTGCTGCTGAGTGAGTTTGGCTACATGTTACAAACCTTTCCTGCCACCGTCGTTAAGTGAATCACTGCCGTTAAGTTAGTAACACGGTTATTTAAGTGAATCTGGCTTCTCCGTTCACTTTGCTCATCGGAAAGATGCAATTAAAGGGGAATGAGGGACCCCAGGACATCACAACCATCATAAATACAAGTCAGTTGCCAAGCGTCCGAATTTTGATCACACGACCACGGGGGAATGTTGCAACGGCTATAAGTGTGAAAAACGGCCTTAAGTCCCCTTTTTTACGGTGTCGTCGTAACTTTGAACGCTCGCTAAACGAATGGTTGTTAAGTCATGGACTTTACTCGTATAACATTCAACTGCTAAATCCTGAAAGTATTCTCTCTCTTTCCTTCTTCTCTTAACCCAGCGGGGCTCTCGAACGGCAGAACCGAACACGCCCCAAGAAACGAAGGCTAACCTCTCTAATAACCGCAAGACAAGCTTTCAAGTATTTATAACATTAAACGCGGTCGCAACTGCTTTCAAGTGTGAGTTTTTTCCAAAGTTCAGCACCACCTCCTAGCCGGCCCAGCAGGATTTGGAAGATATCTCCGCTGGATCAGGTTTTTCTAGAAAAACCCGTTCCAAAAGTACCGCATTCCAGAACGAAAAGACACAGACTGGACGTATTAATGTCAACGAAGTTTGATTCCTCTTTAAATCAGGCAAAGTAAATATATCGAGAAGGGTGCTAAGAAGTGGATGAGGAGAACTTACCTAGGATGGTCCTTGAGAAAAGACCACCGACCTTAAGTAGATTTCATGATGGGGTTTTTCAATGGGACCAATCTGGAAAACCGACCCTAAATTTCTATTTTGTTTAAAAAAAAAAAACAATTCGGCTGTCTGAATTTTACAAATGCAGGAAGGAAGGAGGTGCACCAACCCCAATGCCCTTTTAAAAGTGGTTTTAAAGAGAGGTGGAGCAAAGTTTCGGAGGAGGAGGGAGGCCTCAGCATTGGCCGGGACACAAATATTAGAAGCACAAAAAGGGCATTTAGAAGCTGCAAACTTCTTTAAAAAAAAACACCACAAAAAAAAAACCACTAAGAAAAGGGGGGGGGAGGCAGGAAAAAAAAGCAACAGCAGAAACATGAAGTCAGGAACTTGATCACCTATAATACTCTGCCTTTTTTTAATTTCGACAATAATCCTCTCCATTAATCTATCCCCTTTCTACACTTTTAAGCTGTCATAAATCGTAACTGAAAGCAGGCCAAATGAACAGGAGGCCGAAGGAGGCTGGGCACCAGCATTTGAATGGGAACGTCAAGGCGAGGCACAAATGCATGCTTCCGACCGGCCTTACAGAACCAAGATTGAGTGTACAGCAAAGGAAGAGCAATTTTACTGCCCTTCTGTTGGCCCCCAAGAAACCCATCAAGTTTTTGATTAACTTTAATCTGAGTATAAGTGTTGTTATGTTGCTGCAGATTTCTATACATTTGATTTTTTTTGAAAATTATGGTTGTTTTATTCAATACAATTTTAGAGAAGGTGTTAGAGAAGGAAGGAAAGGGAGGAAGGGAGGGAGGAAGGAAAAAGGGAGGGAGGGAGGGAGGGAGGAAAAAAGAGGGAGGGGAGGGGAGGGGAAGGAAGGAAAAGGAGGGAGGGAGGAAGAAAAAAGAGGGAGGGAGGGAGGGAGGAAAAAGAGAGAGGGAAGGACGGAGGAAAAGGAGGGAAGGGAAGGGAAGGGAAGAAGGGAGGGAGGGAGGAAAAAGAGAGTGGGAGGGAGGGAGAAAGGAAAAAAGAGGGAGGGGAGGGGAAGGAAGGAAAAGGAGGGAGGGAGGAAGGAAGGGAGGGAGGGAGGAAAAAGAGAGAGGGAAGGACGGAGGAAAAGGAGGGAAGGGGAGGGAGGGAGGAAGGAAAAAGAGGGAGGGAGGGAGGGAGGGAGGGAGGGAGGGAGGAAGGAAGGAAGGAAAAAAGAGGGAGGGGAGGGGAAGGAAGGAAAAGGAGAGAGGGTGGGAGGAAAAAGAGGGAGGGAGGAAAGGGAAGGGAGGGAGGGAGGAAGGAAAGAAAAAGAGGGAGGGAGGGAAGGCAGGCAGGCAGGAATGACGGACAGAAGGAAGGAAGGAAGGAAGGAAGGAAGGAAGGAAGGAAGGAAGGAAGGAAGGAAGGAAGGAAGGAAGGAAGGAAGGAAGAAAAAGAGGAGGGAGGGAAGGCAAGCAGGCAGGAACGACGGACGGAAGGAAGGAAGGAAGGAAGGAAGGAAGGAAGGAAGGAAGGAAGGAAGGAAGGAAGGATAAAGAGAGGCAGGCAGGTAGGAAGGGAGGAAGGGAGAGAGAGATGGAGGAAAGAAGTTTATAACCAAAGTGGTGGGCCTGGCAGCTTAATCTGTATTTCCCTAACAATCATGCTGATAAGAACCAGACATCCAGCATGCTAATAATCACTTTTTAAAAATTCAAATAATGGCTCCTAAAAGTCTTATATCATTTTTTTTCCATCTCTCCTCCCCTGCCTCTCCCACATAGATACAAAAAGAGAAGCATCTGTTAAGGAATTATCTTTTTTTCCTTTTAGAATGATGAATAAAACATTTAAGGAAACACATTCGTATCTAGAAATGCTGAACTCCAGCCCAACACGATTTCAAGATTATTGCATTCCTGTCCTGTCAGAGGGAGGAAGCCACAGCGGCGTTTCTACCTTTGGAAAACACGGCCCCCTTTGCAAGGGAATTACAAGGAGGATCAGGTGCCTTTGGGAGTTATGGTCTCTTGTGAACACCTGACGTGTTAATACCACTCCATAAGGCCTCGGTAAGGCCACACCGGGAATACGGCATCCAGTTTTGGTCGCCCCGATGTAAAAAAAGGATGCTAAGACTCTCTGGAAATTGTGCAGAGAAGAGCAACCAAGAGGTTTAGGGGCCTGGAGGCTAAAACGTATGAAGAACGGTTGCAGGAACTGGGTATGTCTAGTCTAATGAAGAGAAGGACTAGGGGAGACAGGAGAGCAGCCTTCCAATATTTGAAGGGCTGTCACGGAGGGTTATTTAATCCGCTTTATAGCTTCATCTACACCAAGAAGAAATTGCGTATTTATTGCACCTCCTAAAATGAAGTGAACAGGGTGGATGTGCTGGGACTGTCAAGATAGAGCCTTGGTGGCGCAGCGGATTAAAGTGCTGTTAAGTAGCACCAGCTGCCTGCAATGACTGCCAGTTCGAATCTCACCAGGCTCAAGGTTGATTCAGCCTTCCGTCCTTCCGAGGTGGGTAAAATGAGGACCCGGATTGTGGGGGCAATAAGCTGTCTTTGTATAAAAAAAGAACACCGCTTGGGGGGGCCGAAAGCCCTACTAAGCAGGTATATACAAAAGTATGAAGGCTATTGCTTAATGCATTGTAAGCTGCTCTGAGTCTCCGGAGAAAGGGCGGCATATAAATCGACTTATAAATAAATATGGCAGTTGTTGTGTGCACCATAAACTGCTGCTAAGGGAAGTAGCCATGTTTAGCCTAATGAAGACAAGGACTGATAGCATAACTTCCAATATTTGAGGGGTTGTCCAAAGAGGAAGGGGTCAACTTATTCTCCAAAGCCCCTGAGGGCAGGACAAGAAGCAACGGGTGGAAACTAATCAAGGAGAGAAGCAAGCTGGAACTAAGGAGACATTTCCCGACAGTGAGAACAATTAATCAGTGGAATGACTTGCCTCCAGAAGTTGTGAATGCTCCAACACTGGAAGTTTTTAAGAAGAGTTTAGATAACCATTTGTCTGAAATGTTGTAGGGCCGTGATGGCGAATCTATTGTACGCATGCCAGAGGTAGCATGCAATGCCCTCTCTGTAGGCACGCAAGCTATCGCCCCAATTCAACTCCACCACGCATGCACACATGCCTCCCGCTGGCCAACTGGGCTTAGGGTCTCTGCCATGCACAGGGGGGCGGTGCACCTGTGGGGGGGGGCACACATGCATCGTATTTTGGGGTTGGGGGCACGCACGTGTGCATTCGTGCGTGCATGAGCTTTGGGCACTCGGTCGGGAAAAGGTTAGCCATCACCGGGGTTGGTCTAGAAGACCTCCGAGGTCCCTTCCAACTCTGTTATTCTGTGATCAGTCTGGAGAGGCTGGGAGATCTGGTCCCCTCCTGCCCGTGCCTCCCCACCAGAGTATCAAAGCTCTCCCGTCATCTAGGAAGGGGGGGGGGGGGGAAAGTCATTTGTTCCTCTGCATTAAACACTAACGATGGAGGCTCCTCCTCATTCGCGGCCCAACAAAAGCAAGTTGTGGTGTTGCAATCATTTCCAAATTGCACAAAAATGAGACGGCCCAGATGCAAATGAAAAGTCAGCAGTGAGTAGGTCTTTATTTCATAAAATCCTGTTAGCTGTTCATATAATAAGCAGACTGTTACTCATAGTTCTAAAGAGCTGCGTTTGTCTGTATCTGCTAGAGTAGAGCAAGCCCAAAGATTTTACGAGCAAATCGAATTACAGGCGGTCCTCGTTTAGCGACCACAGCTGGGACCAGCAACTTGATTGTTAAGCGAAGGGGCCATTTAAGTGAAAACCGCAGGACTGCAACTGTGCTTAGTTCAGTTTTTGGGATTATTTTGTTTTTGTTTGCTGTTCTTAATATTCCCTTCAGCCGAAATAAGATTTTTTTTTTCTGCCCCTTCTCTCTGTAGACATCTTGGCGTTGGGTAAAGAAACAAGTAAAAAATAAAACAAGAGAGAGGCTGTGAAAGTTGTAAATGAAAGGATTTGGTTGTTAAGGGTTTGTTTTGTTTTGTTTTGTTTTGCACTGTGGTAACGTCAAACGGTCGTTAAACGAGGCAGCCGCTAAACAAGGACTACCCGTACACAATTCTATCTTCCCCCAAACCACCACATTACTTTCATTCTATCAAAAAAAACCCCAAAAATCTGAGATCGTTTTCATTTGTTGCACAGAGCGATTTTGTGTTGGCTTAAGAAAAGAAAAAAAAAATCCAGAAATTTAACACGGCTAAACACTTTTTAACAAAAGCGTCCAGAACAAAATTAAATTATTTTTCCCCCTTAATCTCATGCTGTATGACGGTGTTTGAATGAAGAGCATTTTTTTTCCCTTTTGATTTACAATGGTGTTTTAACTGCTTTAGCTTTTCCTGGTCCTGCTTATTTTGTATACATTTTCCATTTCAACAGTGAGAGTTTCACCTTTCGTGAACGGAGTCCTTGCTAATATATATTTTCCTTCTCCATTTTGGCACACACGCACAGGTGTGCGCCTGGCAACACACAAAATGCGTCTGATGAGCCGAACTATCCATCCGTAAAATTTTCCGTCACTGTGTTCATCGTTAACACACCTGGAATTTGCCAATCCCATCCTCTCTCCTAAACAGGGAAGTCCACAGCTTTCGTTTAGTGACCTTTCACAATTGTACAGGTAGTCCTCGATTTACAACTGGTCCGTTTCGTGACTGTTCGGAGTTCGGAGTTACAAAGGGCTCTGGAAAACGCAACTTTTGCAGCGTCCCCAGGATCACGTGATCCAAACTCAGATATGCTTGGCAACCGGTTCTTATTTATGACCCGAAGTCCAACTTTCCGACGAGCCAAATCAATAGGGAGGCCAGATTCCACTTAACAACCAGGTTACTAATTTAAGAATTGCAGGGATTCCCTTATAAAATGTGGCGGGAAAGGTTGTAAAATGGGGGCAAAAGTCCCTTAAATGAACGTCTCACTTAATGACAGAAATTTGGGGGGCCGTTGCGGTCGTAAATCGAGGACTACCCGTAAGGGCATTGAAAAATGTGACTTGTGGTTATGGCTATTTCCCTTAGAACAGCGGCAGGCTCATGTTTATGACAGCTGCAGTGTCCCAGGATCGTGTGATCGCCATTGTTAGGATATGATTTGAGCCTAACAGATTGTTAGATTGTTCAGATTGTTTATTTTCCACTAGAAAGAAAACTTTTGATAATCCAGTTTGCACCTATCTCTTATTTCATTGCTCTCAGCAACGTTTCTCGGTGTATTATACTCTGCTGGTTGCTAACACAACAACAATATCCTTAACAGCCATTGATAATGTTAAACGGGGAGCCTAATTCACTTAACGACCAGGATTCATTTGAGAAGCTAAGCCACTGAGCCTCGCCCCGGAATTGACAAGAGGAACCAGACAATGCCACTGCTCAAGGAAGTCCGTCCTTCATGTCTCTTTTTTAGTCTGTCTTGTCTTGCCGTATCGCAGCCGGCTCCTATGCATCAAATGGAAGAGATATGGCTCAGTGAGGAATGGGATGGGAGCTGAACGCAATCTGAAATTGGACACAAAGAGGACAACAGAGGAAGGGCAAAGGGGGAGGAGATGGGTTACAGAAAGGAAAAAACGAAATGTTTATTCCAGGGCTACGTTTGTCTGCACCAACAAACTGCTCTACACAACATGGAACATTTTCCATCCACGTTTACCAAAGAGTTAAAAACAAAACAACAACCTGTGAGACTCAGAATCACTAGGTTTACTTGCTCCCGGAACTTCCTTAAGCAATCACATTTTTTTCCAGGAGTTTCCAAACTTGGGCAGCTTTTAAGTTTTGTGGGCTTCAACTCTCAGGATTCCTCAGCCAGCCATGCTGGTGTTGTGGTCGGACAGCGATGAGGCTGAGGAAGAACAGGGGCCAGTCCTGGAGGCTGGGGAAGGGCCGGATGAGGGCTCTGCGTCGGAGGCAGAGATGGGGCCAGGGCCATCTGGAAGTGATGTGCGGACTCCGGAGCCTCCAGAGGCTGACAGCAGAGAGGCAGAGGAACAGGAGGAGCCTGTTCCTAGTGCATGCATGAGAAGAGTTGCCAGAAGGCAATGGCAGCTAAAGCAAAGAGGACGACTTGGGAGTAAGGCCAAGAGATGACTGGCCCCTCCCATAAGGCTTAAAAGAGGAGCAAAGGCACGTGGGCTCTTTGCAGGAAAGCAACGTTGTTCATTCTGTTCCCAGTCGGCATCTCTGTTTGATTCTGGACTCCGTGGGGCTTTGCCAAGGAAGTCTTTTGGCAGAGTGTCAAGGGAGATAAAGGCTGGTGATTATCTCGGAGGACTTTTAACAACTAATTGGGACTCAGCTGGGAATGAATCTAATTCACAGCTGGTGCAATAAAAGAGGTTTTTGGGACTACTCATGTGTTTTAATGACTCAGGAAGCCTAGGTCACAACAGAGACTACAGGAACCATTTGCACCACTTCAAGTGATGCTGAGGACACAGATAAACCTCCAAGTGGCCTCAACGACCCTCTAAAAGGATGCAAATGACCAGCCGTCTGCAAGAAATATAAACCTTTCCATTCTCGACCATCCAGAGCTGAAGAAGCTTCTTGGATGAGAAGCGAAACATCTTCAAAGAAAAAAACCAGAAAGTGCAGAAGTCCAGTTGCCTCCTGAAAAAACATCTTTGGGACAACCAGGACCTGGATGACTGAGGATCTCTATAGATTTACACCACCCAGAGTTACTTTTCGTAAGATGAACACCATCGGCATTGACAAAAATCCCCATCGGTCAATTGCAAAAGGCAGCTCTACTCGGAACAGCTTACAACCTACGACGACACCTTTAACACCTCCACATCCCTCAATCCCAGGTCCTTCGGAAAGGTTCGCTAGGCGGATAAAAATGCCAAATCCAATCTGAACATCTGGCTGACCGTGCGAGGAACCTTCACAATAATCATCGCAAAAGGCAGTTTTACTCCGAACAGCTTCCACCCAGCCTTTAACACCATGCATCTTTAACAACATCACACAGAACAACAAGGTTTTCCTATCCCAGGTCCTTGGGAAGGACTCGAGAGGTGAATCAAAAACACCAAATCCAGGCTAAAACATCTGGCGGCCAACATGCAATGAAATAAAACACAGGAGTTTCTCACCTGAATTTTTATGGGCCAGGTGAAGTTGCTGACGTAGACAAAGAAAGTAATATTGGGATTGTTGCGGAAATCAAATTTCTCGTTGGAAAAGCTGTCCTTGTATTCCTTGAGTTGATTCTTTGAAACCACTGGAATCTCCTCTCCGGCCTGTGTACCAGCTTTTGAGAAATTTAAATTAAAAGAAAAAAAAGAGGGTGGGGGTGGAAATTAGAAAGGGCACTAATGTCAGGACCTTTGGAGATATAGATTGAAACGGTCACTCAATCACAGTGACCTCACAGTGACAGCTGTTGACCCGGTTAAATCTATTAAATTTCATCGACCATTGAAGGTTGCTGGGACGACTGCTAAGTGAGCAATCATAACCGATCTCCGGAGAAAAGCCAAATTATCTACAAGTAGTCCTCGACTTGTATGACCACAACTGAGGCCAAAGCCTATGTTGCTAAGTCAGACATTTGTTAAATGAGTTTTGCCCCGTTTTACGACTTTTCTTGCCACGGGCGTTAAGTGAATCATTGCGTTTGTTCAGTGAGTAACCTGGTTGTTAAGTGAACCTGGCTTCCCCATTGTCAGAAGGTCGCAAAAGAGGATCACATGATGGCCCTGGGACACTCCAACCGTCATAAATACGAGTCAGTTGCCGAGCGCCTGAAGTTTGATCACGGTGACTGTGGGGATGCTGCAACGGTCGTTAAGTATGAAAACGGTCATTAAGTCGGGTTTTTTTTTCAGTGTGCCTTGTAACTTCGAACGGCCACTAAACGAACAGTTGTTAAGCCGAGGACTACCTGTAGACTAAACAGCCGATCTCCAGCAATATCCCAGCCAGGAACGTTAAAAAACCTTGACATTTTAAACATGTTCTCAATTGCTCAGTTGGTAGTCGGTGTTTGTTTGATTTTAGGTCTTAAGAGAAAGCTGACAGATTAAATTTTAGCAGGAACATTTCTGGACACGATTAGAAAAACCCCCAAGGGAACCTTCTCAGTTCCACTAAGGAAGTGAGCAGGTGGCCAAGAGTTCGGTGTTAGATCAAACTGAACATGCTTAAGTGCGAAAAATGCCCATTTCAAAGTAGGTTGAGCAACCAGGCCCCTTTGTGGACTTCAATTCCCAGAATTCCTGAGCCATGCTGGCTCAGGAATTCTGGGAGTTGAAGTCCACAGGTCATAAAGAGGTCTTAAGTCGCCCATTCTTGCTTTAAAAGGTTCTGATCTTCTTTTTGTTTTGGAGTGCTTAATACAGATCATCAAACTGACTCCACTTTCCTTGCTACCCCCCCGGTAAACGTCTACTGGTGGAAAATGCTACTGGTGGAAAATATGAATGATATGTATGTCCACCGAGCCAAAGTGGAAATCAGCTCAGTGAATGTTCTTATTTATTTCTCAGGCCACCTTGGTGTATAAACAGTCAAACCACATATCTCAATCGATATAAGGGTGGTCCTCAACTTACAACGTTTCTCTTGGTGACTACAAAGGCACTGAAAAAAAATGGATGTTTGACCAATCCTCATACTTACGACTGCTGCAATGTTCTCCATGGTCAAGTGATCAAATTTTGGCTGCTTGGCAACTGGCATGTATTTATGAGAATTGTGGGGTCTCCAGGGGCCATGCGGTCACTATTTGTGACCTTATCAGCCAGCTTCTGACATGTCAATGGGGGAAGCCTGATTTGCTTAATGACCATATGACTCACAATGACTGCAGTGATTTGCTTAACAAATGCCTTTTTTTATCTTCCTTCCTTCCTTCCTTCCTTCCTTCCTTCCTTCTTTCTTTCCTTCCTTTCTTCCCTCCCTCCCTCCCTCCCTCCCTCCTTCCTTCATTCATATTTCTTAACCATCTACCTCCTTCACAGAGAGCCTTGTTAGCAACAGAAATTTTGGGCTCAGTTGTGGTCGTAGGTTGAGAACCAGCTGTATGTAATTTTTCAGCACAGAATCCTATTAAATCCACACGCCAATGAGACATCAAGAGTGCTGTTCGCATATAAAGAAGCTGCGTGTTCTCCAGGCTGTCCTCGACTTACAGTCACAATTCAGCCTAAGTGAGACATCTGTTAAGTCAATTTTGCCCCATTTTACGACTTTTCTTGCCACAGCTGTTAAGCGAATCCCTGCAGTTGTTAAGTGAGTCACACGGTTGTTAAGCGAATCTGGCTTCCCCAATGACTTTGCTCGTCAGAAGGTGGCCAAAGGGGATTGCGCGATCCCGGGATATTGCAACCGGTCATAAATAGAGGAGTCGGTTGCCAGGAATCTGAATTTTGAGCGCCTGGCGCCATGGAGATGCTGCAAATGGGTCTTAAGTATGAAAAAGGGACATACCGGTTAACTCCCTTTTTGGGGACTTAAAGTCCCTTGTAACTTTGAACCGTCACTAAACGAACGGTTGTTAAGTGGAGGCCTACCTGCCTTGGGCAACGTTCCTCACCTGCAAAGCTTGTTGACCAAGTGATGTTCAGGTTGAAGTTTTTCGAAGCGTTGATAAACATGTCCAGGTCTCTGTTTTGCTGGGTACGAGAAAACAAAGGGAGAAAGAGGAGTTAACGGCTTAAGCAGGCAACTTCTATAGCCAGCCATGTTAGCTCAGGAATTCTGGGAATTGAAGTCCGTAAGTCATAAAAGGGCCATAGTTGCCCACCCCTGTTCTATACAAAACTGTCAGCTATTCGCTTTCAATCCTTGGCAGCCAAAAGAGCCAATGCAATCGGAAGTTGCATTCACAGAAGGATACAATCAAGATCAGGTGAGGTACTACTCCTACTCTATAAAGCCTTAGTAAGATCACACCTAGAGTACTGCATCCAGTTTTGGTCCCCACACTATAAAAAAGATGTGGAGACTCTAGAAAGAGTGCAGAGAAGAGCAACCAGGAGGATGAGGGGACTGGAGGCTAAAACAGACGATGAACGGTTGCAGGAACTGGGCATGGCTGGTCTAGTGAAGAGAAGGACCAGGGGAGACATGATAGCAGTCTTCCAATATTTGAGGGGCTGCCAAAGAGAGGAGAGGGTCAGGCTATTTTGCAAAGCACTGGAAAGCCAGACGAGGAATAATGGATGGAAACTGAACAAGGAGAGATTCAACCTTAGAAATAAGGAGGAATTTTCTGACAGGGAAAACAATCAACCCACGGAACAGAAGTTGTCTTCGGAAGTTGTGGGAGCTTCATCTCTGAAGGCTTTCAAGAAGAGACTGGACTGCCCTCTGTCAGAAATGGTGGAGGGTCTCCTGCTTGGGTGAGGGGTTCGACTAGATGACCTATAAGGTCCCTCCCAACTCTGTAAATCTTAATCTTCTCTGATTTAAAAACATACCTTCCACTTTTTAAACTGTGATTTATAATCCATAGGAATAAATTTACATCACTCTGCAGAACTCTACCTAGATCAGTGTTTCTCAACCTTGGAAGCTTGAAGATGGGTGGACTTCAATTCCCAGAATCCCCCAGCCAGCGGCACTCAGACAAAACGGCCATCAACGGGCACATAGAGATGGACCACATTTACACACCATTCACAAGAGACAATCAGAAAGCTAAAAGATCACTACACTTCCTGGCCAGAAATAAAATACCCACAAGAGCAGAGATTAACCCAGTGTTTCTCAACCTTGGAAGCTTGAAGATGGGTGGACTTCAACTCCCAGAATCCCCCAGCCTGGGGGACTCTGGGAGTTGAAGTCCACCCATTTTCAAGCTTCCAAGGTTGAGAAACACTAATCTAAAGGAATACATAGCATCAGAAACCCAACCCCCTTTCACAATTCTGTTGTCTAATATTTCTACACAATAGACTGACTTTGCTGGCCTGGGGCAGCCGAGACCTTTGAAGAAACAACCCGATGCCCAGTTGACAGATCTTACCAACCTCTTCAGGTGTCGCCACAAAATTGATTGCGGTGTAATAGCGGTCGTCTTCTTGGGAGAGACTGAAAGTGAACTGATAGTCGATGAGAAGGGTATCTACAAGGAAGCGTAACAAGAGAGCGTTAGCAGATACCTTGGAGCAGGAGTCCTCGATTTACGACCGCAAACTGAGCCCCAAATTTCTGTGGTTAAGGATTTAGGATTTATTGGATTTATATACCGCCCTACTCCCGAAGGACTCAGGGCGGTGTACAGCCAACAATAAAAATACATACGTAGAAAATTTAAAAACCAACTAAAAACAGATTAAATGAATTTGGCCCGGACAGAATTAAAACACCCCAATATAATTTAAAAATTTTTTAAAATTTGACACTAAAAACGGGGAGTGGTTAGGCCAGGCCCGCCTGGCGAAATAGAAAAGTCTTAAGAGCGCGGCGGAAGGTGGGCAAATCCGGGATCCTCCGTATCTCTGGGGGGGAGCTCATTCCAGATAGTAGGTGCCCCCACAGAGAAAGCTCTCCCCCTGGGGGCTGCCAGCCGACATTGTTTGGCTGACGGCACCCGGAGGAGCCCCTCTCTATGAGAGCGTACTGGCCGGTGGGAGGCTATTGGTGGTAGTAGGCGGTCCTGCAAGTACCCAGGTCCTAAGCCATGGAGCGCTTTAAAGGTAGTAACCAGGACCTTGAAGCGCACCCGGAAGACCACCGGGAGCCAGTGCAGCACAGGAGAGGTGTCACATGGGAACGCCATGTCGCTCCCATCACCACCCGCGCGGCCGCACTCTGCGCCAGTTGGAGCCTCCGGGTGCTCCTCAAGGGGAGCCCCATGTAGAGAGCATTACAGTAGTCTAGACGGGAAGTGACAAGGGTGTGAGTGACCGTGAGCAAGGAGTCCTGATCCAGAAAGGGACGTAACTGGCGGATCAGGCGAACATGATAGAAAATCCTCCTGGCCACGGCCGTCAGATGCCCTTCCAAGGACAGCCGTGAATCCAGGAGGACGCCCAAGTTACGAACCCAAGTTAAGGGAGAGTTGCTCCCATCTGACGATCTTTCTCGCCTCGTTTGTTAAGGGAACCACTGCAGTTGTTAAGTGAGGAACAAGGCCGTTAAAGGGAATGTGGCTTCCCCGTTGACACCACTCGACAGGTGGTCACAAAAAGGGGAATCACGGGAGCCCGGGGGACACTGCTACCGTCATAAATACGAGTCCGTTTCCAAGCGCCTGAATTATGATCACATGACACGGGGGTGCTACAACCATCGTGTGAAAAACGGGGGTTATGTCACTTTTTTTTCCAGTGCCCGATTGATTGATTGATTGATTAATTACATTTCCACGCCACCCACCTCGCCTACAAGGTCACTCTGGGCAGCTTACAAACGATAGAAGCAGGTCAACAATAATGAAGATTAAAAGATTAAAACGAACCAACATTAAAATCTTATTAAAGGCTGTGCTAAGACATTCTAATTGTGTGTTGTTGTAATCTTTTAATAGCTCTTTTTAATGGTTTTATAACCCATAAGCCGCCCAGAGTCATGGTGTAGGAGAGATAGGTGGTGGCATTAACATTGAACCAGTAAATAAATAAAATAAAGATTAAATCAATTCGCTGATGAGGCCTGGTGGCGCAGTGGTTAGAGTGCAGCATTGCAGGCGAATGCTGCCAACTGCCAGGAATTCGATCCTGACCGGCTCAAGTCTGACTCAGCTTTCCGTCCTTCTGAGGTCGGTAAAATGAGGAGCCAGATTGTTGGGGGCAAATATACTGACTCTGCAAACCCCTGAGAAAGCACTAATGGGTGGGTATAGGTAGTCCTGGACTTACAGTTCATTTAGTGACCGTTTGAAATTAGAACGGCACTGAAAAAAAAGACTTAGGACCATTTATCACACTTACGACCGTTGCAGCATCCCCGTGGTGTCACGGGATCAAAGTCCAGAGGCTTGGTAACTGACTCATACTTATGACGGTCGCAGTGTCCCGGGGTCACGTGATCTCCTTTTGCGGCCATCTTACAAGCGAAGTCAAAGGGGAAGGCACTTGAGAAAGACAGCGATTCACTTAACGACTGTGGCAAGAAAAATGGGGCAAAACTCACTTAACCAACGTTCCGCTTAGCAACCTAAATGTTGGGCTCGATTGTGGTCGTAAATTGAGGATTCCCCTTGTATTCCGTTTAGTAGAAGAAAGCCACTGAAAGAGCTTTCAATAATATAGCAACGGCGAGCACCGGAGCCTGTGTAGCGTAGGGGGCTAATGCCTCCTACTAAAGGCAGCAATTAACACCAGCTGCCTGTAATTTCTCTGAGTTCAATCCTAGCCAGGCTCAAGGTCGACTCAGCCTTCCATCCTTTCTAAGGTGGGTAAATTGAGGACCCAGTTTGTGGGGCAATAAGCTGACTTTGTATAAATATACAAAAGTATGAAGGCTATTGCTTAACGCATTGTAAGCCGCCCTGAGTCTCCGGAGAAGGGCGGCATATAAATCAAATTAAAATAAGTAAAATAAAATAAATGTCTTTTCATGGGCTGACGCTATCCGAGACACGGACAGAATGCTGATTAAGGATGGACCCTGACTTTGGGGGGTGGGGAGGGGGGACACTCGGCCCCATCAGGACCAGACATCCTCTAGATTTCTAGGATTGCCACCTTCTCCTTAAGGCCAGTTTGTTTTCGCAGGCATTTAATTTCTCCGGCGAGCGCTGGTTTTTTTTTTCTTTTTCTTTTTAATTCCGTTTATATCTGGCGTTCTCTTTCCATTTGAGCCTCTAATTGGTTTTTAATGTGTCGTTTGATCACGGGAAATTGGGTTTGGCGCGCACGGATGAGATTAAAAAGGGGGAACGAAAGGATGGCCGAGCAAACAAAATGCTAGATATCGCCGTTAAGGGAGAAATGGGCTTGGTCTGTTTTACTTTTAAGAGCCTTCTGATTTAAAAAATGTTCAATCTGTCTTCAATTTGCCTACAGTTTGCAAACTCTTTAAACTGGGCTCGCAGGCGTAGTGCGGTGTTGACCGAGGCCTCAACCTCTTTGGGAGAAGGAATCCTGCCAAATTTGCCTCCGGTTCTTAGAGCTACAGGTAGTCCTCGACTGACGACCACAACGGAGCCCAAGATTTCCGTTGTTAAGCGAGACAGTTGTTCAGCGAATTTCGCCCAATTTTACAACCTTTGTTTAAGTGAACCACTGCAGTTCATAAGTTAGAAACTTAGTGAATCTGTCTTTCCCCATTGACTCTGCACGTCAGAAGGTCGCAAAACGGGATCACGTGACCGTCATAAATATGAGTCAGTTGCCAAGCACCTGAATTTCGATCACGTGCCCGATGGGGATGCTGCAATGTGAAAAATGGTCGCACGTCTCTTTTTTCCAGTGCTGTTCTAACCGGTCACTAAACGAACTGTTGTTAAGTCAAGGAGTTGTAGTTGATCACCCAGATCATCAGAGGAGATCCTGTCACTTTAAGATTGAAAGCAGCCGAAGAGCTTTGCATGAGGGAGGCATTTTCCACAGTGAAAAGGTTTCAGTTTAGACTGATGTTTCTTCTACCATGGCAACTTGAAGATATATGCACTTCAGCTTCAACTCAAGGGTTGTACCTTATGATTCTTGACGAACGTATCTTTTCTTTTTATGTAGACCGAGAGCGTATGCACCAAAGACAAATTCCTTGCGTGTCCAATTACACTTGGCCAATAAAAATTTTTATTCTATTCTATCTTCAAGTTGCCACAGTTGCAGAAACAACAATCTAGAATGTGCCTGATGACAACTTACATCTTTGCCTGGGCCTTGCTGGGACAAAAATTGCACACGAAAACCCACCCCCCCAACAACTTTACCATCTCTTAATAAATATCTTTGTATTGGGGAGAAGATATTAAATCTATTGGAGCTCCATCTGCACTTCAAGGATTACAGTGGACATAACCTATCTGTCTGTCATTTCTATCATTCTCTATCTATCTATCTATCTATCTATCTATCTATCTATCTATCTATCTATCTATCTATCTATCTATCTATCTTTCTTTCTTTCTTTCTTTCTTTCTTTCTTTCTGTCTTTCTAAGTATCTATCTATCTATCATCTATCTGTCTATCTATCTGTCTGTCTGTCTGTCTGTCTGTCTGTCTGTCTGTCTATTCATTCATCCATCCAAATATCAGTCTACCTAAATATCTAAATATCCCAATATCCATCCATCTATCCATCCATCCATCCATCCATCCATCCATCCATCCATCCATCCATCTATCCATCTATCCATCTATCTATCTATCTATCTATCTATCTATCTATCTATCTATCTATCTATCTATCTATCTATCTATCATCTATCTATCTATCTAAATGTCTATTCATTCATCCATCCAAATATCAGTCTACCTAAATATCTAAATATCTAAATATCCCAATATCCATCCATCCATCCATCCATCCATCCATCCATCCATCCATCCATCCATCCAAATATCTATCTATCTAAATATTTATCTATCCATCCATCAATCCATGCATCCAAATATCTATCTAAATATCCAAATATTCATCCATCCATCCATCCATCCATCCATCCATCCATCCATCCATCCATCCATCCAGGGGTGAAATGCTCCCAGTTCAGACTGGATCGCCCCATCCGGTAGCGATGGCGGTGGGTGGTTCGGAGAACTGGTAACAAAAATCCCTGTGCCGCCCCCCCTCCCCCCTCAATGCCCAGCTGAGCTGCACGATCATCAGAGGCTTTTTTTTTTACTTTTAAAAGCATTTTTTCTACAACCTCTTCCGATGAAAAAATGCTTTTAAAAGTGTTTTTAAAAAAAGCCTCTGATGATCGCACGGCTCAGCTGGGATCATCAGAGGCTTTTCAAAGCATTTTTTCTGCAACTTCTTGGCCGAAGAGGTGGTTTAAAAAATGCTTTGGAAAGTCTCTGACGATCCCAACTGAGTTGCCTGATCAGCAGAGAGGCTTTGAAAAGTTTTTTTTTTAAAAAGTTGGCCACGCCCACAGTCACATTACCCCCCCCCCCAAGGCACACCCACAGAACCGGTAATAACAAATTTTATATTTCACCCCTGCATCGATCGATCCATCCATCCATCCATCTAAATATCCATCCAAATATCTATCTAAATATCCAAATATCCATCCATCTTTCCATCTATCCATCCATCCATTCATCTAAATATCTATCTATCTAAATATCCATCCATCTGTTTATCTATCTAAATATCCAATATCCCTCCCTCCCTCCATCCACTCATCATCTAAATATCTGTCTGTTTATCTACCTAATCTATCTGTCTGTCAGACAGAGACACTGTCTACCTATATCTATGTATCTAAATCTCTCTCTCTCTCTCTCTCTCTCTCTCTCTCCCTCTCTCTCTCTCATATCTATCTAAATATCTATAAAAATTTATATGGCTGCCAACTCCCTCTCAGTGTCTGAGTGTTATTTTACAAAAATAAAAAAAATAAGAAACCCAACATACCCAGAATAAAAACAATCAGCCCCTTCCTTTCACTTGAAAGCAGGTGAAGGGAGGGAGGAAGGAAGGAAGAAGGACGGATAAAAGGAACTAGCAGAGACCTTCGCTCGGTGACCTTGACAAAAAGCTCCAGAGAGAGAAAATTCAAAACGGCAACAACGCACATCTCTTCCTGCCTCTTCCCTGGTCTGCTGCTAGATCACTTGATCTATAAATCCCAAACAGGCCAAAGAAATGTAATTTCCACTCACAGTAGCAGGTTCCTTTGAGAGGGTTACCCTGGTATCGATTCTCGACTTCACACCTGGAGGAAAAAAGCATTAAAAGAATTGGCCTCTGGTTGTAATTCTTTCCTCTACATGGAACTTTTATTTCTCTACTTGATTTGTACGTCCCAGGAACAATCTGGAATAGCAGCAGAGGTTTTTTGGAAGTAGATAAAAGCCAAGTAGATAAAAGTAGATAAAAGCCAAGGATTTCCTGAGACAGGAAGTCCTTGGCTTAGCCCCCAACATTTCCATTGCTAAGCAAGGCAGTCGTTTGATGAATTTTGCCCTCCTTTCTTGCCACAGTTGTTACCCTGTTTCCCCCAAAATAAGACATCCCCTGATAATAAGCCCAATCGGGCTTTTGAGTGCATGGCAATAAGGCCAAGCGCTTATTTCAGGGTTCAAAAAAATATAAGACAGGGTCTTCTTTTCGGGGAAACATGGTAAGCGAATCACTGCAGTTGTTCAGTGAATCATGTGGTCGTTAAGCGAATCTGGCCTCCCCCCCCCCCCGCCAATTGACTTTTGCTTGTCAGAAAGGGGTCACATGATTCCGGTCACATGCAACCCGTCATAAATACAAGTCAGTTGCCAAGCATCTGAATTTTGACTATAGGGATGCTGCAACCGTCATTAACTGGGGAAAAACAGTCATTAAGTCACTTTTTTCAGTGCTGTCCTAACGCCGAACGGTCACTAAACGAATGGTTGTAAGGCGAGGACTGCCTTGATGGCGCAGGAGCTGTCTAAACACACTCATAAACACACAAGCACAGAGGTCTTCAAACTTGGCCGCTTTAAGACTTGTGGACTTCAACTCCCAGAATTCTCCAGCCAGCATGGCTGGAGAATTCTGGGAGTTGAAGTCCACAAGTCTTAAAGCGGCCAAGTTTGAAGATCTCTGCACAAGCGTATCCTCATTCTGCTACCAGACTCTTGTTTTCCTGCAACAAAACCTTCGGGAAAAACCCAGTTTTCTCGGTTACCGTTCGGGAAGCTGACATAATACAATATTATCTCATGAAATTGAGCTGCAAAAGCGCAATGAATCCTGCACCGGCGATATTTCGATCGCTCACCAAACGGGAGAACGACGAAGGCCGGGTAGGAAGCGAGGTTGGGCGAAAAGGAAGAACGTTTTCCACGCCTGTCCCCAAAAAACTCTGAATTACGAAAGGCTCCCGAAACACGACCAACTCCCTGAAGCTAACTCAATTATTCCTTTAATAGGAGCGCCGGCAGCTCCGGCAAATAGTTGCTCTCTCACCGCAGGCTAACAAGTCTGTCCGGCAGGGAGATGGATAGTTGTTTGCCACATCTATTCATCTCCGACCCCTGCCTTTTATCCCCAGAACTAGGGTGCGGCTTTGCTAGGAGCGGTGGCTCTTCCGTCCCAAGGACCGGCCCATAGATTTCCACTGTTCTCCTCTCCTCTTGCCTTCTGTGTATCAGGCACTGGACCCAGCTGTTCCTCCTCTTCCTCATCAGC
Organism: Coluber constrictor foxii; assembly: GCA_038048745.1. Lineage (NCBI taxonomy): Eukaryota > Metazoa > Chordata > Lepidosauria > Squamata > Colubridae > Coluber > Coluber constrictor. The sequence continues at coordinate 2,495,872 of CM075965.1, read as the reverse complement.
CACCTCCAGACCTGGGGACTGTTAACTCTCCATCTGAGGGCTGATGGACCACCCAGGCTCCACCTCCATCTCTCTCTCTCATTCTCTCTCTCTCTCTCTGCCAGCTCCATTCCCTCTTCCCCCTCGGTGACCCTGATGCTAACCCTGACTCTCGCGCTGCCTCCTCATCTGATTCGGCTGCTGAAGGCGCTGGTGGCTGACAGGCCACGACAAAAAGGAGCCTGAGTAGCGTAGGGGGCTAATGCCTCCTACTAAAGGCAGCAATTAACATGCAGCTGCCAGTATTTCTGTGAGTTCAATCCTAGCCAGGCTCAAGGTTGACTCAGCCTTCCATCCTTTCTAAGGTGGGTAAATTGAGGACCCAGTTTGTGGGAGCAATAAGCTGACTTTGTATAAATATATACAAAAATATGAAGGCTATTGCTTAATGCATTGTAAGCCGCCCTGAGTCTCCGGAGAAGGGCGGCATATAAATCAAATTTTAAAAAAACAAAAACGGAACTTAGGAAAGGGAACAGCGATGAGTGCTTCGGAGGTTTTCCAAAATAGCCTGAACCACCACTTGACCAGGATGGTGTAAGGTCTCCTGCCTTGAGCAAGGGGGTTTGGACTAAATGACCTCTGAGGTGCCTTCCAGTCCTTACAATTTGTGTGAATGATTTCGCTGCAGCAAAATCATTCCCACGGCACTGCTGGGCCAATCCAATCCTTCTGGGATTTCCCTGTCAATTCCTTTCGAGGGAAGGAAGATGCACCATTTCACCACGAAAGCCGTACGACCCGCAAATAACTTTGGAGGCTGCCCGTGTAACTTTGGCAGGCGACGCGGAGATTGTGCAATCAACTTTGTTTTAAAAAACGGGGCCTCTGTAACCACTGGGGTCTGTTCTGGTGCAGAATAACAAAGTTGGAAGGGACCTTGGAGGTCTTCTAGTCCAACCCCCTGCTTAGGCAGGAATCCTTACACTATTTCAGACAAATGGTCATCCAGTGTCTTCTTAAAAGCTTCCAGTATTGGAGCATTCACAACTTCTGGTGGCAGGCTGTTCCCCTGGTTAATTGTTCTGTCAGGAAATTTCTCCTTAGTTCCCAGTTGCTTCTCTCCTTGATGAGTTTCCATCCGTTGCTTCTCCTCCTGCCTTCGGGTGCTTTGCAGAATAGGTGGAACCCCCCCCCCCAATTCTTTGGGGCAGCCCCTCAAATATTGGAAGACATGCTATCGTATCACCCCTAGTCCTTCTCTTCATTAGTTTAGTTTAGTTTCAGTTTTATTAGATTTATCTACCGCCCTTCTCCTTACGGACTCAGGGCGGTGAACAGCCAGAAGTAAAAACATTTGTACAGAAAAGTTAAAATAATTTTAAAAGTAACTAAATAAAGTTTTGGCCCATAATTTAAAACATTTCAATTAAAATTGGTATCTTCATTAGGCTAAACATGGCTAGTTCCCTTAGCAGCAGCTTATGGTGCACATGACAACTGCCGTATCTTAACAGTCCCAGCACATCCACCCTGTTCCCTTGCATTTTAGGAGGTGTCCTGTGGATATGAAAAAAATGCAATTTCTTCTAAGTGTAGATGAAGCTATAAAGTGGATTAAATAACCCTCCGTGACAGCCCTTCAAATATTGGAAGACGGCTATCATATCACTGCTGGTCCTTTTTTTATTATTATTATTATTAAACTTCAGAAGGCATACCCGATGCCTGGTTTTAGTTTAGTTTAGTTTATTTCGGATTTATATACCGCCCTTTCTCCCAAAAAGGGACTCAGGGCGGTGAACAGCGAGAAAATTAAAATACATAAAATACAAAAGTTATAAGGAACTAAAACGAATACATTTAAATCCTTGGCTTCTCAATTTAAAACCCCCAAATCCATAAAATTCCAATTTAAAACCCCGAATCCATATAATTTAAAAACCCTATTAAAAAACCCTTTGGGCTAGGCATAGGTTGGAATAGGTAAGTCTTTAGGGCCTTACGGAAGGTGCGAAGGTCCGGGATCAAACGTATTCCAGGAGGTAGCTCATTCCACAGGGCGGGTGCCCCCACAGAGAAGGCTCTCCCCCTGGGGGCCGTCAGCCAACATTGTTTGGCCAAAGGCACTCTGAGGAGCCCCTCTCTGTGAGAGCGTATTGGCCGGTGGGAGGTTATCGGTAGCAGAAGGCGGTCTCGCAAATACCCTGGCCCTATGCCACGGAGTGATTTAAAGGTGAGAACCAACACCTTGAAGCGCACCCGGAAGACCACCAGGAGCCAGTGCAGCTCGCGCAGGAGAGGTGTTACATGGGGGCGCCAGGTTGCTCCCATAATCACCCGCGCGGCCGTATTCTGGACCAGCTGGAGTCTCCGAGTGCACCCCAAGGGGAGCCCCATGTAGAGAGCGTTACAGTAGTCCAGCCGAGAAGTGACGAGGGCATGGGTGACTGTGCATAGAGAGTCCCGATCCAGAAAGGGGCGCAACTGGCGTATCAGGCGAACCTGATAGAAGGCCTCCCTGGCCACGGCCGTCATATGCTCCTCCAAGGACAGCCGTGTGTCCAGGAGGACACCCAAGTTGCGAGCCCTCTCTGTGGGGGCCAAAACCTCACCCCCAATAGCCAGCGATGGTGTCAGCTGACTATACCGGGACGCCGGCATCCACAGCCACTTGGTCTTGGAAGGGTTGAATCGAAGCCTGTTTCTCCCCATCCAGACCCGCACGGCTTCAAGGCACTGGGACATCACTTCGAGGGCATCATTGGGGTGGTCAGGGGTGGAGATGTACAGCTGAGTGTCATCAGCGTACAGTTGGCATCGCACCCCAATGGTCTGCTTTCTTGTTTGAAAAGTTGGGGGTGAGGTGCCATACATTGATCCAGGTGATGTTTTGGGTCTTTAGATCTCTCAGCTTGGCTGTTTTCTCGCAGGCGTTTCGTTAGCCGAAGTAGGTAACAACATCAGCGCTAGAAGGGTTTGCAGAGTGGAAAAGAAGGAGAAGTGGGGAGGATAAAGGAGGAGGAGGACTGTGATGCTCTCTGAGCTTGGCTCTTTTCTTGCAGATGTCTCATGACGCAACTAGGTAACGCCATCAGTGCTATCAGTGTTATTGATTGCTGTATTGTTACTATAGCACTGATGATGTAACCTAGCTGGGTCATGAATTGTCTGCCAAAAAAAAAACCAACCACCAAGCTCAGAGAGCACCAAGGAGCCTACAGTCCTCCTCCTCCTCCTCCTCCTCCCACACCCTACTCCCTTCTAGAACTGATGATGTAACCTAGCTGGGTCATGAAAAAGGGCCTGGTGGCTCAGCAGACTAATGCATTGTGATTAACTCCAGCTAACTGCAATGACTGTAATCGAATCTCACCAGGCTCGAGGTTGACTCAGCCTTCCATCCTTTCTAAGGTGGGTAAATTGAGGACCCAGTTTGTGGGGGCAATAAGCTGACTTTGTATAAATATACAAAAGTATGAATGCTACTGCTTAATGCACTGTAAGCCGCCCTGAGTCTCCAGAGAAGGTCGGCATATAAATCAAATTAAAAAAGTAAAAAATAAAAAAAAAGTCTGCAAAAATACCCAACCAAGCTCGGAGAGCACCAAAGCCCCCTCATTTCAACCCACAGCTACAACTATTCCCCTTTGTTGGCCTTTAGATCACCAAGGGCAGAAGGGCACTGAGTCAGGGGCTACCCAGGTGTTTCCAAGCTGCCACTCACAGTTGGCATTCTTCTCCTTTGATCCCTTTGGTTGTGCAGAAACACTTCCCGGTGTTGGTGTTGCAGATGGAGGCGTGGCCGTTGCACTTGCAGGCTGGAAGAGAAAAGGGCATTTCCCGCAAAATAAATAATTAGAACCTGGATAGCTCAGCAGACTAAAATCATTGTGATTAACACCACCTGCCTGCAATTACTGCAAGTTCGAATCTCACCAGGCTCGAGGTTGACTCAGCCTTCCATCCTTTCTAAGGTAGGTGAAATGAGGACCCAGTTTGTGAGGGCAATAAGCTGACTTTATATAAATACTCAAAAGTATGAAGTCTATTTGCTTAACGCATTGTAAGCCGTCCTGAGTCTCTGGAGAAGGGCGGCATATAAATCAAATTTTTAAAAAAATTTAAAAAAAATAAATGCAACTTTTTTGTCAAGAAGTCAGTAAGTTTCATGCAAACCAGGCAGCCAGAGAGCTTTCTGGGTTTTCTCCGGCAATGTGTAGGTAGTCCTCGACTTACGACCACAATGGAGCCCCGGTATTTTTGTCGCTAAGCCAGACGGTAGCTGTGAGTTCTGTTCCACTTTACAACCTTTCCGGCCGCAGTTGTTAAGCGAATCACCACAGTGAGTTAAGGGGGATCTGGCTTCCCCGTTGACTTTGCTTGTCAGAAGATCCCAAAAGGGGATCGCGTGATTCCCCGGGACGCTGCGACCGTCATAAATGTGAGTCGGTTGCCAAGCGCCTTGAATTTTGATGACGTGACCACGGGGACACTGCAACGGTCGTAATTGTGGAAAAGTTGCAAGTCCCTTTTTTCAGCGCCGTTGTAACTTTGAACGGTCACTACGGGAACCGTTGCAAGTCGAGGACAACGTGTAGAAAAGACAGGGTGTTTCTCCTCTTAAGCAGAAACGCAGGAAAACGCGGGTGTTGCGTCTATGTGCGCTAGGCACCTTTAGTAACCCAGATGTGAACGGGAAAAGGCAACCGAGATATTAGAATAATAGAATAAACAGTTGAAAGGGACCCTGGAGGTCATCTAGTCCAACCCCCTGCCCAGGCAGGAAACCCTACATCACTTCAGACAAATGGTTATCCAACCTCTTCTTAAAAACTTCCAGTGTTGGAGCATTCACAATTTCTGGAGGCAAGTTGTTTCACTGATTCATTGTTCTAACTGTCAGAAAATTTCTCCTTAGTTCTAAGTTGCTTCTCTGCTTGATTAGTTTCCATCTGTTGCTTCTCGTCCTGCCTTCGGGGGATTTGAAGAATAGCTTGACTCCCTCTTCTTTGGGGCAGCTCCTGAGATACTGGAAGACTGCTATCATGTCTCCCCTCGTCCTTCTTTTCATTAAAATAGACATACCCAGTTCCTGCAACCGTTCTTCATGAGTTTTATCCTCCAGTCCCCTAATCATCTTCCTTGCTCTTCTCTTCACTCTTTCTAGAGTCTCCACTTCTTTTTTACATCGTGGCCACCAAACTTCAGACAAATGGTTATCCAACATTTGGATAACGAGCTGGATAGCTCAGCAGACTAAAAAGCCTGTTATTAACATTCAGCTGTCTGCAATTACTGTAAGTTCGAATCTCCCCAGGCTCAAGGTTGACTCAGCCTTCCATCCTTTCTAAGGTAGGTGAAATGAGGACCCAGTTTGTGGGGGCAATAAGCTGACTTTGTATAAAATATACAAAAGTATGAAGGTTATTGCTTGGCGCATTGTAAGCCGCCCTGATGTGATGGACTGATGGGTGCAGGGGATGGTTTTGGGGGTTTTCATTTACTGAGGGAAAACCCGGACCTCTCAGATTCAGGTTTTCCCAGATTTGCCAGTTTAACTATTCTAGTAAACAGAACTTTGGAAAATGCTTGCTTTAGAGTTTTTACTTGGAGTTGGGGGGGTTTTCTGGAACCCTGACGCGGAGACAGAGACCGGGGGAGGGGGAAGAGGGAGGAAAAGAGGGAGACACACACAGAGAGACAGACAGAGAGAGGCAGAGAGAGAGAGAGAACACAGAAAGAGAGACAGAGAGAGAAGGAGGGAGGGGCAGAGAGAGACAGAGAGACAGAGACACACACAGAGAGAGGGAGAGAGACGGGGGCAGAGAGAGAGACAGGCAGAAAGAGAGGGGGAGAGGGGGAGAGAGAGACAGACAGAAGGAGAGAGAGGGCAGAGAGACAGAGACAGAGAGGGGGAGAGACAGAGGGAGAGAGATAGAGAGACAGATAGAGAGACAAGTCCCTGAGTCCGCAAGGAGAAGGGCGGTATATAAATCCAATAAAATATATAAATCCAATAAATAAAAAATAATAGAGACAGACAGAAGGAGAGAGAGACAGAAACAGACAGAGAGAGACAGAGAGGGGGAGAGAGAAAGAGAGACAGAGAGAGACAGACAGAAAGAGAGACAGAGAGGGGGAGAGAGAGACAGACAGAAGGAGAGAGAGGGCAGAGAGACAGAGACAGAGAAACAGAGACAGAGAGGGAGAGAGACAGAGGGAGACAGATAGAGAGACAGATAGACAGAGACAGACAGAAGGAGAGAGAGGCAGAGACAGACAGAAAGACAGAGACAGAGAGGGAGAAAGAAAGAGAGACAGAGAGAGAGACAAGGAGGGAGGGCAGAGAGAGACAGAGATACAGAGAGAGAGAGGGAGAGAGAGAGGGAGAGAGACAGGAGGGGCAGAGAGAGAGAGACAGAAAGAGAGAGACAGAGAGGGGGAGAGAGAAAGAGAGACAGAGAGAGAGAGAGATAAGGAGGGAGGGCAGAGAGAGACAGATACAGAGGGGGGGAGAGACAGGAGGGGCAGAGAGAGAGACAGACAGAGAGAGAGAGACAGAGAGGGTGAGAGAGAAAGAGAGACAGAGAGAGAGACAAGGAGGGAGGGCAGAGAGAGACAGAGATACAGAGAGAGAGGGAAAGAGAGAGGGAGAGAGACAGGAGGGGCAGAGAGAGAGAGACAGACAGACAGAAAGAGAGAGACAGAGAGGGGGAGAGAGAGACAGACAGAAGGAGACAGATAGACAGAGACAGACAGAAGGAGAGAGGGAGGGGGAGAGAAAGAGAGAGAGAGAGAGAAACGTTCCCTTCTTCTCAGAAGTCATGACTTTGATTTGCAAAAGTTGTCAGCCCTCAAGGCTGCAGAGATAAGCTTTTAAATGCGTCACCAACACCTGCCAGAACAAAAATCTCAGAAAACAGGGGAGGCTAAATTGCGAAACAGCCCACGGGCGCATTATATCAACACAGGCACCACCGTCGCAACTCCGAGGCTCATCCCAGCAAACGTTTTTTAAAGAAGCCGAGAACGCCCACCCAGCCGATCTCCATATTGTCGGTTCTGTTCCTGGGTGCATATTTATTTGTTGGTTTGTCTTTTTATTTGTTTAGTTAGTAGTTTGGGAAGAAACATACCCCCCCACCACCACCACACACACACACACACACACTCCTGCTGAGCATCTTCTAATTTTACAAAAGTTGGAAGAAATCAGCTCGTAGGCAACGTGAAGGAACGAGGCATGATATCAATATTAAATAATTCGACATGGATTCGCCAGCATTCCTTCGATGGAAAATTAGCAGAGGTGGCGTTTCCCTCTGGGGAAAAACTTAAGTACGGAGGGGTGGGGGGGGGGATGTTCCTCGACTTGCGACCATGGCTGAGCCCCAAAATTTCTGTCATTAAGGCAGATGCCTGTTATCGTGATGCTTGGCTCCACCTTGCGACTTTCTTTGCCGCAGTTGTTAAGTGAATCACTACAGTTGTTAAATTAGGAACACGGTTGTTAAGTGAGTCTGGCTTTCCCCGGGGACTCTGCTTGTCGGAAGGTCGCAAAAAGGGGATCGCGAGACCCCGGAGACACTGCGATTGTCATTAAGTAGGAACCAGTTGCCAAGTGTCTGAATTTTGATTGCATGGCCACGGGGACGCAGAATGGTGGTCAGTGTGAAAAAACGATCCGAAGTCACGTTTTGTTCAGTGCCGTCGTAACTTTGAATGGTCACGAAATGAACTGCCGTAAGTCGAGGACTACCTGTATCTGGGGGACTACCTTGGTGTCGTCTGCGCTTGGCGGTTTTCTTCCAGACGTTTAATTACCGAACTAGGTAACGCCATCCATGCGTTAACCTACTTGGGTCAGGAAATATCTACAAGAAAACCAGCAAGCTCAGAGACCACCGAGGACTCCACAATTTACCCCTGAGCTACAAATAGTTCTCTTCTAAAGGGAAGGACCACAGGGCACCCGCCATTCCCTTTTTCCTAGCTATTCCTTGGCGGACTTGCTGGAAAGGTGAGCGGTCATGACAACGTTGCGAAGTCCACTTTGCGTTGAGTTTCCATCTTCTGACAGCGATCTGCCCCAGCTATGGACCCCAAAGTACGCAGCACACACAAATCCTATACAAAGGTTATTTTACTCAAATAACTCAGTCTTTATCAACCAAAGGCTGCTAATAAACTGTCTTAACAGCCTACCGGAATTCTAAGATAAGGTAATCACAGTCTTACTAGAGTTGGCAGAAAGCCCAGAAACAATTTTGCAGAGAATCCTGACGTGAAGGAGAGTGAACTGAAGTTGTTCCCTACAAATTGTTTCAGTCAGAGTTCTTCCTTAAATAGGCTAAGGAAGTGGCCAATTACCCCTAAGCCTTACTCTCGAGGAGACCGCCTCCTGAGGAGCCACTCCTGCCTTTTGGCAGCCCTGCGTGCCCGTGCATCAAGAAGAGGCTCGTCCTCTTCATTCTCTTCACTTATGGGAGCTTCTGGAGTTCTGAAGGCCCTGGCTGAATCCCTGTCTCTGGCACCACATCTTCTCCAGCCTCCTCATTGTCCAACTCGAGTGCCAGCTGCACAGGCTGCTGGCGCGGCACCACACCAGCCTCCTCACTGTCAGAATCAGCTACAATCTGCACAGGCCGGTGATGGGCCACAACGGACAGATGGTCTCACGTTATCCTACTTTAGCTCCGAACTAATTCACCTCTAAAGCAGTGTTGGTATTCAGCTGGATCTATCCGGTTCAGGAAAACCGGTAGCGGCGGCTGTGGGAGACTCCGCCCACCCGCCCAGACATCATCACGTCCCGTTTTTGCCGCTCTCCACATGCACAAAAGGCTCTCGCACGCTCACATTTGCAAACTGGTAGCGAAGGTAAGTGAATACCACCCCTGCTCTAAAGGTAAGAATCTTTAGAGATTTTCCTTTTTCAGGAGGCAAGTGGACTTTGTTTTTTTTTTTCTTTTGAAGAGGTTTCGCTTCTCATCCCAGAAGCTTCTTCAGCTCAGACTGGATACCGGATAAGGTTTTCCTGTTAGTCGTGTCTGACTTTAAGGCATGGTGCTCATCTCTTGTTTTTTTCCCGAGGGAGCCAACGTTATCCAAAGACAATTTCTGTGGTCATGTAGCCAACGTGACTCTACGCCGAGGCACACAGAACCGGTGTGACCTTCCCACCGAAGTGGTGCCTATTTATCTACTCGCATTTGCCCGCTTTTGAACTGCTAGGTGGGCAGGAGTGGAGGAGGCCAGGATGGGAGCTCACCCCATCTTGTGGTGCTCGGGTCTCGAACCCAGGCTGTCGGCTCTCCAGCTGACAAGCTCGGCATCTTTAACCAACTGAGCCATCTGGACTAAAACTAGTTATTCTCAAGAGTAAAAGGACTGAGTCAGTTTGCTGGTTTTAGGAACTGGGAGTTAGGAACTGGTTTTTTTTTAGGGACTGGCACGACAGAGGTTTTTTTTTTTCAAAACAGGGTCACTGCAGCTTGTCTTTTGAGGTTATAAACCACCACAGCAACAATTTTGCTTGTTTCTTTCTTTTTTTTTCCCCTCTCCTCTCCAGTTAATGACTGTGAGTAAGCTATTTTAAGAGGCTTTTCTGCCTGAGAAGCAAAACGGCGTTCCGGTGGGCCTGCAAGACTGGGATTCTTAACAAGGTATGCCGTGCGAACCTCTCCTCTCCCCGAGACGTCGCTATCAATTTAATCAGGGAAGGAAAGCATGCATTCTTCCTTAATTAAATTATGCACAGGCAGACAATAGCTGGCCCATCTTTTTCAGAGCGAGCGAAGGACTCTCGGAGACAGGCAAACAATGGTTAGGCACCAAAAATAACGGGTTGACAAGCAGCCAGCTTTCGGTCCCTGGTGGAACTGTGCCCTCCCTCCGAGCCTCTTCACCGGCGGAGCGAAAAATCAAGGGCACATAAATAAGCAATGCCGTGGGCGTAAAATTAGACACATTTCCTCAATCCACCTAATTTCATCGAGAATTTCTTCGCCCGGCATCTTAAATTATTGAGTAAGGAACACAGGCGCCCCTTGATTACCGCTGCCTGCAAAGAGCATCACGACGGCCAGGTGGAAAAGGCACAATTGTTCGGCGCTGGTCTGCAATCAAGAGGAGAGGAAGGACGGGACTTACGCTGGCAGGTCCCTCCGTTCGTGGGGTCTCCATAGTAACCGGAGATGCACGTCTCGCAGTGTTTGCCCGTGGTCAGGTTCTCACATCGCTCGCAGATGCTCTCGTTGATACATTTGCTGTGCCCGTTACACTGGCAGGCTGGGGACCAAAAAAAAAAGGAAGGTGGTTTGTGTCGGTATCTCTCACGGCCACCCAAGTGTCGACTTCTGGAGGCTGCCCCAGTGCTCGGCTTCATTGACAAGCAAGAACCCGAAAAGGAGAGCTGGCCTCCGGTTCTGATGAGGCGGGCTCTGCTTTCCAGACTCCAGCTAGGATGAAAGGAATGTCCTACAGCGGTGATGGCCCAACCTTAGCAACTTTAAAGATCGGTGGACTCCACCTGCCAGAGTTCCAGGGCCAGCCAACTTCTGGAAATTGGGAAAAGGGTTGGGATGGTTTATGCAATGAGTGAACTCGTGAGTTGATTCTATTCCAATCAGGCCTTGGCTGAAGTAGCCTGATGCTGTGGCCATGTATGGCTTTCCAGGTGTGGGACTCTGAATGGGGGGAGTACATAGCGCCCTCTGAGCATGCAGACATTTCATGACCCATCTAGGTAACACCATCAGGGCTAGAAAGGGAGTGGGGTTTATTTTTATTTTTTTTTATTAATCATATTTCTATGTCGCCCACTCTCCGAGAACTCTGGGCAGCTTACAACAATCGACAGTATACGAAATAGCATACTGCCCCCAACAGGGGCCTGGTGGCTCAGCAGACTAATGCATTGTGATTAACTCCAGGTATCTGCAATTACTGTAAGTTCGAATCTCACCAGGCTCAAGGTTGACACAGCCTTCCATCCTTTCTAAGGTAGGTCAATTGAGGACCCAGTTTGCGGGGGCAATAAGCTGACTTTGTATAAATATACAAAAGTATGAAGGTTATTGCTTAACGCATTGTAAGCCGCCCCGAGTCTCCGGAGAAGAGCATCATATAAATCAAATTTTAAGAAAAACAAAACAATCTGGGTCCTCATTTTATCCACCTCGGAAGGACCTTGAGCCGGTGAGATTTGACCTGCTGATCTGCTGAACTAGCAGTCAGCTGAAGTAGCTGCAGTACAGCACTCTAACCACTGCGCCACCTCGGCTCTTGGGTTTGTCTCTGTTACTATACAAGTGGCTTCTCTTGCCAATGTTGGAGAGGGAATGGGTTTTCTCTTCGGTGGTTCCTTGATTAGGGGACTCCTTCATTGGGGAACTACCTATCTAGGGAACTTTAGCTGTGGAGTGCTTGGTGCTGTCTTTGAGTTTGCTTTGCTTGCAGATGTTTTCATTACCCAACTGCGTGAGATCATCCTTGCTGCGATAACAATACCTTCATCAGTCCGATCACTAGCCTGGAGGATGTTACGTAGTTGGGTAGCTAAATGTCTGCACGCAAATAACTAAAGATCAGAGAGCACCAAGGGCCCCCACACAGGGGTGAAATTCAGCCGGTTCCTACCGGATAGCACGATACGATCGTGTTGTAGTCCACCAGCAGCCTGTGGAGCTGGCAGCGGAGTCGGACAATGAGGAGGCCGGGGGAAGAACAGGGGCCAGTCCTGGAGTCTGGGGAAGGCCCCGATGAGGGCTCTGTGTCAGAGGCAGAGATGGGGCCAGGGCCATTGGGGAGTGAGGTGCGGACTCCGGAGCCTCCAGAGTCGGACAGCAGAGAGGCAGAGGAACAGGAGGAGCCTGTTCCTAGTGTACGCATGCACAGAGCTGCCAGAAGGCCAGAGCAGCTGAAGCAAAAAGGACGACTCAGGAGTAAGGCCAGGAGATGATTGACCACTCCCAGAAGGCTTAAAAGAGCAGCAAGGAGCCCTTGGGTTCTTTGTAGAAAAGCAACATTGATTCCAGTGCTTTTTGTCAGCGTCTCTTGAACTTTGTGGGAGTTTTGCCAAGAAAAGCCTTTGGCAGGTTGCCAAAGACATCAAAGGTTGGTGATAAGGCCGAGGGATCAGTTATGAACAATTTTGTTTTGGATGAAGCTGAGAATGAATGAATTCTCAGCTATTTTAATAAAAATAAGGTTGCTGAGGACTGAATTGTGTTTGGTAATCACTACATGGGCCTCGGTCACAACAGGTAGGGGCGACTGCGCGAAGCCCTACCTGCCCCGCGCGGACGTCCTGACGTCCCTTTTTCCCTGACGATTTTCAGCCTCTGCACATGCGCAGACGGCGCACACACAGTTGCGAACCGGTAGAGAAGGTAAGTGAATTTCACCCCTGGCCCTGCAGTCTTTTTCCTTGTCCTCACCCTCCCTCTCCCCCTTCCCATTCCCTACTACCACTGATGATGTTACCTAGTTGGGTTATAAAACGTCTGCAATAAAACAACCAAGCTCAGAGAGCACCAAGGGCCCCACAGTCTTTTTCTTTTTCTTCCTCCTCCTCCTCCTCTTCCTCCTCCTCTTCTTCCTCCTCTTCCTCCTCCTCCTCCTCCTCTTCCTCCTCCTCCTCTTCTTCCTCCTCTTCCTCTTCCCCCTCCTCCTCCTCCTCTTCCTCCTCCCCCTCCTCTTCTTCCTCCTCCTCTTCCTCCTTCTCCTCCTCCTCCTCCTCCCCCCCCCTAACATCGGCAAGCAAACAAGTAAGCTCAGCTATCACCAAGGTCTCCACAGTTCAACCCTGAGCTCCAGAGATTCTCTTCTCTTGGTGCTCCGAATTGGGCCTGGATCCCTGCTCACCCGCCTCGAAAGAGCCCTTTTCAATACCTGGACACTGGATAAAAGACCAGTTGTATTTGTTCTCCGTCAGGCACAGGCTGGCATCCAGGATGGGGTCCGGGTAGGGTTTCCCCGTTGAGGGCAGGGAGAGCGTTGGCATCTTCATCGGAGCCCTCGAAGAGCCTTCCATGCATCGGCCCTTCCCGGTGTTACTGGGATCCGTGCACCAGCCGCACCCCGGTTGCTCCAGGCAGTGGCTGCAGGTGAAGTAGCCCGAACAGTTTTCAGCTATGGGGAGGAAGCGGAAGAAACGCTCAGCGACGGGAAAGCTTCGGACATGCAGGTGGTCCTCGACTTGCGACGGCAATTGGGAGCCCCACATTTCTGTTGTCACACGAGATGGTACCTAAGCGAGTTTTCCCCCATTGTACGAACCTTTCCTGCCAGAATTGTTAAGTGAATTACGGCAGTTGACAAATTAGTAACCCGGTTGTTAAGTGAATCTGACTCCCCCGTTGACTTTGCTGGTCAAAACATCTGCAAGCTCAGAGACCATCAAGGACCCATCGTCCTTCTCCTCCTCCTCCTCCTCCCTCAAACCCCATGCCCTTGTAGCTAGTTAGATAATGAAACATTTACAAGAAAACCACCAACCTCAGTGATAGGGGTGGGTTCTACTTATCTTTACTACTGGTTTGCAACAGTAGTTCTGAAGCGTTCTGATGACGTCGGGATTGGTGGGTGGAGCCTCCGTCGGTTTTAATACCGGTTCTATAGAACCGGTGCAAACCGGGGGCCACCCACCACTGCTCAGAGAGCACCACGGACCCCACAGTCCTACTCCTCCTCCTCCCCCCCTCCTCCTCCGTAATCTAATTACGTTTTTAGATTATTTTTAACTTTTATATCGCTTGTATTTTAATGTTTTAATGTTTGGCTGTTCACCGCCCTGAGTCCGTCAGGAGAAGGGCGGTATATAAATTTAATAAACTAAACTAAACTAACTAAACTCCTTCCTCCTCTTCCTCTCTGCAAACCAGTCTCCCTTCTAGCACCTTCTTACATCTGTAAGAAAACCACCAAGCTCAGAGGACATTAATGACCCCCATTCTCCTCCTCCTCCTCTACTTCTTCTCTGCAGACACCACATTCTTCTAGAGCACGGATGATATTACCTAGTTGGGTCAGGAAACGTCTTCAAGAAAACCAGGCAGCTCAGAGCGCACCGAGGCGCCCTGTGCCTTTCCCTGGATGCCCCACCACCACCACCTGCCCTTCTGACCCCGGCAAGGAAGAGAGACGGCTCACGTGGACAGCTGCTGACGGTGTGCCATTCCATGCACTGGCCGTAAGGGAAGGAGGCCACGTAGGCGTTGGAGTCCACGCACTGCTTCTTGTTGCTGCACCACATGCACTCGGAGTTGCTGCTGGTGCATTCGCTGCAGGCCGTCCTCAGGCCGCAGGGGGTGCGGCACTGCTTGGCGCTGTGATTGGCTGCGGGGGGGGGGGAGGAGAAAGACACCAGATGCGGCACGGGGTGAATGCAAGCGCCTTCTCCCAAACATCTGCAGCGGTCAAGCACAAATCAGATGGAAACATAGAAACTTTTTTTCTGATGGCAGAAATAGACCTGCCGGTCCATCGAGTCTCCCTTTGGAGTTACTCGAAATGTTTATTTCGGGGAAATCAAAGTAGTTCTCAATCTAGTATTAGCCAAGTAATGCAGCTGTAACGAAGACCAAGGACACAGAACATAGAAATTAGAATAATAGGGTTGGAAGGGGCCTTTGGAGGTCTTCTAGTCCAACCCCAGGCCCAGGAAGGAAACCCTATACCCATTTTTTTTTAATTTGATTTATATTCTGCCCTTCTCCGGAGACTCAGGGCGGCTTACAATGCCTTAAGCAATAGCCTTCATACTTTTGTCTATTTATACAAAGTCAGCTTATTGCCCCCAACAAACTGGGTCCTCAATTTACCCACCTTAGAAAGGATGGAAGGCTGAGTCGACCTTGAGCCTGGCTAGGATTGAACTCAGAGAAATTACAGGCAGCTGGTGTTAATTGCTGCCTTTAGTAGGAGGCATTAGCCCTCTACGCTACACAGGCTCTGCCATGTGGCAAAGCTATGGCACGTGGGCCAGAGGTGGCACGCTGAGCCCTCTCTGTGGGCACGCACGTCATCGCCAGCTGCTCTTCTGGTTTTCAGCGCACACATGCGTGCTGGCCAGCTGGTCTTCACGAGTGCCGGAGTGCTGGAAAACGACCCAAAATACACCCCCAAAACAGACAGTTTTTCAGGCTGTTTTTCCGGCCCTTTTCCGGCCGGTTTTTAGTCATTTTGCAGGCTGAAAAACAGCCTGAAAATGGGCTGAAAAATGGCCAAAAAACAGGCATTCGCGTGCCAGCTGGGTTTTCTGATTTGGGCACTCAGTGCTGAAAAGGTTTGCCATCAGGGCCCTCTACCCATTTCAGACAAACGGCTATCCAGCCTCTTCTTAAAAGCCTCCAGTGATGAAGTGGCCAGAATTTCTGGTGGCCAGCTGTTCCACTGATTAATTGTCCTCACCGTCAGGAAGTTTCTCCTGTGATTCCAGGTTGCGTCTCTCCTTGATGAGTTTCCACCCGTTGCTTCTTGTCCTGCCTTCAGGGGCTTTAGAGAATAGGTGGACACCCCCGCACCCCCTACTCCTCTCTGGGGCAGCCCCTCAAATACCGGAAGACTGCTATCATGGCTCCCCTAGTCCTTCTTTTCTTTAGACCAGCTATGCCCAGTTCCTGCAACCGCCCTTTGTATGTTTTTTTCTCCTTGAGCCTGGGTATGTAAGGGGGAGAGCCTTCTCTGTGGGGGCACCTGCCCTCTGGAACGAGCTCCCCCCGGAGATACGGAGGATCCCGGATCTGCGCATTTTCTGCCGTGCCCTCAAAACATCTTTATTCCAGCAGGCTGGCCTGGCCTAACTTTCCCTTTTGAATTGCTTTTAAATTTGTCTTATAAATTGGAGTGTTTTAAATTTGTTTCTGGGCCAAAGTATTTAATGTATTTTAAATGGTTTTTTAACGTTGGTACTGTGTGTATTTTATCTTTTGACTGTTCACCGCCCTGAGTCCTTCGCAAGTAGGGCAGTATATAAATTTTAATTTTAATAATAATAATAATAATAATAATAATAATAATAATAATAATAATAATAATAGAAGATAAGCAGCAAGAAAAAATCACAAAGTACCGGGACTTGCAAATTGAAGTTGGGCGACTGTGGAAAAAGAAATCGTGTGTTGTCCCGATTGTAATTGGAGCCCTTGGAGCAATACCCAAAGGGCTACCCCGCTATTTAGAAATTCTAAATTTACCGGACTTGAACATTTTGATTCTACAAAAAACCACCTTACTCGGAACAGCTTACATCCTCCGACGATACCTTAACAGTTCCTAGGTCCTTGGTTAGGACTCGAGCTGCTGAGCTATTAACCAGCCTCAAAGGCTGTGAATCTCACTACAGATTAAATAATAATAATAATAATAATAATAATAATAATAATAATAATAATATACATCCTCCGACGATACCTTAACAGTTCCTAGGTCCTTGTTTAGGACTCGAGCTGCTGAGCTATTAACCAACCTCAAAGGCTGTGAATCTCACTACAGATTAACTAATAATAATAATAATAATAATAATACACCAGTGGTGAGTTTCAAAATTTTTTACTACTGTTTCTGTGGGCGTGGCTTGCTGGGCATGGCAGGGGAAGGAAACGGTAAAATCTCCATTCCCTCCCGATCAGCTGGGACTTGGGAGGCAGAGAATAGATGGGGGCGGGGCCAGTCAGAACTACTAGTAGACGAACGACTCAAAATTTCCGCTACCAGTTCGCCAGAACTGGTCAGAACCTGCTGAAAACCCGCCTCTGTCCTACACCCCACAGAAAAGCTTGGTCCAGGTGGGCCGTTGGGAACCTGAATGAAACTGAACGAGGCTTTACCTGGCCTTTCGCAGACGCTGCCGTTGACCAGGTTGATGCAGGTGGCGGCCTTCAGGCCTTGGTTGCTGGGCTCCGCTAAATAGCTGCAGAAGCCGATGTCGCTGGGTTCTCCCGGAAGCCACCGGAGCATGGTGTTGGTAAAGGGGGACATGTCTTCCCAGCACCAGTACGAGACGTTGATCTTCCGCAGTCCCACCCAGGGTGTCAAAGCTTTGGGCTGGGGGTGAGGAGAGGGAGGGAGGGAGAGAGGAAAAGAGAGGGAGGGGCAAAGAGAGATCAACTAGCTGAATCATCACTGCAGGGTATCTATAGAGGTTCTCAGCCATCCAGGTTACAGTTGCCCCAAAGGGGCTTTTCCAAGAGGCAACTGGACTTCCTTGCTTTTCTCTGAAGATGATTCGCTTCTCATCCCAGAATTAATTAATTAATTAATTAATTAATTAATTAGTTCGATTTATATGCCACCCTTCTCCGGAGATTCAGGGCGGCTTACAATGCATTAAGCAACAGCCTTCATACTTTTGTATATACCTGCTTAGTACGGCTTTTGGCCTCCCCCTTTTTATACAAAGTCAGCTTATTGCCCCCACAATCCGGGTCCTCATTTTACCTACCTCGGAAGGACGGAAGGCTGAGTCAACCTTGAGCCTGGTGAGATTCGAACTGGCAGTAATTGCAGGCAGCTGGCAGCTAAGTGCTATTTAACAGCGCTTTAGTCCACTGCCCCACCAAGGCTCTTCAGTTTCTTCAGCTCTGACAGGATGGTGGGGGAAGGAACGATTAATATGCCTTGCAGACAGCTGGTCATTTGCATCCATTTGAAGAGAGTCCTTTTTCTGTGTCCTCAGGGTCACCCGAGTGGTGCAAATGGGTCTGGAGCCTCCTTGGACCTGCTGAAAGGACCGTGTTGCAGACTGGAGATAGATGATGTGGTACCCTTCCCCCTCTATTGAGAGAGGGTTGGCGTAGATGGCCTCTTGGACCCCCTCTTTCAAACCATCTCTGTCCAAAGTGGATGGACTGCTGGCTCTCGTTTTCCTATGTTGCGCCATGCGCATGTGAAGTGATTGTTTTGTTTCTCCATCAAGTTCTCCTGTCTGAAGCACAGTCCTTTCAGCAGTTCCAAGGACATGGATAAATCTCCAAGTGGCCTCAATGACTCTCTAAAACCAGGGTTGGGCAACTGTGGCCCTTTTACAACCTGTGGACTTCAACTCCCAGAATTCCTGAGGCAGCCAAGCTGGCTCAGGAATTCTGGGAGTTGAAGTCCACGGGTCATAAAGGAGCCATATTTGCCCACCCATGCTCTGGATAGCTCAGCAGACGAATGTATTGTGCATTGTGATTAACTCCAGCTGTCTGTAATTATTGTAAGTTCGAATCTCGCCAGGCTTCAGGTTGACTCAGCCTTCCATCCTTTCTAAGGTAGGTCAATTGAGGACCCAGTTTGTGGGGCAATAAGCTGACTTTGTAAAAATATACAAAAGTATGAAGGCTGTTGCTTAACGCATTGGAAGCCGCCCTGAGTCTCCGGAGAAGGGCGGCATATAAATCAATTTTTTTTTAAAAAAGGGAGGAGGAGATAGAGGAGGAGAAGGAAGTGGGGAAGAAGGAGAAGAAAAGGAGGAGAACAAGGAGAAGGAGAAGAGGAAAATAAGGGGAAGAAGAGGAAGAGGAGAGGAGGAGGAGGAGAAGAAGAAGAGGAGGAGGAGATGGTGTAGGAGCAAGAGAAGAGGGAAGAAAAGAAGAAGGAGAAGGAGAAATGGGGAAGGAGAACTTTGACTTTGTAAAAATATACAAAAGTACGAAGGCTGTTGCTTAACGCATTGTAAGCCGCCCTGAGTCTCTGGAGAAGGGCGGCATATAAATAATATTTTTTTTAAAAAATGCAAATACCAGTTGTCTGCATTATAAAACCTTCCATTTCCCACCCTCCAGTCAGAGCTGATGAGCTCAAATTTGAACTGTGGAGTCCTTGGTGGTCTCTGAGCTTCGTGCTTTTCTTGCAGACATATCATTATCAAACTAGGCAACATCAAGATTTTTTAAAAGGAGTGGGGTTTGCGAGGAGGAGGAGGGTGGGGTCCAAGTACCATAGCTAACATCATCAGTGCCATCTCCCTCCTTTCTAGCACTGATGATGTTGCCTAGTTGGGTCATGAAACGTCTTCAAGAGAGCATCAAGGACCCCATAAAGTTACTTGGGCTCTTAGTGCTCATTCAGAGATACGTTGTATTTCCATCGGGTCCCGCCCACCCAGTGGGTATTCCTGAACCCCCCCAGCTGAAACGTGAGAAGGGGCACAGGTCACTCACCGAGGACTGGGTCTTCTGCAGCTCCTTCAGAAGGAATTCCACCTTCTTCTGTGTTGTGAGGGAGGCCAGAGCCGCATTATGGCTCCTGCAAGCCAACTTGGCGTTGTCGTAGCTGTCTTTAGTGTTGGTGATTCTCAGGCAAGAATTGCCCACCAGGTGCCACGTTGCCCCACAGATGTTTTCTGCAAAATAATCATATATAAAATAGATATGAAATAATCACCCACAAATTCCTGTCTTCCTTCCCTGGGTGAACGGATAGGAAAGGGGCAATTAGCAAACCACAAATGCAATGTTTGATGGCTAGATCAGCCTTTCTCAACCTCAGGTGCCTGGACTTCAAGAGTGGTGCGGTGGAGCTTTCACCTCACAGTCGGGAGGCTGTGAGTTCAATCCTAGGTAGAGGTAGATATTTCTCTCTCTGGGCACTATGAGAATATATATGATGGACAAAACTCCGCATTGGCGACAGGAAGGGCATCTGGCCATTAAAACGCTCTGCAAGCTCCATTCAGTTGCCCGGACTCCATCCCGCAAGGGATTATGGGGTGGTTAAAAGATGATGATGATGAGATGCGTGGACTTCAACTGGCTAGGGAATTCTGGGAGTTGAAGTCCACACATCTTACATTTGTCCATCTTTTTGTTATCATTATTAATGTATTTACAGATAGTCTTCAACTTACAACAGTTCATTTTACAGTTCAAATTACAACGGCAGTTCAAATTACAACGGCACTGGAAAAAGTGACTTATGTCCACTTTTGAACACTGTTGCAGCATCCCTGGGATTCTGTGAGGAAAATTCGGCCACTCGGCAACCGACTCATATTTATGACCCAAGCTCATGGGATTCCCTTTTGCGACCTTCTGACAGGCAAAGCCTGATTCATTTAACAACCGTGTTCCTAATTGGACAACTGCACTGATTCACTTAACAACTGGGGCAGAAAAGGTCGTAAAATGAGGCAAAGTTCACTACACAAATGCTTCACTCAGCAGCAAAAACATTTTGGGTTCAACGGTGGTTGTAAGTCGAGGACTTGCTGTATCTTTCTTTCCTTCTTTTCGTTGTTTCTTTCATTGATCCATTATGTTACTCGCTTGGTTGCTTCACACTCTCGTTTCTTCCTTTTTATTGTTGTAAGCAGCCTAGAGAAGCCTCCCGGGCGCGAATGAATTTAACCGACGGCACATGAATAAATAAAAGAAAGCCGAATAAAAAAAAAAAGCTTTGTTGACTTTGCAAAAATAAAAGAGAGGACAGATTGTGAAGGGGAAAAGAAGGCCGCAACCCTTTTTATGTGGGGCTGAAAAGATTCTCAGGGAAATTGGAGGGAGGGGGGAGAATTCAAACGGCTCTGCCCCTGTGAGGGAATCTGCCCGCAACCCAAGATGGCCCTCGACTTATGACCGTTCTTTTAGTGACTGCTCGAAGCTACAATGGGTTAATGGGTTTTAGGTTGGGATATTTTTAAATTTCGGGCCAAAGTGGTGTCATTCTTTTAATAATTTTTAGATTTTGTAAGGGTATATTTTTATTCTTGGCTGTTCGCTGCCCTGAGTCCAGCAGGAGAAGGGTGGTATATAAATTGAATAAAAAAAATAAAATAAAATAAAATAAAATAAAATAATAAAATAAAATAAAATAAAATAAAATAAAATAAAATAAAATAAAATAAAATAAAAAAATAAAATAAAATAAAATAAAATAAAATAAAATAATAAAATAAAATAAAATAATAAAATAAAATAAAATAAAATAAAATAAAATAATAAAATAAAATAAAATAAAATAAAATAAATAATAAAATAAAATAAAATAAAATAAAATAAAATAAATAAAATAAAATAAAATAAATAAAATAATAAAATAAAATAATAAAATAAAATAAAATAAAATAATATAAAATAATAAATAAAATAAAATAAAATAAAATAAAATAAAATAAAATAAAATAAATAAAATAAAATAAAATTAAAATAAAATAAAATAAAATAATAAAATAAAATAAAATAATAAAATAAAATAAATAATAAATAAATAAATAAATAAATAAATAAATAAATACAACAGTACCAAAGTAGTGACTGATGACTTGTTTTTCACACTTAACGACCGTTGCGGCATCCCTGTGGTCCCGTGATGAAAAGTCAGATGCTGAGCAACTGACTCGTATTTATGACGGTCACAGTATTCCGGAGGTCACGTGATCGCGATGGTCTAACAAGCCAAGTCCATGGTGGGGAAGCTGGATTCACTTCACAACCCGTGTTCCTAACTTACCAACCCGCCGTGATTCGCTTAGCGACCATGCCGAGAAAGGTCGTACAAGGGAGCCGAATGCGCTTAAGCACTCTCTTGCTTAGCGCCGGAAACGTTGGTCGTAAGTCGAGCAACCTACCTACCTGTAAACAGACCGTCCAAATCTTCTCGGAGGAGACGTGTTTTTCTCTCCCGGGGGAAGATTCTAGAAAGCGTCCAGTGGAGGCTCTCAAGAAGAGACAGGAGTGCCCTCTGCCAGGAATGATGTAGGAGGGTCTCTTGGACTCTAGATGACTTACAACTCTGTTAATTTGTAAAGTACCGGAAGGGGGGGGGGAAAAAACCCAGGGGGGACGGACGGACAGACGGACGGACGTTAAACGCAAACCTACCAGGCAAAGCGATGCATTCCTGATTCCGGGCTTCCCACTGGCAGTTCTGATCCAGGCTGCAGCTCTTGCAACTGGTTTTTTTGTTGCAGTAAAAAGCAGGGTTGTCCTTGGGGCAGCTTTCGAAGGCGGTAATGGGGGTCTGGAAGGAAAAAAAGAAAAAGAAAAAAGAAAAAAAATAAAGTTTTCTTTAAGTCAACTGTTCTACAGCCGGGCGTTATTAATTTGGCCGGGACGCTGAAAAACCTCTAGGTCAGGGGTCTCCAAACTTGGCAACTTGAAGACTTATGGGCCTTCCTTCCTTCTCTCCTTCTCTCCCTCTTTTCTTTCCTTCTTTCCTTTCCTTCTCCCTGCCTTCCTTCCCTCCCTCCCTCTTTTCCTTCTTTCTTTCCTTCCTGCCTCCCTCTCTTTTTCTTCCTTCCTGTCTCCCTCGCTCCCTCTTTCCTTTCCTTCATTCCTTCCTCTTCTTTTCCTTCTTCCCTTTCCTTCCTCCCTTCTTTCCTCCTTCCTTCCCTCCCCCTCCCTTTTTTCCCCTTCCTTCTTCTCTTTGTCCCTTCCTTCCATCTTTCCTGCCTTTCCTTTCCTTTCTCTCCTTTTCTCCTCCTCTCTCCCTCCCTTTCTTCTTTCTCCCTCTTTCCTTCTTCCCTCCCTTTCCCTTTTCTTTCTTTCTTTCCTTTCCTTCTCCCTGCCTTCCTTCCCTCCCTCCCTCTTTTCCTTCTTTCCTTCCTTCCTGCCTCCCTCTCTTTTTCTTCCTGTCTCCCTCACTCCCTCTTTCCTTTCCTTCATTCCTTCCTTTCATTCCTTCCTCTTCTTTTCCTTCTTCCCTTTCCTTCCTCCCTTCTTTCCCTCTCCCTTTTTTCCCCTTCCTTCTTCTCTTTGTCCCTTCCTTCTATCTTTCCTGCCTTTCCTTTCTCTCCTTTTCTCCCTCTCCCTCCCTCCCTTTCTCCTTTCTCCCTCTTTCCTTCTTCCTTCCCTCTTTTTCTTCCTTTCACTCCCTCTTTACCTTCCCTCCTTTCCTTTCCTTCCCTTTCTCCCTCCCTTTTTTCCTCCTTCCCTCCCTTCCTCCCTCCCTCTTTTCCTTCCTTCCTCTCTTCCTTTCTCTCCTCCCTCCCTCCCACCATCCTAAGGAATTTCAGCCCACCTAGAACTCCAAATCAGAGTCAATTTTCCGCAAGGCGAGTGCAAGAAAGCCCCCGGAGGGCGTTACCTGGTCTTCCGAGCAATTGTTGTTCTTGGACAGGCACTGGTCAGTGCACCAGTGACACCAGTTGGTGTTGGCCGTGCAGCTGTAGCAGTCTGTAATCTGGTCGCATTTTTCGTGGTCCACAGCTAGGCAGAGAGAAGAGGCCGCACAGTCAAACCCGCCCGTGGTTTGGTCAGTGACCGACTGACCAAACGGTTTAACTTCTCTACCCCCAGGGATGCCACGAGTAGCAGATGGGCCGCTCAGGGGCCACTTTCACTGCCGTTCCCACTGAACTGGCCGACTCAATTTTGTGGACGTATCAGGATTATTTCCTGGCACAAAAATATCACTCCGACACTGGATCGGTCTGTTTATGGAGACTGTGGGTTCTCCATCTCTGGAGGCTTGGAATAACAGAAAGGTAAGAGTTGGAAGGGACCGTAGAGGTCTTCTAGTCCAACCTCTGATCAAGGAGGAGACCTGATGAACTGGGTGAAACCCCAGAACAGCCTTGATATGCAGGGAGTTCTCAACTTACAACCAGAATTGAGTTCAAAATTTCCGTTGCTAAGCCAGACAAGTGGTTAAAGAGAAGTTTGGCCCAATTTTTATCACTTTTCTTGCCACGGTTGTTAAGTGAATCACTGCGGCTGTTAAGTTGGTAACACGGTTGTTCAGTGAATCTGGACTGGGCTTGTGCCAAATGAGGACCACCTGACCCTGGGACCCTGCCACCGGCATTGTTATGAACCAGTTGCCAAGTGTCGGAGTTTTGATTACGTGATCATAGATAAGGATGCTGCAACGGCCATAAGTGTGAAACTCAGACACAAAATGAACCCTTTTTTCAGTGCCTTTGTATCTTCCAACGGTCACTGAACGAATGGTTGTAAATTAAGGACTATCTGCATAACCACTATCCAACTGACAAAGGGCAAAAGTTTTAGCAGCAGTGGACAAATGAAACAGCATCAGACCTTGAAGATCCAAAAATCCATTCAAATTCAAATTCAAATTCAAATTCAAATTCAAATTCAAATTCAAATTCAAATTCAAATTCAAATTCAAATTCAAATTCGAATTCAAATTCAAATTCAAATTCAAATTCAATTCCAAATTCAATTCCAAATCCAAATACAATTTCAATTCCAAATCCAAATCCAAATACAATTTCAAATCTAACTCAAACTCAAACTCAAACTCAAACTCAAACTCAAACTCAAACTCAAACTCAAACTCAAACTCAAACGCAATTCAACTCAACTCAACTCAACGCAACTCAACTCAACTCAAGGACCCTTCCAAATTTGATTTTCCATTTCCTATTCCAAAACAGTAAACACAAAATCACAAAGGAGCGTAGTGTGTAAGGACAGCATTTCTGCACCGTGGCCCCTTTAAGTCCTGTGGACTTCATCTCCCAGAATTCCCCAGCCAGCCATGCATGGCTGGCTGGGGAATTCTGGGAGTTGAAGTCCACAGCTCTTAAAGGGGCCACGGTGCAGGAATACTGGTCTAGGATTCAATCCCCAGTAAAACCAGCGGACTCCACTGCAATACCTACCCAGCCAGGAAGGACATTCTTCGTTCGTTTTGCGTTCTTGCTGCGTGGCGGCCGTTTCCCAAGGGAGGCACTGAGAAACGGAGCCATTCCAGACACATCGGAGTCCAGGACCCGCCTTTAAGCAGGAGGCCTGAGTGGGGTACGCTTCGCAGCTTTCGGGCGTATACTTTACAATGTCGCTCAAGAGCAGGCTGTTGAAGCCTCCGAAGAGGTACATGGTGCTAACAAAAAAAAAGAGAAAAGAAAAGAGGTTAACGCATGGCTCTCACGCTGGCAAGGAATGCTGGGAAGCGGCCAAGGCTGATTTTAGGGCATATCGTGTAAGTCCCTTGGACCAGGCTAATCTATGCTCATCAGAGTGGACAAGCACCTGTTTCTTCTTCTTCTCTTCTTCTCTTCTCCTCTACCCTTTTTTCCCCAAAAGAAGACACCCCCTGATAATAATCCCAATCGGGCTTTTGAGCGCATGGCAATAAGGCCAAGCGCTTATTTCAGGGTTCAAAAAAATATAAGACAGGGTCTTATTTTGGGAGAAACACGGTAGATAGATAGATAGATAGATAGATAGATAGATAGATAGATAGATAGATAGATAGATAGATAGATAGATAGATACCCTGTTTTCCCCAAAATAAGACATCCTCTGATAATCAGCCCAATCGAGCTTTAGAGCGCATGACAATAAGGCCAAGTGCTTATTTCAGGGTTCAAAAAAATATAAGACAGGGTCTTCTTTTCAGGGAAACACGGTATTCTCTATTACATTGTATTATGCTATTCCTGTGATGGCAAATCTATGGCACGCGTGCCGGAAGTGGCACACAAAACCATCTCTCTGGACACGCAAGCCGTCGCCTGTTGCTCTTTTGGGTTCCGGCGCACCAGCCAGGTGGTCTTCACGTGTGCGGGAACACCGGAAACCGGAAGAGCAGCTGCCCGGTGAGCATCTCTGCGCTGGACAGCTGCTCTTCCGGTTTCCGGCATGTACATGCCCATCGGCCACCTGGTCTTCCGGTTTCTGGCACGCATGTACACATGAAGGGCACCTGGCCGGAGTACATGCGCATGCCAGAAACCAGGAAGATCATCTTCCCAGAGGTTTCTGGTGCTCCCGTGTGCGTGAAGACCACTTGGCTGGCATGCTGGAACCCGGAAGAGCAACGGGCAACGGCTTGTGTGCCTGGAGAGATGGCTGTGTGTGCCACTTCCGGCATTCGGTGCCAAAAAGGTTCACCAACCCTATCCTATCCTATCCTATCCTATCCTATTCTATTCTGATTCTATTCTATTCCATTCCATTCCATTCCATTCCATTCCATTCCATTCCATTCCATTCCATATTTTCTATTCTATTCTATTCTATTCTATTCCATTGCGTTTCATTCCATATATTTTATTCGTTTCTGTTTCTGTTTCTGTTTGTTTGTTTTGTTTTCTTTCTATTTCTATTCTATTCTATTGTTTCATTTTTATTCTATTTCTATTCGTTTGTTTCTATTCCATTCCATTCCATATATTCTCTTCTCTTCCCTTCCCTTCTACATTGTATTCTTCCATTCTATCTATATTCTATCCTAGTGGTGAGATTCAAGCAATTTAACAACCGGTTCTCTGCCCTAATGATTTTTTCCAACAACCAGTTCGCCAAACGGCTCAGAAAGTTAACAACCGGTTCTCCCGAAGCGGTGCGAACCGGCTGAATCCCACCACCGATCCTATCCTATCCTAGAACTAAGGAGAAAATTTCCTCACAGCCATTATTAACAGGGCCGGCTGCTCAAGCAGGAGGTTAGACTAGAAGACCTCCAAGTTCCCTTCCCAATTCCGCTATTCTGCTGCTCCAACACAAGCGGTGCAACCTTTTTCCCAGGTACCCTACCCCAACCTGATTTTATTCCCTCACTGAATCTGATCACCCATTCGCCAAAGTATCCTTGTCCAATCTAGACCAAGCAAATCTTTAAAAAAAGTTTTTTAAACCCCTGCCCCGTCTCTCTCCCTCCCAATCCGCTTAATAAAATAACACAGTTATTTTATGTGAGCTGTATAGCTCACATCCATGTTGTTTGGAGGGCAGATTTTCGTCGTTGTTGTTGACTTTTGAAACGCAGAATGATGACCGGAGCGCAGAATGGACAGAATCTTTTAATGGCTGAGCAGGAAGGAGTCCCAAGCTTTCTCGCTGAATCTAAGTTGCGTTGAAAACAGCTTCGGTGGACGTTTTCAAAGTTACGGCACGGCAGATGAAGCGAGGGCCGGCCGAAGTCAAGCACAACGTGTAGACACAAGCAGAGTTCAGAAAAAGGGGCTCGTAACAGCCAGCCAGAACCGCAAATGGCTTTCACCCCAGAAGAGAAGATTTAAAGGGGAAAAGTGGGGGGGGTGTCTTCGGAGGAAGAAGTTAAGCCGTCTTGCTACGAGAGGAGGTACATTAGCCAGCGAATGGGGTGGAAAAACCGAGTGGGAAGCCGTTGTTCAAAGCGAGGAAGGACGGAGGACTCAATGAGCTAAATCCTCGTGTTTCAAGACTTGTAAAAAGTTATGTTTTCGCAATTAACCCGTGCAGCTCATTAGAGTGCGGAAATAAAGAGCTGGGGAGGGCAGAGGGGGTGGAGAGGAAGAATGGAGGAAATCGGATTCTGTTCAAGAGGCGATGCACGCTCTCTTCAGAAGGTAACAATACGGTAGATGGAAAGCAGATCTGGGAATTCTACGCACCCCCGGGCTGGTTCTGAAGGATTAGAGGTGAGGTGATAGCATTGTTCCAACATCTAAAGGGCTGCCACAAAGAACAGGGACTTAACCTGTTCTGCAAAACACCTGAAGGCGGGAGAAGAAGCAACGGGTGGAAACTCATCAAGGAGAGAAGCAACCTGGAATGACGGAGGAATTGCCTGACAATTATAACAATTAACCAGCGGAACAGCTTGCCTCCAGAAGCTGCGGGTGCTCCGTTACTGGAGGTTTTTAAGAACAGACTGGGCAGCCACTTGTCTGGAATGGAATAGGGCCGTGAGGGTGAACCTATGGCACCTGTGGCATGCAGAGCCCTCTGCGGGCACATGAACCATCGCCAGCTGCTTTTTTTTCTTTTTTTAATTTGATTTATATGCCGTCCTTCTCTGGGGACTCAGGGCGGCTTACAATGCGTTAAGCAATAGCCTTCATACTTTTGTACATTCTCCTCCCTCTTCTGTTCTTGCTCCATCTCCTCCTCCTGTTCTTCTCCATTCCCTGCTTCTTCTCCTCTTCTTTATCTTCTCCTCCTCCTCCTCCTCTTCTCCTTCCCCACTTCTCTTTCTCCTTCTTCTTTTCTTCCCTCTTCTCTTGCTCCTACACCATCTCCTCCTCCTCCTCTTCTTCTTCTCCTCCTCCTCCTCCTCCTCTTCTTCCCCTTATTTTCCTCTTCTCCTTTTCTTCTCCTCCTTCTCCACTTCCTTCTCCTCCTCTATCTCCTCTTTTTTTTTTTTTAAATTTGATTTATATGCCGCCCTTCTCCGGAGACTCAGGGCGGCTTACAATGCGTTAAGCAACAGCCTTCATACTTTTGTATATTTTATACAAAGTCAGCTTATTGCCCCCACAAACTGGGTCCTCAATTGACCTACCTTAGAAAGGATGGAAGGCTGAGTCAACCTTGAGCCTGGCGAGATTCGAACTTACAATAATTGCAGACAGCTGAATGTTAATCACCATGCTTTAGTCTGCAGAGCTATTCAGGCGCCTTTTCTGCTTTTCTGGTTTCCAGCGGATGTATGTGCGCTGGCCAGATGGTCTTTGCACGCGCCGGACCACCAGAAATCCATAGACCAGCTGGCCAGTGCACGCAAGGTTCGCCATCCCTGATATAGTGTCTTCTGCTTAAGGAGAGGGTTGGACTAGAAGACCTCCAAGGTCCCTTCCAACTCTGTTATTCTGTAAAGCTTCAGAAGACTAGGGGGGTGATACAATAGCAATCTTCCAATATCTGAAGGGCTGCCCCAAAGAAGATGGGGGTCAACCTGTTCTCCAAAGCACCAGAAGGACAAGACAAGAAACAATGGATGGAAACTCATCAGGGAGAGAAGCAAGGAGAGAAGGAGGAATTTCCCGACATTTAGAACAATGAATCATGGGAACAGCCGGCCACTCATAGTTGTGAATGCTCCAACACTAGAAGTTTTTAAGAAGAGACTGGACAACCATTTGTCTGAAATAGTATAGAATTTCAAACAAGATCCATTTAACTGAGATCCTTAGTTTAGGGGTCCTAAAATGGTTGGTTTTTCAGGCCCCCACCAACAGCAAGAATACTCTGTGCACAAAAATGAAAGGCCTGGCTGCAAAAGCTGATGGAGCTAGCAAAGAGGGCTAAATTGACTGCTTTGATTAAAGAAAAGAATACAATTAAGTTTGTTTCCACTTGGAAACCGCTTCTGGGCTTTGTGCTTGAGCTGGCAAAAAAAAAACAACCCCCCCCCCCCCCGATTTTGGGTTTTGCTGATTAAATAGGCTTGTTGTTATAGAAAGGGCTAGTATATATTAATATGCAAAAGTAAAAAAAATGAGCTTGCTTGCTCGACTTATTCTACTGCAACTCAAAACTGTTGGAAGTCAATGCTTTTTTTTTTTCTTTTTTCCCCCCTCCCTTTTACACTACACTTTTTCCTCTTCTCCTTTCCTATTTTCCCATTCTTCTTGGTTTTCTTTGCATTTTTGTATTTTACATTTCGACGAACTAACACAAAAGTTTAAGCGCTAGAAAGGGTCTCCGGGAACCACCAAGCCGCCCTCAGCTCCCTTTTTCCCCATCCCACTACCACTTTCCACCCCAACACGAGATACACCGCCTCTTACTTGTTGCGCAGCACAGCCGAGTGTCCGAAGCGGTTGATGTCGTGGGGGAGATCAGGTGGAGGAAGCACCGCCCAGCGATCACAAGCTAGGATGAAAAATTAAAAAAAAAAGCTGGTTTAAAAAGCATTCAGGTAGCACTTTGGCTGCGGTTAAAATTTGCTTATTCCCATAGAAACATCAGTGACAATTCAGAAATGGGGGGGCGGGGGGGCTTCTAAAGGGCACGGAACTGTGGCAGTATTTACACAGCCAAATATAAATAGCAATAAAGGAGAATAGTTGTAGCTCGGGATTGAAACGAGGGCTCCTTGGGGCTCTCTGAGCTCGCTTCTTTTTCTTGCAGATGTTCCAGGACCCAACTTCGCTGTTTCGAGTTTATCGAGTTTATTCAATTTTTATACCACCCGAAGGACTCAGGGCGGTGCACAGCCATGACAAAACACGGAATCATATAAAAATTAAAACCAGTTAAAAAGGATTAAACAATTTGGCCCTGTCCATTTAAAAATACCCCATCCGGGTTCTTATTCAGCCAGGCCAGCCTGTTGAAATAGCAGGGGCTTTAGGGCCCGGCGGATGGTGCGGAGGTCGGGAATCGTACGTATCCCCGGGGGCAGTTCATTCCAGAGGGCGGGTGCCCCCACAGAGAAGGCTCTCCCCCTGGGGGTCACCAGCCTACATTGTTTAGCCGATGGCACCCTGAGGAGCCCCTCTCTGTGGGAGCACGTTGGTCGCTGGGAGGCTATTGGTGGCAGAAGGCAGTCCCATAAATATCCGGGCTAAGCCATGGAGCGCTTTAAAGGTGGTAACCAACACCTTGAACCACACCCAGAAGACCACTGGAAGTCAGTGCAGCTCACACAGGAAAGGTGTCACATGGGTGTGTCGGGTGGCTCCAATAATCACCCGCGCGGCCGCATTCTGGACCAGTTGGAGCCTCCAGGTGCTCTTCAAGGGGAGCCCCATGTAGAGAGTGTTACAGTAGTCCAGACGGGACGTGACGAGGGCATGAGTGACCATGCGTAGGGCGTGCCAGTCCAGAAAGGGACGCAACTGGTACATCAGGCGAACCTGATAGAAAGCCCCCCTGGCCACAGCCGTCATGTGTTCATCTAATGACAGCCGTGTATCCAGGAGGACACCCAGATTGCAAGGGGGGTAGAATTTCACCCCCAATAGCCAGTAATGGAACCAGCTGGCTATACCGGGACGCCAGAAGCCATAGCCACTCAGACTTTCTTGCCTCTGTTGTTAACTGAATCACTGCGGTTGTTAAGTTGGTGGCCTGATTGTTAAGTGAATCCGGCTTTCCCCACTGACTCTGCTTGTCAGAAGGATGCAAAAGGGGACGGTGGGGGGTGGGTCACATGTTACGTGACCCCGGGACACTGAAACTGTCATAAATGCGAGTCAGTTGTTGGGCATCTGACAAGTTCCGTTGGAAACCTTATCAGGTTTCCCTGATTCACCAGTTGTGCCCCTTTCTGGACGGGATTCCTTGCACACGGTCACTTACGCTCTCGTCATGTCCCGTCTGGACTACTGTAATTCTCTCTACATGGGGCTCCCCTTAAAGAGCACTCGAAGGCTCCGACTGGTCCAGAATGCGGCCGCGCAGGCGATTATGGGAGCGACTCGGCGCACCCATGTAACCCCTCTCCTGCGCGAGCTGCACTGGCTCCCGGTGGTCTTCCGGGTGCGATTCAAGGTGGTGGTGTCCATCTGCAAAGCGCTCCTTGATTTAGGACCAGGTACTTACGAGACCGCCTTCTGCTGCCAATAGCCTCCCACTGGCCAATACGCTTCCACAGAGAGGGACTCCTCAGGGTGCCGTCGGTCAAACAGTGTTGACTGTTTGGGGGGAGAGCCTTCTCGGTGGGGACAACTGCCCTCTGGAACGAATTACCCCTGGAGATACGGATGATCCTTGAGCTACGTACCTTTCACCGTGCCCTCAAGACATTATTGTTCCAACAAGCTGGGCTGGCCTAAACATGAATTTTAATTGGGGTTTATTTTTAATGATTAGGGCCAAATTATTTAATATGTTTTAAACTGCTTTTAAATTTTGTATTTGGGTGTATTTTACTGTTAGCTGTGCACTGCCCTGAGTCCTCTGGGAGAAGGGTGCTATAAAAAATATAATATAATATAATAATATAATATAATATAATATAATATAATATAATATAATATAATATAATATAATATAATATAATATAATATAATATAATATAATATAATATAATATAATATAATATAATATAATATAATATAATATAATATAATATAATATAATAATATAATATAATATAATATAATATAATATAATATAATATAATATAATATAATATAATATAATATAATATAATATAATATAATATAATATAATATAATATAATATAATAAAATAATAAAATAAAATAATAAAATAAAATAAAATAAAATAAAATAAAATAAAATAAAATAAAATAAAATAAAATAAAATGATAAATAAATAAATGTAAATCACATGACCGTCATAAGTGTGAAAGACGGTCCATCAGTCCCTGTTTTGGGGGGCCGTTGTAACTTCTTCGGTCATTAAACGAACAGCCTGTACATAGATACATTCGAGGCCGTTCAAAGAAATAAATGAAATATAAATCCATTGTTGTTTTGTTCCTTGTCATGTTGAGCCCATCCGTTTGCTGGCAAAGATGTGGCTGGGCTCTGACAATTAACGGACTGTTTTTTGGGGGGGAAAGGAGGCCATGCAATTTTTTCCAGCGCATTATGCGCCTTTAAAGGAAAGGGAGCCACGGCATTCAATGCGAATCCCTCACTCCAAAGCCAACCAATATATTTTTCTAGTTAAGGAGAAGCACTCGGAATCAATGCCCCTTTCTCTCTCTCTCTTGCGAGGAATCAAATGGAGGAAGGAGGAAAGCTCAAGGCTAAGCAACTACCAAGAATTATTTCCTTCCTGACCTTTCGGGCCCAGCCGAGTTAAGATTTATTGTTCGGGGATCCACAGGAATTTATAACCCTCTGCCCAGCCGATGAGCGGAGTTTGGCTTTCTGGGTATGTGCCCAGGATTTGAGCACAGTTGATATTAGAAGGTTATTATATATGGTCATCTTAGCTATGATTGCTAAAGACCTTTGGCAGTTCTGAAGTCGTCTTCGGAGGCCTCACAGAAGACTCTGGCATCAAAGGATGAATAAATGTTAAATTCTGGCTTATGACACAGGAGGAAAACCATGTTTATCCAGCCCTCTGGCTCACCTGGGCCACCCTGAGTGAAGAGGAATGGCCTTGGGATGCATGTAAAATATATGATAGAGGCAATGTGTATAA
Organism: Coluber constrictor foxii; assembly: GCA_038048745.1. Taxonomy (NCBI): domain Eukaryota; kingdom Metazoa; phylum Chordata; class Lepidosauria; order Squamata; family Colubridae; genus Coluber; species Coluber constrictor. The sequence continues at coordinate 2,463,161 of CM075965.1, read as the reverse complement.
ATTACAAATTGTCCTTCGTTTTAATATTTATTGTATTATTTTATTTCTCTGAATCCCACGTTTATTTTGACAAATATGTCAAGGAGGTGAACATATCCAAAACACCTACCTCCACATGCTTTCACCCGCAAAAACAACCCTGTGAGGTGGGCTCGGTTGAGAGGAAGAGACTAGCCAAAACTCACCCAGCCGGCTTGAATGCCTAAAATGGGACTAGAACTCACCGTCTCCTTGGAATTGGCCCAAAGTCACCCAACTGTCTATCAGGCCTAAGGCAGGACTAGAACTCACCATCTCCTGGTGATTGGCCCAAAGTCACCCAGCTGTCTATATTCCTAAGGAAGGACTAGAACTCACCATCTCCGGGTGATTGGCCCAAAGACCTAGCCGGCTTTCATGCCTAAACCAGGACTAGAACTCCCAGTCTCCTGGTGATTGGCTCAAAGTCACCCGGTTGGCTTTCATGCCTAAACCAGGACTAGAACTCCCAGTCTCCCGGTGATTGGCCCAAGGTCACCCGGTTGGCTTTCATGCCTAAACCAGGACTAGAACTCCCAGTCTCCCGGTGATTGGCCCGAAGTCACCCAGTTGGCTTTCATGCCTAAACCGGGACTAGAACTCACAGTCTCCCGGTGATTGGCCCAAAGTCACCCAGTTGGCTTTCATGCCTAAACCGGGACTAGAACTCCCAGTCTCCCAGTGATTGGCCCAAAGTCACCCAGTTGGTTTTCATGCCTAAACCGGGACTAGAACTCACAGTCTCCCAGTGATTGGCCCGAAGTCACCCAGTTGGTTTTCATGCCTAAACCGGGACTAGAACTCACAGTCTCCCGGTGATTGGCCCGAAGTCACCCAGTTGGCTTTCATGCCTAAACCGGGACTAGAACTCACAGTCTCCCGGTGATTGGTCCCAAGTCACCCAGTTGACTTTCATGCCTAAACCGGGACTAGAACTCACAGTCTCCCGGTGATTGGCCCAAAGTCACCCAGTTGACTTTCATGCCTAAACCGGGACTAGAACTCACAATCTCCTGGTGATTGGCTCAAAGTCACCTTAACTTAAAGTCCTGCTTAAACCAGGACTAGAACTCCCAGTCTCCCACTCTTGTGGGGCTGCAATACTAGCTGTTCAGGGCCACACATGAGGCTGCGGTTTGGACGCGCCTGATTGAAAGCAAACAAACTGGGTTTGCATTAAGTGAGGGCGCGGAATTAATTCTCGCGGTATCGATGGATCTGTTCCTCCTCTTGAACTTGAGCCCTGACAGGAAGGATTGATGGAATGCTGCCCTCCTCTGGCTAGCAAAGTGTGAAAAGCCCCCATTTCTGCAGGCTGAATACACAGCAGGGCAGGAGAAGCAAAATATATATATAATTGACATTATTCCGGAAGTTCTTTTTTCCTATCTAAGCAAAGCTCTATTTTCATATCTACAGGCAGTCCTCAGTTTACAACCCTTCGTTCACTGACCGTCCGGAGTTACAACAACACCGGAAAAAGGGACTCACGAACGTTTTTCACACTTAGGACCTCTGAACGGTTCCCACGATCATGTTATCCAAATTCAGGCGCTTGGCAAACTGACTCATATTTATGACGGTTGCAACATCCTGGGGGCCTCGTGATCTCCTTTTGCGACCTTCTGTCAATGGGGAAGCCAGATTCGCTTAACAACCATGTTATTAACTTAACAACCGCAGGGATTCACATAATCACTGTGGCCGGAAAGGTGGTAAAATAGGGCAAAACTCACTTAGCCAATGTCTCGGTTACCAACAGAAATGTTGAGCTCCATTGTGGTCGTAAGTCAAGGACTAATTGGTTCTTATAGACTGAAGAAATCTGTCACTTAAGGGACAGGAACTCTAGCAGAGCCATGCCAGGAAACCTCCCCTGTGGTCTCTTCCCTAGTCCCCCAGATGGGTTAGAGGTAGTCCTCGACTTACAGCCATTCATTTAGTGACCGTTTAAAATTACAACGGCGTTAAAAAAAAGTGACTTAGGACCATTTTTCACATTTAATGACCGTTGCAGCATCCCCATGATGAAAAATTCAGACCTTCTTGGCAACTGACTCACATATATGCGGTCGCAATGTCCCAAAAATTCAGACCTTCTTGGCAACTGACTCACATATATGCGGTCGCAATGTCCCAAAAATTCAGACCTTCTTGGCAACTGACTCACATATATGCGGTCGCAATGTCCCAAAAATTCAGACCTTCTTGGCAACTGACTCACATATATGACGGTCACAATGTCCCAAAAATTCAGACCTTCTTGGCAACTGACTCACATATATGACGGTCTCAATGTCCCAAAAATTCAGACCTTCTTGGCAACTGACTCACATATATGACGGTCTCAATGTCCCAAAAATTCAGACCTTCTTGGCAACTGACTCACATATATGACAGTCTCAATGTCCCAAAAATTCAGACCTTCTTGGCAACTGACTCACATATATGACAGTCGCAGTGTCCCAAAAATTCAGACCTTCTTGGCAACTGACTCACATATATGACAGTCGCAGTGTACCAAAAATTCAGACTTTCTTGGCAACTGACTCACATATATGACAGTCGCAATGTCCCCAAAATTCAAACTTTCTTGGCAACTGATTCACATATATGACAGTCGCAGTGTACCAAAAATTCAGACTTTCTTGGCAACTGACTCACATATATGACAGTCGCAATGTCCCCAAAATTCAAACTTTCTTGGCAACTGATTCACATATATGACAGTCGCAATGTCCCCAAAATTCAGACTTTCTTGGCAACTGATTCACATATATGACGGTCTCAATGTCCCAAAAATTCAGACCTTCTTGGCAACTGACTCACATATATGACGGTCTCAATGTCCCAAAAATTCAGACCTTCTTGGCAACTGACTCACATATACGACGGTCGCAATGTTCCAAAAATTCAGACCTTCTTGGCAACTGACTCACATATATGACGGTCTCAATGTCCCAAAAATTCAGACCTTCTTGGCAACTGACTCACATATATGACAGTCGCAGTGTCCCAAAAATTCAGACCTTCTTGGCAACTGACTCACATATATGACAGTCGCAGTGTCCCAAAAATTCAGACCTTCTTGGCAACTGACTCACATATATGACAGTCGCAGTGTCCCAAAAATTCAGACCTTCTTGGCAACTGACTCACATATATGACGGTCGCACTGTCTCAAAAATTCAGACCTTCTTGGCAACTGACTCACATATATGACGGTCGCACTGTCCCAAAAATTCAGACCTTCTTGGCAACTGACTCACATATATGACGGTCGCACTGTCCCAAAAATTCAGACCTTCTTGGCAACTGACTCACATATATGATGGTCGCAATGTCCCAAAAATTCAGACTTTCTTGGCAACTGACTCACATATATGACAGTCGCAGTGTCCCGGGATCACGTGATCCCCCTTTTGCGACCTTCTGACCAGCAAAGTCAACGCGGGAAGCCAGGTTCACTTAACAACCGGCTTACTGACTTGTCAAATGCGGTGTCTCGCTTAACAACTGTGGCCAGGAAAGTTGTAACGTGGGGGCAAAGCTCCTGTAACCAGTGCCTCCCTTAGCAACAGAAATATCGGGTCCGACTGCGGTCGTTAAGTCGAGGACTACCTGAAATAATCGGCAAAAAGGTAGTCCTCGCTTTTATTTCATTTTTATTACCGGAGATTTCACCCCTGGCCGACATGGAGCGTACCTATATCGTAGGCCATGAAGTCTGAAGAGAAGCACTTCGCCCCCTGGCTCATGGAGGTGTCGTTGTGGGTGTTTCCTCCGAAAACCAACATGGCCCCGCTGACGATGACCGCCGAATGCAAATAGCGGGAGAACCGGCTCTCTTTCAGAATCGTCCTGGAGAAAGGAAGGAAAGAAACAGGGGTTCAAAACACCGTCTCTGTCTCGCTCTTCTAGGCTGTCCCCTTAGGTATTAAAAAAAATAAGAATAATACCACCACCAAATAACATTTCTTGGCGAGAGGCAACAAAGGATCAGAAAGCGAGGAAGGGGGGAAAAAAAGAAAGAAATGAAATTGAATCACCGACTCCTAATAAAATGAGTTAAGATTCCTAGGGGAGGGCTGAGAAATGCTTTTATTATTTGATCTTATTTTGCCCCTTAAATCTCTCTCTGATGTTTTTTCTCCCGGTTGTGGGATAAAATTGCCAGTAATTTTCATACACCTGTGTGAAAAACAATGGGGGGAGAGGGGGGGAACAATTGTAGCTTTGTAAGGGAGAGGTGGAGAACAATGGCCCTTTTAGGCCCTGTGGACTTCAATTCCCAGAATTCTTGAGCCAGCCAAGAATTCTGGGAATTGAAGTCCACAGGTCCTGCAAGGGCCATCGGTCCCTCATGCTGGCTCAGGAATTCTGGGAATTGAAGTCCACAGGTCCTACAAGGACCATCATTCCCCATCCCTATTCATAGGGGATCCTGGGATAGACTTTGGCATGCTCCTTTCCTGCCTTATCTCTCCTTTACATTCCCCTCCTTTGATCAACAGTTTAACGAGATTTGTCTCTCGTCAGACCATAAAATACGATTTTATCTTTGATACAAGCAAGATAATCTTCTGTCTGATTAACCACATACATATTTAAGTTTGATGCTCTCATTTAAAATGCGCAAGCACTGAAATACTTCCGTGTGTGTGTGTGTGTGTGTGTGTGTGTTTTCTGAGGTTTTCGCGGGTGTTTGTATGTAGGTCTTAGGTTATTTGGGTCTTCTCCCGCGTAAAATTGGAAGTGTCTTGGCGACGTTTCGACGAAGTCTCATTCGTCATCTTCAGGCTGGTGTTCTCGGCTTCGTGGAAGCCAAGAACACCAGCCTGGAAGCACGAAGCCGAGAACACCAGCCTGAAGATGACGAATGAGACTTCGTCGAAACGTCGCCAAGACACTTCCAATTTTACGCGGGAAAAGACCCGAGTAACCAAAGACTTACATATATATAGATAGATACCTAGATAGATAGATAGATAGATAGATAGATAGATAGATAGATAGATAGATAGATAGATAGATAGATAGATAGATATTCTTACTTTTCGTAGGTTTTATGTGTGTTTTTCCTTTAAGCCAGGTTTTTCCTGGCTTAAAGTTATGTAAAGTTCTTGGTTACGTAGGAAAAACCTGGCTTAAAGGATATATATATACATATATATATATATGTATGTATATGTATATATATACACATACACACTCTCCAATTGTACAGCATTAGCTGCCTGAAACAAAGGCTACCTTGTTTTAAAATACACTGCTTCTCTCCTTTCAGCTGGAACCAAATATCTTAACTAAACCAGTCACTCCCTAAACATTTGTGGCTTAATTAGCCATGGCATTTCTTTGTTCCTATATCACATTGAGACAGGCCTGTTTCTGAGCTGCACAGCTTCATGCTCGTTCCTGAACCCATCTTATTTCTTCACAAATTGGCAGTATGTTCTTTTAGGGAGGGGAAAAAAATAGCAACAGCCCTTAGACTTATCTACCACTTCACAGTGCATTATTGCCCTCTCTAAGTGGTTTACAGAGTCAGCCTCTTGCCCTCAACAATCTGGGTCCTCATTTTACCAACCTCGGAAGGATGGAAGGCTGAATCAACCTTGAGTCGGTCAGGATCGAACTCCTGACAGTGGGAAGACTTTTGCCTACAACGCTGCATTCTATCTAGGCTTGGTGGCGCAGCAGACTAAAGTACTGTTAAGTAACACCAGCTGCCTGCAATTACTGCAAATTCGAATCTCACCAGGCTCAAGGTTGACTCAGCCTTCCATCCTTCCGAGGTAGGTAAAATGAGGACCCGGATTGTGGGGGCAATAAGCTGACTTTGTATAAAAAAGAACACCGCTTTGGGGGGACCCGAAAGCCCTATTAAGCAGGTATATACAAAAGTATGAAGGCTGTTGCTTAACGCATTGTAAGCCGCCATGAGTCTCCGGAGAAGGACGGCATATAAATTGAACCAATAAATAAACAAACAAACAAACAAACAAACTACCACGCCACCACAACTCTTACGAGAGAGAGAGAGAGAGAGAGAGAGAGAGAGAGAAAGGAAGGAAGAGAAAGAAAGAAAAGGAGAAAGAAAAAAGGAGGGAGGGAGGGAGAAGGAAGGAGGGGAAAGAAGAGGGAGAGAAAAAGAGAAAGAGAAATAAGAGATGGAAGGAACAGGAGAAAGAAAAAACAGGGAAAAAGAAGGGAAGGAAGGAGACAGAGGGAAGGAAAGAAAAGAAAAGAAAAAAAAGGAAAGGAAGAAAAGGGAACAAAAGGGAACAAAAGAAGGAGAGAGGGAGGGAAGGAGGGAAAGAGGGAGTATAGCAATAGCCCTTAGACTTATATACCGCTTCAGAAGTGCTTCACAGCCCTCTCTATTCCTGCAGGAGTAGCTGAAAATCTAGGGGAAACTCAAGTAACTCAAGCAAGTTACTCACCAAGGGAGAATCCCAACCCCATGAAAGGCTAAGCTGCACACACCCCCACACACACACACACACGCACACCAGACTTTGCAACTCAATACATATATACTTACCACTTGTACTTACGAACTTCGTATTTGTACAGGTCGTCGGTCAGCCTGTATTTGTTGGCGCTGAATGCCTTGTAACCGCCGTGGGTGTAGATGGAGTTGGAGTTTTCGTCGTACACACTGCTGTGGCCGTATCCTCCTTGCACCAGGGCTCCTCGGGTTTGTAAAATACTCCAGGTGTTTGTGGCTATAAGAGAGAAGGAGAGGCAGATGTTTTGGGGGGTTTTTTTGCAAAAAGTTCCCCCCCCCCCAAACATACAAATTACATCCTTTCGGAACAGAGCTTTGATTCGGTCATCACTTTGTTCAATTTTTAACAAAATCTTTAACAAAATTTTATCTGTTCTATTTTGCCGCAGCACTTATTTCTTAATCTTAGATCACATATTCAACGAATACCATCTTAAAAAAATGAGCACATATTTACTTAGTCAAAACAATTACCCTTCTATTAACCCACCTTAATTCTTAATTCAATTAATAACTCATAATACAACAATCCTTACCCTAAATCCTCACTATTGACAATACAGTTCAAACATATTTATATTTCATTATGCTCATTAAATCTTTATTCCATTATTACTTTATCAAATTTAAATCTTCTCTTTAATTTTAAATATATAGCAATTTAACATTTAAACATAGTTCAAATAATGCTCTTTAATGCAATTTCCCAATGATCCTAAATTCTATCTATCAAACCATACCATTTATATAACACCGATTAAGTAATTTTTATTTATAGATCATAATCATATATTGTTTCAGTTTTCATTTCTTTTTCACTTTGGTAATAAATGTTCAAATTATCACAATTGTTATACATATTTAAAGGGAGAGGCAGGACAAGCTAGGCTGAATTTTCAGATACTACCGACTGGACCAACTGGAACTTGTTCTCCGAAGATGCTGGGAATCCCACAATCCTCAGTCATGACAATTATTTTAGCTAGTTGACTGAGGATGGTGGAACAGGTAGTCCTCGGGTTATAACAGTTCGTTTAGTGACTGTTCAAAGTTTATGACGTTACAGGGGGGGGAAAAGCGACCGATGTCCATTTTTCATATTTACGACCGTTGCACCCACCCCATCGGTCATAGGATCAAAATTCAGACGCTTGGCCACTGACTCATAATTATGACAGTCGCGCAATCCCCTTTTGCGACTGTCTGACGAGCAAAGTCAAGTGGGAAAAGCCGGATTCACTTAGCAACCACGTTACTGCCTTTAACACCGGCAACCCTCAACTTATGACCACAATTGAGCCCAACATTTCTGCTGCTAAGCGGGACAGTTGTTAAGCAAATGTTGCCCCGTTTTACGACTTTTTGAGTCACGGTTCTTAAGTGAATCACTACAGTCGTTAAGTTAGGAACACAGTCGTGAAGCGAATCTGGCTTCCCCATTGACTTTTTCTTGTCGGGGTAGGAGGGGTGTCACAAAAGGGAATCACGTGAGCCAGGAACTCTGCGACCGTCATAAATGTGAGTCAGTTACCAAGCGTCTGAATTTCAACCACGAGATCGCGAAACAATTAAGCGTGAAAAATGGTCCTAAGTCACATTTTCAGCATCATTGCAACTTTGAATAGTCACTAAATGAATTAAAGCCGAGGACTATCGATACTGGTACCTCTCTTAGTTTTCAAGTAAGTTCTTTCTCAACAGTTGCTTTTTAGCTAGAGATCATGTCAATGCCTAAATCTGGATGATAAACAAACTTTGGTCTGTAGAGATTCTCCGACATCCAGGTTGTCTCTGTCAGAGCGGCAATCGGCCCCGTTACCTTGCGTGGGGTAATTGCCCTCATTTTGAGTTGGATCGCGACTTTCATCCTTCATCATATACTCTGATCAATAAAACCGGAATACATCTTCTAATTAAACTCATATTTATTGTAAGAAAATAAAGACATCTCACTAATCTAAATTAGTTACATTTTTGGCAAAGAATCCCCAGGCAGATCTTCGCTGGCAGGAGAACAAAGGGAAGTTTTCAGAAAAAGTGAAAGAATGCAGGACATGCGCAGTAGATACTGATAAGGAACTTGGCAAACTACGGTAAGTCTGACAGTTCAGAAATAATAGCTCTGCAGGTAAATATAAAAACGCAGGGAGAGTCTCAAAGGTGCTTTTTTTTTTTCAGGAGGCAACTGAACTTTCTTGTTTTTCTTTTGAAGACATTTTGCTTCTGATCCAAGAAGCTTCTTCGGCTCTTGACAGGATAGTTGCCTCCTGAAAAAAGAACCTTTCGATGTAGGGTCTCCAGCAAAACATTCCACTGGTTCATCGTTCTCACTGTCTCCTTAGTCCTAGGTTGCTTCTCTCTTTGATTAGTTTCCATCCGTTGCTTCTTGTCCTGGAACGCAGAAGAGAAACTCAGGAGAAATTTCCTGACGGTGAGGACAACGAACCAGTGGAACAGCTGGCCACCAGAAGCTGTGGGTGCTTCATCACTGGAGGTTTTGAAGAAGTGACTGGGCAGCCACTTGTCTGGAATGGTAGTGTTCTGTCCCCGCTCCCAGGAATAAACCCAATTCAGACAGTCGGAGGTTAAAATAAGCTGGCAGGCAACCAAGTAGTCTGATAAGAAGCTTGGCAGCAATGCCAGGAGCTGCGTGCCAAAACCTTTATTAACAGAACAGAAAAATACACACCACAAGTGTCCAGAATAGCCAAAGCTGAGATGCAGAAAGATTTGTTTTTGTTTGTCACAAAGTTGAAGGCTGACTCACTCTCTTTTATAGCCTGTGGGGTGTGGTCCAGTGAGTCAGCTAATCACGGGCACGCCTTTTCTTCTGTTGGGCACGTTTCTCCCTGCGTCGCTGGCGAGGATCCAGCCAGAACTTATCTCCCTCATCGCTATCCACCTGTGGCTGCGGGGATGTGCTTGGCTCTGGGCTTATCTCTTGCCCTTCGGTGTCCTCCAGGGGCATTGCCAGAGAGGAGGGTCCTGGAGAGGGAGGTCTTGCCAATTCCTCCCTTTCACTCTCGGAGTCCTCTCCTGACGATGACACAGGCTCAGGCAACGGAGCCACAACAGGTAGAGAGTCTCCTGTTTGAGCTGGGGGTTGGACTAGATGACCTCAAAGGTCCCTTCCAGCTCTGTTAATCTGTTAAACCATGACCTGAACGACTGGAAATCTCTACAGACTTTTAGCTATACAAGTTGGGAGGAACAGCCTTGGAATGGTGTGGGAATAGGAATGGATTTCCAGAGGAAAAATTGCAGGCTGTTGTGGTCCGCCAGCCTGTCAGCGGAGTCAGACAATGAGGAGGCTGGGGAGGAACATGGGCCAGTCCTGGAGTCTGGGGAAGGCTCGGACGAGGGTTCTGCGTCGGAGGCAGAGAAAGAGCCATCTGGGAGGTGCGCGCTGCCTCTGGAGCCTCCAGAGTCAGACATCAGAGAGGCAGAGGAGCCTGTTCCTACTGCGCGCATGCGCAGAGCTGCCAGAAGGCAAGAACAGTTAAAACAAAAGGGACGACTAGGGAGTAAGGCCTGGAGGTGATTGGCCCCCCCATAAGGAGGAGCAAAGGCACGTGGGCCCTTTGCAGGAAAGCAACGTTGTTCATTCTGTTCCCAGTCGGCATCTCTGTTTGATTCTGGACTCTGTGGGGCTTTGCCAAGGAGGTCTTTTGGCAGAGTGTCAAGGGAGATAAAGGTGGGTGATTATCCCGAAGGACTTTTTGCAACTAATTAGGACTCAGCTGGTGCAATAAAAGAAGTTTATGGAACTACTCGTATGTTTTAATGTCTCCGGAAGCCTGGGTCACAACAGAGACTACAGGAACCATTTGCACCACTTCAAGTGATGCTGAGGACACAGATAAACCTCCAAGTGGCCTCAACGACCCTCCAAAAGGATGCAAATGACCAGCCGTCTGCAAGGAATATAAATCCTTCCATTCCCCACCATCCTGTCAGAACTGAAGAAGCCTCTTGGATGAGAAGCAAAACGCCTTCAAAGAAAAACCAGAAAATCCAGTTGCCTCCTGAAAAAAGCTCCTTTGGGACAGAGGTTCTGCTCCGACACACAGAAACACACAGGGCTAAGCAAGCAGGATGTTAAAGAGCTAATACACCATTTCTGCTATGCACTTCTATCTGAGTGTTTGTCTACCCTGCGGCTAAGAGATCCGGGCACAAAATGCAACACTAGACAGAAGTACACAGACGGCTCTGCTCAAGAGGATTTGCGGTTCATGCAGGATCAAGGAGAAGGAGATGGAAACAACGAGAGCTGGGGGAAAAAAGGGGAAAAAGAGTGCCAACGATCTGAAATGGGAATCTCTGCCAAGGGAGGCGAAGAGGCCAAGGGAGAAGCCTTAACGGAAATTAATAAAGGAGAATATTTGTAGCTCAGGGTGGAAATGAAGGGTCCTTGGTGCTCTCTGATTGCTGGTTTTTGTTGCAGATGTTTCTAGGGAATATCATCAGTGCTGGAAGGGAGGGGGGTTTGTGGAAAGGAAGAGGGGGGAGAGAGAGGACTGAGGGGTCCTTGGTGTTCTCTGAGCTTGCTGGTTTTCTTGCCCACATCTCTCTCACACACATGCAAACACACGTCTCTGTCACACTCACACACAGAGAGAGATTTCATCAACGCTAGAAGGGAGGGAGGGGGGAGTGGGAGAGGGGAAGGAGGGAGGGAGGAGGAGGAGGAGGAGGAAAACAGCAGGCTTTCCTGCAGAGCTTTTATTACACAAACTGGGTAACACCATCAGTGCTAGGTAACATCAGAGCATTGATGACGATACCTTGTTGAGTCAAGAAACGTCAGCAGGAAAATCACCAAGCTCAGAGAGGACCAAGGACCCCTCATAACAGAATTTCCTCTGAGGGCATCGAAAGGCATCGTATAAAAAAAAACAAATTTAGGGATTTAGCCTTGTAGGTGAGAGAGGGCCACAAACATTAAAAATTATTGCTTAATGCACTGTAAGCCGCCCTGAGTCTCCGGAGAAGGGCGGCATATAAATCAAATTTTTTAAAAAAAACAAAAAACCAATGGGGAAATAATGGGAGTCTAGATAAAGTGAGCTTTCTTTCTTCGTAGTTGAGGAAGATGGCTGAGGCAGCAACGGGACAACTGGCAAAGGAAGGAGATTGTGTAGGCAAAAGGAAACGCAGCGCCAGTTCTTGGTCACCATGATGTAAAAAAGATGTGGAGACTCTAGAAAGAGTGCAGAGAAGAGCAAAAAAGACGATTAGGGGATTGGAGGCTAAAACATCTGAAGAACGGTTGCAGGAACCGGGTATGTTTAGTCTAACAAAGAGAAGGACTTTTAGGGGTGACATGATAGCAGTATTCCAGTATTTGAGGGGATGCCCCAAAGAAAGGGGGGGGGGGGGTCCACCAATACCCATGATGGCATGCAGAGCCATCTCTCCGGGCACGCAAGCCGTCACCCGTTGCTCTTCCGGGTTCTGGTGTGCCGGCCAGCTGGTCTTCCCATGCGCGGGAGTTCCGGAAACTGGAAGGACAGTCGCCTGGTGCACATACGCGGGTCGGGAAGATGATCTTCTGATTTCTGGCGCGCACATGCACGCCGGCCAGGTGGTCTTTTGGTTTCCGGCACACACACGTGTGAGTGCGCCCCCATTTTGGCACTCGGTGCCGAAAAGGTTAGCCAACACTGACCTTTACCCAAAGCACCTGAAGGCAGGACAAGAAGCAACGGATGGAAATCCAGATTCTGTAACAGCTTTGTTCCCTAGGACGGTGATGGCGAACCTGTGGCACGCGGGGCACAGGTGGCACCCGGAGCAATATCTGTGGGCACACGAGCGCTGCCCTGGCTCAGCTCCAGCATGCATGCGCGCCCCGGCGATCTGATCTTCGGGCCTTTCCAGCCCACCAGAAGTCGGGAAACGGGCTGTTTCCGGCCTCCAGGGGGGGGGGAGGCTGTTTTTGCCCTCCCCAGGCTCCTAGAAAGACTCTGGAGCTTGGGGAGGGTGAAAGGGCCCACCGGTAATCTTTTTGCCGTCAAAAACGGAGGGAGCAGGGGGGGGGTCGCATGCACATGCAGAGGGGAGGGGCGCAGGGGGCATTGAATTATGGGTGTGGGCACACACACGAACGACCCCCCTACACTCCCCCCGCTTTTGGCACGCTACAGCAAAAAGGTTAGCTATCACTGCCCTAGGCCTTCCCAGTGGTGGGTTGCTCCTGGTTCAGTCCGGTTCTTCCAAACCGATAGTAACGGCGGCAGGAAGCTCCACCCACCAGCTCTCTGGAACGATTTGCCCCCTGAGATCCGTATGATACCTGATCTCCGGGCTTTTCGCCAAGCCCTAAAAACTTTTCTATTTTGTCAAGCTGGGCTGGCGTACCCCCCCCCTCCCCTCTTTTGGTTTTTTAATTATCTATGGGTTTTAAATTTTAAATTGCCTATTGGTTTTTTAAATTTTCTGGGCCAAAAATTGTTTAATTCTTTTACAAATTTTAAATTTTGTATTGAAGTGTTTTTATTCCTGGCTGTGCACCGCCTTGAGTCCACTAGGAGAAGGGCGGTATACAAATTTAATAAACTAAACTAAACTTGCCCAGACGTCATCATGAACGATCTTGCGCACGCCGTTGCAAACCGATAGCGGAGGGAAGTAGAAGCCGCCCCTGGGCCATCCGTCTGGAAAACTCGCAAGATTTGTTTTTCTTACCACGTCCGTGTATACTGTACATCCAAAGTAGATTGTCTTGTTTCTCTGTCATATAACGTATGTGGGTACACGCACACTTTTTATTTGTTTGTTTTGTTTTGGGTTTGCTTGTGAAGTTCATGTCGTGTGTTTTGGAGGCGGTGACCCTTTGAGAGCTGGATGCAACAAAAATCTCTCTTTTTTTTTAATTTGATTTATAGGCCGCCCTTCTCCGGAGACTCAGGGAGGCTTACAATGCGTAAAGCAATAGCCTTCATACTTTTGTATATTTTTTATACAAACTCAGCTTATTGCCCCCACAAACTGGGTCCTCAATTTACCCACCTTATAAAGGATGGAGTCGACTTTGTGCCTGCCTGGGATTGAACTCGTAAGTAATTGCAGGCAGCTGGATCTTAAATGCTGCCTTTGTAGGAGGCATTACCCCCCTACGGCATTTCAATGCATGCCGAATAGGGTACCCTATTTCTTTTAATCTACGGCTATTTATATTTGTTCTTTTTATGAAATTTTAACTTTTGTGTACTTGCTTTTGAATTTGGCTGTGCACCGCCCTGAGTCTGTAAGGAGAAGGGCGGTATATAAATCTAATAAAACTTAAACTTAAACTTAAACCTTTAAAGTGGCAATAAAGTTATCCTAAGTCTAATCAAGGAGGGGGGTTGGACTAGAAGACCTCCAAGGTCCCTTCCAACTCTGTTATTCTATTTCTATTTCTAGAGAAGCAACCTAGAACTAAGGAGAAATTTCGCGTAGGTGAGAACAATTAACCGGTGGAACAGCCTGCCTCAAGAAGTTGTGGGTCCTCCATCACTGGAGGTTTTTAAGAGGTCCCTTCTGAGTCTTGTATTCTATCCAAGAGTGAAAAAGTCACGCCAAGCCAACGCTCACCTAGATTGTACTCCTGCACGCTGCTGATATAGCCGTAAAGAGGGCAATGCCCGAAGAGGACCAGCATTACCGCCGTGCCGTCCTGCAAGGTGACCATGTGGGCGGAGTGGCCCACCACGGCGTACTGCTCCTTGGCCTTTGGCGCCAGGGGAATCCAGGAATGGTTGGAGATGTGGAAGACCCAGAGTTCAGTGGTTACGTTGCCGCTTTCGTCAATCTTGCCTCCGTACATGTAGATTTTGTTCTGGAAGAAACAGGTGGCAGAGAGAGGGCATTGGTTAGAGAGCGCACAGTGTGACTATATGAGACGATCCAGGAGCAAATACGGTAAACAGAATATATATATACACATACTTTAGTCAGACTTCAAACAAACAGCAATCAGCAATTACAGCATGGCACATACGCACACACACAGAGGTCAACAAGGCTCTTAAAGTGATATCAGCCCAAAAACCTTTCTGACTCATTCCCAGCATGACATCATCGTAGCCGCTGGTCAGCTCTTTTTTTTTTTTAAGCTCTATTTAACTTTATTAAAAATTACAATTAATTCCATTTATTTATTAAGGTTTCTGAATAATTTTTCATCTTCTGCTGAAAAATATCTTTCAGATTGGTGACAGGTTTCTGCAGCATAGTTTCTTTTGGATAAGTAAACATGTTAGATGCTCTGGTCGTGTTGGAAGAATTTATACATATTTGATAAAAAAAAATAGGCATTTTTGATATGAAGTACTTAAGAGAAGTATTTCCCAAAGTATTTCTCACTGCTTTCTACAACTCATACCTTTCTCTTTGTCCTTTCTAAGTAGTATGTAGGTGTATTTATCACATATTCTAGCTTTTTGGAAGATAATCTCTAAAAATTTCAAATAAATGCTGAAGAGTAATTTTATTCACTATAATATGTATTCTGGACTATGAAACTAAAGTTTCATTGAAATTGAAGTATGTTCACATCTGAATGTGCCTTAATTTATAAACATTTAAAGATGATAACCCTTTTATTCCATACACAGCAGCTACATCTGGAATGACGAAATCCTATTACAATATCTCCTTCAGGGAGCACATTCAGCTCTTAAATCATTACCCTGACGGTATTGATGGACGCGTTAGGATTCTATCCTGACGATCCACCCCAGAGTTATAACAGGCAGTCTTCCACTTAGGACCGCAACTGAGCCCAACATTTCAGTTGCTAAGTGGGACAGTTGTTAACCTTAGTGTCGTAAATGCGAAAACCCGTCGTTAAGTCCCTTTTTTCAGTGCCGTTATAACTTTGAGTGGTCACTAAATGAACTGTAGTCTCACTTAGCGACAGAAATTTTGAGGACAATTGTGGTTGTAAGTGTAGGACTACTTGTATTTAAAAAATGCAAGAAAAAAAAGGGACTGGGGTGATTTTTTTTTTCTAGATGACTAAGTTCGCCCTTGATTTTACAGGTGGTCCTCAATTTACAACCACAATTGACCTCCAAATTTCTGCGGCTAAGGGAGACACTTGTTAAATATGGATATTCCCCATGGTACGACCATTTGTACGACGGTTGTTAAGTAAAATCACCTCACTTGTGAACTTAGTGACACTCTTGTTAAGTGAATCTGGCTTTCCCATGGACTTTGCTCCTCAGAAGGTCTCAAAAGGGGGTTGTGGGACCCTGCGACGGTCATAAATACGAATCCGTTGCCAGGCATCTGAATTTTGATCAGGGGACCCTGGGGGATGCTGCACACCACAGTTATTAAGAAAGGGAGAAAGAGCCATAAGTCACTTTTTGTCAGGGCCGCTGTTAACTCCGAACGGTCACTAAAGCCACTGTCATAACTCGAGGACTACTTGTGCTGCTGTCATCTAAGCCAGGCTTTGGATCTGAGCCAAATTAGAAAAGAACTACCACCTCCCAAAAAAAACAGAAAGAAAGAAAGCCACTTACTTCGTGTAAGGCTATTGAATGCCCATATCTGATTCCCACGGTGTTCACAGAACTGCCCAGGGTCATCCATTCTCTGGACTCCAGATTATACCTGTGTGATTAAAAGGCACAAAACACAACGCCTGTGTCTCCTTTCGCACGGGAGAACAAAGCCCGCCACACCGAAGAAGAAAAATAAAGGAAAGCCGAAGGGAGAAAGGCAGGAGATATTTTATGGACAAACCTGCTATGTCAATAAAAGCAAAGCGGATTTAGGTATCTGGCTATTCAGCTTTTTTTTATACATATATATAGCAAAGAAACCGTTGGCGCTAATGCTGAAAACTATTCATGGAAGGAACAATGGAAACAGGAGGGCAGCTCTACTCGCATTTCTTTAGCGGTGACCTCACACGCCCCTCTTGGAAACTGTTCGAAGGAGCCGGAGAATAAGCAGTGTCTCTTCTAGAAGAATTAAGGATCTACACACGAAGACGTAAACGGCCAGGTTTTCTTTACCGCTGTGCCTTTTTCAGAAAATCCTAACGGCTCAGGAAAAGTAATAAAGGGGAATATTTGTAGCTCAGGGGTTGAACGGTGGGGGCCTCGGTGTTCTCTGAAGTTTGTGGCTTTTTATGACCCAAGTAGGTAACATCATCAGGGCCAGAAGTGAGGGGTGTTGGTGGAATGGAGGAAGCGGAGGAGGAAGAGGAAAAGGAACAGGAAGAGGAGAGGAAGAAAAGGGAGGAGGACGAATTTGAAGAGGAGGAAGAGGAAGAGAAAGAAGGAAGGAGGAAAGAAGGGGGAAGGAAAAGAGGGGAGGAGGAGGCAGGGGGGAAGAGCAAGAGGAGGTGGAGGAGGGGAAGAAAAAGAAGAGAAATGAAGGAAGACGGGAAGGAAAATGGGAGGAGGAGGAGGAGGAAGGGGGGAAGAGGAGGAAGAGGAGGTGGAGCAGGGGAAGAAAAAGAAGAAGGGGAAGAGGAGGAGGAGGAGGAAGAGGAGGAAGATTAAGAGAGGGAGGAAAGGAGGGAAGGAGGGGGAGGAGGCAGGGGGAAGAGAAAGAGGAGATGAAGGACGCGAAGGAAAAGAAGAATGGAAAGAGGAGGAGGAAGAAGAGGAAGACAGGAAGGAAAAGAGGTGAGGAGGAGGAAGACGAAGTTGAAGAGGAGGAAGAAAAAGAGGAGGAGGAGGAGGAGGAAGGGGAAGAGGAGGAAGAAGAGGAAGAGGGGGAGGAAAAGAGGGGAGGAGGAGGAGGCAGGGGGGAAGAGCAAGAGGAGGTGGAGGAGGGGAAGAAAAAGAAGAAGAGGAAGGAAGGAAGGAAGACGGGAAGGAAAAGAGGTGAGAAGGAGGAGGGAGACAAAGTTGAAGAGGAGGAAGAAGAAGAGGAGGAGGAGGAGGACAACAACTATGGAGTCCTTGATGCTCTCTGAGCTTGGAAAAGCCACTAGTAGGTAAACTGAGAGCAAACCCTGTTCCTTACTAGCCCTGATGGTGTTACCTAGTTTCGGTAACAAAACAAGCAAATCAGTCAAGGTCAGACAGCACCAAAGATCCCTCCGTCAGGAAAGGGAATTCGTCAAACATCGACATAATTGATTGTAGAAAACAAAGCTACAGACCCCCGTTTCTTTCTCTGAAGAAAATAAATGAATGCAGTTCACCCACACAAAATAACCACCCGCAAAAAGAGGGAAAAACCCCACCAGGGACAAAATAATCAACGATCCATCTTTATATTACCATATTCCGCACCCGTGAGATACGGCACAAGAGGGTTTTTTTAAAAAAAAATAAAAATCCCACAGGTTAGATGAGAAAAATGTTCACCTGCTGGCAGAAACGGTGGAGAAGCCGCCCTAAGTCTCCTAAGTGGGGGTGGGCAATTCATTTTCCCAAGTGGGCACAGGAGGAAGTGGGACCGTTGTGGAGGGGCGAACCGAAAGGGCTGCGAAGGTGTGTAGAGGCACGCACACCTATAGGAGAGTAACACGGCCACTGGAGCCCAATAAATTTGGTTTGTAACACTTAACATCAGACATCCACGTGGGTGGTCGAAATCGCCTGTTCCTATAAATGTTTAGTAAGGACTTTATAAAAATATGATAATTCAAAGGACGTGTCAGTCTAAATGTGGGGACACGGTGGCTCAGCGGTTAAAGACGCTGAGTTTGTTCAGCAGGAAAGCCAACAGCCCGGGTTCGAGACCCGAGTGCCGCATGACGACAGGATGAGTTCCTGCTCCTTGCTCCAGCTCCTGCCCTCCTCGCAGTTCGAAAGCATGTCAATGCAAGTATATAAATAGGCACCGCTTCAATGGGAACAGCATTCCGTGTGCCTTTGTCGTTTAGCCACGCTGGTCATATGAGCACGGAAATGTCTTTGGACAATGTTGGCTCCCTCAGCTAAGAAATGGAGATGAGCAGCACCCCCTTGAGTTGGGCACGACTAGAGTGAAAAAAACCTTTATAGAGCCACGGTGCACAGTGGTTAGAGCAGGGGGTCTCCAACCTTGGCAATTTTAAGACTTGTGGACTTCAACTCCCAGAATTCCTCAGTCAGCTTTCCACAAGTCTTAAAGTTGCCGAGGTTAGAGACCCCTGGGTTAGAGTGCAGTACTGCAGGCTGCTTCTGCTGGCTGCTGGCTGGCTGCAATTTGCCGGTTCAAATCTCACCAGGCTCCAGGTTGACTCAGCCTTCCGTCCTTCCGAGGTCAATAAAATGAGGACCCAGATCGTTGGAGGCAAGAGGCTGACTTTGTAAACCGCTTAGCGAGGGCTGTAAAGCACTGTGAAACGGTATATAAGTCTAAGTGCTCTTGCTACTTATCTTTACTTTATAACTCCCAACTAATCAGTCAATCTTTGAAGAAGTCCTCCATTCATACAATTGCTGAGAAAGCCACATAGCAATAAACCACATAGCAACAATACTTAGACTTGTACACCGCTTCCCTGTGCTTTACAGCCCTCGCTAAGCGGTTTACAGAGTCAGCCTCTTGCCCCCAACGATCTGGGGTCCTCATTTTATTGACCTCGGAAGGACGGAAGGCTGAATCAAACTTAAATCGGTCAGGATCGAAGCCCTGGCAGTGGGCAGAGTTAGCCTGCAATACTACGCTTTAACCACCGCACCGCCCCAGCTCACGTCTCTAAATCTTTACTTGTCTAGCTTTTACGAGCCTAAGTCTTCTCGAAGGGGGTTAGAAATTCACACGCACGATCCATAGTTATACAAAAGCCTACTTCTAGTGTATTGGATTTCAATCCTGCGGAAATTTACATTCCGTTGCCCGCTTAAAATCCGTCCGGAAGAAAGGCCTGTTACTCACGCCAAGACCATCTGAGAGTCCGTGTGATTGAACATGTAGCCGCCGATCACCCACATGAGCTCGTCTTGGACCACAGCTTTATGAGACGCACGTGGTAGTTTGGGGATATAGAATTCCTCCCGGGTCCAAAAGGAGCGGTTTGCTGGAATAGGAACCGAGCAGTCGATACCTACGAGGGGCAAAACACGCCATTCGTTACACCCTCAGGTACCTTAATAGACCACTGTACAGGTAGTCCTCGACTTACGGCTACAACTGAGGGCCCCCCCATTTCTGTTGTTAAATGAGTTTTGCCCCATTTTACGACCTTTCAGTTGTTAAGTGAAACTGGAGCGGTTCAGTTAGGGACCCAGTGGTTAAGTGAACCTGGCTTCCCGATTGATTTTGCTGGTCAGAAGGTTGCAAAAGGAGAAGGCAACCGTCATAAATGTAAGTCAGCTGCCAAAACTTTTGATCACATGACCACAGGGTTGTTGCAACGGTCTTAAATGTGAAAACTGGT
This sequence comes from Coluber constrictor foxii, assembly GCA_038048745.1. Taxonomy (NCBI): domain Eukaryota; kingdom Metazoa; phylum Chordata; class Lepidosauria; order Squamata; family Colubridae; genus Coluber; species Coluber constrictor. The sequence goes on along the minus strand of CM075965.1, from coordinate 2,443,299 downwards.
CATAAATTTGGGGGTTTTTTTCAGTGCCCCCGTCACTTTGAATGGTCACTAAACCAACTGTTGTAAATTGAGGACTACCTACCCTGTTTCCCCCCATAAGAAGACATCCCCTGATAATAAGAGCCTGGATAGCTCAGCAGACTAATGCATTGTCATTAACTCCAGCTGTCTGCAATTAGTAAGTTCGAATCTCACCAGGCTCGAGGTTGACTCAGCTTTCCGTCCTTTCTAAGGTAGGTAAATTGAGGACCCAGTTTGTGGGGGCAATAAGCTGACTTTGAATAAAATATACAAAAGTATGAAGGCTGTTGCTTAACGCATTGTAAGCCGCCCTGAGTCTCTGGAGAAGGGCAGCATATAAATCAATTTTTTTAAAAAAAAATTAAAAAAAATAAGCCCAATCGGGCTTTTGAGCGCATGGCAATAAGGCCAAGCGCTTATTTCAGGGTTCAAAAAATATAAGACAGGGTCTTATTTTCGGGAAAACACGTTATATACCTTGCTAGCTGACAAAAGTAACTTTTAGTAAACTTTTAAAAACAGATAAAATGGTGGCGGTCAGGGAATAGCTCTAAACAAGAGCTGGACGCGGGTTCAAACGATCACATCCTGAATTCAGGTGCAGGAAGACCTCCGTTACCCACTGCCTCATGAGACAACTAAAGTTATAACGGTGCTGGAAAAAATAATTAAGTGACCAGGACATGCATTTGCAACCTTCACAGTATCTTTCTCGCAATCATGCGTTTGCTATTGTAGCCAGTTAGTATGTGTTGTCCTATGTATGATCTGGGGTTGTTGTTTTTTTTTCCTTTTTCCTTCCACTCACAGAGCAGAGAATTTGGAGAGGAAGGGATTATAGTGTTGTGGTCCTCCAGCAGCCTGAGGAGCTGGCAGCTGAGTCGGACAGTAAGGAGGCTGGGGAGGAACATGGGTCAGTCCTGGAGTCTGGGGAAGGCCCGGACGAGGGCTCTGCGTCAGAGGCAGAGAGGGGGCCAGGGCCATCTGGAACCGATGCACGGACTCCGGAGCCTCCAGAGTCGGACAGCAGAGAGGCAGAGGAACAGGAGGAGCCCGTTCCTAGTGCGCACATGCACAGAGCTGCCAGAAGGCATGCACAGTTAAAACAAAAGGGACGACTCAGGAGTAAGGCCTGGAGGTGATTGGCCCCTCCCATAAGGAGGAGCAAAGGCACGTGGGCCCTTTGCAGGAAAGCAACATTGTTAATTCTGTTCCCAGTCTGTATCTCTGTTTGATTCTGGACTCCGTGGGGCTTTGCCAAGGAGGTCTTTGGCAGAATGTCAAGGGAGATAAAGGTGGGTGATTATCCCGAAGGACTTCTCCCAAAGGACTTTTTGCAACTAATTGGGACTCAGCTGTGAATGAACATAATTCACAGCTGTTGCAATAAAAGAGGTTTTTGCGACTACTCATGTGTTTTCATGACTCAGGAAGCCTAGGTCACAACATATAAAAGAGTAAGCAGAGTAAAAGGGTGATGGAGAATAGTCACTGAAAGGAATATGCTAGCACTGGCCAATGAAAACATGCTTGGCAAACAGCCAATGTATTCCCCATTGTGTGCCTGCTTGCTTCCTTGTAATCCCCTTCTCTCCAAACTCTCCACTCTGCAAGGGGGGAGGGAGAACTAAAAGGTTCAGATACAAAAGAAACTGCCTGAAGAGGTACTTTGTTTCAGCTATCTGTCTAGCACCAGCACATGCTTTTTAATGTGTGCGCCCTATAGTGTGCCTGTTTACTCTCTTGTAATCCCTTCCTCTCCAAGGAATGTAAAAAGACGCATTCATTTCCTTCTTGCTAATTATCCCGGCAGAGTGGTGAACATTCCAAACCGGGAAGGAGGGGAGCTGAAGTAAAATCGTAAAGCATGGTTGCGGTCACGTTCAGTGACCGCAACACTTAACGACTGAGTTGCCAGTGCCAACTGTGGTTGCTAAATGAGGACTGCCTATAAGGAGCTGAAACTTTGGACTTGAATCTGAATAGTCACGCGAATGGAGGGCGTACGCAAACGGGCACGCCCTTCCCTGCCGCTTCCGTGGCCCGGTTCCAGATGGCTCACAGCCTAGTAGTGGGCCACGGCCTGGAGGGTTGGAGACCCTTACCATAGACTAACACGGATCTCCTCCTGCAACGTCTATGATGAAGTATAAATACTTGGTTAGAAAAGCGATGCAACTGAAAGTGAAAAGCCATCTCGCGGCATCAAATAAATGCCCATCTGTGCAATGGACCCCCGTGGGAAAGTTTTTACCTACCTTGCCAACCAGGGTAACAGACGCAGCCCTGAGTTCCGTTCACGCTGCACTGACCCCTTTCCGGAAAGCCACAGTCTTCTGGGCAATTGGGAATATCACAGGCCTCTCCTTTCCAATGTTCCCAACACTCGCATTCCACCGCTTGGCTGCCGTTCCCAGGCCGACATTCCCCTCGGCCAGAGCAGTTCTGGGGGCAGACGTTAAAGCTGCAAATAGAATCCCAAGATTCAAATCAGTGCTTTTATTTTACAAGCCTCTGGCAGGATAACTGGACCCCAGAGCTTAAGAGTCGTCCCTCAACTCCAGTGAATCATGCCGTCGTGCACAGATGGTTAAAGGTAAAAAATAATCATAATAATCCACTTTTCAGCAGGGTTCCCCAATGCTACGCAAAGAAAAATGTTAAGTTGCAGCTACCGAGATTTTATAAGAGAATATTTATAGCTCGGGGGTTGAACTTGGTGCTCTCTGAGCTTGGTGGTTTGCTTTGTCAGAGCGGCAATCAGCCCCGGTCCCATCCTGGGGTAATTGCCCTCAATTAGAGTTGGACCGTGGCATTTTCCTTGTGTATACTTCGGGAAAAAATAAATAAACCGAAGATATATTTTCTAATTAAACTCATATTTATTATAAAGAAATAAGAACATCTCACTATCTAAATTAGGTTACATCTTGGAATCGTTCCCAGCCTGACCTCTCTTGACTGGAGAACAAAAAAAAAAGTTTTAGAGAAGAAGAAAGGAATGTAGACATGCGCAGTAGATTAGAGATAAGAACTAGGCAAGCTACGGTAAGCCTGAAAGTCCAGAAATAAAAGCTCAGCTGGTAAATACAAAAACGCAGTGACATTCTTGCAGACACGTTTCATGACCCAACTAGGTAGCATCATCAGTGCTAGAAGGGAGTGGGCAAGAGGGGGAGAGGGGAAGAAGGGAAGAAGGGAGGAGGAAGAGGAGAAGGATTGGGAATGGGCTTTGTGGAGGGAGAGGAGGAGGAGGAGGAGGAGGAGGAGGAGGAGGAGGAGGAGGAGGAGGAGGAGGAGGAGGAGGAGGAGGAGGAGGAGGAGGAGGACTGTAGCATCCTTGGTACTGAGGTTGGTGGTTTTCTTGCAGACTAGCACTGATGATGTTACCTAGTTGGGTCATGAGACGTCTGCAAGGAAGCTCACTCAGAGAGTACCAAACTCCCCACAGTTCAACAACTCTGAGCTACAAATATTCTTTTCTGTAATGAAAGCAACTTCAGAAGAAATCATGAATACATTCACTCCTAGGCATTTACCTATCCTACTTCAGAAGGCAACGAAACCACCCCTTGAAATATTTCAGACCAAAGCCCACACCCACAATTTCACAGGAGAACCACTAAGATCTGAAATAAACAAAGAAAGAAAGGGGAAAAAAACCCCATGTGCAAAGCCACAAAGAAGGAAGTGATCCATGAGATAGACCATCTACTATATCTGGAACCATTTCTGATTCTGCTGGCTGAGGAATTCTGGGGGTTGAAATCCAACCCTCTTGAAACGGTCACCGTTGAGGGACACTGTTCCCAAGATCTACCCGGCCCAGCTTGCCCTGAGTCAGGAGGATTAAGGCAGTAACTACTTGTGGGTTTAGTTCAACCAAAGCAAAGCAGTCTAACGTTTGCCTTGCAGCAAACGCCTTTGCCTGCAATTCCCAACCATTTCAATTAAGACCACTCTAGTCGTAAAACAAGATCCTGCCAGCTAAAGGATGGAGAAATTGTCCATCCTCTCCGGACAGGGAGACGCTCTACCACGGATGTCCTTCCATGTTGGCTCTTCTCAATGGTGACATTCTGAGAGCCATCACAAGGTGGCGCTGCTGTTCCTCCAATTCCAGATTCTGTCTCTTTTGTCCTCAGCTGCACATCCAGAAAACTGAGGGCGCTTGGCAATCCAGGCAGAAATCGAATGAGAGAGCGTGGCGAAAGGAAGCAAATAGTCGTAGATAGGTGCCTTGGGTGGTGCAATCCCAAAACATCTGGAGCACCCCTTGAACGCCATCGGCATTGACGACAAAGTCCCCATCGGTCAATTGCAAAAGGCAGCTTTCCTCGGGACAGCTGACATCCTGCGATTACCTCTAACTCTATCCAACGTCAACGTCTGCTTATCCCACGTCAAAACTGCCAAATCCAGCCTGCCCGTCAGGCTGGCAGCACAACCCATCGTAATGGTTGATTACATTTCTACGCTGCCTGGTTCCCAGCAAAACTAGGTGGCTTACAATTGTTGAAAGACTTGAATCAAAGAGCGATAGGAAAAAGACACCAGAGGGGGGAAAAAGACAGGAGAATGTAGAATCGTGTTTCTCAACCTTAGCAACTTTATACGGTGAGTGGGCTTCAACTCCCAGAATTCCCCAGCTGGCTTAGAGCCAGGATAGTCGTTTTCTTCCAGATGTTTCATTACCAAACTAGGTAACATCATCAGTGCGCGCCTCCTCAGCCTGCAATAAAACCACCAACATCAGAGAGCACCAAGGATGCCACAGTTCTCCTCCTCCTCCTCTTTGTCAGCATTTCACGCTGCACTTACTCTAAGGCTGACATAAGAAGGAGCAGCGGAGGCATCTGGAAAGGGACGATTGACTCTTCACCTATTTATTTTCCCTGGAGAGAATGAGATGGGATGGGAGGGGGGAAATTCCTTTGAGTGGGAGCAGTAGATTAGGGGCAGAGTGACTGGGAAGATGGCCAATGAGTGCAGAGGAGTGGGGAGAGGAAAAGGAGGGTTTTGGCTGAGGAAGCCAGAGTTGGCTGCGATGAGTCGGAGTGAGAATATTTGTGCTTAATAAATAAAGAGTTTTTTTCATCAAAGACTTTGTTTGAAATGCAATTTATTCGAGACGACTTCGAAACCTGACACTCTTCTTCTCTGCATACCCCACTCCCTTCCAGCACTGATGATATTTCCTAGCTGGGTAATAGAATGTCTTCAAGAACACAACCAAGCTCAGAGACCACTAAGGATCCCACCACCCTCCTCCTCCTCCCTTCCCTCTCCCCCTCCTCCTCCCCCAGTTCAACCCTGAGCTACAAATATTCTCTTCTAAAATGCAAGTCGCACGCTGGCTGGGGAATTCTGGGAGCTGACGTCCACTCATTGTAAAGTTGCTAAGTTGATACTATATCCTCCTGTCTCTTCGGATTGTATAAATCAGGATTAAAAAATTTATCAACCGTAGGTCATTCTCTAGGGCCGTGATGGCAAACTTATGGCACGTGTGCCACAGGTGGCACGCGGAGCCGTATCAGTGGGCATGTGAGCTCAGTTCTGCCAGTCTCCGGGAGGGCCGTTTTTGCCCTCCCCAGGCTCCTAGAAAGGCTCTGGAGCCTGGGAAGAGCGAAAAACGGGTCTTCTGTTCCCACTGGAAGTCAGCAAATGGGCCATTTCCAGCCAGAAAGCCTCTGGGGGGGGGAGTCCATTTTCGCCCTCCCCAGGCTCCTAGAAAGGCTCTGGAGTCAGGGAAGAGCAAAAAACGGGTCTTCTGTTCCCACTGGAAGTCAGCAAATAGGCCATTTCCAGCCGGAAGGCCTCGGGGGGGGGGGGGAGTCCATTTTCACCCTCCCCAGGCTCCAAGAAAGCTTCTGGAACCTAGGGAGGGCAAAAAACAGGCGGACCGGGCTCACCGTGCCATCACGTGCCAAAAGCGGGAGGAGCCTGAGGGGTCGGGGCGCACTGAATTATGGGTGTGGGCACGCATGCGTGCGACTCCCCCGTGCTCCCCCTGCTTTTGGCACGCGATGGCAAAAAGGTTAGCCATCACTGCTCTAGGGAAAGCCTTCACGTGATTGGGAGATGCACATGCTGCATTTAGCAGATTCCCACGATATACACAGCGACAGGATCTCGCAGCCAAATATCAAAATACCTGCGGCGTGGTCGTTATTTTGGTACCACCCGATAATCAAATGCCCCCCCTCAAATCCAAAGGAAGCCCCTTCCGAAGTGATCAACGCAAACGTTAAATGATCTAAGAGGCTGCCCCTAACAAATGAAGGAGGCAGATGTACGACTCATTTAGGACTCTCTATCTACCTGTCTGGCCACAATATTTAGACATCAGCTCTTCTGATTCAGGTGAGCATTTTTCCATAAGTCTTACAAGAGCGTCGCTTTGAAGAACGTCCCTGATGCCGTTTGAAGAGAACATTCATTTTAGCCCAAATAACATTTTTTATACAGGTAGTCCTTGACTTATCAATTTCGTTTAGTGACCATTTGAAAATGCAACAGCACCGGAAAAAGGGATCAACGACTGTTTTTCACACTTATGGCCTTTGCAGCATCCCTCCCCCCCCCCCCCCATTACGTGATCAAAATTCATTCCCTTGGCAACTGACTCATATTTACGACGGTCGCGGTCCGGTCCCGGGGAGCACGGGATCCTCTTTTACGACCTTCCGACAGTCAATGGGGAAGTCGGATTCACTTAACAACCGTGCTAAGTTAAAAAGGGCAGCGATTAGCAACATGGAACAAAACAAATGTCTGGTTTAGCAAATTTTGAAATTTCGGGGTCCATTGAGGGACAGAGGTCGAGGACTACCTGTACAAAGTCCGGGGGGAGGAGGGAAGGTGGGGTAGCTTACTGATAGGTGATGTTGAAGCCTGTCAGGTTGTAAGCGGCGTCACTGAAGAAGTGCAGAAGAGCGTAGCCGGAGGTGGCCGTAACTTCAGGGACCGTCTCGTTACTCTCCCGCTCGGGAACGATCAGGCCGCTAAAAGGAACAAGGCGAGAATTAAATAACCGAACGCAGGGTTGAAAACACAGAGCAGGCGTGCAAATGTCGTCGGATTTCCCAATATAGGGAGTTCCGTGACTTACAACAGTTCATTCAGTGACCATTTAACGTCACGACGGCGCTGGAAAAAAAGTGGCTCGGTAAGCCCGATTCCCTTAACAACCGGAGGACTAACTGATCAATTCGTGTGGTTCACTTAAACGACTGCAGCGAGAAAGGTCGTAAAATGGAGCAAAACTCGCTTTACAAACGTCTCACATTAATAATTTCTAGAAAGTTTCTGTCTCCCTCCCTCTTTTCCTTCCTCCCTCCCTCCCCCCCTCCCTCTCTCTCTTTATATTTTATTTTGTTTTTAGTTTAATTTTAGTTTAATTTTGTATCCCACCTTTATTATTTTTGCGAATAATTCGAGGCAGCAAACATATATAATACGCCTTCCTCCTCCTATTTTCCACACAATGACCCTGTGAGGTAGGTTGAGCTGAGAGAGTGTGACTGGCCCAGAGTCACCCAACTGGCTTACAGATAGGACTAGAACTCACTGTCGCCTAGTGATTGGCCCAAAGTCACCCAGCCGGCTTTCACACCTAAGGTGATCATTTAGGTGTCTTTATTTCAATTTGGGGGGATGTCACGGCGAATGAGCTCAGGCAGCCAAGCTCTCAAGCAGCAAGGAAGAAAGCAACATGTGATTATCCTGAGGCTACAGCTGCCTTCGGTCTTTGTGAAAAGGTTACGAAGCCTATTTCGTAGGTCCTTGAATATCTCGGGGGGGAGGGGGCAATTAAATCCTCATTAATCAGTGAAGTAAATAAAAACAGCCAAGCTGCAGCAGCTTCCTTTCACCTCTACTGATGAAAAGGCCACTTTAAATAAGAGAATAGAAGGAAGAGGAAGAGGAAAAGAAGAGAAAGGAATGGGAATTGGAAATGGGAATGGCAATGGGAATGGGATTGGGAAGAGAAGAGAAGAGAAGAGAAGGGAAGGGAAGGGAAGGGAAGGGAAGGGAAGGGAAGGGAAGGGAAGGGAAGGGAAGGGAATGGGAATAGGGAATAGGAAGAGAAGAGAAGGGAAGGGAAGGGAAGGGAAGGGAAGGGAAGGGAAGGGAAGGGAAGGGAAGGGAAGGGAAGGGAAGGGAAGGGAAGGGAAAGGAAGGGAATGGGAATAGGGAATAGGGAATAGGGAATAGGGAATAGGGAATAGGGAATAGGGAATAGGAAGAGAAGAGAAGAGAAGAGAAGGGAAGGGAAGGGAAGGGAAGGGAAGGGAAGGGAAGGGAAGGGAAGGGAAGGGAAGGGAAGGGAAGGGAAGGGAAGGGAAAGGAATGGGAATAGGGAATAGGGAATAGGGAATAGGGAATGGGAAGGGACGGGACGGGACGGGACGGGACGGGACGGGACGGGACGAGAAGGGAAGGGAAGGGAATAGGGAATAGGGAATAGAAGAGAATAGCAAGATTTGGAAGGGATCTCGGAGGTCTTCTAGTCCAACCCCCTGCCCAGGCAGGAAACCCTCCACCACTTCAGACAAATGAGTATCCAACCTCTTCTTAAAAACTTCCAGTGTTGGAAGTTTTGGAACTTTGGCTGGCATCGGAAAAGGAATGCCCGTTTTACCCTTAGCAGGCGGACAGGCTGCCCTTGGCTTACAAGCATTCATTTAGGGGCTGTTCGAAGTTGCAACGGCACTGAAAACGGCTTATTATGACAGATGGTCACACTTTAGGACTCTGCAGCATCCCCATGGATTATGTGATCAAAATTCAGACCTTCTCGGCAACTGACTCACATTTATGACGGTTGCTGTGTCCCGGGGGTCACGTGATCCCCTTTTCCGACCTTCTTTGCGACAGGCCAAGATTCACTTAAGAACGGTGTTACTAGTTTAACAACCGCAGTGATTCGTTTAACAAGTGTGGCAAGAAAGGTCGTAAAGTGGGGCACAATTCTCTTAACACTGTCCCGCTTAGCAACAGCAATGTTGGGTTCCACTATGTTCATAACTTGAGGACTATCTATATTACTGAACCAGTAAACCACATCCAGGCACTTAATGTACCCCTTAAAACACAAAAATAACATAGAATTATTAGAGTTGGAAGGGATCTTGGGGGTCATCTAGTCCAACCCCGCTTGGGCAGGAGACTCTAAACCATTTCAGATAGATGGTTCCTTCCTTCCTCCCTCCCTCCCTCCCACTTTTCTTTCCTTCCTTCCTCTCTCCCTTCCTCTTTCTTCCTTTCTTCCTCCCTTCCCTTTTTCCTCCCTCCCTTCCTTCCTTTTCTTCCTTCTTTCCTCCCTTCCTCTCTCTCTTCCTCCCTCCCTCGTTTCTTTTTCCTTTCCTTTTTCCTTTCCTTTTCCTTTTTCCACGCCTTCCGTCGTGCTCTGAAGATCCTATTATTTCATCAAGCCGGTCTGATGGAACAATGATTTTAATGGGTTTTTAAATGGTTTTTAGAATGGATTTAAGTTTTGGGGTTTTTTAAAATACGGCCAAATGATTGAATTATCTTAATTGGTTTTTAATTTTTGTGTTGTTGCTGTTTTATTATGGCCTGAGTCCTCCGGGAGAAGGGCGGTATAAAAATGTAATCAAATCAAATCCTTTCCTTTGCTTTTCTCATTTCTTTCAGTTGTCCTTTCTTCATGCCAAGTTAAGATTAAACACACCTCATGAACCTACTTGTGGTTTATTAGAGCTATTCTAACTAAGGGCAAATTCCGTTTATTGTACATGGGTAGGACAATATAAATTCCAGAATCAGATCCCTTTTTTTTTTCATTATGCTGCCTTTTGCATCTCAGTTTTATTTTTTGGTTTGGTTTTGCTCTTGGGCCCCACCGTGGCTGTTATTGTGATGCTTTCATTTTAAGCCCCTTTTTCTCTCCGTGTTGGTTTTCCCGCAAATCACTCGGGGTTCCTCGGAGAGGATGAAAAGTACAGAAATACAAACCAAATTAAAAAAACCACAACAACAGATAACAATAAAATAACCCCAGCCCACTCTCTCAATTTTTTCTCGTGGTTCCCATGGCAATGCCTGGTCTCCAACTAGGATAAACCCCTCAGAGTCTTCGAAGATGAAAAGGCCCCTCCGACAGCTCACTCCAGTGGACACAAAGCGGACAGCGTCTTAACAATGAATCGGTAAACATTTGCTTCCTTAAATACCATAAAGGAAACGCTTGTTGTGGTCCGCCAGCAGCCTCCGGAGCTGGCAGTGGAGTCGGACAGTGAGGAGGCTGGGGGGGAACATGGGCCAGTCCTGGAGTCTGAGGAAGGCCTGGATGAGGGCTCTGCGTCGGAGGCAGAGATGGGGCCAGGGCCATCTGGGAGCGATGCGCAGACTCCAGAGCCTCCGGAGGCAGACAGCAGAGAGGCAGAGGAACAAAAGGAGCTTGTTCCTAGTGCGCGCATGCGCAGAGCTGCCAGAAGGCAAGCGCAACTAAAGCAAAAGGGGCAACTCGGGAGTAAGGCTAGGAGATGATTGGCCCCTTCCAGAAGACTTAAAAGAGAAACAAAGGCAGTTGGGGCCTTTTGCAGGAAAGCAACGTTGCTAACTCTGTTTCCAGTCGGCATCTCTTTTTTGTTTCTGAACTCTGTGGGGCTTTGCCAAGTAAGGCCTTTGGCAGGGTGTCAAAGAAGATAACGGTTGGTGATTATCCCAAAGGATTTCTTCCGAAGGACTTGTTTTGCAACTAATTGGGACTCAGCTGGGAATGAACGTAATTCTCAGCTGTTCTATTTATTTATTTAACTTATATACCGTTATGTTATATATAAGTTATATATAAGTTATATTATACTAATATAACTTATTAGAACTGCTGTTCTAATAAAATATATTTGTTTAGGACTGATTGAGTCTGGTAATAACTAGATTTTGGGCCTAGATCACAACAACGCTGACCTTCCAAGTGCACGATACAAATTCCCGTTTTTCCACCGGCTCTTACCTAAAAGCGGCCAGTAACGGAGCATAGATGGAGTCTCCATCGTAGACGTAGAGGTGATCCCAACTGCATTCGGTTGCAAAGTGATTAAAGCGAAGCCTCAAGACCGTGTTGGGCCTAAAAAAAAAGAAATGGGTTAAACAGCCCTTCCAAAACAAACAAACAAAAGAAAAAGCACCCGCACACTTTTCAATTTGCACAGCACGTCGCATGCAAGGACTTGCAAAGAGATTAAAATGTTTGCAATTTTTGTTTACGGTTGCAAATGGAGTCCTTCGCTCCGATTGTTCTGGTGTGTGATCCATAATCCGGAGTTAGGGTTAAAGTGGTCAGGCCAAATTCACCAGCGGATTGGAGTTGACCGAAGGAGATTTCTTCAAGGCTATTTGAAGTGTATCTCCGGCTACTCCCTGACTTCGGGAGGTCCTCTACTTACTAACAGTTCATTTAGTGTCTGTTCGAAGTTACAACGGGATTGAAAAAAAAGTGAAGCAACTTAGAACTCAGAAGAAATTTCTTGACCTAGAGGACAATTAACCAGTGGAACAGCTTGCCACCAGAAGTTGTGGATGCTTCATCCCTGGGGGGTTTTAAGAAGAGACTGGATGGTCACTTGTCTGAAAGGGTAGAGAGTTTCCTGCCCGAGGAGGGAGCTAGACTAGAAGACCTCCAAGGTCCCTTCCAACTATGTCATTCTATTCAATTCTAAATTAAGGACTTCCTGTATGTATTTCCACTTATACTTGTTAATTTTTCTAGACATCATCATCTATTTTAATCAAAAAAATTATACTCTTTCAAATCCTTTAAACATAAAAGGGTTAGTTTTTCAACTTGGTAACCAGACCTTCCTTCTTGACCATATTTTCTACTTGTAGGTAGAAATGTTCTTTTAAGGCAGGGGTCTCCAAACGTGGGAACTTTAAAGACTTGTGGACTTCAACTCCCAGAATTCCAGAGCCAGCCAGCCATTCTGACTAAGGAATTCTGGGAGCTGAAGTCCACAAAATGGCTTGGGAATTCTGGGACTTGAAGTCCACTCGTCTTAAAGTGGCCAAGCCTGAGAAACACTGTATAAAGAGGAGGGAAAAAATGTAAATTAATTGAACAGGAATGTCATTCTGCGCACAGTAAAATTCTGGACAATTCAATTCCATAAAGATAACGATATGTGGTACTCACTTTCCTTCTATGAGCCATGTGCATTTTGTTTTGTATTTATAATTTCCCGGCCCGTCCGTTACATATCCTGAAGGTCCAGTAAGCCTGTGAAAAGAAAACTAAATATGTAACACTCCATTAATGACTTATAATTTATTCCACCCAAAATGCTCTAAAATAAAAGTTCAGGATTATTAAACCCCATCTTACAAGCAAATGGCACAATTATGCTTGGAATAGAGACCTGGCCAGTGCAATTCAGAAAGAAGACTGAAGATAAAGACTCTCGTGCTTATCTCAATTGTGGAATTTGCTACTGTCGGAAGACACAGTGAAGGCTTTAAAAACAGAATGAGCTGTTTTGACTTCATTTCATCCAGAAATAAGAGGTAGTCCTTGACTTATGACCACAACACAACATTTCTAATGCTAAGCAAGAAATGTGTTAATTTGAGTTTTGCCCCAATTTACAACCTTCCTTGCCATTTTTGTTGATTGAATCGCTCAGGTTGTTAAATGAAGGAGCCTGGGTACCTCAGCAGACTAAAGCATTGTAATTAAATATCAGCTGTTTGCAATGACTGCAAGTTCGAATCTCACCAGGCTCAAGGTTGACTCAGCCTTCCATCCTTTCTAAGGGAGGTCAATTGAGGACCCAGTTTGTGGGGGCAATAAGCTGACTTTGTATAAATATACAAAAGTATGAAGGCTATTGCTTAACGCATTGTAAGCCGCCCTGAGTCTCCGGAGAAGGGCGGCATATAAATCAAATTTTTTAAAAAAAGCCACGCCCACAGAATCGGTAGTAAAAAAAATTGGATTTCCCCACTGATTAGGGAGCTGGAGGATAAAACATACAATGAACGGTTGCAGGTCTAGTTTCATGAAAAGAAGGATATGATAGCAGTCTTCCAATATTTGAAGAGCTGTCCCGGAGGGTTATTTAATCCACTTGATAGCTTCATCTACACTTAGGAAAAAATGTGCATTGTTTCCTATCCACAGGACACCTCCTAAAATGCAAGGGAACAGGATGGATCTTTGCTTTCATGGCACTAGATTGTAGTGCTTATGGATTATTATTATTATACACCCAACAATGTAGCAGACTAAAACCATTGTGATTAACTCCAGCTGTCTGCAATTAGTAAATTCGAATCTCGCCAGGCTCAAGGTTGACTCAGCCTTCCATCCTTTCTAAGGTAGGTCAATTGAGGACCCAGTTTGTGGGGGCAATAAGCTGACTTTGTATAAAATATACAAAAATATGAAGGCTATTGGTTAACGCATTGTAAGCTGCCCTGAGTCTCCGGAGAAGGGCGGCATATAAATCAATTTTTTTTTTAAAAAAAGTGTCTTCTTGAAAACTTCCAGTGATGGAGCACCCACAACTTCTAGAGGCAAGTTGTTCCGCTGGTTAATTGTTCTCACTCTTAGGAAATTTCTCCTTAGTTCCAGGTTGCTTCTCTCCTTGCTTACTTTTCAACCATTGTTTCTTGTCCTGCTCTCAGGTGCTTTGGAAAATAAATTGACACACACACCCCTCTTCTTTGTGGCAGCCCCTCAAATATTGGAAGATTGCTATCATGTCCCACCTGCCCTCCACCCCGGTCTTCTTTTCATCAGACTAGACATACGCAGTTCCTGCAACCGTTCTTTATATGTTTTCACCTCCACTTCCCTAATCATCCTTGTGGCTCTTCTCTGCACTCTTTCCAAACTCTCAACATCTTTTTATTCTATTGCTATGACTAGGCTTGGATGCAGTATTGTATGGCTTTGTACTATTATATTGTAATTGCATCTAATAGCAATAATCAATTATCACAGCAATTATTGTAGCAGTAACATTGCTGCTGCCAAGGAAACGCCTTAAATATGTCACTTACAATCTCTCTCTCTCTCTCTCTCTCTCTCTCTCTCCCCTCTCAAGTTTTCGTGGGTGTGTGTATGTAAAAAGTTAAAATCTCAGGTGTTTTCCTGCATCATTAAACATCTATTAGTTAAAATGCTTAAAATCCTGGCTAAGATCTCAGCTCAAAATTTTCCAAAATCCCAACAAAACACTTTGTAAGGTCTTTTTAAAACTCTGGCTAAAATCCTAACCAACACTTTAAAGGTTGGCAACGTTTCGACAAGCTCTCTACCTCGTCATCTTCCGGCCTTTACTATCAGTTCAGAAGCTGTGGGTCCTGCTTCATTATCCTAGCTGCAGCCTGACTGAAGATGACAAGGTAGAGAGCTTGTCGAAACATTGCCAAACCTTTAAAGTGTTGGTTAGGATTTTAGCCAGAGTTTTAAAAAGACCTTACAAAGTGTTTTGTTGGGATTTTGGAGGATTTTGAGCTGAGATCTTAGCCAGGATTTTCAGCATTTTAACTAACAGACTTTTTAATGACGTGGGAAAACACCCGAGATTTTAACTTTTTACATACATACATACATACATATATACATACATACATACATACATACATACAATTACAAATTATTCTAAAAATACAAGTTCCAGGTATATTAGTGAAAAAAGAGGCAGATATACGGCAAACTCCAAAACTTAATAGTTAAGTTCTTTTAAAATTTTACTGTGACGATGTCAGCCTTACACTGGAAAAGACCCAAATACGCCAAGACTTTTATATATACACACACATACATATACACAAACACAAACACACACAGTACTTTTCGGAGTATAAGACACACTTTTTCCCTGCCTAAAAGAGGGTGGAAATGGCGGTGTGTCTTATACACCGAATACAGCCATTTTTGGCCTCGCAAAATGCTGCCCCATGAATCCCGTTTTTGCGAAAAATGGACCTGTTTTTGGCCTCCGAAAGCCCCCAAGCATCCCGTTTTTGCCCTCCCCAGCCCCCAGGAGCACTCTGCAGGCCTCCCAAACCTTCTGCACATCCCATTTTTGCGTTTGAAAATACGGATATTTTCAGCCTGAAACAGGCTTTATCATACGAGCAATATTTCTCAACCTTAGCAACTTTAGGATGTGTGGACTTCACACCTCGAGGAGATCACAGACCAGGTAACACTTTGGTTCTGGCCCTGGGAAGGCTCGCGAGGTCTTGATATGGTGTCATTCGACTTCACAGCCTTGTGCCGTCCCCAAATCGGGGAAAAGAAAAGGCGAGTCAGCAGTCCAATGTGCACTTGATAAACAGCACTTAAACGTCGTTAAACGTAAGCGTCATTGAGCACTTAATGGAACTGAAAACATCTGAAGAGTTAAAAAAAAAAAAGAAAAGCTAAAGACGAGAAAAACTAAATAGCCACGGACGGAGTCTAGTAGTAGTTGGTAAGGAAAGTTTACACCTGGATAATGTGGAGAGGGGAGAAAATGATGGGCGATCCTTAAGGGACGTATGACCAAAATTGAGGCCAACATTTCTGTGGCTCAGCGAGACAGCTGTTCAGGGAGTTTTGCCTCGTTTTATAAACTTCTTTGCCAGTTGTTAAGTGAATCCAAGAGTGTCAAACTCGATTTCGTTGAGGGCCGCATTAGGGTTGTGTTTGACCTGGGGGGGGGGGACAGGGACAGAGTGGGTGTAGCCAGGGTGGGTGTGGCCAACTCGACATTATTGGCGCCCGTGGTGGCCCGAGCACTCAAAAAAGTTTGAGCGCTCGGGCGAAAAAGTTTTCAGCTACCACAGCCTCCTGCATGAAAACGGAGCTCGAGAGGGTCATGTGTGAGTTCTATTTTAACTGGCAGAGTTTGCAGGAGGCTGTGATAGCCAAAAACGGAGCTCAGGAGCCCGTTTTCGCCGGCAGAAGCACCGCAGTTCAGTCCTTCGCTATTTCCAGGGCAGCCCCTGGGCCTCGAGTTTGACACCCCTGAGCTAATCACTGCAGTTAGTAATATGGAGCCTGGTTTAGCTCTGCAGACTAAGCATCGTAATTAACATCCAGCTGTCTGCAATTACACCAGTTCGAATCTCCCCAGGCTCAAGGTTGACTCAGCCTTCCATCCTTTCTAAGGTAAGTGAAATGAGGACCCAGTTTGTGGGGGCAATAAGCTGACTTTGTATAAAAAATATACAAAAGTATGAAGGCTTTTGCTTAACGCATTGTAAGCCGCCCTGAGTCTCCGGAGAAGGGCGGCATATAAATCTAATTTTTTTTTAAAAAAAAGGTTGTTAAATGAATCTGGCTTCCCCGTTGATTTTGCTTCTCGGAAGGCCGTGAAAATAAACATCACATGACCCCGGGACACAGCGACTGTCATAAACATGAGTCAGTCGTCAAGTGTCCAAATTTTGATCCTGTGACCACGGGGATTCTGCCACAGTCATCAGTGTGTGAAAAATGCTTTTCTTCGGTGCCGTTGTAACTTTGGTCGGTCACTAAACGAGCTGTTGTAAGTAGAGGACTGTCTGTAGCTCTAAGTGTGAGGACCAGTCATAAAAGTCACTTCTTTCCTCTCCCCCCCAGTGCTGTTGTAACCTGGAACGGTCGTTAAACGACGGCTGCAAGTCGAGGACCAGCCATGCAAACAATGCACAGGACTAAATACAGGTAGTCCTCGACTTATGACCGTTCACTTAGTGACCGTTCAAAGTTACAACGGCACTGGAAAAAAGTGACTTAGGACCGTTTTTCACACTTACGACCGTCGCAGCATCCCCTGCGGTAACGTGATCCAAATTCAGAGACCCGGCAACGGACTCGTATTTATGACCGTCGCAGAGTCCCAGGGTCACATTGATCCCTTTTTGCGACCTTCTGGCAAGCAAAGCCAATGGATTCACTTAACAACCGGGTGACTAACTTATCAAATGCATCGATTCACTTAACAACCAAGGCAAGGAAGGCCGTCACGTGGGGGCAAAACTCACGCCACAAAGGTCTCACCAACAGACACGTTAGGCTCCATTGTGGACGTAAGTTGAAGACCACCTGTACACCACCGAGAGCCGAGGTGGCACAGTGGTTAGAGTGCTGTACTGCAGATACTTCAGTGGACTGCTAGTTCAGCAGATCAGCGGATCAAATCTCAGCGGCTCAAGGTTGACTCAGCCTTCCATCCTTCCGAGGTTGGTTAAATGAGGACCCAGATTGTTGGGGGCAAGAGGCTGGCTCTGTAAACCGCTTAGAGGGGGCTGGAAAGCACTGTGAAACGGTATATAAGTCTAAGGGCTATTGTTACTCTTCCTTCCTTCCTTCCTTCCTTCCTTCCTTCCTTCCTTCCTTCCTTCCTTCCTTCCTTCCTTCCTTCCCTCCCTCCCTCCCTCCCTCCCTCCCTCCCTCCCTCCCTCCTCTCTTAATTCCCTTTCTCATTCTCCTTTCTTGTGTCTAGAAGTGATTAGAATGTAATATTACAGCTTAAGTCTGCTGACTGCCAGCAGTTCGATCCTGACCAGCTCAAAGTTTGACTCAGCCTTCCATCCTTCCGAGGTGGGTAAAATGAGGACCCAGATTGTTGGGGGCAATATGCTATTTAGTATACTGCCAATTGTTGTAAGCCAACCAGAGTCCTCGGAGAGTGGACGGCATAGAAATATGATTAATAAAATAAATAAATAATGAATAAATAATAATAAAGTACAGATCCCAAGGCGTCATTTCGTCTCGCGTCGTCTGAAGGCCTGACTTTTTTCTGGAGAGACAGTGCGCCTCTTCGAATTAAAATGTAGATAAGGACGCTGAAGGATCATCCATTCAGCCGGTGCCCGGCTGGTGATGGACGGCAAACAAACAGACTTTGAAAGCTCAAACAAACCTTGTCTGTACAAGAAAAGATACTGGCTTGGCTCTCAAGCCACGTTACCCAGGAATCGTGAAGAGCTGCTTTGCAGCCAGAGCGATTGCTGTTGTTCACACAAGAGAAATATCACAACAGAAGACCTTCGGCTCCAAAGGAGACAACTGGCTGGTGCAGAGACACATTCAGCTCCTGAGCATATTTCACCCGTTCAGACAATCAAGGACAAATAAGACTCTTGTAAGCCATCCAGCGCGAATAAATCTCGTCGGGCTGTACACAAGATTTCCGCACCTTTGTGTTGCTTTAACAATGGCTGCCCTCAATTTGATTCTTACACACACACAACACACACACATACCGCAGCTAGGTGGGGCAGGGTCTTTTCAGCGATGAATCTCCTCTCAGGGGCACTGAGAGAGTGGTGTTCAGTGGCTAATGCGAGATGCGCATCGCATTTCTTTTTTTCTTTTTTTTTAAATAAATGGGTGGTGGGAATCAATCCTTGAATGGGGCTCACATCCCGAGCTGCTTCTCAGCCAGGAGGAAGGGGCCAGTGGTCTTCTCTTGGATAAATTTACTCATCAGGGGGTCCTTGGTGCTGAGCTTGGTGGTTTCCTTACAGACGTTTCATGACCCAACTAGGTAACATGATCAGTGCTAGGAGGGAGTGGGGATTGTGGGAGGAGGAATAAGGTGGGGTCCTTGGTGCTCTCTATTGTAAACTGTACTTTTTCTGCAGATGTTTCATGACCCAACTAGACAGTATCATCAGTGCTAGAAGGTAGTGGGTTTTGTGGAGGGAGGAGGAGGAGGAGGAGGAGGAGGAGGAGGAGGAGGAGGAGGAGGAGGAGGAGGAGGAGGAGGAGGAGGAGGAGGAGAGGAGAACTGTGAGGTCCTTGATGCTCTCTGAGGTTGGTAGTTTTTCCTTGCAGACGTTTCATTACCCAACTAGATAACCTCATCAGTGCTAGCTACAAGTCTTCCGTTGCAATTTGTCGTTCTTTCCGATAACAACGTTGCCTGGTTTGTATAACACCAAAAGGCCAAACCATCAGGCATGTTTCATTTAGCAGCTGCTTTGCTCAGCAACAGAACGCCTGCTCCCAGTTGTGGTTGTAAGTCAAGGACCACCTGTATTTGCGGCACACCTGTCTTGGTTATTATTCCAAGGACGATGTTTTAATCCCGTTACGATATACTGGAGTGTAAGTCATTCGGAACCATTTTCAGCTGGAGCAGCATTTGTACACACCAGTTACCAAAAAAAAAAAAATGTCATTAAAAATAAAAACCAAGATCTCGCCAATGACTGTTCTTGTAAATGAGCGCGCGGATTCTAGTCATCACCCAAAAGGCAACACCCACAACGTTCTCTGAAAATCCCAACAGCCCCCAAAATGCTGAACTTGAAAACAGGTATTAAAATCAAATGTTCTCAAAACAATGTGCTAATGGCAATTCCTCCCGTCTAACGGGCTCCTTCCAAAATTAATGTCTCTCAGTTGGGACACACAAACAGCGTGGCTTTCCATTGTGACTGAGCAAAGGCAGGAAGGAACCCACATCACACACTGATTACTTACACAGATTTCTTATCAACAAATCCCCAATTGTGTATTTTCTCTTTCTTTTTCTTTTCTTTCTTTCTCTTTCTTTTCTTTCTTTCTTTTTTCCTTTCCTCCCTTTTTCTCTTCTCCCTCCCTTTTTCTTCTTCCTTCCTTTCTTCCTTCCTCCCTATCCTTTCTCCCTTGTTCCTTCCTTTTTTCTTCCTTTCTTCCTCTCTTTTTTCTTCCTCCCTTTTTTCCTCTTTCTTTCTTTCTTCCTTTCTTTCTTCTTCCCTTTGTGTTTCTTTCCTTTCTTCTCTCCCTCCTTCCTTCTACTAATCTGGAAGGCGTTGTTACTACTATGGAATGAACTGCCCCCGGAAATACGTAGGATCCCCGACCTCCGTGCCTTTCGCCGTGCCCTTAAAACCCTATTATTCATTCCAGCAAGCTGGTCTAACGGAATGAGGAATTTTAATGGGTATTTTAGTTTTGGGGTTTTAATAATTCGGCCAAACTATTGAATCTGTTTTAAATTGTTTTAATTTTTGTGTCTATGTTGGTTTTATTATTGGCTGTACACCGCCCTGAGTCCCTTGGGAGAAGGGCGGTATAAAAGTTTGATTAAATAAATAAATAAAATAAATAAATACAATTGTAATATTTAAATCAACACAAAATAAACTTCTAAATCCATTTCAGATGTCTATGCATGCCTTCCAAGTGATCTGGACAAGCAGGTTTTGGTTTTAGTTTGTTTTTAAAAAATGTTAAATCTAAGCTCAGGTTATTTTAAAAAATGCATTCCTTTGTCGTTAACACAGGAAGGATGGCTCCTTCTAAAATGTATTTTCGACATAAAACTTACTTAATGTTAACTTGACTTACTTAATGTTTTTTTTTAATTTGATTTATATGCCGCCCTTCTCCAGAGACTCAGGGCGGCTTACAACGCGTTAAGCAATAGCCTTCATACTTTTGTATATTTATACAAAGTCAGCTTATTGCCCCCACAAACTGGGTCATTTTATCTACCTTAGAAAGGATGGAAGGCTGAGTCAACCTTGAGCCTGGGGAGATTCGAACTTACAATAATTGTAGACAGCTGGTGTTTAATAACAATGCTTAATCTGCTGAGCTATCCAGGCTCCAACTAGGTAACATTATCAGTGATAAGAGAGGAGGAGGAGGAGGAGGAGGAGGAGGAGGAGGAGGAGGAGGAGGAGGAGGAGGAGGAGGAGGAGGAGGAGGAGGAGGAGGAGGAGGAAAAAGACGTTGGGGTCCTTGGTGCTCTCTGAGCTTGATGGTTTTCTTGCAAACATTTCATCACCGAACTAGGTAACGTCATCCCTAGAAGGGAGATAGACTGTGATGTGCAAGACCGCAAATGAGCAAGAGATTGTGTGCGTATCACAAAACCAGGAGAAGAGAGCTACGGCGTGTCCTTGAAGCAACTCAACAGGGACAAAGATAAAACAACTTTCAAACATCATTTTAAGGGGTTGCTCCTCAACAAGACTGGCCGGCGTGAACAACTCTGTCTGGCACAAAAAAAAAAGACCAGAAAAAGCTAATTGACTGAGAGTTAATTTGGCACGGGAAATTGCTGCAACTTTTCCAAGACCGGGCTGTCCTCTACCAAGATGTTTTGAGCAACTACAAAAGAGCTCCTTGTCTAGTGTTTTGTGTAGTGAAGAGACAGGCAGGAGGAGGGAAGGGAGGAAGAGAAATCAGCCTAAGCTAAATTAATGAACTCCTTCAGTTCAACCTTTTATCTTTTCCTGAATTGGGGGGGGGGGGGGAAATCTTGTTCCAGGCTGATGCTCGCATTTATTGCAAAATACAGAGTAGCCCGAGGAGTCGTTTGTGCTCTCTGAGCTTGGCGGTTTTCTTGCAGACGTTTCATTACCGAACTAGGTTACATCATCAATGCTACAAGGGAATAGAGCTTGAATAAAAGAGGAGGACGACGAGAGGGAGGAGGAGGAGGAGGAGAGACGAGGCAGGTAGGAGGACAACTGTGGATTGATCATGTGACCATGGAGATGCTGCAACACTCACAAGTGCGAAAAACAATCATAGATCCCTCTTTTCAGTGCCGTCGTAACTCTGAACTGTCGCTAAACGAACTGTTGTTAAATCGAGGACTACCTGTACGTGATGTGGACTGTTGCCACTCATTTTTTAAAAAAAAAAAAACTCTACAAAAAGGTGCAAAGGGCTTTCTCTCTATAGAATCCCTGCTGTTTTTCCTTCAGAGGCAGCAGAAAAAACTCCCAATCGTTAATTTTCATTCAAGGAATTTCACTCGGCAATTGGAAGAAACGAAGGGTGTCCAGTTGCCACTAAAAACCTCACAACTCCTGCAGCTTCAAGCCGTGTTGACATTATTACAAACAGTTCATAAAACCCAGGACTTTCCGACATAAAATATCTCTCCATCTAAAGCCTTTCACTTAATTCAATCTCGGGAAACGCAAACACGGGTAAAATAAACATTCAACTTCATTAAGTTAGCAACATGGCCGTTAAGCGAATCGGTCTTCCCCGTGCACTCTGCTTGTCAGAAGGGGGTCGCAAAAGGGGTATCACGTGACCCCAGGACATTGTGACCGTCATAAATATGAGTCAGTTGCCTAAAAGGACTGAATTCTGTTCACGTGATCGCGGGGACCAGAGGTGGTATTGAGTTGGTTCAGACCGGTTCGGGGAAATCGGTAGCGGCGACTATGGGTGGGCCTGCTCATTCGCCCGGATGTAATGCCGTCCTATTTAGCCATGTTTTCAAGGCCTGTTGCATGCTCGGAAGGCACACGCACGAGCAAAGCGCATGCAGGGAAAACACGTGCCACCGAGCGTGTGGAAGGCCGGCGAATCGGTGGCAACAATGTGTGAAACGTGAAAAGTGGGGACGCCGAACAATCGTAAGTGTCGAAACGGATCCCAAGTTACATTTTTCAGTGCCGTCGTAACTTTGAACCGTCACGAAACAAACGGCTGTTAAGTCGAGCACTATCCGTGCTAAGTTACAAGACGCTTATTTGAAGAAATAATCAAAATTTCCCATCAGGATGAGAGAGAACCGGGAGATGAGGAAGTTCTGGATTGTGGGGCTACGCAGATGGGACCAGACAGACTGCAGCCATTCTACCTCTTCATGCCAGCGTCTTTCCATTCCCAGAGTTTATTGCAATTATTATTGTACGTTAGAAGCAGAAAGCATGAACGGCCTCCTAATGCAACAGGAATGAAGACATTTGCAAGGTGCCAAAAATGAATGCACTTGGCGTAACACGATGTCATCTTACACTACTCTGTAAGCTTGTTCAATATAGTTAATGGAAATACGCAATGTAAGCACGATTAAAATATGTCTGCAAAAACTACCTGCATTAAATAAATGGTCACGGATTCTGTTCAGTTTATTTAATGCAGGTAGTTCTTGGAATATAAACGCAATGGGGGTCGGGATCGCTGTCATTAAGCGATGCGCGAGTAATGTGTGATATCACGCAACAAGAGGCAGTTCTCTACTTACAAGCTACTCGTTCGTTTCCATCCCTTGCTTCATGTCTGGCCTTCAGATGCTTTGGAGAATAGCTTGACTCCCTCTACTTTGTGGCAGCCCCTGAGATACTGGAAGACTGCTATCATGTCCTCCCTGGTCCTTCTCCTCTGCATTTTTACAGACTACAGAATAACAGAGATGGAAGGGACCTCGGAGGTCCTCTAGTCCAACCCCCAGCTCGAACAGGAGACTCTCTACCATTCCAGACAATTCTCCTGAATTTCCAGGACAAGAAACAACGGATGGAAGCTAATCAAGGAGAGAAGCAACCTGAAACTATGGAGGAGTTTCCTGACAGAGAGAACAATGAACCAGTGGAACAGCTTGCCACCAGAAGTTTGGAATGAGATGGGACAACCATTTGCCCGCAATGGAATAAGGAATTTGCCCCTGCCTAGGGCAAGTGTTGGACTAGAATCGTAGGGCAAGGTCCCCTGCAGCCCTACGATTCTATATAAGACATCAGTAACTGACGCACGGCGGCCTCACACACCCCGAAACCCCCAGGAATAAATCAGTTCCCGATCACCACGGCCGTGGAGAAAGGCTTTTGACAGATACATATATAAAACAGCAATTTGAACTTATTTATTTCAAAACAGATGATTTCATTATGTTATTTCGCGGGGCATAAATTCCGTAGAAATAATAAACCTTTAGTGGGAACAGCATGCAAAATATTATGACCGCGCAACCGAGAGTAAATTGAATTTTCATTCAATAAGCAATTGAGTCGAAAGGGGGAAGAGGCGGCTTTGTAATTCCAAGAAGGGAGGTTAAATTTAGAAGCACAGGAAAGATGGAACTTCGCTGAAAAACATTGGAGGGGTTGGGGCCACTCAGGATGTTTGGGAGCCGGGAAATGGCCGTTTTTAAGCCTCTGAAGAGCCAGAATTGTTCAGTACTTCCAGAGGACTAGAAACACGGCTTTTCAATTATAAAGATGATGATTTCAACTGGTCATGAAAAACGTTCCACAAATTTGAACTTCGAGGGAGGACATACAGGAGAACATACCTCGTCTTATGACCACAGTTGAGCCCAAACTTTCTGTTGCTCAGCGAGGCAGTTGTTAAGTAAGCTTTGCCCCCTTGGACTACCTTTCTTGCCACGGTTGTTAAGTGAATCGCTGCAGCTGTTAAATTAGTAACCTGGTTGTTAAGTGAATCTGGCCTCCCCGTTGACTTTGCTGGACAGAAAGTCGCAAAAAGGAGATCGCGTGATTCCACACACACACGCACCCAGGGTCCCCTAAACCGTCATAAATGTGAGTTGCCAAACGTCTGAATTTTGATCCCGTGACCAGGGGGATGCTGCAGCGGTCGTAAGTCTGAAAAATGGCCCTAAGTCACTTTTTGGAGTGCTGTTGGAACTTTGGATCTTCCTGACAGTGAGAAACAATTAATCCGTGGAATGACTTGCTCCAGGGGTTGTGAATTTATTTTATTTTTATTTATTTTACTTGGCTTATATGCCGCCCTATCTCCAACGGACTCAGGGCGACTCACAATAATAAAATTCACAATACAAAGCCACAATACAAAGTTAAAATCTGATTAGACCCACTAAAATTTAAAACCCATTAAAACCCCAACAGTCCAGGTCGGGGAACTGGAATAACCAAGTTTTTAATTCACGGCGGAAGGTGCGGAGGTCAGGAGCCAGCCGGAGCTCCAAGGGGAGTTGATTCCAGAGGGTGGGCGCGCCCACCGAGAAGGCTCTACCCCTGGGGGCCACCAGCCGGCACTGTCTAGCCGACGGCAGCCTGAGCCGGCCCTCTCTATGGGCGCGGACCAGGCGATGGGCTGTCGTTGCTGGCTGCAGGTGGTCCGCCAAATATCCTGGGCCTAAGCCAGGTACGGCTTTATAAGTCATCACCAGCACCTTGAATCTCACCCGGAGGGCAACCGGTAACCAATGCAAGCCGTGCAAGAGGGGTGTAACATGGGAGTATTGGGACTCTCCCATCACAACCCGCGCGGCTGCATTTTGCACCAGCTGAAGCCTCCGAGTGGCCTTCAAGGGCAGCCCCATGTAGAGAGTGTTACAGTAGTCAATACGTGAGGTGACTAGCGCATGCTCCATGATTTTTAAGGAGACTGGACAGCCATTTGTCTGAAATGAAACAGGGTTTCCTGTCTGAGCAGGGGGTTGGACTAGCAGACCTCCAAGGTCCCTTCCGAACAGTATTATTCTATGTTCTAAGTTTCAAGAATCCAACATCATGCGTCAAAGCCATGTCACCATTAGCTCCTAAACTCTTGCAGGAATCAGATCTGAAGGACTTCCAATACTTGAGGGGCTGCCCCAAAGAAGAGGAGGGGGTCCACCTATTCTCCAAAGCACCTGAAGGCAGGAGAAGAAACAATGGGTGAAAATTAATTAAGGAGAGAAGCAACCTAGAACGAAAGGAGAGATTTCCCGACAGTAAGAACAATTAACCAGTGGAACAGCTTGCCACCAGAAGCTGTAGGTGCTCCAACTCTGGAGGCTTCTAAAGAAGAGACAACCACGTGTTTGAAATGGTATAGCGTTTTCTGCATGAGGAGTGGGTTGGACTAGAAGACCTCCAGGGTCCCTTCTAGCTCCGTCCTTCTGTATTCTAATCTTGTGTTAAAAGCTGCTGAAAACTTCCACAGCTGCCACCTCACGATAATGTATTGCACATTTTTTTTTTAAATTAGATTTATATGCCGCCCTTCTCTGGAGACTCAGGGCGGCTTCCAATGCGTTAAGCAATCGCCTTCATCCTTTTGTATATTTTATACAAAGTCAGCTTATTGCCCCCACAAACTGGGTCATTTTACCTACCTTAGAAAGGAAGGAAGGCTGAGTCAACCTTGAGCCTGGGGAGATTCGAACTTACAGTAATTGCAGACAGCTGGTGCTAATCAAAATGCTTTTAGTCTGCTGAGCCACCAGGCCCATACCATTTTGACCAAGTACCAGGGGAGTACACGTGTTCCTTTAGTCCATCCTTTGTCGGATGGTCCCACCGGGTCTGCCTATGACAAAAGCACCTTAGATCAGGGATCAGCAACCCACAGCTCTGGAGCCGCATGTGGCTCTTTCATCCCACTGATGTGGCTCCCTGTCGCCCGTCGGCTCCACAATTCATAGGGCTTTCGGTTAAGACGGGTAGAGGAAAAAGGATGACGCACTAGGAGGAGACTCTATGGTGGGGGAACCGGACTTCCGGTTGGCTCCAGAATTGAATGGGAGGTTTCCTGTCGGGACCTTTGTGGCTCTTTGAGTGTTTAAGGTTGCTGACTCCTGCATTAGACACCAGGCAGAGTTACAACAGCCCTGTTTCCCCGAGGCATTCTTTTCCACTCAGCGCACTACAGAAGAACGGTGCACAGATGCCTCCTATCTCAGGGAGGCCTTCCAACGCGTGGGAAGTAACCATCGATCAACTTGAAAAGTGGACGCATCTATCAAGGGACTCCCAGAGAAACATTCATCGGTGGATCATGTAGAAGAAGCGTTCTCATCCGAGGTCTCCGCTCCAACCCCCTGAGACCTCAGAGGTGGAATCTATTTGCTACCTGACTTTGGAATCTGCCACCCAGACCCATGATCCACATCGCAACTTTCAAGACTATGTCAGTTGTCAGCACTCCAAGCCGAATTCACACTAGTGCTGACATAAGAAGGAGAAGAAGGGCATCTGGAAAGGGGCGTTTTGACTTTTCACCTACTTATTTTCCCTGGAGATAATATCCCCTAGGAGATGAGATGGGAGGGGGGAAATTCCTTTGAGCTGGAGCGGTAGATTTTTTTAAAAAAATTTGATTTATATGCCGCCCTTCTCCGGAGACTCAGGGCGGCTTACAATGCGTTAAGCAATAGCCTTCATACTTTTGTATATTTATACAAAGTCAGCTTATTGCCCCCACAAATTGGGTCCTCAATTTACCCACCTTAGAAAGGATGGAAGGCTGAGTCGACCTTGAGCCTGGCTAGGATTGAACTCACAGAATTACAGGCAGCTGGATGTTAATTGCTGCCTTTAGTAGGAGGCATTAGCCCCCTATGCTACTCAGGCTCACTCAGATTAGGGAAAGAGTGACTTGGAAGATGGCCAATGAGACCAGAGGAGTGGAGACAGGAAGGGAGGAGTTGGCGCCGGGAAGTCAGTGCTGACTACGATGAGTCGGAGTTAGAATGTTTGTGCTTAATAAATGAGGTTTTTTTTCATCAAAGACTTTGTTTGAAATGCAATTTATTTGAAACGACCTCGAAACCTGACATCAGTGATATGTTGTGGCCCGCCAGCGGCCAGCAGATCTGGCAGCAGATTCGGACAGTGAGGTTGGGGAAGAACATGGGCCAGTCCTGGAGTCTGGGGAAGGCTCTGACGAGGGCTCTGCGTCGGAGGCAGAGAGAGGGTCAGGGCCATCTGATAGTTGTCAGCTACCTTCGGAGTCGGACACCAGGGAGGCAGAAGAACAGCTGGATCCTGTTCCCAGTGTGTGCACGCGCAGAGCTGCCAGGAGAAGGAACAGCTAAGGAACAAGGGTTGACTCAGGAGTAAAGCCAGAGGTGGACATTGAATGGCCCCTCCCAGAGGGAATAAAGAGGAGCAAAGGGGAGGGGAGTTTGCGGGAGACAATTAGTTCATTTGGGTGAAGATCTGTTCCTGCATTCTTGCCAAGTATTGTCGGTTGCAGTGTGGAGTCTGAAAGATATCGGCCTGGCCACACTCCAAGCCTGATAATGGTCGGTAATGAAGACTCGGCTTCGTGCTGCTGGGGAAGCCTAGATCAGAACATGATAGGACTACCATAGCAAGGATTAAAACAGCATTCTGAGAAAGTCAGAAGAGATCCCAAGGATAGTGTCTCCTGCTTGAGCAGGAGGCTGGACTGGAAGACCTCCAAGGTCCCGTCCAGCTCGATTCTACTGACCATCAGACTATTTAAAAACAGTTGTCCGTTGCCGCCAGCCATACACCTCTGTATCTAAAGGTTGGCTCAAGTCAGATCCTGAATTTTGATCCTCTATTACTCTCTGTGTGGCTCTTCTGAATCCCTGGTGTTGCCTCGGTTGTACAACTAGTCCTCGGCTTACAGCAGTCCATTTAGTGACCATTCAAAGTTACAACTACACTAGAAACAAAGCTACTTTAGGACCGTTTTTCTCACTTAATGACCGTTGCGGCATCCCCTGTGGTCACATGAACAAAATTAAGATGCTTGGCAACTGGCTCCTATTTATGACGGCTGCAGGGGTCATGTGATTCCCTCCTGGCGAGCAAAGTCAACAGGGAAGCCAGATTCACTTAACAACCATGTGACTCACTTAACAAGCACCGTGAGTCACTTCACAACTGAGGCAAGAAAAGTCATAACATGAGGCAAAACACACACTCAACAAACGTCTCGCTTAAAGCAGCGGAAATTTTGGGCTGAATTGTGGTCGTATGTTGAGGACTGTCTATATTGCCATGGTTGTACTGGACCCCAAACTAAATCTGAGTTCTCTGCTTTTACATTTTATATTCTCTGTTAAGGACCCTTCTGTGTTTTATGTCTTCATTCTTCCAGACTTTTGTTCCCTTGGACAGAATAACTCAAGTGACATACAACCATAGCTCCTACTAAAATGCGGGCAAGAGATGACGGTTAGAAAGGAAACGTCTTAATATAAAGGTGGCATGACTAAAAGCTAGAATAGAGAGAGAAGTAAGAAAATGGGGAAACATTATATACACTTTTATATAATAAAATAAAAGCAATAACGAAGCGGAAAAATTAGAGATTGAACGGGGTTATTAGTATGTATACTTAAATAATATTGTGACTGGCATTGGAATAATATACTGAAACATCGAATAATTAAATAATGGAAAAGCAAAGCTTAACATAAATATGTGTACTAATATTAGAACCACGTTAGCTTGATTGTAATTGTAATTGTAATTGTAATTGTAATTGTAATTGTAATTGTAATTGTAATTGTAATTGTAATTGTAATTGTAATTGTAATTGTAATTGTAATTGTAATTGTAATTGTAATTGTAATTTTATTTCTATACCGCCCTTCTCCCGAAGGACTCCGGGCGGTGTACAGCTAGTGAAAAACACACAGTACACAAACATCAATTTAAAAATAATTTAAAAATATTAAACACTTTCGGCCCAAATTAAAACCCAGAAAATTTAAAACCCAATTTAAAATCGTTTACAGAGATAGTCCGGCCTGGCGGAACAATAGGATCTTGAGAGCACAGCGAAACACCCGGAGGTCAGAGATCTTACGTATTTCCGGGGGCAGTTCGTTCCAGAGGGCAGGGGCTCCCACAGAGAAGGCCCTCCCCCTGGGTGTTGCCAGCCGACATAACTTGGCCGATGGCACCCTGAGGAGCCCCTCTCTGTGGGAGCATACTGGCCGGCGGGAGGCTACTGGTGGCAGAAGTTGGTTCGTAGGTACCCAGGTCCTAAGCCATGGAGCGCTTTAAAGGTGGTAACCAACACCTTGAATCGCACCCGGAAGACCACTGGGAGCCAGTGCAGCTCGCGCAGGAAAGGTGTCACGTGCGCGCAACGAGTCACGCCCATAACCACCCGCGCGGCCGCATTCTGGACCAGTTGGAGCCTCCGAGTGCTCTTCAAGGGGAGCCCCATGATGAATGTAATAAATATGATTAATATTAGTATCGTTTTTTATTAAAATGAAAGCGAAAAAGAATTAAAGTATTAATCTGGATAAGAGACGAGGGGTAAAACGGAAATGTCTTTTTTTTAAATATAATGGTGGCATGATTAAAAATTCGACTGGAGATAGAAATGAGAGAGAGGGGGATGATTAATATAGGCATTTTTATATAATCCGATAAAAGCAATAATTAGAGGGAAGATTAGAAATTGAATAATAGAATTATCATGTAAGTGTAAACAATATTGTGATTGGCATCAGAATAATATATTGAAACACTGAATAATTAAATAACGAAGGACTATAATTTAATACAAATATGTGTATTAACATTAGAATTATTGAAGTTTGAGGACATAACAAAGGTGATTAATGTTATTATTCTTATTGGCACTAAAACGTATGACACCCAGGTGCCACAAGTTGTGGGTGCACCATCACTGGAGGCTTTTAAAAAGAGCCATTAAATTGTAAAGTGTCTCCTACCTGAGCAGGGGGCTGGACTAGAGGACCTCCAAGGTCCCTTCCAGCTAAATTCTGATTGATTGGTTGATATGCAAACTGACTACAGGTAGTCCTCAATTTATGACCATAATTGAGCCCGGAATTATGGTTGTTAATTGTGGCAGTCATTAAGCAGGTCATCAAGCGATCATGCCCTATTTGGTAAACGCTTTCTCAGTGATTGTTAAGCAAACATCACGGTCATTAAACAAACCTATCTTAGCCAATAGGTGGTTTTGTTTTTTTTAATTTGATTTATATGCCACCCTTCTCCAGAGACTCAGGGCGGCTTACAATGCATTAAGCAATAGCCTTCATACTTTTGTATATTTTATACAAAGTCAGCTTATTGCCCCCACAAACTGGGTCCTCATTTCACCTACCTTAGAAAGGATGGAAGGCTGAGTCACCCTTGAGACTGGTGAGATTCGAACTTACAGTAATTGCAGACAGCTGGTGTTAATTACAATGCTTTAGTCCGCTGAGCCACCAGGCCCCAGGCCCCAGGCCCCAGGCCCCAGGCCCCAGGCCCCAGGCCCCAGGCCCCAGGCCCCAGGTTTGGGCCAGAAAGTGGAATTAAATGCCAGTTTTCAGCAAAATATGGCAAACACTGCCGGGGCTGGCATCACACTGCAAATGGCCAGAAATACAGACCGGTTACCAAGTGGCCAAAATGGGATCACATGACTGGGGGGGGGGATAGGGGGCAGCCGATGGAACCAAAATTGAGCTCTAAGTAGTTCTGGGGAGGTTTGTCATAAGTTCAAATGCTTGCTAAGCGACTGGTCGTAAGTAAAGGACTACTTTTACATTCAAAGGTAGTGCTTCACAGATCCCAGCTTTATTGCAAATCTAACTGATGTAGAACTACATTCGCCCTGAAAAGTGATGAAAAAAACTCAAGGACAGGTACCACACGGGCAATTCCTCTTCTCCCAAAGCTTATCAGAACATGATTCTGTTATTTGCAGCATCCCTGACATCTGGAATGTGGCTCCCGTCATTTCTAACATCTGGTACACTACTTTTCTTGGCCCCGAGATCTGGAATGCTGCTCCCATCATTCCTAACAACTGGAGCACAACTCCCAATGGCCTTAACATCTGGAATGTGGCTCCTATCGTTCCCAACATCTAGAACACAACTTTCATCGGCCCTGATTTCTAAAATGTGGCTCGCATTGTTTCTGACATCTGGAACAACTTTCACCAGCCCTGACATCTGGAATGCTGCTGGTATTGTTCCTGACATCTGGAACACAACTTTCATCAGCCGTGACATCTGGAATGAGAGTCCCATCATTCTTGACATCTGGAACACAACTTTCAACAGCCGTGACATCTGGAATGTGGCTCCCATCATTCCTGGCATCTGGAATCTAACTCTCACCATTCCTGTTGTCTGGACTGCAACTTCCACTGCCCCCAACATCTGGAACACAGCTCCCTATTGTTCCTAACATCTGGAACACAAGGCTCATCATTCCTAATATTTGGTGTGTGGGAACTGTGATCCGGCACAGCTGGAAAGCTCCCTCCAGTGAAAGGCAACTATGGGTGAAATTTACTTACTGCCATCTTCCGTTTTCCAGTCCAGGTGTGCAAAATTAATTAAGTAGAAACCAGAACTGAATTCAGATCAGAACCGGAATGAAAAAAATTATCAAACACGCTACCTTTCGCTACGAGATTTCCGTCTCAAATGCAAGAAAGATTCAGCCCTCAGAGCAGTTTCTGCCAAAAAGGGCACTTAAACCTTGTCCTGATTCCCAAATAGGCCTCTCGGTTACTGAAGCTTTCTTAGCCAAATAAAAATGAGAAAGAGCTGCAGCTCAGGGCTGCTTGTGAAAATCTGCCCCTGTGTGCCCAGAAAAAGAACAAAAGGCAGATTTTAAAAAGTCTTTAAAAAGCAGCTGGGGGAGGAAAGAATGGATGGACAAGCCGCATGCTAGAAAATCAGGGCTTTTTAAGATGATTGTAATTATAATATCCAGAAATCAGCCATCAGTAGACACAATAGATGTAAACAACGTCTACAGACTGTGCAAAAGAGATAATTAACAAGCCAAAAAGGGAACAAAAAAGACAATAAGGCCCAATCAGCATCCAAAGGAGCACAGATTAACTCCAAGATTAACATCAGACCAACGATCTAGAGGTAAATAATAGCCCAATCAAGGAGCTGCCAGACAAGCTGACATTAAAACAATCCAACCAAAGAATCCCCAAGCCCATTCCCACCACCACGGACAGGGAAAGCCTCTTGTAAATGAAAAAAGACCAAGCCCTACTCCCTTCTAGCACTGATGTTGTTTCCTAGCTGGGTAATAAAACGTCTGCAAGGAAATCACCAAGCTCAGAGAGCACCAAGGACCCCACAGTCATTGTCGTCATCATCATCCTTCTCCCCCTCCCCTTCCTCTTCCTCCCCACACCCTTACAAACCTGAGACCAAACGCTAATCCCTTTTAGCACTGATGATGTTATCTAGCTGGGTGACGAAACGTCTCTGCAAGGAAAGAACCAAGCTCAGAGACCACCAAGGGCGCTTCAAGACGAGGATTTTCTCTCAAGAGTTCCTGTGACATTTTTCTTTTAATTAGATTTATATGCCATCTGTCTCCGGAGACTCAGGGCGGCTTACAATGCATTAAGCAATAGCCTTCATACTTTTGTCTATTTATATGGAGACACGGGCAGAATGCGAATTTAGAAAGAGACAAGGAAAAAAAGCAGGAAAAGAGAAGGAGCTTTAGGAGGCTGGGTCACCTCGAAGCTGCTCTCAGCGTGCTTCAGAAATACTAGTTGAAGGGATTCGTTTTATGAATGAACACTTACTGGTTTCCTTTTTTTAAATAAAACATCTATGGAGGGTTTTTTTTTTAAATTTGATTTATATGCCGCCCTTCTCCGGAGACTCAGGGTGGCTTACAATGCATTAAGCAATAGCCTTCATACTTTTGTGTCAGCTTATTGCCCCCACAAACTGGGTCCTCAATTTACGCACCTTAGAAAGGATGGAAGGCTGAGTCAACCTTGAGCCTGGTAAGATTCGAACTTGCAATAATTGCAGACAGCTGAATGTTAATCACAATGCATTAGTCTGCTGAGCTACCCAGGCTTCCTGCAGAAAAATCTCAAAACCCCAAAGGCTGGGGGGGAGGGGGGGTCCTCATTCTGGGTGTTCAGAGATCCAATGGCTTATCCCAATGAGAAGTCCAGCTTTTCCCGTCCCTTCTTTAACTGTGTTTACTGCCAAACTCAGGCTGGAAAATCATCTGACCCTCTCAAAAATCCTCGACATACGACCACAATCGCGCCCAGAATCTCTGTTGCTAAGTGAGATATTTGTTAAGTGAGTTTTGTCCCGTTTTACAACTTTTGTTGCCACAGCTGTTAAGTGAATCACGGCAAGTTGTTAGTAAAGCGGTCATTAAGTGAGTCTGCCCTTCCCCATTGACTTTGCTGGTCGCAAAAGGAGATCATGTGACACACACCCCCGGACACTGCGACCGTCATACATATGAGTCAGTTGTTAAGCATTCAAATGTAAATCACGTGACCACGGGGGAGGCTGCAACGATCATACGTGTGAAAAACGGTCGCCTTTTCCAGTGCCGTTGTAACTTCGAACGGTCACTAAATGAACTGTTGTAAGTCAAGGACTACCTATATTCAAGTATTCAGTCTCCTAACTTTTAAAATTCTGCACCAACCTTCAGGCTGTTTGCTCAAATTCCTCATCAAAAGCACAACAGAGGAAGAATTCAGATGAAAGATGGCTTAATTCAGATGAAAGACGGTTTAATTCAGATGAAAGACGGTTTAATTCAGATGAAAGACGGTTTAATTCAGATGAAGGAGAGTTTTTACCTCTTGGTCCTGCAAAAAAGACCCGTCAAATTGCCAAACGATCCCCAGACTAATTCCTTCCTTCCCTGATTTTCTTCAATTTTCCCAGACACTTTTAAAAGCCACTGGAAATGAGGGCAGGAAGCCATTATGCTGAAGTTACGGCCCTGTAACAAACCATTATCTTTAATCTCATCTAATTGGGAAGGAATTCTCCTTTCAGATTTGCTGTCGGTTTTCATTAGAAATCTTTATTAAGATTGCTAGCGGAGGACAAAATCGTTTTCTGCTTTGGCTTGAAGGTCTGTAAGGAATCCCTGCCGGGAAATGATCACTTGAGGGAGAAGGCAGTGCTACTCTTGCAGAATACAAATAGTCCTTGACTTATAACCGTTTAGTGACCATTCAAATTTACAAGGGCATGGAAGAAAAGGACTTACGACCGTTTTTTTACCGTGACGACGGTTGCAACATCATTTTTTTTCAGTACCGTTGTAACTTTGGATGGTCCCTAAATGAACGGTCGTAAGTCGAGGACTACCTGTATTTAGTCCTGTGCATTGTTTACATGGCTGGTGCATTGTTTGCAAGCCATTCATTTAACATCCGTTCCAGGTTACGACAGCACTGGGGGGGGGGGGTGACTTACGACTGGCCCTCACACTTACAGCTACAGTCCTCTACTTACAACAGTTCATTTAGTGACGGCACTGAAAAAAGTGACTTAGGACTGTTTTTCAGTCCGACGACCACTGCAGCATCCCCTGTGGTCACGTGATCAAAATTTGGCCGCTTGGCGACTGACTCACATTTATGACAGTCGCAGTGTTCCGGAGTCACAGGATCCCCTTTTGCAACCTTCTGCCAAGGAAAGTCAACGGGGAAGCCAGATTCACTTAAGAACTGTGTTGCTAACTTTACAGGAGGAGGAAGGAGGAAAAGAAGGAGGAAGGGGAGGGAAGAGAAGGAGGACAGAAAAAAGGGGAGGAGGAGGGGGAAGGGAGGAGGGAGGATGGGAAGGAGAAGAAGAAAAAGGCGAAGGAGAAGGAGGAGAGGAAGGGGAAGCAGCAGAAGAAGGAGGAAAAGGGGGAGGAGGAGAAAAAGAAGGAGGAGGAGGAGGAGGAAGAAAAGGAGGAGGAGGAGAAGAAGCAGAAGCAGAAGCAGGAGGAGGAGGAAGAGGAGGAGGAGGAGGAGGAGAAACAGAAGAAGAAGAGGAGGAGGAGAAGGAAGCGGAAGAGGAAGCAGGAGAAGAAGAAGCAGGAGGAGGAGGAGGAGGAGGAAAAGGAGGAGGAGGAGAAGGAGAAGCAGAAGAAAAAGAAGAAGGAGAAGGAGGAGGAGGAGGAGGAGGAGGAGGAGGAGGAGGAGGAGGAGGAGGAGGAGGAGGAGGAGGAGAAGGAGGAGGAGGAGAAAGAAGGAGGAGGAAAAGGAGGAGGAGGAGAAGGAGAAGCAGAAGAAAAAGAAGAAGGAGAAGGAGGAGGAGGAGGAGGAGGAGGAGGAGGAGGAGGAGGAGGAGGAGGAGGAGGAGGAGAAGGAGGAGGAGGAGGAGAAAGAAGAAGAAGAAGAAGAAGAAGAAGAAGAAGAAGAAGAAGAAGAAGAAGAAGAAGAAGAAGAAGAAGAAGAAGAAGAAGAAGAAGAAGAAGAAGAGGAAGCAGGAGGAGGAAAAGGAGGAGGAGGAGGAGAAGCAGAAGCAGAAGAAGAAGAAGAAGAAGAAGAAGAAGAAGAAGAGGAAGCAGGAGGAGGAAAAGGAGGAGGAGAAGCAGAAGCAGAAGAAGAAAAAGAAGAAGAAGAGGAAGAGGAAGCAGAAGAAGAAGAAGCAGGAGGAGGAGGAGGAAAAGGAGGAGGAGGAGGAGAAGCAGAAGCAGAAGCAGAAGCAGAAAGAGAAGCAGAGGGAGAGGAAGAGGAAGAGGAAGCAGGAGGAGGAGGAGGAGGAGGAGGAGGAGAAACAACCACCACCCTTCTGGAGGTTTCTGGAGACAGTTCAGGTCAGAGGAGGAAGGCCTTCTCCTGATCTGACCTCCCAAGGCAACTAGAGGGAAGAGACGTTCAGACACTTGTGCCTCAGGCTGTAACAAATGTGAAACGCTGCAACGCACACCTCACAGCCCGTCCTTCCAGCACTGGCGCTGGGCGTTAAGTACCTTCGCCCGGGACGAATGCCACTTTTAAGCTTGTAATGAGATTTTCAATGCTTCATCACCCCTCCAATTATCTCGTTTTTCAAATATCAGGAGTGCCGTATTAATCTAATAAAGGGCGCCAGGCCTTGGCGTGAGGAGGACAAATCTGGAGGTCATTTATTCACAGAAGGCTAGAAAAAAGTTTGCCCTGCAAATACAGGAAGTCCTCCACTTACAACAATTCATTTAGCGACCGTTCAAAATTTCGACGGCACTGGGGGAAAAAAATGTCTTAGGACTTGGTTTTCCCACGTATGACCACGGCAGCATCTCCCGTGGTCACGTGACCAAAATTCAGCCATTTGGCAACCGACTCATATTTATGACGGTTGCAGCGTCCTGGGGGGTGGGGAGGGAGGTCACGTTTTGCGACCTTCTGACAAACAAAGTCCATACGGAGGCTAGATTCACTTAACGACCGTGGGACTAACTTAACAACTGCAGTGCTTTGTTAAGCAGCTGTGGCAAGGAAGCAACATACACTCAACACACGTTGAGCAACATTCACTCAACACGTTTCCCTTAGCAACGGACACTTTGGGTTCAGTTCTGGTCGTAAGTAGAGGACTACCTGGAAAAAGAGCCAGCCTCTGCTAAACCGATCTCTACGTTCCCATAAAGCCCAAATGAAAAGGCAAGCTCTTTTTTTTCTCAGCAAGCCACGAATATAAACACAAAGGCAAACAGCAGGTACATAAATCCGGATCTATTATTAGATATTTAGGAGATTTTTCAGCACATTAGTATGTGATTTACAGTGCAGTACATTCGCAAGGATGACTAATTCCGAGCTGCACCTTCCCCAACTCCCCCGAGAATCTTACAACACCTTGAAGATTAATCACCTGTTGCACCTATATTTACAGGGGACTTAAATTTCTCTCAACTTCATTAACCGCCAAAGGAGCAATTAAATATGCATCAGCCATCAAGGAAAGAGTTGGAAAAGCAGAACGTGGAATTTGGCAACTAAATAAATTAGCTTTCAAGTTTGGCGATCTCTAAAAGGTAATCCTGGACTTTAAAGCAACGGAGTCCAAAATTCCTGTTCCTAAGTGAGACCGTTGTTGAGTTTTCCCCACTTTACAACCATTCTTTCCACCGTCGTTAGGCGAATCCCTCCAGTTAAGTTAGTAACACCGCTGTTAAATGAGTCTGGCTTCTCCATTGACTTTGCTTTGTCAGAAGATCGCAAAAGGGGATCACACCATCCCGGGACGCGGCAACCGTCATAAATATGAGTCAGCTGCCAAGCATCTGAATTGTGATCACGTGATTCACATGGGGCAATGCTGCAATACTCGTAAGTGTGAAAAACGGTCATAAGTCGCTTTTCCCCAGGGCCTTTGTAACTTCGGTCACTAAAACAAACGGTTGTAAGTCGAGGATTAATTGCACTTCGTTCTATTTAATGAAGTGTGGAGCTGGGCTTTATGCCCCGTGTCCCTTCCCCGCTGAACTCAGGCATCGGCTGTTGGGGAGGAGTCTGTGCTGCCTCCATCTTAAACTTGAAGCGCAAAGGATTCCTGTAGGCTGCCATTTTTTTCTGGGAATACCTCCATACTCCCGCCCCGTTCGAAGGGTCTTCATCCCAAAGTGGATAGTTGAAAATCGATAGAGAGTGTTGATCATCCAGGTCATGGTTGCCCTTGGATGAGAAGGGAACCATCTTCCAAGAAAAACCAAGAAAACCCAGTTGCCTCTTGGAAAACCACCTCTGGGACAACGGAGGACACAGATCAACCTCCAGGTGGCCTCAACGACTCTCTAAAAGGATGCAAATCAGTGATGGGATTCACCGGTTCGGGCAGGGTCCTGGGTCCTCAATTGACCTACCTTAGAAAGGATGGAAGGCTGAGTCAACCTTGAGCCTGGGGAGATTCGAACTTACTAATTGCAGACAGCTGGTGTCAATTACAATGTTTTAGTCTGCTGAGCTATCCAGGCTCCCTCCTGAAGCTCCCTCCCTCCTTCTCACTCCCAGGAGGCTTCAGGGGGGCCTCCTAGGCCCAAAACAGAGGATGGGACGGCGGTGTGCCCCCCAACAACAGTCCGTTTTCACTCCCAGGAGGCTTCAGGGAGGCCTACTAGGCCCAAAACGAAGTGGGGGGGGCAGCGCGTCCTGCCCCCCTGCAACCCGTTTTTGCTTCAGGAGGCCGAGTGCTGCCTGTCACACCCCCTGACCACGCCCGCCAAGCCACGCCCACAGAACCAGTAGTAAAAAAATTTGAATCCCACCACGGATGCAAATGACCCGCCGTCTGCAAGGAGTATCAATCCTTCCATTTCCCCACCATCCCGGCAGAGCTGAACAAGCTTCGGGGATGAGAAGCGAAACCTCTTCAAGAGAAAACAAAAAACAAAAAACAGAAAGTCCAGAAAGTTGCCTCTTGAAATAAAAGCACCTTTCGGACAACCATGATCTGGATGGCTGAGAACCGGGAGCCTGGATAGCTCAACAGACTAAATGCCTGTTATTAACATTCAGCTGTTTGCAATTACTGCAAGCTCGAATCTCCCCAGGCTCAAGGTTGACTCATCCTTCCATCCTTTCTAAGGTAGGTAAATTGAGGACTCAGTTTGTGGGGGCAATAAGCTGACTTTGTATACAAAATATACAAAAGTATGAAGGCTATTGCTTAACGCATTGTAAGCCGCTCTGAGTCTTCGGAGAAGAGCGACATATAAATCTAATTTTAAAAAAAAAGACACCTCCGTAGATATTTTATTTAAAAAAAGGAAACCAGTAAGTGTTCATTCATAAAACGAATCCCTTCAACTAGTATTTCTGAAGCACGCTGAGAGCAGCTTCGAGGTGACCCAGCCTCCTAAAGCTCCTTCTCTTTTCCTGCTTTTTTTCCTTGTCTCTTTCTAAATCGGTATTTCGCATTCTGCCCGTGTCTTCATCTTGAGAGGGAGGGCAGAAGTCCCGAAAATAAATGACTTTGAGGTCTCGCGTTTCAGTGTTCGCTATTCCACTCGCCCGGTGGGGACATCTGCAGGGAAGGCAGGGACCCGTAAGGTCATCGCAACAACACACGACAGTTCCGTCGTTGCGAAGCCGGCGTTTGGAGGTCACAGGACCGATTTTAGCGTTTCTGTCTTCTCCCAGATCAAGGGGGGGGGGTGGTTGGGTCTTCCTAGCTGCGATGTGCAAAACCCTCTCCGGACAATAACAAATTGAGACCAACCCAGAGTTGTGAAAAACGATCGTGCAAATGAAAAGATTTTTTTTAACAAAAACGGAATTAAAAGGCGCTGCGAAACACTGGGTCCACAAAGCCTACGTTTAGCGGCCAACTAGAAGGGGCGTGGAGAGGAATTCTAATTAGTGGCCTAGAAAAGGATGATGAATAGACTGTCTCCTACGAATAAAATTGATTCCCAAGCAGCCGCGTTGCTTAAATCAACTGATGTTGTCCCCCATTCGTGGAATTCAATTTACATACTGCAAAGCTTTAACAAATGTCTGATTTCGCCGTCCCCAAGCCATTCGCTTTAAAAGGCGCGACATAAAAATATTAATATTTAATGCGTTGAATGCATCTTCAACAAGTTTGCTTCGTTGCCTTAATTCGGGAGGGTTTTAATCTTCCTGTCCAATAAACGAGATTGAATTGATAGCCAGATTCGAGTTCGAGAAAGCTCACTTCGAGTTCGGTATTTGAGAGGCTGCCCCAAAGAAGAGGGGGTCAAATTATTCTCCCAAGCACCTGAAGGCAAGGCAAGAAGCAGAGGATGGAAACTCATCAAGGAGAGAAGAAACCTAGAAATAAGGAGAAATTTCCTGACAGTGAGGACAATTAACCAATGGAACAGCTGGCCACCAGAAGTTGTGGGAGCTCCATCACTGGAGGTTTTTAAGAAGAGACAAGCCATATCTGTGGGCACGCGAGCGTTACTCTAGCTCAGCTCCAGCGTGTGTGCGCGTGCTGGCCAGCTGATTTTCGTGCCTTCCGGGCCCACCGGAAGTTGGGAAATGGGCTGTTTCTGGCCTCTGGAGGGCTTCCGGGGAAGGTTAGGGGAGGCCGTTTTTGCCCTCCCCAGGCTCCAAGAAAGCCCCTGGAGCCTGGGGAGGGCGAAAAATGAGCCTACTAGGCCAACTGGTAATCTTTTTACTGTCACGTGCCAAAAGTGGGGGGGGGCATAGGGGGGCATTGAATTATGGGTGTGAACATACACACACGCGACCCCCCCCCCACTGCCGCCACTTTTGGCACACGACAACAAAAAGGTTAGCCATCACTGGAAGAAGAAGAAGAAGAAGAAGAAGAAGAAGAAGAAGAAGAAGAAGAAGAAGAAGAAGAAGAAGAAGAAGAAGAAGAAGAAGAAGAAGAAGAAAGAAAGAAAGAAAGAAAGAAAGAAAGAAAGAAAGAAAGAAAGAAAGAAAGAAAGAAAGAAAGAAAGAAAGAAAGAAAGAAAGAAAGAAAGAAAGAAAGAAAGAAATCACAAAGTACCGGGACTTGCAAATTGAAGTTGAGCGACTATGGAAAAAGAAATCATGTGTTGTTCCGATTGTAATTGGAGCCCTTGGAGCAATACCCAAAGGGCTACCCCGCTATTTAGAAATTCTAAATTTACCGGACTTGAACACTTTGACTCTACAAAAAACCACCTTACTCGGAACAGCTTACTTCCTCCGACGATACCTTAACAGTTCCTAGGTCCTTGATTAGGACTCGAGCTGCTGAGCTATTAACCAGCCTCAAAGACTGTGAATCTCACTACAGATTAACCAATAATAGTAGTAGTAGTAGTAGTAGTATAGAAGTTTTCTAAAGCCAACATGTGAGGGAAGACAAAAGACAGGAAAGTGACTCACCAGTCTTTTGATTTCCTTATGCAAAGAAGGGGCTACATAAACAGCTCTATCTGAATTGCATCCCGTTTGCTAGAGATGGAAAATCTAAATATCTCAGACGATGGGGGAAATTTGCACGCAAACCTATCACCATCTAAAAATCACTTAAACCCAGGATACTTGCAAGTTGCAGCAGGATAAAAAGAAACGGCCACAGCCCCACAGCAAAAGACATTAATTCAGCTAGGTAGTCCTCGGCTTATGACCACAATTTATTTATTGATTGGTTCGATTTAATATGCTACCCTTCTCCGGAGACTCAGGGCGGCTTACAATGCATTAAGCAATAACCTTCATACTTTTGTATATACCTGCTTATTAGGGCTTTCGGCCTCCCCCTAAGAGGTGTTCTTTTTTATACAGAGTCAGCTTATTGCCCCCACAATCCGGGTCCTCATTTTATCTACCTCGGAAGGATGGAAGGCTGAGTCAACCTTGAGCCTGGGGAGATTCGAACTCGCACTAATTGCAGGCAGATTTTGAGCCTCAGATTTTTGTTGCTAAGCAAGGCAGTTGCTAAGTGAACCGTGCCCAATTTTATGACCTTTGGGCCATGATTCTTAAGAGAATCACTACAGTTCTTAAGTCAGAATGTCAACTCGCAAAGCATCCCTGGCCCGCTCTCGAGTTGCCATAGGCCAAGGGGGATGGGAAACCAGCACAACAGCCAAAGACAGATGGACATTCCATGCTTATCTCTCTCAAGGCCGTATCCCAGGATTACCCACAGCAGCCGGAGGGGAGTGACCGTTGGGAATGTGATTGATGACAGACCCTGGGAGGAGGATAATAATAATAAATACCTAATAAATAACTGGATTTCTTTTGAAGCTTGGCTCATGGCTCATGATTTAATTAGGGCATCCGTGAGAACCCTGACAGCGGCGGTTGTTAAGCGAACCTGCCTTCTTCTATTGTCTTTGCTTTTTAGATGCTCCTTAGGGAAAGTTGCAAATGACAATCCAGGACCTCGAGACGCTGCAATATTTGCTGGTTGCCAAACACCTGAGTTGTGATCATGTGACAGTTGGGGTGCTGCAACATTCGTAAGTGTGGGAACTCATCATAGGTCACTTTTATCAGTGCCGTCGTAACTTTGAACGGTCATTAAACGAATGGTTGTAAGTCGAGGACTACCTCTACGCTGCTAGGATGAAAAGCACTCCTTTGAAGTATTCTTGGTAGGCGTTTGGCATGACACCTATTCAAGCGGACTAGAGATGGTCCTCGGTTTACGACCGCAATTGAGCCCAAAATTTCTGTGGCTGAGGCAGGTAAGTGAATTTTGCCCCATTTTATGACCTTTGTGGCCACCATTGTTAGGTGAATCGCCGCAGTTGTTAAGTCAGTAACATGGTTGTTAAGTGAATCTGATTTTCCCGTTGACTTTGCTTGTCAGAAGGTCGCAAAAAGGGAACATGTGACCCGGGACAATGCCAACGTCCTAAATATGGACCCGCTGCCAAGCGTCCGAATTTTGATCACGTGGCCCTGGGAATGCTGCAAAGATCGTAAGTGTGAAATACAGCCTTAAATCACTTTTTTCAATCCCTTTGTGACTGTGAACTGCTGTAAATTGAGGACAACCTGTATTTCACAAGTTCAGAGTTCCGGATTAATAAGACGACACAAAGCATACACAAAAGGTATACACACAAAGTGCATTAGTCCGTCTGAAGCTCCTCTGTCTCAAACCATTAAAGCAGCCGTGTCATTTGGAGACTGCCCCATCTTTCTGTACATGTGTCTGCATACAGACGACGCTTCCCCTTGGTTAACCGGCAAAGCGAAGCAGCCGCATTTACACGGGTAGACAAACAGCCACAGAAGCTTCAAAAGAGTCTCAGTGGGCCACCATTTAGATAGGAGCCAGCCGTGTGCCACAGCTGCCAAAAAAGCCAACACAATCCTAGGCTGCATAAACAGAGGGATAGAATCAAGATTACGGGAAGTGTTCATGCCACTTTATAACGCCTTGGTAAGACCAGATTTGGAGTAACGCATCCGATTTTGATCGCCACAATATAAAAAAAGACATTGAGACTCTAGAACCATGATGGCGAACCTATGGCATGGGTGCCACAGGTGGCACGCCAAGCCATATCGGTGGGCACATGAGCTCAGCTCCAGCATGCATGCGTGCACCAGCCAGCTGATTTTCGGGCCTTTTGGCCCCACCAGAAGTCAGGAAACACACTGTTTCCAGCCTCCGGAGGGCCTCTGGGGGGATGGGGAAGGATGTTTTTGCCCTCCCCAGGCTCCTAGAAAGGCTCTGGAGCCTGGGGAGAACAAAAATTGGGCCTACTGGGCCCAGTGTGCCATCATGTGCCAAAAGCGGGGGAAGCACTGGGAGGTGGGCCGCATAGAATTATGGATGTGGGCGCACGTGCGTGTGACCCCACCGCATTCTACCCGCTTTTGGCACGCGATGGCAAAAAGGTTAGCCATCACTGCTCTAGAAAGAGTGCAGAGATGAGCAACAAAGATGATTAAGGGACTGGAAGATAAAACATAGGAAGAACGGTTGCAGGAATTGGGTCTGTCTAGTTTAATGAAAAGGATTAGGGGAGACAGGATAGCAGTCTTCCAAAAATCTCAGGAGCTGCCAGAAAGAGA
Source organism: Coluber constrictor foxii (assembly GCA_038048745.1). Lineage (NCBI taxonomy): Eukaryota > Metazoa > Chordata > Lepidosauria > Squamata > Colubridae > Coluber > Coluber constrictor. The sequence continues at coordinate 2,399,636 of CM075965.1, read as the reverse complement.
AGGGGGTCAAGCTATTCTCCAAAGCCCCTGAAGGCAGGACAAGAAGCAACGGATGGAAACTGATCAAGGAGAGAAGCAACTTAGAATTAAGGAGGAATTTCCCTGACAGTGAGAAGAATTAACCAGTGGAACAACTTGCTTTCAGAAGTTGTGAATGATCCAACAGTGGGAGTTTTAAAGAAAAGATAAGACAGCTATTTGTCTGGAATGATAACAGGGGGACCTCTTCCAACTCTGTTATTCTATTAAAGCAGCTATTTCAGCATTCAAAAGGACATGGCTGCTTTAATAAGAAACATCTTTCTCAAATACCTTGCACTACCCCTAATGATGATCACGTCAGGTTAAGGAAGGGGAATGAACAAGGCACAAACCATCAGTGCCCCCTGGAAGTTAAATCCATCAATGGAAGGGATTCTCCCAATATTTAATTAAATGCTACCGGTATTACTCAGTGTGTATATCTTCTTTGCATATATTATTGGCAAATGGGAAGGTCACCAATTCTTTTAACTGCTTCCCTCGTCCTTTCGCAACCGGTTTGTTCATGCCGGCAATATCGGTGCAATCTACACTTACGCAATTCTTGAGTTCTTCTGCGCAAAACGAGATCGGGAGAGAGATAAAAAACGATTACCAAAAATAAACACCGATGCATTTCTCTACCTTGACAGGTAGCGCCATTTAGAAAGAAGTCAACACAGGTGAAGGGGGAAAAAAATGGGACAAGGATCCCGACGAACGCAATGAGAAATTATAATTCAGAAAAAAAGGGAGGGGTGAGCAGATACTGACTTTTTGTTTCAGTACATTTTTGTTATTTCCAATTTTATCACATTATCGTGATCCCGGGCAAGACGAAATCATTTATGAAAGGTGTTTAGTGGGCATTTCAGAAATATAAAAATGTATAAATTGTTAACCTAGCAAAAAAAGGGGGGGATGAACTCTCCAGTCAGTTTACAAACTGTAAGTGCCTTTTTCTCCTTCAGATATGGAGTGCCACCAAACAATCTGTCCCTCCACTTAGATTTGGTTTAAACAATATTTACAGGTAGCGCTCAATTTACAACCACAACTTCATTTCATTTCATTTATTTATTGGATTTATATCCAATATGAGCCCCAAATCTCTATTGCTAGGCAAGACAATTTTTAAGGGAGGCTTGCCCCGTTCTACGACTTTTCTTGCTAAGTTGTTAAGCAGATTACTGCAGGATTACTGAACAACTAGACACAAGGACAGTTTTTTTCCCCAACGCCATCACTCTGCAAACTAAATCATTCCCACAACACTGTCAAACTATTCACTAAGTCTACACTACTTCTCATCGTTCCCACCACCCATCTCCTCCCACTTATGACTCTATGACTGTAATTTTGTTGCTTGGATCCTTAAGATTCATATTGACTGTTTCCCTTTGACTATCATTAAATGTTGTATCTTATGATTCTTGATGAATGTATCTTTTCTTTTATGTACTCTGAGAGCGAATGCACCAAGACAAATTCCTTGTGTGTCCAATCACACTTGGCCAATAAAGAAGTCTATTCTATTCTATTCCATTCCATTCCATTCCATTCTATTTTGGGGGAATATTAATGGGGAATCTGGTTTCCCCATTAACTTTGCTTGTCAGACGGTCGCAAAAAGGGGCCGTCACATGACCCAGGGATGCTGCAACCGTCATAAATACAAGTCAGTTGCCAAGCGTCCGGATTTTGATCGGGTGACCGCAAGGATGACTGCATATGACTGCATGTTTTGCTTAGTGACTGGGATGATTTGTCACACAGAAGAAGGCAGTTCCAATTAGGACAGTCACGTGACTGGCTCTGTTTTACAACCATTATGACTTACAAGTGTGATGGGGAGGCTCCATTACGGTGTGTAACTTGAGGACTTCCTCAATTCAAACTTCAGAAGTTAATTGGTATCTTTTTGATATGTCTATAGGAAAGAAGGAAGGAATAGCTTATTAAACGGCTAGCATTTTTGCAGGGGCTGGTCTGCAAGAAATGGGAGGGTGGGACCTCGTGAGCTGGTTTTCAGGGGAAAAAAAGAAATTATTGGTGCTTAGGGAAGAGAAATTTTGCCATTAAGATACCTTACGTCAAAATTTTCCAATCTTGCAAACCAAGATTCGGAGATTTCTTTTATTAAAAAAATAAGTTATATTACAGGGGTGGGGGGTTTTTTCACTGTCCAGAAACAGTTCCTGGGTTGGGAAGTCGCCCTTGACAAAGACAATCGAATGAAGCACAATTTTCTTGCCTAAAAGATTGTGCACAGGTTGCACCTCCAGCCAAAATACGTCTGACTGCACAACTTGATCAAAATTATTCTCTGAAGCACCCAGCCTTGCATGCTGAAACTACAAAGTGATATAACCCAGAAGATTAATTAGGAAGCGATAGAAATTGCAATAAATCATGATCGGGCGAGTCCCCAAACTAGCTTCCTTCGCCCTGACTTATGACATCTGAGGAGAAATCTCTGAGGTCCTCAGTCTTTATTACGATACAGGTAGTCCTCAGACTTACGACCACAATTGAGCCCACAGTTCCGGTTGCTACGTGAGATGATTGTTAAGCGGGTTTCGCCCCCATTTGTGATTTTGTTCTCAGAGTTGTTGAAGTGACTGAAGTTCGTAAGTCGGTAACCTGGTTGTGAAGTGAATCTGGCCGTCAAATGGGGGCAAAACTCACTGAACAACTGTCTTGCTTAGCAACAGGAATTGTGGGCTCAATTGTGGTCGTAGATCCGAGGACTACCTGTATTTAATAAAGGCTGAAGACCAGGAGATTTCTTCTCAGATGTCGTTAAGTCAGGGAGAAGGAAGCTAGTTTGTGGACTCGCCAATCACGATTTATTGCAATTTCTACTGCTTCCTACTCTTCCATCATCTCATTATTTATATACTGTAAAAACATGCAGAAGTACTTTATAGTATTAGGTAACATTCTGTTGCATCAGCAAGAAGAAATGTGTCTATGCCAAGGGCCACAGGCCAAAAAAAACCCTGGGTTGAGCCTGGACTAAATAACCTAATTTGCTTATTTTAAAATTGCACTTAAATATAATTAAAACATCGACTAAAGAGACATCAGGCTCTTAACAACCACATAGAGAAAAATGAAATATAGAGATGAATTAAAATACAGTTGGTCTAATTACTCTCTGCGTATTTCGTCCTTGCCCCTTTCCGTAACGTCAATGCATTGGCAAAAGCATCTGGAGCTATGCAGGTAGTCCTCGACTTACGGCACTGAAAAAAGTGACTTGTGACCGGTTTTCACAGTGACGACATTTACAGCATCCCCATGATCAAAGCTCCGACTCATATTTATGACCGTTGCTGTGTCCCTAGGACATGTGATCTCCTTTTGCGACCTTCTGGCAAGCAAAGTCAATGGGGGGAAGTCAGATTCACTTAACAACCGGGTTACTAACTTAACAAATGCAGTGAGTCAGTTAGCCACTGTGACAAGAGAGTTCGTAAAATGGGGCAAAATTCACTTAACAGCAGAAATTGTGGTCTTAAATTGAAGACTACCCGTATTTCACACCTGACAGAAGGGAAGCGAAGGCCGTGTCACCAATTCCGGTCTTAATGCAGCAAAAGAGGCCACATTTGACCGCAAGAATTATTAGGAATTGTTCCTTAAAAGCCTGTGCCCTTGTGTTACTCTCTGCTAATGCAGATTGTTCCTTGTTCCTTGGGGAATCAGATGCTCTTTCCAACAATTATAGGTGTTTTAAATTAGCGAGCTGTTGTTTGCACACAGAGCGCAAATGAGACCTTAAATTGCCTTCCAAGTTTCATTTGGAGGTTACTGGCTAAGGTAATGTCCCTATTTGGATTAAACAGAATTATTATAACGTAAGATAACCTTTACTGTCATTTTTTTACTGTGAGCATACTGGCACACATTAAACATGAAATTATGTTGCCTGATCTCAAAAATATGTATCTACCCATATGGATACATAACACACATATAAACATACAGACAGACAGAGATATATGCCGATAGATGATAGATAGACAGACACACAGATGACAAAGAGAGATAGATAGACAGACAGACAGACAAACATGGATACAGACAGACAGACAGAGATATACACACACACACACACACACAAATATTAATCACTGTTCATTTTGAATATATCATTCAGTGATGGCTAACCTGCCATCGCATGTCAAAAGCGAGGGGGACGCGCGCACTCGTGCATACACCCATAATGCAATGTGCTCCACCATCATCCTATGCATGCACGCATGTGTCTCCCCCGGGCTCCTCCCGCTTTTGGCATACGATGGCACAGTGGGCCCGGTAGAGCCTTTCTTGGAAGCCTGGGGAGGGCAAAAATGGCCTTCCACACCCTCCCGGAGGCCCTCCAAAGGCCGGAAACGGCCCGTTTGCCGACTTCCGGTGGGCCCAGAATCCCGAAAATCAGGTGGCGCATGTTGGAGCTGAGCCTAGGGCAACGCTCGCATGCCAACTGATATGGCTCCACATGCCACCTGATTTTCGGGTGCCCTTAGGTTCCGCGTGCCATAGGTTCGCCATCACAGATATAGCAGAAAGAGCCAAAGAAGCTTCTAAGGATGAGACGTGAAACATCTTCAGAGAAAAACCAGAAAGTTGCACCTTTGGGATAGCCGAAAGAGGAAATGTGAGAGTTCACAAGACTGATGCTACATGGAACAAAGTTGTGACCGAATCTGGGTGTTTATTTATTAATTGATTTTTTTATTATTCATATTTCTATGCCGCCCACTCTCTGAGGACTCTGGGCGGCTTACAACAAAGACAGCATACTAAATAGCATATTGCCCCCGACAATCTCGGTCCTCATTTTACCCACCTCGGAAGGATGGAAGGATGAGTCAACCTTGAGCCGGTGAGATTTTTTTTTTAATTTGATTTATATGCCGCCCTTCTCCGGAGACTCAGGGCGGCTTACAATGCATTAAGCAATAGCCTTCATACTTTTGTGTATTTATACAAAGTCAGCTTATTGCCCCCACAAACTGGGTCCTCAATTGACCTCCCTTAGAAAGGATGGAAGGCTGAGTCAACCTTGAGCCTGGTGAGATTCGAACTTACTAATTGCAGAAGCTGGAGTTGATGACAATGCTTTAGTCTGCTGAGCTCACCATGGCTTAGGACCTGGGTATTTACGAGATCGCCTTCTGCCACCGATAGCCTCCCACCGGCCAGTACGCTCTCACAGAGAGGGATTCCTCAGGGTGCCATCGGTCAAATTATGCTGACTGGCGACCCCCACGGGGAGGGCCTTCTCTGTGGGGGCTCCTGCCCTATGGAAATGAATTGCCTCCGGAGATACGTAGGATCCCTGACCTACGGATCTTTCGCCGTGCCCTTAAGACTTTACTATTCCAACAGGCTGGGCTGACGAAAGAATGGTTTTAATTGGGTATTTTAGTTTTTGGAGTTTTAAAAAAACAAAACAAAATGGGGCCAAACTATTTAATACACTTTAGATTGTTTTTAAAGCTTTTGTGGTATATGTTGTTTTTATCATGGCTGTACACCGCCCTGAGTCCCTCGGGAGAAAGGCGGTATAAAAATTTAAGAAATAAATAAATAAATAGCAGTCAGCTGAAGTAGCTGCAGTACAGCACTCTAACCACTGCGCAAGCTCGGCTCTTGTGTTCTGCTTCGGACACCACGAAGCCCCCTCCCAGAAGGTAACAAAAGAAAAGAGGTCGTGAAGAGGAAGGGTAGCACCCCAGAGAATCCTGCGGACCCTGCTTAAGTATCGCTTATATGCCCTGTCCTGGATAGAAGGGAGTGAACTTCCAATAATCTTTTTTGCTGTCCTCACCACTCTCTGAAGCAGGAATGCTTCCAAACCAGATAGTAATATGACAGGATGCTCTCGGTCTTCCCTCTAAAGAAAGTGGTGAGGACAGGGGGAGGAAGATGTACTTTGCTCACGCGACGCAGAAAATGCAAGCACTGCCGTGCCTGCTTCACTAATGTCTCGCCGTTGAGCGACCAAACTAGCCTACTCATTAGCTGCACACCCAGAAACCTGATGCCGCTAACCACCTCCACAGGTGAATCATTAATACACAGAGGTGTGTGGCTCTGTCTGCCTTTTCTGGAATCGATAACAATCTCTTTAGGTTTCCCCTACGTTTAAAACGAGGCTCTTTTTGTTATACCAGTACACCAAACCCTCTGCCTCTTTGCGGTAAGGCAGGACGCCCCCCTCGTTGGCGTCCTGAATAAGGCCCACTGCTGTTGTTATCCTCTGCATACTTCACAATATTATCGGTGGCAGAGCTAGCACAAGAGTCATGGGTCAACAGGGTGAAAAGCAGCGGACTTAGGACATAGCCCCTGAGGAGAACCTGTGCTCAAAACAACCTGAACTATCTACCTGAAGGCCAGAGAAGGAATAATGGATGGAGACTGATCAAAGAGAGATTCAACCTGGAAATAAGGAGAAATTTTGTGACCGTGAGAACAATCCACTGATGGAACTGAAGTTGCCTTCAGAAGTTGTGGGAGCTTCACCACTGGAGGCTTTCAAGAAGAGACCGGACTGCCCTCTGTCAGAAATAGTGTAAAATCTCTTGCTTGGGTAGGGGGGTTGGACTAGATGACCTCAAAGGTCCCTTCAAATCTGTTATTCTGAACTAGGAAGCTAAGAACACCAGACGGATCAGATTAAAAAGTAGAAGGTGCAAAACCGGTGAAACAAGGAACCCCATGAAATTCTGGGGACAAAAGAAGAGAGTTGATCTAATGCAGAGTTTCTCAACCATGGCAACTTTTAAGAGGTTGTGGATGTCAACTCCCAGACTTAGCCGACTGAGCAACAACAAATGTCGTCTGAACCTAGATCAAGGCAAGATTGCTGGTTATAGGATGATGGTTTGATTTACATTACAGGTAGTCCTCAACTTACGGCCATAACTAAGCACAGTGGCATGGTTCGTAAGTCATGCCAGTCATTAAATAAGTCACTGCATGACCGCACCTGATTTTACGATCTTTTCTGAGTTGGTTGTAAAGTGAATCACCACGGTTGTTCAGCAAACACTGCAGTCATTAAGGGGACCGTCACAACTGTAGAACGAATGCATTCTCCGCAGGGGGCGTTTTTTGACGGACACCGAAAGCAAACATCATACATCACAGGGATGTGACTCGGATACTGCAACGGCCGCAAATGCAAGCCGGTTGGGAGTGCCCAAAATGCAGTCACCTGACAGAAGGGGGAGGGGACGTCGGAGGTCCAAAGCCGGCTTGTAAGTAGCCCTGGAGAGGCCTGCTGTAACTTTGAAACTACTGGTCGTAAGTCGAAGACTAACTGTATACAGGTAATCCTCGACTTACGACAACCATAGAGGCCAAATTTTTTTTTGTTAAGTGAGGCATCTGTTAAGTGAGTTTTCCTCTTTTTACAACCTTCCTTGGCACAGCTGTTAAGTGAATCACTGCAGTTGTTAAATTAGTAGCACAGTTGTTAAGTGAATCTGGCTTCCCCATGGACTTTGCTTGTCAGACGGATGCGAAGGAGGGAAATCCCATGACCCCTGGACACTGCGACCTGTCGTAAAATTGAGTCGGTTGCCAAGCGTCTGAATTTTGATCACGTGACCACGGAAATGCAGCAACGGTTGTAAACGGTCCCAAGTCACTTTTTTCCGTGCCGTTGTAACTGCGGTCACTAAACAAATTGTCGTAAGTCGAGGACCACCTGTAATACTGGGGAAGAGAGCAAGAGATTGCAGAAGAATAGAGAAAGAAGTCTGAACTTGGCTTTTTGCACCTTTCTGAAGTTTGGGAAATTTACAGGGAAGAAAGCAGAAGAAAAGGCTGGGGAGGGGAGGAACACCCCAGATGGGATTAAAATTAGTTTCCGGCCTCAAAGTCACATGCAACTGGGGACAGCTGAGGACATGAGAAGCCTGTTTGGAGGGCAGGAGATGTGCAACATTTTATCTGAAGCCACCTGCACCACAACCTGACACAGGGACACTTGGCACAATTTAAAAGTCCTTTCGTTCACCAAGATCATAGCCATGATTTTATTTAGGAAGGGGAGGAAAAGAGAGCAGGCTGCACCGGTCATGTCAAATTTCCACAACTTGGCAAAACCAGGCATGGGTCCGATCACAACTTCTACTGTCGGGGTTCCAAGTAACACCCCCAATGAAAGAAGAATCCAAGGCTCGAAGATCCTCAAAGTTCCACTTTATTACAGATGTCATAGTGGCACATCTGGGAAAACCCAAATCTGAAAGCTTCCAGTTTTCCCCATCCAAAGGAAAGTCCAGGTCCCTTCCCCCTGCACCCACATGTCCATCACATGGTCCAATCAATGCACCATCTCAATTGGAGATGCCTCCCAGGCACACCACTAAGAAAAGAACGTTATGAGCCTTGGTGGCACAGCAGACTAAAGTGCTGTTAAGTAGCACCGGCTGCCTGCAATGACTGCGAGTTCAAATCTCACCAGGCTCAAGGTTGACTCAGCCTTCCATCCTTCCGAGGTAGGTAAAATGAGGACCCGGATTGTGGGGGCAATAAGCTGACTTTGTATAAAAAAGAACACCGCTTAGGGGGGGCCAAAAGCCCTAATAAACAGGTATATATAAAAGTATGAAGGCTATTGCTTAACGCATTGTAAGCCGCCCTGAGTCTCCGGAGAAAGGGCGGCATATAAATCGAACCAATAAATAAATAAATAAATAAGTAAGTAAGTAAGTAAGTAAGTAAGTAAGTAAATAAATGCATGCTAGATTATCTCTCCAACTCTGTGCAATCTCCCCTCTCAGTTCCCCACCAGCACTAAGTGTGGCAGCCCTGAAGATGATGGCCTCCAGGCAGTGGTGAAATCCAAATTTTTTTACTACCAGTTCTGTGGGCATGGCTTGGTGGGCATGGTGTGGCTTGGTGGGCATGGCAGGGGAAGGATACTGCAAAGTCTCCATTCCCACTCCACTCTGGGGCCAGCCAGAGGTGCCATTTGCCAGTTCTCTGAACTACTCAAAATTTCCGCTACCGGTTCTCCAGAACCTGTCAGTAACCTGCTGGATTTCACCCCTGGCTCCAGGGCTGACATCTACAACTGGGCAAAGGCACTCGATGCCCCCTCGCAACCCCGCAAAGGCCTCTCCGGGATCCAAATGACGACAACTCGGAACAGGCCAGCTGTGCCTTTGGTGAGCACAAAAGCTTTTGCTCTCCAAGGCTGGCTGAAGGATTGCATCAGAGACGGCCTGGGCCGACCTCGCTGCTAGTCCAGAAAAGAATGCAATCGTTCGGCAAGTGACAGGACTCAACGTTTGTCAAAGGACGGGGGGGAGGGGTAATAATACTAACACATCTGTATTTCAATAGAGAGAAGAGAATATGTGCAGCTCGGGGTTGAAATGTGGGGTGCTCGGTGTTCTCTGAGCTTGAGTGTTGCGTTACCCAACTAGGTTATATCCTCAGGGCTAGAAGGGAGTGGGGTTTGCCGGGGGGGGGAAGAGGAGGAGGACTGTGGGTCTTTGGTGCTGTCTGAACTTGGGGGAGGGTTCTGTGGGCATTTCATGACCCAACTAGATAACCTCATCAGTGCTAAAAGGGACTGGGGTTTGCAGAGAGGAGGAGGAGGAGGAGGGGGAGGGGGAGGGGGAGGGGAAGGTCGACTGTGAGGTCCTTAGTGCTCTCGCAGTTTGGTTGATTTCTTGCAGACGTCTCATTACCCAACTAGGCAACATCATCAGTGCTAAAAGGGAGTGAGGTTTGCAGAGGAGGAGGAGAATTGTAGGGTCCTTGGGGCGGAGTTTGATTTCTTGCAGACATCTCATTACCCAACTAGGTAACACCATCCGTGCCAGGAGGGAGTGGCGTTTGCTCTCTTTTGATCAACCAGTGCTTGCCCTGCCAAGTGTTGCTGGGAGTGTCCTCGCGCGCTCCTTGATTAGGCTGTTGTTTGCTTCCTGATGGTGGTGCTAATCTCGTGGTGCTCTTTCTCGGTGTTAATCTCCGCTTAGCTGGGTGTTGGTGGCTGGCCAGGAGGCCTTCTGGTCTTTGTGCTTCCTCTTCCAGGTTTTGAGTGGTATGTGGATGCACTCCGGGGCGCATAGCACCGAGGTCCCCACCCATTGGCCTTTGCCTCCTCCTCCTCCTCCTCCTCCTCCTTCAAGAGAAACTCTCTCCTTGTTGTTTGGCAACTCCAAGGCACTCAGCGTCTTAACCTCGGGGGATCCCTACTGCGGGCACAAAACGGGCACTGGGTGAGAGAGCGGAATCGAGACCGGCACTCCGGAAGTTCTGCAGTTGGGTTTCGCCTGAGCCTCATCCACCACGGCTGGCACGAGGCATCTGCCAGCACCAGCACCAATTACAGAGGTTACGCCAAAGGAAAAATAATAATCACAAGATTTTCTGCCCGAAAGGACTCGAGCCCTCGAAAAAGGTCACATGTTGGAGGAAAAAAAATGATGGCGCGGCAAAGGCCGCTCGCTTTCACGATTTGGAAAAGAGCGATTTGGAGAAAAGACGCGGCAATTTCCCACTTTCTGTTTTTGAAAAAAAAAAGGAGCAAAGGGAGCCATGTTTTTAATGGTTTCTTAGCTACACGATCAACTGCGCCTTAAATATCAGATGGCGCATAAGATTTGGGGGAGAAGAGGTTGGCTTTTTCTTTCTCTTTCTCTTTTTCTTCCTTCTTCCCTTTCTCCTTCTTCTTAGTCTCCCTTCCTTCCTCTCCTCCTTCCTTCTTTCTTTCCCTTCTATTTCTCTCCTTTTTTCCTTCCCTTCTATCCTATCTCCTTTTCTTCTTCCTTTTTTCTTCCTTCCCTCCTTTCCCTTTCTTTCTCTTTTCCTTCCTTCCTTTTTCCTTTTTTCTTTTTTCCTTCCTCTCTCCTTCCCTTCCTCCCTCCTTTCCCTTTCTTTCTTTTTTTCCTTCCTTTTTTCCTTCCTTTCCTTCTTTCCTTCCTTCCTCTCACTCCCCCACTGTAACTGCATGCATTCATGCCCTTCCTTCCTTCCCTTCCCCTTTTCCTTTCTTTCCTTCCTTCCTTCCCTTCCTCCCTCCTTCCCTTTTCTTTCTTTTCCTTCCTTCCTTTCTCCCCTTCCTTTTTTCCTTCCTTCTTTCCCCTCTCATTGCTCCACTGTAACCGCGTGCATTCATGCCCTTTCTCCCTTCCCTTCCCCTTTTTCCTTTCTTTTTTCTCTTTCCTTCCTTCCATTCATCCCGCCTTCGTCTTTCTTTCTTTCTTTCTTTCTTTCTTTCTCTCCTTTTTCTTTTCTTTCTTTCTTTCCCTTCCTTCCCTTCCTTTTTTCCAAAAAAGCAATGCTATACAATTGTTTCTCACATGCCGGCAAAGGATTTAACAGATTGCAGTAGCTTTTATTCTCTTTTGCCCTGATCTCCTAAGAGCTGGAAGGAAAAGAAGGCCAGGAGCCAGTTTTGGGTCGTTTTCCCTCCTCCTTCTCCTTCCGATCTAAAAGACGCAGCAGTAGTTTTCAAGCTTCCTCATTAAAAAAAAATAATAATAAAATGGCTGCATGACAAACTTTAAAGGGCCTTGCACAACTTACACAGCCTGCATGCTTGAATCATGTCTCAATTATTGGCAGCAGATGTTACCTTTAATCTGCACTACTGAGCCTGGCTTTATTTTTTTTTCTTTAAAAAAAATAAATTTTACGTATGACACTCAACCTTTGGAAGGGGTGGGTAATGATCATCTGCAACTGTTTCCATTAATTTAACGAAAGGGGTTTTTTTTCCCCCTTCCCTTTTAAAAACCACATTAAAAGGGCATGTTGCTAAATCAAATGATCGGCCTCTGGCTCGCAGGTTCCCTTCCTCTACGGAGAAGCATCCAGACACAAAGAAAAGACACGCAACTTGAGCCACATAGCAGGAGCTCTTCTTTATTTACTGGGAAATAAACCCTGTTCAAAACCAGAGGGGTTTTAATCGCTTAAGTGTTGCTGGATTGCAGCCCAGAGGCATTGGGCCCAGATTTACAATGTGTGTTTTGTAAGCATCCCTGACACAGACGTAAGAAACCCAGTCATCCCACACACAACATGTGACTCCGCTTCTCTCCAGTCTCAAGTTGTCCTGAGATATGACGGACGGGCTAAATGAAGGCTTGCAAAAACGACAGGGAAAAGGAGGATTCTCTTCATTCAAGAGACTTCTTTGGTCACACGAAATGACGCATATAGAAGCACGAGAGGCTCAGTTGCTTTCTTAATACATTTATCCATGTAGATAAATCGGTGGGGTTTTTTTTCAAACTTGGCAATGTTAAGAAGTGTGGACTTCTCAAATTGTTCTAATTAAAACCTCTAGTGATAAAATAAAGAGCAGTGGTGATAGCGGACAATCTTGCCTTGTGTCTTTTTGGATTAAAAAGTTCTTTGTCATTTCCCCATTGATCACCACTCTGGCTTCTTGTCTGGAGTAGATTGTTTTAAAACATCTTTATAAATTTTTCCCCCAAATCCATATATTTTAATTGTTCTAATATGAAGTCCCATTTAACCTTGTCGAATGCTTTTTGTGCATTGATAAATATCAACGCCATCTGTTTTTCATTGTGGACTTCACAATATTCTATCGTATCCAAGATAATCCTAATGTTGTTCCTTATACGCCTTCCGGGCATGTAGACTGTTCAAAGCTATAACTGCATCACAAAAAGCGACAAAAGATGACCGTTTCTCACATTTACGATCAAAATTCAGACGCTGGGCAACCGATTCCTACTCATGACGGGTCGCAGCATCCCCGGGGTTCTGCAATCCCTTTTTGCGATCGTCCGACAAGCCGAGCCAAATGGGGAAAGCTAGGTTCACCTTTACAACCGTGTTACTAACTTAACGTCCGTGGCGCTCCACTTGGCCACAGTAGCAAGAAAAAGTCATAAAGCGGGACAAAGGTCACTTAACCACCGCATCGCTTAGCGGCTTAAAATTTGGGCTCGGTTTTGGTCCAAGGTCAAAAAGACTTCCTGTATTTTAAGGAGTGGAGGTCAAAATAGAAGCTGTGCCTGTTTTCAGAAACCCTTGGGTGGGGTGTGCAACGCACACACAAAGAAATTGCACTGTCACAGCCAGCCTCTTGCCTTTTTTAAACCATCCCCTGTGAAGTGTCTTGCTGAGTTTTATCCCTACAACCGCAGCCGGTCTCCTCAAAATAGCTGAAACCTTTTTGCTTTAATTACCTTCCTAAGTGGATTGGACGGCAAACAAAATACAACCACAAGGACCAATTGATGTCTCGGCTGGTTCAGAAATACTTATTTCGGCTGGACGTACGATAAAAGCAAGGAAATATGGGAGCAGGATTTCACATCTTAACACAGAAAATCCTCGAATGATTATAAAGAGGAAACCAGAAACTTTTCTTTCAGGGGTGGGGGGAGGTTAATAATGGAAAAACACTGGGGGTGGGGGCAAAAAAAATGGGATGTTAAGTATGTTGACTAGGCACAGAAATGGAAGGACAATTTTGATCCCCAGCATGGACAAACAGCTGAAAAAATTGATGGGAGTTAGCAGTGACGGCTAAACGGTTTGCCTTGACCGAAGGAAAAAATACAAATGTTTTTATTTCTACTTAGAAACTGCTTCTGGACTTTTGTGCTCGAGGTGGGGAAAAAATGAAATTTTGACTTTGGGTTTTACCGATTTAGGTAGATGTGTTGTTATAGAAATGGCTAGTTTTAAACTATTATGGAAAAAGTAAAAAGTTGAAATGTGATGTCAAGGCCTTATTCTACTGGAAGTCAATGCCTTTTTCTTTTTTCCCCTTCCCTTTTTCCTTTCCCTATTTTTTCTATTTGCTTTTGTATCTTCTTTGTAGAAACAAATAAACAAATTCTGATTTAGGAATTATTTCAGGGCAAAATGTGAATTTAGATCATCTTGCCAAAAGTTGTTTTTTTTTTAATTTTTTTTTAAATTAGGAGGATTTTAAATTCTACCCATTTTTTCTTAGGTGTGCTTGCTTAGGTGTGATGTCAGACTTCAGCAGCAGGCAAAATCCTTCTGCCATTGAGAGAACAATACACGTAATCCTCGACTTACAACCATTTGTTCACCATCACCATTGAGCCCCAAATGTGTTGCTAAGTGAGACAGTTGTTGAGTTTTGGCCCATTTTTAAACCTTTCTTGCCACAGTTGTTAACCGAATCACTGCATACGGTTAGTCGTACGGTTCTTAAGTGAATCTGGCTTCCCCCTTGACTTCGCTCGTCACAAGGTCGCAAAAAGTGATCACCCGACCTCAGGGCACAGCGACTGTCATAAATATGAACCGGTTGCCAAGCAGACTCTGTATTTTGATCACGTGACCACAGGGATTCTGCGACAGTCGTGTGAAAAAAATGGCTGTATCACTTTTTTCGGTGCTGTTGCAATTCTGAACGGTCAGTAAATGGAACAGCTGCAAGCCGAGGACTACCTGGATTTAAGTACGAAGAGACACAAACCTTCATCAGTGTCATTGGCCACCACTCCTATTAAAGCAGCGTTTCTGGTTGGCCTGGAAATTATGCCAGTTAGGGAATGCTGGGAGTTAAACTCAATTACACATGCTGGATAGGGAATTCTGGGAGTTGAAATCCATAAATAGTGGCCTGGGACTTCTGGGAATTGAAGTCCACATTTCCTTAGAATTGCTAAGATTCAGAAATATTGCCCTAATATGTATCCTTTTCATAATTGGATCCTAGAAGACCACAGGACTCCCAACAAATTCAAGTTTTAAAAAGTTCAATGGGACTTTCCAAGTCATGCCAAGACACAATAAAATGATGTTATCTCCCTGAGAGTACAGATAAGGCACTTAACGTATCTCCTAAAACTTTCAAGAGCATAATAATCTTTATTATGTAAGATAACACTGTTATCGTACATAATAAAACCAAAACAATCCAGGTGAAGCTTATCAGGACTTAGGAGGTGAAGCTTATCAGCTTACAAGGAAGCACCTGTAATCAAGTATAGAATAGGACCATCAAAACATCTACTCTGTTTCCCCGAAAATAAGACACAACTGGGAAATAAGCTCTAATGCGTCTTTTGGAGCAAAAATTAATATAAGACCTGGTCTTATTTTGGGGAAAACATGGTTATTTATTAATCATTAGTACAGGTAGTTAGTTCTCAACTTACAACAGTTCACTCGGTGTCCATTCAAAGTTACAACGGCGTGGGAAAAAAGTGACTTATAAATGTTTTTCATGCTTAAGACAGTTGCAACATTCCCACAGTCACATGATCGAAATTTGGGCGCTTGGCAACTGACTCACATTTATGACAGTTGACATGTCCCGGGGTTAAGCGATCACCATTGGTGACCTTCTGATAAGCAAAATCAAATGGGGGAAGCCAGATTCACTTAATAAGCCCGTTATTAACTTAAGAACTGCAGTGATTCGCTTAACAACGGTGACAAGAAAAGTCATAAAATGGGACAAAACTCAAAGTTTCGTGGTTTTTTTCCCCATTGCAAGCACAAATTCCGGAAGCAATTTCAGAGGAGAAACAAAGTTAGAGATATGATCTTCTCTGGATAAAAGAATCCATTTGACCACCTCTGCTTCTCTTTGCTGTGAGAAGTAACGTATGCTTCTTTTAACTCATTAATCTTTATCATAATTGATATTAAGAAAATCCTCCGTTTTATTTCGTATTTTTTTAACCCTAAGGGGAGAAAAAAGTTTTTTAAAGTTTTGATATTTAAAAGTACTCAAGTAATATATAGGTAAGGTAAAGGTTCCTCTCGCACTTATGTGCCAGTCGTTCCTGACTCAGGGGGCGGTGCTCCCCTCCGTTTCAAAGCCAGTGCTGTCCGAAGATGTCTCCGTGGTCATGTGGCTGGCATGACTCAACGCCAAAGGCGCACGGAACGCTGTTACTTTCCCACCAAAGGTGGTCCTGGTTTTCTACTTGCATTTTTGATGTACTTTCAAACTGCTATGTTAGCAGAAGCTGGGACAAGTCACGGGAGCTCACCCTTTTATGCAGCACTGGGGACTTGAACCACTGAACTGTCGACCTTTCGATCGACAAGCTCAGCGTCTTCCCCACTGAGCCACCGTGTCCCTTCAAGTATTATATATAAAGGAGGGGAAAATAACCCTTCATTTTAAACCGAGAGTCTATTCCTTCATGGTGGGGAGAAGATTTTTTTTTTAAAAAAAACAAAATTGTCTGGCCAGACAGTCCATAGACTTCTGCAGCTTCACCTGGAAAACACCCATAAAAAGTCCAGACAAAGGGAAGACAAGAGTGGTTTTTCCTTCGTGGCAAAACAATGAGACTCCGAGACGAAAGAATAAACAAGAATTGCGCCAATCTGCCAATTGGACGCCACAGCCCCAAAATGATGCCGGCTTTTAACTCCACGATTCTGCAGCCAAGTTCAGAATGAAGGTTTAAGTAGGCCACAGGAAGAAGTTTGTCCTGCCAACTTTTTTCCCCTTTGCAAAAACAACCTGCTTAACTAACCCAGAGAGGATTAAATTTAAGATCCAGCCAGACAGGTTTTCAAGCTCAAAGTGTCTCAAGCATCATACACACAGAGATGGCTTTTTCGAAAGGCAGCCGGACTTCCTTGGGTTTTTTTCCTTGAAGACGTTTCGCTTCTCGCCCAGGAAGCTTCATGGGTTCATCGTCCAGAACTGATGAAGATGCTTGGATGAGAAGCGAAACGTCTTCAAGGAAAAAAAACCAAGGAAGTCCGGTTGTCTTTCGAAAAAGCAACTTTTGCAATCACCGTGACCTGGATGACGGAGAATCTCCACAGACATCAGAGACTTTCAATCAAGGGCCGTGACCCTGAAGAGGTTTCCGTACAGACAGAGGGAAAAGTTTCTGGAGAGCAAAAAAAATGAGAAGAAAACCATGTGCCCTTTGGAAATATAGTATCATTAAATTTAGTGGGGTGGAGGGGGACTGCAAAAAGGAGATGCTTGCAAAACTGAACCATTTCATTTGCACCACTTCTTGGGGAGTATTTTGCATTAATCAGAACAGTCATAATTATTTTTATTACTGGGCACACATATATATAATAACTTTTTCAAAAAGCTATATAGGATAATATAATTTAGGAAATTGCCCTTCCCTTTTCTTGCAGACCTTTCATGACCAAAACAGGTATCATCATCAGTGCTAGGAGGAGGGCAGGGAGGAGGACAAGGAGTCCATGATGCTTTCTGAGCTTGCAGATGTTTCATGACCCAACTAGGGAACATAATCAGTGCTAGAAGGGAATAGGGTTTGCAGAGAGGAGGAGGAGGGGAGGGAGGAGGAGGAGGTGGTGGTGGTGGTATGGAGTCAATAATGCTCTCTGAGCTTGGTTGTTTTCTTACAGATGTTTCATGACCCAACTAGGTAACATCATCAGTGCTAGGTGGGAGGGAGGGAGGGCCTGCAGGGTTTAATACCAAGATTAAGACTTGATCATTAGCCCAATCAAGGAACTATCAGATCAGACAAATAAACTGAAGTGCAAGGGTTGCTCCCTGTTCATATACATGCAAACCCCCCCTCTCTTCTAGCACTGGTGATACTACCTAGTTTGATTAATGAATGTCTGCAAGAAAACCAACTAAGTTCAGAGAGCACCAAGGACCTTCCGTTTCAACCCTGAAATTCACTTTTATTGAAGCCACACTCTAGAATCTCCCAGAAAATATCTATTAGGTTAGTAGGTTAAAGCTTTAGAATGGCAAGATTCTGTCTATTAGGTGTTTTATGCAAAGAAAGGACTGGAGTCAGTTGCATCTCGCTGTGTCTTAAGGCTTGGGACTGACACTCTCTGCCACTTCTTCGCTCACACACACACACAATCAAAAAGCAGAAAATAAAATGTATGGGAAAAGTTAAGCATGCATGCACATCCATCGGGCGCCTGGGGTTTACATTTGCTCCATTTCGGAAGGCATTTTTAAACAATAAGGAAGTAAACGCCGCAATTGGGTGGACCGGACAGCTGTAACAAATGTAAACAATACAACAACAAACTTTCCAAACTTCCCTACCCATTTGAAAAGCAGAAATAAATGTTGAAACACGAACTAAAACAAAAAACAAAAAACCGCGGTATAACGTAATTATAAAAGTGAATATGGTCAAAGCTGAACGCATCTTACAAGCGGCAAAACGAAAGAAATCGAAGAGCAATATAACTGCATTAATCGGATAGTAACGAGACAATAAAACAGATCTGGGTGGCCTGGAAATCTTTCTCGATGGGGGAGTTGTTCACGGCAACTTTCTACAAACTAAAATGTGGGTTAATGTTTCAGGAATCCCTTCACCGCAGGAGCAAAGTCTGTTTGGATGGGATGGCTCCATAAACAGATGCCTCTCAAAAACAGCTGGAAAATTAAAACTTGCCAAAGTGAGCGTTCTTGTGAATTTGGGAACAATTGTTTTCACTCATATCTTTTAACTTCTAAAATATGATTGGGTTTGACATGTTTATGGTTTTATCCTTTTTTATTTTTTCCGTTAAACACTGCCCAGGGTCAAATCTTGTGAGATGGGCAGCCATATAAATTGGACGGGTGGGTGGATAGAGATTGAGATACAGAGATATCAAACTGGACAGATGGATAGTAGGGAGAGCTGGATGGATGAGATAGATAGATAGATAGATAGATAGATAGATAGATAGATAGATAGATAGATAGATAGATAGATAATAGATAGATGATAGATAGATAGATAGATAGATAGATAGATAGATAGATAGATAGATAGATAGATAGATAGATAGATAGATAGATAGATAGATAATGGATAGATAGATGATAGATAGATAGATAGATAGATAGATAGATAGATAGATAGATAGATAGATAGATAGATAGATAGATAGATAGATATAGAGCTGGATGGATGAGAGAGAAAGAGAGAGAGAGCTGGCTGGATGGATGAGATAGGTAGGTAGGTAGGTAGAGTTAGATAGATAAATGGAGTCCTCAACTGACAATCATTTGTTCAGTGACTGTTTGAAGTTACAGGAGCCCTGAAAAAAATGACTTGCTTCCGGTACTCACACTGACGACCATCGCAGCATCCCCATGGTCCCATGATCAACATCCCAGCACTTGGCAACTCACATTTATTTATGACGCTTGCAATGATTCACTTAAGCAGTGGCCAAAAAAAAAAAAAAAGCTTGTAGAATGGGGGAAACTCCCTTTACCAATGTCTCACTTGGCAACATAAATGTTGGACTCAACTGTGGTCGTAACGCGAGGACTACCTACCTGTAATCCCAACCATTCTGATGAAGCCATGGCTGATCCCTGGAATCACCTCCCTCTCAGCATCCATCCTTGCAAAACCAACCTTAGGCGTGCAAGGCCTGGAATGTTCCTTTTTCAGGCTGCGATGAGAATCCTATCATTTTCCTTCACCCTCCTAGTGTTTATCTCCAAAGTAAATGCCACATGCTTGTTGACTCACCCTCGGTTTTAACCAAGCCAAGAAAATTATGCCCGCTGGATTATTCATCGCCATCCTTCGCCTCAGCTCATCTGCCTGCATTCATCTGCCACCACTCCGATGGGTGTGAGATCTTCCCCTGTCATCACCAGCTTAGACTAGTATTTTTTTCCCCCCCATTTATTTATTTGTAGGCCTTTTATTATTTTTACGAATAAACCAAAGTGTGGGATGACACATCTCTCTCCTCCTATTTCCTCCACAACAACCCTGTGAATGGGTTGGTTTGAGGGAGGATGACTGGTCCAATGTCACCTAGCCAGTTTTCGTGCCTAAGACGGGACTAGAATTCCCAGTCTCCTGGCAATTGGCCCAAAGTCACCCAGCTGGCTCTCATGGCTAAAGTGGGACTTGAACTCCCAATCTCCTGATGGTTGTCCCAAAGTCACCCAACTGGCTCTCATGGTTAAAGTGGGACTTGAACTTCCAATCTCCTGGTGGCTGGCCCAAAGTCACCCAGCTGGCTCTCGTGGCTAAGGTGGGACTAGAACTCCCAATCTCCTGGTGGCTGGCCCAAAGTCACCCAGCTGGCTCTCGTGGCTAAGGTGGGACTAGAACTCCCAATCTCCTGGTGGCTGGCCCAAAGTCACCCAGCCATCCTTCATGCCTAAGGTGGGACTAGAACTCACAGTCTCCTGGTGACTGGCCCTGTCATCCAGCTTGCTTGCAGAGCTAAGGCAGGACTAGAACTCACCTTGCTGACTGGGGAATTCTGGGAATTGAAGTACACAAATCATAAAGTTGCCCAGTTTAGAGACCCCGGAACTACACTAAAAGCTACCAGCAGAGAGACTTCCAGAAAACTTTCACGTAACACAGAATCAAAAGCCATTCGCCTGATTTTCGTCCGTCACCTTGCACATCCTTAAGAAAGAGCTCACCTGTAAGCCTCTTCCCATCAACTGCCCCTTCTAGTCCCTCCCCCCACCTCACTGAGCCACTCAAACGTTCTGTGAAGCTGAAAGCCTAAACCTCATGGAGGAGGTGCTGCTCAGCCTTCCGTCATCCAGCAGCTACAGGGGGGTCCTCAACTTACGACCATAATTGAGTCCACCACTTCTGCTGTTAAGCAAAACATTTACGTGAATTTTGCCTCCTTTTATGACCTTTCTTGCCACGGGGGTTAAGTGAATCACTGCAGTTGTTAAGTCAGTAACACGGTTAAGTGAATCTGGCATTTCCCCGTTGGCACTGTTGGTCAGAAGGTCGCAAAAGAAGATCGCATGGCGCTGGAACCGTCATAAATACGAATCAGTGGCCAAGCGGTCCGAATTTTGATGATGTGATCCTGGGGATGCTACAATGGTCGTAAGTGTGAAAAATGGTCCCAAGTCAGTTTTTTTCAATGCCGTTGTAACTTTCAACGGTCCCTAAAGGAACTGTTGTTAAGTCAATCCCAATTTCAGCTCTTGAACACTGGCCCAGACTGAGGTGCCTCTCTTTTTTTTTTTTAATTATTATTTTTAAAGACTGCAGTCTGGGCAAGAAGTGCTTCTTGGCAGCCTCTCGACATATAATCCCAGATCTTCTGGGAGACCAGCCACGCAGTAATGTAGCCTAATGAATAGGGGTGCCAACCTCTGAGGTTCTTCTTGCAAGCCTCACGTAGTCGGGGGAATGAATTATAAGGTACGAGCCACCCTGTCCTGGGCATCTCAGTTGGTCTGGCTGAGGTTGAAGTTATAAGAATGACTTAGGCAAGCCGAGTGGCATGATGCGTTTGGCCCACCGCCCTCCGTCAATGGCCTTATCCAGAGGTTTTTTGAAAAGCAGGTAATCAATAAAGGAGAATATTTGTAGCTCGGGGTCCTTGGTGCCCTCTGAGCTTGCTTGTTTTCTTGCAGTCGTTTCATTGCCAAAGTAGGCAACATCATCAGTGCTAGTAAAGAGTCCGGTGCGGAGTGCAGAGTCAGTGACAGCAAACTGCACTCATTAGCATGATGATGTTACCTAGTTTGGGTATAATGAAACATTTGCAAGAAAAAAAGCTCAGAGAGCACCAAGGATTCCTCATACAGCAGTTCATTTAGTGACATTCAAAGTTCCAACAGGACTGGAAAAAAAAATGACTTAGTACCGTTTTTCATACTTACAACCATTGCAGCATCCCTGTGATCATGATCAAAATCCAGATGTTTGGCGCTTGGCATGTATTTATGACTGTTGCAGGATCCCGGGGTCAAATGATCCCTTTTGCAACCGTTTTACAAGAGAAGTCAATGGGGAAAGCCAGATTCACTTAACGACCATGTTACCAACTTAATAACGTTGGGCTCAACTGTGGTTGTTAAGTCGTGGACTCCCTGTACAGAATTGACCCCTTTAAAGGGAAGATTGAAATTATCCAGATATCCAAGACAGGAAAGAGAATTAGCAGGGACACAATCCGGTCTCCCTTTGCCCAATCCTGGTCTATTGTCATTATTGGAA
The DNA here is from genome assembly GCA_038048745.1 of Coluber constrictor foxii. Lineage (NCBI taxonomy): Eukaryota > Metazoa > Chordata > Lepidosauria > Squamata > Colubridae > Coluber > Coluber constrictor. The sequence goes on along the minus strand of CM075965.1, from coordinate 2,377,671 downwards.
AGTCAAGCGCTGCCTTTCTGCAGCATATACATTGGGTAAGAACTACCGCCAACCTATCACAGCTGGCTGGAGAATTCTGGGACTTGAAGTCCACAAGTCTTAAAGCTGCCAAGTTTGAGGATCCCTGGCCTAAAGACTCGGTTCTGCAAATTGGCCTGGAGACCCCAATGCGAGCGTTTGACTCTGGAGCTGGCTGCTAGATTGACAGCAGACTCCGCCTTCCCTCCCCTGCCCGCCACTCGCAAATCATTTTTGCTAATCATATCCGTGTATTTTGTTTTCTTTTTCCTTGTTCATTTCATGCTTCTATTATTTTACTTTCGCTTTGTTCCAATTTTCTTTTTCTTTGTTTTTTATGTTAGTGAACCGCTTAGAGTAGGTCGATGATGAGAGATAAATGGCAAATAAATATAAGAACTCGACAGGTAGACGGAAATGCCAAATCCAGTCTGAACATCTGGCTGACTGGGCCCAGAACCATAATAATAAACCTTTAGCACCATCAAACATCCAGAGCTACCTATCCCAGGTCCTTGGTAAAGACTCAATAGGTAGACAAAAATGCCAAATCCAGCCTGAATTTCTGGCTGACTGTGAGATGATCAATAACAACAACAACAATAATAATAATATACAGACATTACCTTGTTCCTAGGTCCTTGTTTAGGACTTGAACTGTTAAGTTTTTACCAGTCCCAGACTGTGAATCAAATAGATTAAATAATAGCAACAACAGTGACATTAAATAACAACAACTCCGTGTTTAGACAAAAATGTCAAACCCAATCTGAACATCTGGCATTAATCATTATCAATGATTAATAATGATAATGATAATCATCAACATCATCATCATATACAGACATTATCTCAACAGCTCTTTGGTCCTACTTTAGGACTTGAACTGTTAAGTTTGCACCAGTCCCAGACTGTGAATTAAATTCAAGATTAAATAATAACAATAATACAAGGTCCTTCCAAAGGACTTGACAAGTGGATAAAAATGCCTAGCCCAGCCTGAAATAATATCATCATCATCATCATCATCATCATCATCATCCATCTTAAGAAGGCCGATACCTAGGACGCTGGCAATAACCCGTATCAACCATTAGCACCAGTCAATGGTATTTGTGATGCATTTTTGAATGTTCAGTTGACTAAGTTTCATGTTTAATGAATAAAAGATAATAATAATAATTACAATAAATCGTATATTTTAAGAAGATACTTGATTGATACCTAGGACCCTGGCAGAAACTTGTACCAACCATTAGCACCAGTCAATAGTATTTGTGACACATTTTTAAACCTTCAGTTGACTGAGTTTCATGTTTAATGAATAAAGTAAATAAGAATAAAAATAATAAAAATAGGAAGGAATAATAGTAATTAATAATAGCAATAATAGCAATAATGATAATAACAACACTTGGGAAGTGTTCAACTAGTGATTTGGGATACGAAATCCAGCATGGTCATCTCATTTGCTGTGTATACTGTCAATAATAATAATAATAATAATAATAATAATAATAATAATAATAATAATAATAATAATAATAATAATAATAAGCAGCAGCAGCAGCAGCAGCAAGAAAAAATCACAAAGTACCGGGACTTGCAAATTGAAGTTGAGCGACTGTGGACAAAGAAATTGTGTGTTGTCCCGATTGTAATTGGAGCCCTTGGAGCAATACCCAAAGAGCTACCCCACTATTTGGAAATTCTAAATTTACTGGACTTGAACATTTTGACTCTACAAAAAACCACCTTACTCGGAACAGCTTACATCCTCCGATGATACCTTAACAGTTCCTAGGTCCTTGGTTGGGACTCGAGCTGCTGAGCTATTAACCGGCCTCAAAGGCCGTGAATCTCACTACAGTTTAAATAATAATAATAATAATAATAATAATAACAACATCCTCTGATGATACCTTAACAGTTCCTAGGTCCTTGGTTAGGACTCGAGCTGCTGAGCTACTAACCAGCCTCAAAGGCTGTGAATCTCACTACAGATTAAATAATAATAATAATAATAATAATTACATCCTCCGATGATACCTTAACAGTTCCTAGGTCCTTGGTTAGAACTTGAGCTGCTGAGCTATTAACCGGCCTCAAAGGCCGTGAATCTCACTACAGATTAAATAATAATAATAATAATAATAATATTACATCCTCCCACAATACCTTAACAGTTCCTAGGTCCTTGTTAGGACTCGAGCTGCTGAGCTATTAACCGGCCTCAAAGGCCGTGAATCTCACTACAGATTAACCAATAATAATAATAATAATAATAATAATAATAATAATAATAATAATAATAATAATAATAATAATAATAATAAATAAGAGCAGCAGCAGCAGCAGCAGCATTCCCTCCCTCCTACCCTGGCTGAGCTGAGTGGGTGTTTTGGTGCTTCTCCTCCTGAGCATCTGAAGGAGGCAAAACCAGCCAGTTTCAAAAGAAGGGCGCCAACTGCAGCTTGGGGACCCCGTACCCCAAAAAGGAGAAGTGTGGGGGAGGGGGCAATGGAGGCTGGAGGGGGAGGGGGAGGGGAAGCAGCCTCTCCCCCAGGAGGGAGGAATGGGGGGGGAGGGGAGGGCTGGCAACCCCCAAGCCCCACTCGCTCGCCCTAACCCCCACCCCACCCCCCACCCCCACCCCCCGCAAGGCCGCCTCCTCACCCACCGGAAGCGCCCCCCGCAGTGCTGGCACTGGTCGCCCACCCAGCCGGGCTGGCACTCGCACTGGCCGGTGCTGGGCTGGCAGCGTCCTCCGTTGGCGCAGGGCTTCTCGCACGCCTTGCCGTCCGCCGAGGCCGACGCCGCCAGCAGCGGCACCAGCAGCAGCAGCAGCCGCCACGGCAAGGCCGGCAGGCCCGACGACGCCCCCCGACGACGACGACGACGCCGGTCCCACCGCTCCATGGCCGGAGCCCGGCGCGGAGAACACCGCCGGGTGGCCGAAGGTAAAGGTAAAGACGACGGGGAGGAAGAAGAGAAGAAGAAGCGGCCGCTTTTTTTTCTTCTTCTTCTTTTTCCCCTCACGGCTGACTAGCCGCCTTCAGTCGCCGGACCCTCCTGAGGAAAAAGCGACCCGGAGCCGCCGCGCCGCCATCACGCACGCGCGCGCGCGTCCCCTCCCGATGACGTCACCCGTCCCTGGGCGAGCGCCCAAAAGGCGGCGAACGAGCGTCCGTTGGCCCGCGTCGGCACGGAGAGGGCTAGAGCGGCGCCGGCCGCTCTGACCGCGCCAGAAAGGCCATGGAGAGGAAGGAGGAGTGTCGGTCTCCCTGGCAACGGGCTAAGCGGGGGAGGAGGGGGGAGAGGGGAGTGGGCGTGGCCTCTCTGCCCTCTGGCTTCGCCCACCAGCAGGTGGAAATCCAACTGGTGGAGTCAGGTGGATTAAGGATTACAGTTATTCCTCGATTTAGGACCACAGTGGAGCCCGAGATTTATGTTGCGAAGTCAAACATTTATTAAGTGGGTTTTGCTCCCGTTTTAACCACATTTCTTGCCAGGGAATCGCTGCAGTTGTTAAGCGAGTCGCACGGTCGTTAACTGAATCTGGCTTCCCCTTTTGACTTCGCTTGTCAGAAGGTCGCAAAAGGGGATCACGTCTCATACACACACACACACACACAAACAACAGGGTCATAACTACAAGCCGTTTGCCGAGCGTCTGAATTTGGATCACGTGACCCCAGGGGAGGCTGCAATGGTCATTAAGGGTGGAAAACATAACTCACCTGAACGGCCACTAAACGGACTGTTGTAAGTCGAGAACTACCTGTACTAATGACTCCGTTTCCAACTCTACAGACCGTTTGGAGCACCCCGTGGCCTATCACTTACTTCTGGTTTTCGGCAAAACCGGCCCCATGGAGAACCGTGCATTCGTTTTACGGCTGTCACAAAAAAAAGAATTGTACGACTGAGAAGAGTTACAACACATGGCCATAATGGATAAGCTCCATTATGGTCGTATATCGAGGATTCCCTGTATCACATGAACTATTGTGCTAGAACTCTTTATGATTATAAAGTATAATAATAAGAGGACAAAATGTCCTGTGGCTAAGCAACGCAGGGCATCGTGCATCTTTTCCTTGTCCTTTCCTGTCTAGGTGGCCTAAATTGGTGTTTACACAATTTTAATTATAATTCTTTTTTCAAGGCAAACTCCTTCCTGCTCCGTAGCATTGAGCCGTATTAAATCACAGATGATTGAGGCATCAATCTTCTATAAAACTCCAAGAGGGACGTGGGGTACAAATGTGTGAAGTATGGGATCTGTAGCTCAAAGTGTCTACAGTGGAAGACAATTATGCAAAGTTTCTGCAAAACTCGGTGACATTCAAGTATAAAACTTCGTAGCCATACCAATAGCTCATAGACTTATATATCGCCTCATAGTGCTTTTACAGCTCTTTCTAAGCAGTTTATAAAGTCAACCTCTTGCCCCCAACAATATGGTCTGTGTTTTACCGACCTCAGAAGGATGGAAACTTTGAGCCGGTTAGGATCGAACTGCTGGCAGTCGGCAGAATTAGCCTGCAATACTTCATTCTAACCACTGAGCCACCAGGAAGGAGAATGAGAAAGAGAATTAAGAGAGGAAGGAAGAAAGGAAGGGAAGGGAAGGGAAGGGAAGGGAAGGGAAGGGAAGGGAAGGGAAGGGAAGGGAGGGAGGGAGGGAGGGAGGGAGGGAGGGAGGGAGGAAGGAAGGAAGGAAGGAAGGAAGGAAGGACGGAAGGAAGGAAGGAAGGAAGGAAGGAAGAGATATACTGCTTCATAGGGCTTCATAGCCCTCTCTAAGTGGTTTCCAGTCAACCTTTGGCCCCGAACAATCTAGGTCCTCGTTTTACCAACCTTGGAAGGCTGAGTCCACCTTGAGCCAGTAAGGATCGAACTGCTGGCAGTTGGCAAAATTAGCCTGCAATATTGCATTCTAACCACTGAGCCACCAGGAAGGAGAATGAAGGGAAGAGAGGAAGGAAGGGGTATACTGCTTCACAGCCTTCTCAATGGAGTTTCTAGTCAGCATTTTGCCCCTAACAATCTGGGTCCTCGTTTTACCAATCTCGGAAGGCTGGAAGTTCTGAGTCCACCTTGAGTAGAGTCGCTGACGAGAAGCAATCAAGGAAACACAGCCTCTACCTAGGCAACTTTAAGCTAATACGTTGACTTTCAGAATTGGAGCCCAGGTGGCTGGGGAATTCTGGGGGTTGAAGTCTACCCATTTTAAAATTGCTCCAATGGAGAAACGCCCTTATAGAATGCCTGTAGTAATTGAAAGCCAGCATTTCAAGAACATCTGTACGTTGCTTTGTTTAACAATCGCTGCACTGTCACTCAAGCTGCACTTAGGTCAAGCCAGCAAGTGTCTAAATGGCTAAAGGTGCCAGTTTCCTAACAGATCTTGATGGCAGAATGGAGGTTCAATTTAATGTTCACCCGTTGCACAGGTGAGTTTACGCAGGAGAGGCCGTTTGGGAAAACCAGTGTTGAGTTTCCTTTGCTAAGATTCCCCCACACGGGGGCACATGTGATGCTCTAGAACCGTGATGGCAAACTATGGTGGGTGACACGCAGAGCCATATCGGTGGGCATGCGAGCTCAGCTCTGGTGCACAAGTGTGCGTCAGCCAGCTGATGTTTGGGCCTTTTAAGCCCACTGGAAGTCAGCAAACAGGCATTTCTGGCCTCTGGGATGGTGGGGAAGGCCGTTTTCACCCTCCCCAGGCTCCTAGAAAGGCTCTAGAGCCTGGAGAGAGTGAAAAACAGCTCTACCAGGCTATCACCTACCAAAAGCGTGGGAAGTGTGGGTGGGTCACGCAGACATGCATGGGGGTGGGCATGCACGTATGTGACATCCCTGCGCTCCCTCCGCTTTTGGCACGCGATGGCAAAAAGATTCACTGCTCTAGAACAGTGACGGCGAACGTTTTCAGCACCAAGTGTCGAAAAGGGAACAATTGGTGCGCGCACTCGTCAGGGGCGCGACCAGGAAGAGGTTCTGCCCAGGGCCAAGCACATGCCGGATAATTTTCGGCACACACATGCGCACCGGCAAGCTTGTCTTCTGGTTATTGCCGCGCATGTGCATGCACCGATCAGCTAGCCAGCGCACATACTCGCTGCCAGAAAACGACCGATTCTTCCGGTTACCAGCACTGCCGCACACACACAGGCCAGCTGATTGTCACATGAGCGCCATAAACCTGGAAGGGGAACGGGCAACGCCATACATGCCAGGCGACCTTCAAGCCCTCATGCCATAGTTTCGCCATCACGCCTCTAGAAGTCCTTTTGGTTAATTTTTTTTTTTAATTAGAGGTTTATAATCCTTTTATTAAAAATTAAAGGTGTATGATTCTTTTTCTCTCTCGTTCACCATGAAGGATAAGGAATAACCGATTCAGCTTCCAGGCAGGCTATGGATAGTCTTTGATTCACCACGATTTGTTCAGTGACCATTTGAAGTTACAAGAGGACTGGAAAAAAAAAATGATTTGCGACTGTGTTTCACGCTTACGACCGTTGCGGCATCCCCGTGGTCCCTGATCAAACTTCAGATGCTAGGAAATGACTCATACTTATGACGGCCGCAGTGTCCCGGAATCACATGATTCCCCTTTTGCAACCTTCTGACAAGCGAAGTCTAGGGGGGGGAGACTGTGGTGGGATCCTACCATGTAACAAGCGGTTCGGTGATCGCACGCTTTGTACACGCCTGCACCACACGCATGCTATGCACGCGTGCGCAATTGAACGAAAAGCCATTTTAAAATTGCCAAAGTTGAGAAGCATTCATCTAAACCAGAGGTCTTCAAACTTGGCCGCTTTAAGATTGGTGGACTTCAACTCCCAGAATTCTCCAGCCATGCTGGCTGGAGAATTCTGGGAGTTGAAGTCCACCAGTCTTAAAGCGGCCACGTTTGAAGACCTCTGATCTAAACCGTCAACAACTCCCTTCAGGAATCTAAGAAGCCATTTATTTGGCTCTGCAGATTGTAAACTCTAAATTTAGAGTAAACTGATACCCCTTCTCCTGTTTTGCCCGTTTTGGACACGGGGAAGTATTATTCCCGCATCCTTTCTTTCCACTCCCAAAATACAAAATCAATATCTACCTTCCTGCAATTTCAATCACAAGAAACGGCTGTTTGACATTCCAAAGTCTATAAAGACTTTTTTTTTAATTGGGTTCAAATTCCAGTTTTTATTAATCAGAAATAGTGGCAGCTTCAGGTAGTCCTCGGTTTACGACCACAGCTGAGCCCAGAATTTAAGCTGCGAAGTGAGATATTTGTTAAGTGAGTTTTTGTCCCGTTTTACGGCTCGTCTTGCCACCGTTCTTAAGTGAATCCCTGTGGTGGTTAAATTAGTCAGACGGTTGCCACCACTGTGGCAAGAGAGGTCATAAAACGGGGCAAAGCCTGCTTAACCACTGTCACGCTTAGCAACGGAAATTTGGATCTCGGTCGCTATGGGGCCCACCGCCACTTTATTTTGAACTGATTGAAGCTTCCGAATGTTTTTTCAAGGGCAGACCCAGGCTGAGCGCATCGTGGTTGTCCATGCCGCCCCCTTCGAATTCTGCCGGTAGGAATGTGCAAATCTCCGCCTCTGCGGGAGCTTCAGGTCCTCTGTCCTGTGGCTGGTAATACCGAAACTCGAGTCACCTTGTGGCGCAATCAAGCTTGCCCTCGAACCGTGCGAAGGTTGGACAAAGTACATTTCATGCTGCCTGCAGATGTCCAGAAAGATTAACTCGGCTTAAGGAAGGCAGGGCTTGGTGGCACAGAGAGAGAGGGAGAGGGAGAGGGAGGGAAGGAGGGAGGGAGGGAGAGAGAGAGAGAGGGAGGGAGAGAGGGGGGAGGGAGGGAGGAAGAGAGGGAAGGAGGGAAGGAGGAAGAGAGGGACAGAGAGGGAGGGAGAGAAGGAGGGAGGAAGAGTGAGAGGGAAAGGGAGGGAGGGATGGGGAGAGGGAGGGAGGGAAGGAGGGAGGGAGGGAGAGAAGGAGGGAGGAAGAGCGAGAGGGAAAGAGAGGGAGGGAGGGAGGGACGGGGAGAGGGAGGAAGAGAGGGAAGGAGGGAAGGAGGAAGAGAGGGACAGAGAGGGAGGGAGAGAAGGAGGGAGGAAGAGTGAGAGGGAAAGGGAGGGAGGGATGGGGAGAGGGAGGGAGGGAAGGAGGGAGGGAGGGAGAGAAGGAGGGAGGAAGAGCGAGAGGGAAAGAGAGGGAGGGACGGGGAGAGGGAGGAAGAGAGGGAGGGAGGGAAGGAGGAAGAGAGGGACAGAGAGGGAGGGAGAGAAGGAGGGAGGGAGAGGGAGAGGGAAAGGGAGGGAGGGATGGGGAGAGGGAGGAAGAGAGGGAGGGAGGAAAGGAGGAGGAGGGAGGGAGAGAAGGAGGGAGGGAGGGAGAGAAGGAGGGAGGGAGAGAGAGGGAAAGAGGGAGGGAGGGATGGGGAGAGGGAGGAAGAGAGGGAGGGAGGGAAGGAGGAGGAAGAGAGGGACAGAGAGGGAGGGAGGAAGAGAGAAAGGGAAAGAGAGAGAGGGAAGGAGGGAGGGAGAGAAAGAGATCTCTTACAAGGTTGTTTTTTTCGCCCCACTCTTTAGTTCCAGAAGCTAAGATGACGTTGTAAATTACAAGAAGCTGCCCCACTGGAAGGGGAAAAAAACCGTTGTTAGGTATAACCCGGTTTTGTCGGTTTGCTTGTCAGTGTCTTAGGCTTAAGGCTCAGAGTAACTTTATTGTCACATTGAGCGTACACCGATCGGCATACATACATTAAAATTAAATGTCATTGCCTACGGCTCTCAAAGGGTCACCACCTCCAATAGACACTGCATACACCTGATAAAATAAAACAGTAAATAAATACAAAATTATGTATATATGTAGCATATGTATACAGTTGTGCCCCAAATTGTGGGAACCTTTTGGGAAAAGTGTATTTTTGAGGTTTGATGGCTAATAACACCACTTTTTGGAGGGAGTTTCAAGAGAATCCTATTCCACTGCTGGAATGGCCTGGGAATAACCCAGACTTTCACCCAATGGAAAATCTATAGAGCCGATTAAAGGAACTTGTTAATCAGAAGCCACCCAGCAATAAAACCCAGTTAATAGAAGTGATCATTCAATCTTGATTTCACATTATAAACATTATAAAAGACTTGGTTCACTCCGTGGGAAGACGTTGTAAAGCCATAATTCATGCTAAAGGTTACCCAACGAAGTATAGACTGACATGGTGATCATTTTTATGTATCTCGTTTTTTTCTACGTTTCCCTTTTCTTCTTTATGCTGTAACTGCTATTTTAATAGCAAATCCTTCATGAAAGTTACTGCATTACATTCTTGATTAAATGATCTTTCCATTGATATATAATTTTATGGTACTACGCCCAAAATAAAGAGCTGTTATTTGCTAGTTTTAGAAAATGAACTCTTCCCAAAAAGTTTCTACAATTTGGGCCGCTACTGTATGTTGTGACTGTTCAAAGTTACAATGTCACTGGAAAAAAGTGACCACGGACCGTGGTCATAGGATCAGAATTCAGATGCTTGGCCACTGACTCGTATTTATGACGGTCGCAGTGTCCCTGGGTCACGCAACAAGCAAAGTCAAGAGGGAAGGCAGATTCACTTCAACCATGTTACTAAATGAACAAATGGAGTGATTCACTTAACGGCTGAGACAAGAAGGGTCGTAAAACGGGGCAAAACTCTCTTCACAAATGTTATCACTTAGCCACGCAAACGCTAGGCTCCATTATGGTCGTAAATCAAGGGCTACCAGTCTAATTTTTGTCTATTTTGAGTAGAGAAATGTCAGTGTGCCCTGTGACAGTGACCGGATTCCAATGCGACCTTTCCCAAAACTTGTCCTTCATCCACGTTCAGCTACAGATAGTCCTCGACTTACGACCATAATTGAGCCCAAAATTTCTATTGCTAGGCAAGACAGTTGTGCGGTGAGTTTTGCCCCGTTTTACAACCTTTCTTGCCACAGATGTTAAGCGAATCCCTGCCATTGTTAAGTTAGTCACCCGGTTGTTAAGTGAATCTGGCTTTCCCCTTTGACTTTGCTCGTCAGAAGGTCGCATGACCCCGGAACACTGCGACCGTCATAAATACGAGCCAGTCGGCAAGCATATGCTAGGGATCGTAAGTGTGAAAAATGGTGATACGTCCCATTTTTTTCAGTGCCGTTGTCACTTTGAAAAGTCAGTAAATGAACATTCGTAAGTCAAGAACTACCGTATTGCTTCTATCCTTTTCAGCTTACAGTTCTTCCCTTGTTTCTAAGAAGCGGGTGGGGAGATCTACCCATCCTTATAAAAATCAATTAACCAGGCCTTTCTTTTTCCCAGGAAAACTCATGTCGTCTTCAGACTTCAGAAAGAAGTTTGTGCATCTCCTTCTACCAGTCTCCTTCATTCCTGGCACTCTGAGGCTGGCGCTGCCCCAACAGCGTCCTCACGAGCTCTGTGTTTGCAAGGATCCTTGATTAAATCCGATCGAGTCTCGGTGTCTGCATTTACACGCAATGCTCAGCCTGGGGACTCCCCATCCGCAGTCTTCACAGTTCGGTTATTGTCTGCACAGCAAGACAATGGGCAAATTGTCAAACTAAGGGTGCGCGGTTGAATGGATCACTCAGCTTTGTAGAAAGCTGCACGTTTAAGCTGCACGATCACTTCTCAGTTGTGGTCACAGATGAAGAGGGTGATAAGACAAGGCCCTGTCCCCCACGTTGATCTCTGCGGCAAGAGGCTGCTGTATTTAACCAAATCGGGCAGAAGCCAGTTGCGTGCTGCAGCTGCCTAAAAAGCCAAGACAATCCTAGGCTGCATAAACAGAGGGATAGAATTAAGATCATATCACTTTATAAGGCTACACTTGGAATATTGCATCCAGTTTTGGTTGCCACGATGTAAAAATGATGTTGAGACTCTTTCTAGAGTGCAGAGAAGAGCAACAAAGAAGATTAGGGGACTGGAGGCTAAAACATATGAAGGACGGTTGCAGGAACTGGGTATGTCTAGTTTAATGAAAAGAAGGACTAGGGGAGATAGGATAGCAGTCTTCCAATATCTCAGGGGCTGCCCCGAAGAAGAGGGAGTCAAGCTATTCTCCAAAGCACCTGAGGGCAGGACAAGAAGCAACGGATGGAAACTCATCAAGAGAACCAACCTAGAACTTAGGAGGAATTTCCTAAAGAGAGGACAAAGAACCAGTGGAATAGCTTGTCACCAGAAGTTGTGGGTGCTCCATCATTGGAGTTTTTTTAAGAGGAGATTGGACTCCCATTTGTCTGGAATGCTACAGGGTCTCCTGCTTTAGGAGGGGGTTGGACTAGAAGACCTCCAAGGTCCCTTCCGACTCTTGTCATTCTGTTGTTAAACCAGGTTGGGCAGCTCACCCGGAGGCCGCTTTCCAAACGGTGCCTGAGACAGAAGTTTGTTAACATGTTCAGTTTGCTTTTCCAGATGTCGTCCTTGAGACCAGCAGCCATTTCTGAAGCAGAAGCAAGGCTCAGATGTCGTCTGCGAGCTTTAGAGAGAGCGCTGCTTCACGCTGCCTTAGCTTGTGGTGTGAACCACAATTATGTGGTTATGACCGACTGAAGAGATGACCATGGATAAGGAAGGCATGGCTCAGCACAAGTGGGCGATCCATGGAGGTAGTTTGATGACTCCAGAAACTGCAGGGTATTTCACTGTAATCATATCCATAGAAAGGGGGGAGGAGGGCAAAGGGTTTTGGCCCTTTGCGGTGGGGTCAGTAAGGCAGTGGTGAAATCCTATTTTTTTTTCTACCGGTTCTATGGGCGTGGCTTGGTGGGCGTGGCAGGGGAAGGATACTGCAAAATCTCCATTTCCACCCACTCTGGGGCCAGCCAGAGATGGCATTTGCCGGTTCTCCGAACTACTCAAAATTTCCACTACCGGTTCGCCAGAACCTGTAAGAACCTGCTGGATTTCACCCCTGCTTTTGAGGGTGTAATGACAACATGATTCCCTTTTTAAAAAATTTTAATCTCCTGTTTTGTCCTTATTTCTGGAGATAAACATAAAGGCGAAACGTCACAATGAAAAACACTGGCGATTTGCTATTCAAATTCGGGAGCTGTCAGGACTTCAAAAGAAGGGAGGGGAGGGAGACCACAGCCTACGCATAGGTTGACCGCACCTGGTGTACAATGCCCTATGAAACCAACTATGGAAATTCTACAACCAGAAGATTGATTTTTAAATTTATATGGCTGCCAACCTCACTTTTGGTGACTTGGGGCAGTTTACAAAGATAAAAACCCCAGTACAAAAACCAGTAATCTCCCACCTGCCTGGTGACAACCACTTGATGAGCTCTGTGTCACGCCGAGGTGCCCAGCCCTGTTGGCAGAATCACATCTTCAGATCTTTTGAAAGAACCTCATGGTGGAGGCCAATTTTATCTCCGCAGGGATGATGTTCCACAGGGAGGGAGCCACGCAGAGAAGGCCCTTCTTCTGGGTCCCAGCAGATGGATCTTTTTAAGAGGGTTACACCCGTAACATCCCACGGCTCCCCACTCTGGTGGATGGGGTAGGTGTGACGTGGAAAAGATGGTCCTTTAAATAATGATTGCCGTCTTCTATTCCAGCACTACTGGATCTCAAATTACAAGAAGTCCTTGACTTATGATCACAACGGAGCACCAAATTTCCATGGCTAAGCAAGACAAGTGAATTTTGCTCCACTTTATGACCTTCCTTGCCGCAGTTTTTAAGTGAGTCACTGCAGTTGTTAAGGTAGGAACACGGTCGTTAAGTGAATCTGGCTTCCCCATTGAGTTTGCTTGTCGGAAGTTCGCAAAAGGGGATCATGTGACCCCAGGACGCTGCGACCATCATAAATATGAGTCAGTTGCCAAGTGTGTGAATTCTGGTCACGTGACCATGGGGATGCTGCAATGGTCGTAAGTGTGAAAAATGGTCATGTCACTTTTTCCAGTGATGTTGTAATTTTGAACAGTTACTAAATGAATTTTTGTAAATGGAGGATTTCTTGTACTAACGTCCGGCTTTCTAATGATCTGAACCAGAAACATGGAGCGGATAAAAGGGATGATAGGAGGCTCAAAACAAACCGCAAGAAAGACATGTTGTGATTCTTCCAAATAGATCTCTTTATTGTTCTTCACTTACCAACAGAATCTTGCCAGATTCAAGCATGCTAACATTCTTATGAAGCATATACTCTGGGAACTATTGAGGAGGAGCAGTCTTCATCCTCTTTCTCCCACACCAACTAGCTGAGTTGTCTCTCTTGCTCCTCGGGAATGCAGCCCCTCCCTCCAGGGAATCCAGGTGACATTCCTCCACAGATGTTGAGAATCAGATTAATGGTTAAAATAAACTGAATTAAAGGTGCTTTTGCAACCCCAAGACTTGAGGGGTGAGATTCACTACCTTCCTTTTACTCCTTTGAGCCCTTTCTGCTTCATTTAGAGTAGGGGTAGCCTAATCTAAATTTAATTTTAATTTAGATTAGGGGTAGCAGTGGCTCAGTGGCTAAAATGCTGAGCTCGTCGATCGAAAGGTCGGCAGTTCAGTGGTTCGAATCCCCAGTGCCATGTAACGGGCTGAGCTCCCATGACTTGTCCCAGCTTCTGCCAATTTAGCAGTTCAAAAACACGTAAAAAATGCAAGTAGAAAAATAGGGACCACCTTTGGTGGGAAGGTAACAGCGTTCCGTGCGCCATTCACATTGAGTCATGCCAACCACATGACCGCAGAGACGTCTTCAGACAGTGTTGGCTCTTCGGCTTTGAAACGGAGATGAGCACCGCCCCCTAGAGTCAGGAACGATTAGTACCTATGTGTGAGGGGAACCTTTACCTTAAGCCAACCTTGGCCCTATGGACTTCAATTCCCAGAATTCCCCAGCCAGCTATGCTATGAGTTGAAGTCCACATATCTTCAAGTCACCAAGCTTGGACATCCCTGATTTAGATCCATCTGAAATGGGCTGAGCTTCTTTCTTGAAATATTGGAAGTGACGTTTTCCCACTCCTGAACAAGGCATAAATCCGAGCATTTTCTCATCTTCTGTTTCCTTAAGATGGTGGTTTATATTGCAGACCTCCAAAACACCCTTGAAGAAAAGCAAGCAAACCCGACAAGTCTAACTCAAACAAAGGATGTTAATTAGCAAATATTGCTTTTCAATAACTGAGAACGTGTTTATTTGCAAGTCACTTGCCTTGTTTAGCTATTATGAATGTTGAATTATAGATTATCGCCGGGCTTGTAGGTCGTACCTTGAAATAATCCATTCTTTGTCAGATCAAATAAAGGTCAAAAATGTTGAATGACTTTGAACAAAGCACTTAATGTTGGCGGTTTGCAGAAAGGAAGCAAGCTAATACTCACCAAATATGCACCTGGTTTGCAAGCCATAAATCACCAATTGTGCACCTGGTATGCAAGGCATAACTCACCAATTGTGCACCTTGTTTGAAAACCATAACTCACAATTGTGCTCCTGGTTTGCAAGCCACAACTCGCCAATTGTGCACCTGGTTTGCAAGCTATAACTTGCCAATTCTGCACCTGGTTTGCATGTAAATGGTGTCAGATCCCTCCCTTAATCTTTCGGGATTAAAAAATTGGATTAAAGATTAACACTGGTCTTTATGTTAACTTGGAAGAAAGTAAAGTTAGTCAGAGAACACACTATAGGTACTCCTCAACTTACGACCACAATTGAGCCCCAAATTTCCATTGCTAAGTGAGAGATATATTAAGTGAATGTTTGCCTCATTTGATGCCTTTCTTTCCACAGTTGTTAAGTGAATCACTGCAGTTAATAAATTAGTGACATGTTGAATCTGGCTTCCCCATTGACAATAATTGCCAGGTCGCAAAAGGGAATCCCATGACCCCCGGGATACTGCCACCGTCATATGAGCCGGTTGCCAAGTGCCTGAATTTCGATCTTGCGACCACAGGGATGCTGCAACTGTCGTTAAGTGTGAAAAATGGTCCCACGTCACTTTTCTCAGTGCCGATGTAAACTCAAAAAGGTCACTAAATGAACCGTTGTAAGGACTCCTCGTACATCACTGAAATGACTCCATTCACTTCTTTTGAAAGAAAAAAATCCAGGTTCCAGTTCCAAGCTGGGAATAAAATGGAGGCTGCTTAAGAAAGGTGTTTTACTGATGAGAAGAACCAATAAAAGCATGCAGTTTTGGGACAGCTGACCAACTTGGTTTGAGGAGTACATGGATTTTTATAGGGTTCTCAGATGCTGCAGGAGATTGTACAATGTACCGTACTTTTCGGAGTATAAAACACACTTCCCCCCACCTAAAAGAGGGTGGAAATGTTGGTGTGTCTTATATATTGAATACAGCCATTTGTTGCCTCCTGAAATCCCATCCCGCGAGTCCTGTTTTTGCCAAAAACGCCCATTTTTTGGAAAAACGGGACATGCAGATAGTTTGGGAGACCTGCAGAGTGCTCCTGGGGCCGGGGAGGGTAAAAACTGCATGCGTGGAGGCCAAAAACATTTTTTTTCTTGTTTTCCTCTTCAAAATCTTAAATGCATCTTATACTCCGATGAGTCTTGCACTCCGAAAAATATGATAGTTGAGCCCTATGTTTTTTGCTATTTCCATGGTAGCGGGTTAATTCTATGATGTCCGAGTGGTCATGCATGTCCTGTCCTTAGACTTTGGGCGGGAGATGTAGATTTTAGCAGACTTTGTTTTTCTACTTTTAATTCCCTTCTAGGGAAGGCAGGCTGAAGGCAAAATTTTGTTTGTGAATAGGCCTAACTGGATTTTTTCAGTAGGGGCCCAAAAATCTCCATCTCTGAGGACTTCGGGCATCTACTGGAGGCCGTTGAGGCTGCTTTCTGCCTTTAAGAACACGTTTCTCCATTTCTCCTTTGGGGGAAATATAATATTCTGCCTCTTTCAATATTCCCTCAAAATATTTCATTTTCTGGAGGAGGACGAGGCGGCTTCCCACAGTCCTAAGTCGGTTTTCTCAGTGCCGGGGTCATTTCGGTCACTAAATGAGCCGTTGTAAATTGAGGACTGTCCGTACATCACTGAAATGTCTCCCATTCGCTTCCATTGGGACAGTTTGCTGTTTCTGGCCATGTTTAGCCCTGAGAAGCAAAAAATGAATGAATAAATAAATAAATAAATAAATAATGGATAATTTTATTCTCTTCAAAGTCCTGAGGAAAAAGAAATGAAGAAACTGAACGTGAAGAGAGGAAAAACGGCCAAGAGAAACGGTGAGGAATCTCCTCAGACCTCACATAAATTCCCTTTAAAAGCCTCGCCCCTCTTTAAGCGTGTTTGGGGGGGTCTGACTCGGGTCAAGAGGCTCGTGAGAAGATGGCAGGCCGTGGCGTCTTCTTCCCTCATATTTAGGACCTTGGAGCGCCCCCTGCAGGCCGTGAGAAGCAGCAGCGCCCTTGTCCCTCCGCGGGGCCTGCCTGGCGCTGTGACGGGAGGGGCGGGCCGTACCAAAGGAACAGCAGCTGGAGGGAAGGACAAAGGGGAGAGAAGAGCGAAATACACCGCCCCCGGAGGGCGGATCTATCTGCCTCCCTCCTTTCTCCCCCCCTCCCTTGGCCGAAGGACACCCCCGCCCGCCGCCAAGATGGTACGGCCCAGGAGCAGCTGTTCGCAGGGGGGGAAAAAAGTGAGAAAATGGGAGAGGGAGAAAACGTTTCCTTGGCAACCGGCCACGCCCCTTAGCGACCGCCCTGCCGGACGCGGAGAAAGCAGGCGGCCCATAGCAACGCCTCTCTTTCCCCAAGCGGCGCCCTCCGCCCTTGTGGGACTCCCAGGCCCATCCTCCCCTTCCCTGCCTTTGCAAGACTACAGCCTCCAGGATTCCCAGCCAGAAGGAATTTTCCCAGAAGGAAGATTTAGAACAGGTTTAGAGCAGCCCCTGAGGAGAGTTGCAAAGAAGATGCTAAGGAGCCGGGTGCGAAGTCTGCAGGAAGGAAGGAAGGAAGGAAGGAAGACGGGCAGCTGCCTCTCAGGAGTGATATCATCACTCAGTTTTTTGCAACCTGAAAGGTGGCTGGACTTCCGTTCCCAGAATTCCCCAGCCAGCATGCTAGCCAGGGGATTCTGGGAGTTGAAGTCCAGGCATCTTAAAATGGCCAAGATTGAAAAATATTCTTTTAAGCATAATCTGATTTTAATCCCTCCTGCATATGATCTTTCTCGTTAATTTATATTTTAATGATTTGATTGTTTTAATTCTAATTTAATGGGAGTGGGGGTTGTGAGTCACCCAGGGTCACGTATGCGAGATGGGCAGCTATAATATAAACCTTTTTTCTTTGATTTATTTTCCTTTTTTCCCCCCTTTCAGTTACAAACTTTTGACATTTCTGACTGAGACACCAAAGGACAAATTTAATCTACACAATTTCTATTTCTAGTTTCTAAGAGGTGTTTAAAGAAATACTTGGATGTTTTCACACATGCAAATGCACCCTAAAGCTTAATGTCTGACGGGATGAACCAGGTTCTGTCAAGGTTTGCTCTCAGTGCGTTTCCCCCCTTTAAACAAAAGAAACAAACTTTGTAATTTTCTGGAGCTGAAAACCCCAATAAACCACTTAAGGCTTGAAAAATGATCATCACCCGGGATCTATTTCCAAGGGTGACCCAGAGGCCAGCTTGCAATTTCTTGCCAGGGAAAGTGTGGGCGGGAAATCGCCTACTGTTTCTGCAGGATATAAATTGTTTGATAAAATTGGAAACAGCCGCATAAATCAACTGTCTCCTGCAGCTGAAAACCCTGGAAATCACCTGGAAAATCACCTGTCCCAGGAAAGGAAGCCCCAAACAGCCATATTCAGATGAGGGGGGGAGGGAGGGAGGGGACAGAGAGGGAGAGAGACAGAGAGAGAAGGAAGGAAGGAAGGAAGGAAGGAAGGAAGGAAGGAAGGAAGGAGGAGAAGAAAGAAAGATGGAGAGAGTTAGGAAGGAGAAAGAGACTGGGAGGGAGGGAGGGGGGAAGGGAAGGAAGGAAGGAAAGGAGAGAGAAAAAAGAAAAAAGGGAGGGAGGAGACAGGGATAGGGGGAGAGAGAGAGAAAGAAGGAAAGGAAAAAGAATGAAAGATGGAGAGACTTAGGAAGGAGAAAGAGTGGGAGGGAGGGAGGGAGGGAGGGAGGAAGGGGACAGTGGGAAAGGGGGAGAGAGAGAGACAGAGAAAGAAAGAAAGAAAAAAGGAAAGGATAAATCTGGGATTTATCCAACGGTTGTAACTAGTATATGCAATGGGACTGAATGCTGCAATTTGCATCATTTAGGCACATCATATAATTTACACTTATGAGATGATGTCATAATGGATGTGACATCATCATGGCGTCATCAAGGATTCCCAGAGGTCAACATCCACGAATTAGCCCCGTATTGGAACCCAACAAACTGTGGTTTGTTCTTCCAAATTTGGTTCAGCAATGCAGGCAAGTCCTCCACTAAGGACCACCGTTGAGCCCCAAATTTCTGTTACTAAGTGAGACATGTCCTAAATGAGTTTTGCCCAGTGGTGAAATCCCAATTTTTTTACTACTGGTTCTGTGGGTGTGGCTTGATGGGCGTGGCTTGATGGGCGTGGCAAGGGAAGGTTACTGAAAAAACCCCATTTCCTCCCAATTAGCCGGGACTTGGGAGGCAGAGAATAAATGGGGGCGGGGCCAACGGTCCTAAATATGAAAAATGGTCCTAAGTCACTTTTATTCAGTGCCATTGTAAATTTGAACGGTCATTAAATGAATTGTCATAAGTCGAGGACTGCCTGTATGGGAATCCAGTGTCTATTCTGAATAGGGGGGGGGGGGAATCCCATTGCAGAGGCTTCACGCTGCGATCTCCATTGAGGCAGCACGCTGGATATGAATTTGTGACTTAAGAAGATTTTAAATGAAATTGGAAAATTCTTTTCTCTCCTCTATGGAAAACACATGACTATACCTTTGCATGGACTGTGGCTCATTGGGGGGGGGGGGGGAATTTAAACAATATTTTTACTTTATTGTTTTTTACCCAGTTACATTAACATTAAACATCGAGAATCCACCTTGATGCTGGAAAAAAAAAACTGATCAAAAAACTTTCAAAAGGAGCTCCCCAGAGGCTTCTTTCTTTAAGCCGCCTGCATCAGAGAGCGACATAAACATTTTTGCTTGGAATCCTCTCTTTTAAGCCCCAAATTTTGATCTCGATGATTCAGGCCGGATCATCTCTTCAGCCTGGGCCAAAGAACCCCTCTTTCTCTAGGAAGATGCAAATAAAACCCCGGCCTTGTTCAGCTCAGCCCAGCCCAGCAGCCCTTCTTCTGGAGGCTGCTTTCCCAAGGCAGGAGATTATCCTTGTAGCTTCAACAACCTACTCAACAGGCGTTGTTCTCCGGGAGACAAAGCTTGGGGGGAAACAGAGAAAGGGAGGCAGAGAAATAGATGCTTTCCTCCTGCAAAACAGAAGGTCAAGCAAAGCGATTATCTTCCCTCCCAGAGAAGCTCGGCCGGGAACTGGGCTGAGATCATGGATAAAAACTGCCCGCCTTGTCTCCCGAAATAAAAAATCGTAGCTCATTTGTCATCCGGCTTTTGGGGAGAGAATTTGTACAGAAGGGAGACTTGGAAACAGGCCTTCTCGGGGGGAACGGGATGAGGCAGCGAAGGGGGGAAACATTTTGGAGAATTTGAGGGCAGTAAAAGCAGCTTCCTTGCTTAGTAATGCAAATTCTGGTCCCAACTGACATCGTAAGTCAGGGACCACCTGTAAATTCCTTTTGTGTCCAGTTGGACTTGGCCAATAAATAACTCTATTCTGATTCTATTCCATTCCATTCCATTCCATATTTTCTATTCTATTCTATTCTATTCTATTCTATTCTATTCTATTCTATTCTATTCTATTCTATTCCATTCCATTCCATTCCATTCCATTCCATTCCATTCCATTCCATTCCATTCCATTCCATATTCTGTTCTATCCTATCCTATCCTATCCCATCCCATTGTCTATTGAGAATTCGAGGGAAATAAAACCAGCCTCCTTGCTTAGTAATGGAAATTCTGGTCCCAACTGAGGTCATAAGTCAAGGACCACCTGTAAAATGTTCTGTGGGAATTAGCTTCATTTTATTGATACGTGCTTAACAGAAAGAAGTGTGTGCGTGTGTGTGTGTTTGCATGGTTGTACATTTGCACAGATTTTTCTGTGCAAAAAATCCTTGAAGCACGAAAATTCCATCCAAGTTGCAATTGGGTTGATTTGATTTAGCCCACAACCCTTAGTGCAGCCAGGGCTTCTGCAAAAGGTGCAATTTGTTCTTTCAACACAAGGAGGCAGTAGAAGCACAAGAAACTCACCACTATCTAAGACGCAATTGGGACAGTCCTGGCCAGGGGTGGAATCCAGCAGATTCTGATAGGTTCTGGAGAACCGGTAGCGGAAATTTTGAGTAGTTCAGAAAACCGGCAAATACCACCGCTGGAGATTTTGCAATATCCTTCCCCCAGGAGTGGGGAGGGAATGGGGATTTTGCAATATCCACCCCCCAGGAGTGGGGTGGGAATGGGGATTTTGCAGTATCCTTCCCCCAGGAGTGGGGTGGGAATGGGGATTTTGCAGTATCCTTCCTCCAGGAGTGGGGTGGGAATGGGGATTTTGCAATATCCTTCCCCCAGGAGTGGGGAGGGAATGGGGATTTTGCAATATCCATCCCCCAGGAGTGGGGTGGGAATGGGGATTTTGCAGTATCCTTCCCCCAGGAGTGGGGTGGGAATGGGGATTTTGCAGTATCCTTCCTCCAGGAGTGGGGTGGGAATGGGGATTTTGCAGTATCCTTCTCCCAGGAGTGGGGAGGGAATGGGGATTTTGCAGTATCCTTCCCCTGGAGTGGGGTGGGAATGGAGATTTTGCAGTATCCTTCCCCCAGGAGTGGGGAGGGAATGGGGATTTTGCGGTATCCTTCCCCCAGGAGTGGGGTGGGAATGGGGATTTTGCAGTATCCTTCCTTCAGGAGTGGGGTGGGAATGGGGATTTTGCAGTATCCTTCCCCTGGAGTGGCGTGCGAATGGGGATTTTGCAGTATCCTTCCCCCAGGAGTGGGGAGGGAATGGGGATTTTGGAATATCCTTCCCCTGGAGTGGGGTGGAAATGGGGATTTTGCAGTATCCTTCCCCCCAGGAGTGGGGTGGGAATGGGGATTTTGCAGTATCCTTCCCCCAGGAGTGGGGAGGGAATGGGGATTTTGCAGTATCCTTCCCCTGGAGTGGGGTGGGAATGGGGATTTTGCAGTATCCTTCCCCCAGGAGTAGAATAGAATAGAATAGAATAGAATAGAATAGAATAGAGTAGAATAGAATAGAATAGAATAGAAAATATGGAATGGAATGGAATAGAATAGAATAGAATAGAATAGAATAGAATAGAGTAGAGTAGAGTAGAGTAGAGTAGAGTAGAGTAGAGTAGAGTAGAGTAGGGTAGAGTAGAATAGAATAGAATAGAATAGAATAGAATAGAATAGAATAGAATAGAATAGAATAGAATAGAATAGAAAATATGGAATGGAATGGAATAGAATAGAATAGAATAGAATAGAATAGAATAGAATAGAATAGAATAGAATAGAATAGAATAGAATAGAAAATATGGAATGGAATGGAATGGAATGGAATGGAATGGAATGGAATAGAATAGAATAGAATAGAATAGAATAGAATAGAATAGAATAGAATAGAATAGAATAATAGAATAGAATAGAATAGAATAGAATAGAATAGAATAGAATAGAATAGAATAGAATAGAATAGAATAGAATAGAAAATATGGAATGGAATGAAATGGAATGGAATGGAATGGAATGGAATGGAATGGAATAGAATAGAATAGAATAGAATAGAATAGAATAGAATAGAATAGAATAGAATAGAATAGAATAGAATAGATGGAATGGAATGGAATGGAATGGAATGGAATGGAATGGAATAGAATAGAATAGAATAGAATAGAATAGAATAGAATAGAATAGAATAGAATAGAATAGAATAGAATAGAATAGAATAGATGGAATGGAATGGAATGGAATGGAATGGAATGGAATGGAATAGAATAGAATAGAATAGAATAGAATAGAATAGAATAGAATAGAATAGAATAGAATAGAATAGAATAGATGGAATGGAATGGAATGGAATGGAATGGAATGGAATAGAATAGAATAGAATAGAATAGAATAGAATAGAATAGAATAGAATAGAATAGAATAGAATAGAATAGAATAGAATTATAGGAGTTGAAACAGTTGATGTCCAGGATGCGAGGGGTCTGTAGATATTTCCACAGCCCTCTTTCTGACTCGTGCATCATACAGGTCCTCCATGGAAGGCAGGTTGGTAGCCATTGTTTTTTCTGCAGTTCTAATGATCCTCTGAAGTCCAACTCTGTCTTGTTGGGTTGCAGAGCCAAACCAGACAGTTGTGGAGGTGCAGATGACAGACTCCATCATTCCTCTGTAGAACTGGATCAGCAGCTCCTGGGGCAGTTTGAGCTTCCTGAGTTGGCGCAGAACCAACATTCTTGGTTGTGCTTCTTTGATGACGTTTTTGAAGTTGGGTGTCCATTTTAGCTCTTGCGATATGGTAGAACCTAGAAATGTGAAGGTCTCGACTGTTGATACTGTGTTGTCTAGTACTGTGAGAGGTGGAAATATGGGAGGATTTCTCCTGAAGTCCACCACCATTTCTACAGTTCTGAGTGTGTTCAGTTCCAAATTGTTCCACCACGGAACAATCACGGTCCGTGGTGGAGGCTACGTGGTCCGGTAACTCCATGAGGCTAATTGTTCAACCTCCCGTCTGTATGCGGATTCATCATTGTCTCGCATTAGACCGATAAGAGTTGGAAGGAATCTTGGAGGTCTTCTAGTCCAACCCCTAGACACCAAGGAGGAGACCCTCTACATTTCAGACAAGTGGCTGTCAAGTCTCTTCTTGAAAGCCTCCAGTGATGGAGCACCCACAACTTCTGGTGGCCAGCTGTTCCACTGGTTAATTGTTCTCACTGTCAGGAAATTCCTCCTTAGTTCTAAATTGCTTCTCTCCTTGATTAGTTTCCATCCGTTGCTTCTTGTCCTGCTTTCAGATGCTTTGGAGAATAGCTTGACCCCCCTGTTCCTTGAAGTCAACGAGGAAGCCAGATTCACTTAATAACCCTGTGACTAACTTAACAACTGCAGTGATTCTCTTTTAACGCCTGTGGCAAGGAAGGTGTTAAAATGGGTCACAACTCACTTAATGGTTGTTTCACTTAGCAGCATAAATTTTGGGCTCAATTTTGGTTGCAAGTCAAGGACTACCTTGGATTTCAGGAGGAAGTCCAAACCTTCAGAGAAAACCCTGCCGGATTCATTCACACCTTGCAGCAGAGTTTGGCAACTCATTCTACAGTACAACAACACCGATTCCTGCTGCTTCTGGGCCAAAAATTAAGTCACATTACGGAGGGGAAATTTCTGACCAGCCTTACAAATCATTCAAATATTTTTTGTAACACACACACACACACATACATACCCCAGAGGCAAATAACGTGAGCAAACCATCCCAGCTCGTGCGCTCCTCTGGAGATACGGTGATCCCATCCTCCTGTTCGCTGCACCTGTTTGCCACCAGCTGGGGAGATGAACCTGCCAAAGGTGTGTTCCCTGCAGGCTGCCAACGCTCTCGCTCATTCCAAGATTGCGGGAATGTCAGTTGGCAGTGCAACAGCATGCCGGTTCCTTGCCAAAGAGCTTCCGACTCACGGGAATTATTGCTGCTCTTTTGAGCCGGAGCCAGATGCCACTCACTGTTTTTAAAAACGGATTTATTTTTTTTTATGGTTTTGGAATGTTTATAGGACTTTAAATATCTTCATAAACGACTCAGATGCGGGAATAGAAGGGGAACGTACCAAATTCGCAGTTGATACTAAGCTGGCAGGAATAGCTACCCCGTTTCCCCCAAAAGAAGACACCCCCTCATAATAATCCCCATCGGGCTTTTGAGCGCGTGGCAATAAGGCCAAGCGCTTATTTCAGGGTTCAAAAAAAAAATATAAGACGGGGTTGTGAAGTTTCTGAAAGATGCCCTAATTAATTCATGAGCCATGAGCCAAACTTCAAAAGAAATACAGTCATTTATCAGGAGCACCATTTTGGCAATATTCGGATTCACTCCCTCCTGCTCATGGCAACTTGAAAGCTTTGCAGGTTGGCAAGGGTCTTATTTTCGGGGAAATATGAGAGAGAGAGAGAGAGAGAGAGAGAGAGAGAAAGATGTATATGTATGTATGTATAGATTAGATAGATAGATAGATAAATCAATAGAGATAGATCAATAGATTGATAGATCAATAGATCGATAGAGATAGATAGATAGAGATAGATATAGATGATAGATAGATAGGTAGATAGGTAGATAGGTAGGTAGGTAGGTAGATAGATAGATAGATAGATAGATAGATAGATAGATCGATAGAGATCGATCGATCGATCGATAGATAGATAGATAGGATAGACAGACAGACAGACAGATAGAGATAGATAGATAGATAGAGATAGATAGATAGATTGATAGATCAATAGATCGATAGAGATAGATAGATAGAGATAGACATAGATGATAGATAGATAGGTAGGTAGATAGATAGATAGATCGACAGAGATAGATCGATCGATCGATCGATCGATAGATAGGATAGTCAGACAGACAGACAGATAGAGATAGATAGATAGAGATAGATAGATAGATAGAAAGATGTATATGTATGTACGTATAGATTAGATAGATAGATAGATCAATAGAGATAGATCGATAGATTGATAGATCAATAGATCAATAGATAGATAGAGATAGATATAGATAGATAGATAGATAGATAGATAGATAGATAGATAGATAGATAGATAGATAGATAGATAGATAGATAGATAGGATAGACAGACAGACAGACAGACAGACAGAGATAGATAGATAGATAGATAGATAGATAGATAGATAGATAGGTAGGTAGGTAGGTAGGTAGATAGATAAATAGATCGACAGAGGTAGATCGATCGATAGATAGATAGATAGATAGATAGATAGATAGATAGATAGACAGACAGAGATAGATAGATAGATAGATAGATAGATAGATAGATAGATAGGTAGGTAGGTAGATAGATAAATAGATCGACAGAGATAGATAGATAGATAGATAGATAGATAGATAGATAGATAGATAGATACCCTGTTTCCCCCAAAATAAGACATTCCCCTGATAATAAGCCCAATTGGGCTTTTGAGCGCATAGCAATAAGACCAAGTGCTTATTTCAGGATTCAAAAAAAATATAAGGCAGGGTCTTATTTTTTGGGAAACATGGTAACACCCTAGAGGATAGGCTCAAGATCCAGATGGATCTTGACAGACTTGAACCCTGGGCCCTATCTAACAAAACGAAATTCAACGTAGAGAAAAGCAAAGTCTTACACTTAGGCAAGAAAACCCAAAAGTAGACATGTCGACTGGGTGAAACCAGGCGTAATAGCAGGAACTGTGAGAGGGAGCTTGGAGTCTTAGTGGACAATCAGCTAAATAGGAGCCGGACGTGTTCAGCGGCAGCCGAAAGAGCCAATGCAATCCTAAACTGCATTAACAGAGAGATACAATCAAGATCAAACGAGGTACTAATACCACTCTATAAAGCCTTAGTAAGGCCACACTTAGAGTCCTGCATCCAGTTTTGGTCACCACACTTTAAAAAAGATGTGGAGACTCTAGAAAAAGTGCAGAGAAGAGCAACCAGGATGTAGAGGGGACTGGAGGCTAAAACATACGATGAACAGTTGCAGGAACTGGGCCTGGCTAGTCTAGTGAAGAGAAGAGAAGAGAAGGACTAGGGGAGACAGGAGAGCATCTTCCAATATTTGAGGGGCTGCCACAGAGAGGAGGAAGGGGATCAAACTATTCTCCAAAGCACCCGAAGGCCAGACAAGGAATAATGGATGGAAACTGATCAAGGAGAGATTCCACCTGGAAATAAATGAGAAATTTTCTGACAGTGAGAACCATCAACCTATGGAACTGAAGTTGCCTTCGGAAGTTGTGGGAGCTTCCTCACCACTTGAGACTTTCAAGAAGAGACTGGACTGCCCTCTGTCAGAAATGGGGTAGGGTTTCCTGCTTGGGTGGGAGGTTGGACTAGATGACCTCCAAGGTCCCTTCCGACTCTGTTAATCTGTCATCTATAATCTGTAAATGCAGCGTCTGTTTCTGAATTCAGACGTTTTTGTCTGAAATGGCAGAGGGTCTCCTACTTGAACAAGGGGTCGGACTAGAAAAGCGACTCCCCAGTCTTTTGGGCATCAGGACCAGTTCCATGGAAAGAGAGGCCGAGGTTTCACGTGCTGCCTGCATCCCGGGAATGGGGCTTCGTTTGTTTGCATAGCCCGGTTTTTGGCTGTGACCCGGTGTCGATCTACGGCCCACGGTTGGGGACCCCTGGACTAAGAAGACCTCCAAGGTCTCTTACAACTCGGATGATGATGATGATGGTACAATTGTCAGCCACTGTTGAAAGGACTGTGTTGTAAGCAGGAGATGGGTGGTATCTCTCTCCCTCGGTTAAGAGAGGGCTGTTCAATTTTGACCTAGATGGCCGCTTTCTCCCCTCTTTCAATCCAGCGGTCCTTTCTGTCCAAAATGTGGACTTTGCTGTCTTCAAAAGAGCGGCCTTTGTCTTTCAAATGCAGGTGGACTGCTAAATTTCGTCCTGATGGGTTTGGTCTCCTATGTTGCGCCACGCGTTTGTGAAGTGGTTGTTTTGTTTCCCCAATGTACAGGACTGCATTTGGCTCACTGGATTAAACTGCATATACCCATGTTGCTCAGTTTATATCTGGGTGTTTTATCTTTGGGGTGGACAAACTTTTGCCTTAGTGTATTCTTGGATTTCATCCTAGTTATGTTCACTTAACAACTGCCACATTTAGCCAATGAAATTTGGGGCTCGATTTTGGTCATAAATCAAGGATTTATTGTTAATTGAAATTGTTGCAAAATGCCACAAGAAGCCCACTTCCTTTACTCCGTTTTCTCTTAACACCGAGTCACAAAGAAACTACCCACACTTCCTTTCTATAATGTTGGTTTGTTCAGTTCAGCTACCTTTCCCCTCCCCCCCCTCTTTTTTTTTTGGTCCAAACATCACCTACTGGATTTTTTTTTTTTAAGTTTTAAATTACTTTTTGGCAAACTTTGAGTCCAGGTGCAAGATGAGCCTGCATGATCTCATTCCGGAGAAGCCAGGTCTCTCCTGTGCCAAGGTCATGCATCGGAAATGAGTCAAAATTCCTGCATTTTGGCCAAAACTCGGCACTCCGCAGAGCCAGCGGTAACAAAAACAGCATAACTGTAATAAAACAAATAAATAAAGGCAGAAATGCAATTAGCTGCAGATTTCAACCCAAAGAGACATCGGCTTTTGAAGTTCACTTTATCTGTAATAACGTAATAAATCATATTCTATTACACGCTCAATTCTGCGGCCCAGAGCTTCGTTTTGACTTATTCCTCCTCGAGCGAACACTAGTCTATTTCTGTTATCCATGATTACACATATTTATTATTCCTTCGGAATCTCACTTACGCTGGAGACATTTTCTCCCATATGTATATGGATCCGATGCTCATTATTGGGATTTTGATTCAAGGAATAAAGGAACTCATTTTTCACTGCCAAGAAAAGGGGAAGGGGGGGGGGAGGTGATAAACCTAGATTTGAAAGCTCGCCCTTCGTTTCCAATCTCTGCTTCTGTTTGCATGACACGTGAAACGCAGGAATATGGTTTAACCAGCATGTTAAACTGGGTCAATAGTAATAACTGTGAGAGGGATCTTGGAGTCCTAGTGGACAATTATTTAAATATGACCATCAGTGTGCAGCAGCTGCCAAAAAAGCCAACACAGTTCTGGGCTGCATAAACAGAGGGATAGAATCAAGATCACGTGAAGTGTTAATACCACTTTATCGTGCCTTGGTAAGGCCACACTTGGAATCCTGCATCCAGTTTTGGAGACTCTGGAAAGAGTGCAGACAAGAGCAGCCAAGAGGATTAGGGGACTGGAGGCTAAAACATATGAAGAACGGTTGCAGGAACTGGGTATGTCGAGTTTAATGAAAAGAAGGACTAGGGGAGACATCATAGCAGTCTTCCAATATCTCAGGGGCTTCCACAAAGAAGAGGGAGTCAAGCTATTCTCCAAAGCACCTGTGGGCAGGAGAAGAAGCAATGGGTGGAAACTCATCAAGGAGAGAAGCAATTTAGAACTAAGGAGGAATTTCCTGACAGAACAATTAATCAGTGGAACAACTTGCCACTAGAAGTTGTGAGTGCTCCATCACTGGAGGTTTTCAAGAAGAGAGTGTACAACCATTTGTCTGAAACGGTGTAGGGTTTCCTGCCTAAGCAGAGGGTTGGACTAGAAGACCTCCAAGGACCTCCTCGTCATATGACCGTACGGAGGTGTTGTAGCCCGTCAGCAGATCTCGCAGCAGAGTCGGACAGTGAGGAGGTTGAGGAGGAACATGGGCCAGTCCTGGAGTCTGGGGAAGGCTCTGATGAGAGCTCTGCGTCGGAGGCAGAGAGGGGGCCAGGGCCGCCTGACAGTTATCAGCTGCCTTCGGAGTCAGACATCAGTGAGGCAGACGAACAGCTGGAGCCTGTTCCCAGTGTGTGCATGCGCAGAGTTGCCAGATGAAGGGAACAGCTAAAGAACAAGGGTCGACTCAGGAGTTAGGCCACAGGTGGACGATGAATGGTGCCTCCCAGAGGGAATAAGAGAGGAGCGAAAGGGGAGTGGAGTTTGCAGGAGGCAATTAGTTCACTCTCCGTGATTCCTTGCCAGGTTTTGAAGATATCGGCCTGGCAGCTCTCCAAGCCAGATAAGGTCTGTGACTGTAAATTCTCCCTTGAAAGACTTTGCTGGATGTGAATGAGAGGAATTCACAGTCACATAATAAAAAAGGGTTTTTTGTAGGGACGAAGGAGTCTGCTTCATGCTCTTGGGAAGCCTAGGTCACAACAGGAGGCTGCCCATTGGGGTCGTATGTCGTAACAACTGTAAAATTGAATGCTTTACTTAGCAAGCTGCTGTCCCCGTCTCTGGCACCCAGAGCCGAGACGTTTTCTCCGGCTTGCTCCGATCCCTGGTACCTTTTGGCCAGGACTGTCCCAATTGTGTCCTCGACTGCTGTGAGTTTCTTGTGCTTCTATTGCCTCCTTGTGTGGAGAGAACAAACCGCACCTTTTGCAGAAGATCTGGCTGCACGAACGGTGTGGGCTAAATCAAACGCACCCCAATGCGACTTTGAGGAAACTCTTGTGCAAAAGGATTTTTTGCACAGACAAATATGTGCAAATGTACAACCGTCCCAGCACACATGCCCAACACACATTTCTTTCCGCCCCTGCTTCGTTAAAAGCAACCCGTAAACCTTAGTTTAGCTCTCAGTAACAGAACAGAGTCTCATCTCTCAGCTGACTCCCAGAGAACGTTTTAGAATAGAATAGAATAGAATAGAATAGAATAGAATAGAATAGAATAGAATAGAATAGAATAGAATAGAATAGAATAGAATAGAATAGAATAGAAAATATGGAACGGAACGGAACGGAACGGAACGGAACGGAACGGAACGGAACAGAACAGAACAGAACAGAACAGAACAGAACAGAACAGAATAGAATAGAATAGAATAGAATAGAAAATATGGAATGGAATGGAATGGAATGGAATGGAACGGAACGGAACGGAACGGAACGGAACAGAACAGAACAGAACAGAACAGAATAGAATAGAAAATATGGAATGGAATGGAACGGAACGGAACGGAACCGAACAGAACAGAACAGAACAGAACAGAACAGAACAGAACAGAACAGAATAGAATAGAAAATATGGAATGGAATGGAATGGAATGGAATAGAAAATATGGAATGGAATGGAATGGAATGGAATGGAATAGAATAGAATAGAATAGAAAATATGGAATGGAATGGAATGGAATGGAATGGAAAATAGGAATTAGAATAGAATAGAATAGGGTAGGGTAGGGTAGGGTAGGGTAGGGTAGGGTAGAGTAGAGTAGAGTAGAATAGAACATAATGCAGAACAGAATAGAATACAGAATATAACAGAAATAGGACAGAACAGGGCATAATACAGAACAGAATACAGAATAGAATAGAACAGAACACAGAACAGAAACAGAATAAAAAGAATGGAAACGGAATGGAACGGAACAGAACAGAATCGAAAAACAGAAACAGAACAGACTAAAATACGAACAGAACAGAATAAAGAATGTAAACAGAACAGATACAGAACAGACAACAGAATAGACCTCAGTTGGGACCAGAATTTCCATTACTAAGCAAGGAAGCTTTCTCAAGCTGCCCTCAATTTCTCCAAAATGTTTCCCCCCTTGGCTGCCTCGTCCGGCTCCCCCGAGAAGGCCTGCTTCCAAGTCTCCCTTCTGTACAAATTCTCTCCCCCAAAGCCGGATGACAAATGAGCTACGATTTCTTATTTCGGGAGACAAGGCGGCCAGTTTTTATCCATGATCTCAGCCCAGTTCCCGGCCGAGCTTCTCTGGGAGGGAAGATAATCGCTTTGCTTGACCTTCTGTTTTGCAGGAGGAAAGCATCTATTTCTCTGCCTCCCTTTCTCTGTTTCCCCCCAAGCTTTGTCTCCCGGAGAACAACGCCTGTTGAGTAGGTTGTTGAAGCTACAAGGATAATCTCCTGCCTTGGGAAAGTAGCCTCCAGAAGAAGGGCTGCTGGGCTGGGCTGAACAAGGCCGGGGGTTTATTTGCATCTTCCTAGAGAAAGAGGGGATACTTGACCGAGGCTGAAGAGATGATCCGGCCTGAATCATCGAGGCCGAAATTTGTGGCTTAAAAGAGAGAATTCCAAGCAAAAATGTTTATGTCGCTCTCTGATGCAGGCGGCTTAAAGAAAGAAGCCTCCGGGGAGCTCCTTTTGAAAGTTTTTTGATCAGTTTTTTTTCCCCAGCATCAAGGTGGATTCTCGATGTTTAATGTTAGATTTATTTGATATTTGGGTCATTTTTTCTCCTTGTTTGTACACAAATTCGACCCCCTCCCCACGTTTTTAATGTCAGATGTATGTTTTTCTGTTTTGCATCTGATTCTTGTCAACCAAACAAAATAATTCTGCATAACTATACAAAGTATAGCCGAATAATATATATATATATATATATATATATATATATATATATATATATATATATATATATATATATATATATATATATATATATATATATATATATATATATATATATATATATTCATTCATTCATTCATTCATTCATTCATTCATTCATTTATTTTCTATACCGCCCTTCTCCCGAAGGACTCAGGGCAGTAGCTCACAGCCATAGTAAAAACCAATATACACCACAAAATTTAAAAACCATTAAAACAGATTAAATAATTTGTAAATTCCTTTTTTTGTAGCACAACCTCTCCCTCATATCAAGGAGTATCTGTACTCTGAAGGTGCAAGAGAAAAAATTTGCGAAGTTCCTTCCACACTCGGCTTCTGCTTCCGTTTTGTGGCCATCTTCGTCTCCAGCTTCAGGTCTTGTTGGACTGTCCAAAACTGATTCTTGGGTTATTGGTGAGGTGAGGTCAAAAGAGTCAAGATGGCGGCCCCCAACTCTGCCATCAAACCTCCACCGGCATGTGCAACCCACATATACGTGGGTAGAGCTTCAAGGGCCCTGTGGTAGTCGCCATCTTGACTTTTTTGACCCCGTTTCGGACAGCGTGGTGGATTTACGGAGGTCTGTGTGGCTTGACCGCCTGGAGACTTTCTGGAGCTGCAGAGAAGGAGAGGAGATTGATGGCTGGCTTAATCATTAAGCTTCCACCCTGGCATGACTGAATAGGCTGAGTAAACAAGAGTTGAAAGGCCCAAGGTGAGATTGACAGGAATCGACAGGATAATGGCAACAAGGACACCACAACAGGGAAAAGAAAACAGAAAGAAAGCACAAGATCTTCCGAAACTACTCATTTTGAAATATTCCCAGCAAAAAATGGGGTCTGCTCCACCTTGGAAGGCAGCCCAAAGTCAATGGAGGAAATTCATTCTCTCTTTCCCCTTCCTTCCTGTCTTCCTTCCTTCCCGTCTCTTTCTCCTTCCTTCCTTTCTCCAACTTTCTTTTTCTTTCTTTTTCCTCCCTCCCTCCCTCCCTTTCTTTCCTCATTCCTGTCTCTTTCGCCTTCCTTCCCTTCACCATTTCTTTTTTTCCTCCTTCTTCCTCCCTCTCTTTTTTTTCTTTGTCTTTTCCTTCCTTCCTTTCCTCCCTCCTTCCCGGTCTCTTACTCCTTCCTAACTCTCCCCATTTTTCTTTTCCTTCTTTTTTCCTTTCCTTCTTTTTCTCTCTCTCCCCCTCTCCCTGTCCCCTCCCTCTCTCCCTTTCTTTCTTTTTTCATTCTCTCCTTTCCTTCCTTCTTTCCTTTCCTCCCTCCCTCTCAGTCTCTTTCTCCTTCCTAACTCTCTCCATCTTTCTTTCTTCCCCTTCCTTCCTTCCTTCCTCCCTCCCTTCCTTCCTTCCTTCTCTCTCTATCTCTCTCCCTCTCTGTCCCCTCCCTCCCTCCCCCCCTCATCTGAATATGGCTGTTTGGGGCTTCCTTTCCTGGGAAAGGTGATTTTCAAGGTGATTTTCCAGGGTTTTCAGCTGCAGGAGACAGTTGATTTATGCAGCTGTTTCCAATTTTATCAAACAATTTCTATCCTTCAGAAACAGTAGGCGCTTTCCCGCCCACACTTTCCCTGGCAAGAAATTGCAAGCTGGCCTCTGGGTCACCCTTGGAAATAGATCCCGGGTGATGATCATTTTTCAAGCCTTAAGTGGTTTATTGGGACTTTCAGCCAGTTCAGCCAGAAAATTACAAAGTTTGTTTCTTTTGTTTAAAGGGGGGAAACGGGCTGAGAGCAAACCTTGATAGAACCTGGTTCATCCCGTCAGACATTAAGCTTTAGGGTGTATTTGCATGTGTGAAAACATCCAGGTATTTCTTTAAACACCTCTTAAAAACTAGAAATAGGAATTGTGTACATTAAATTTGTCCTTCTTTGTCTCAGTCAGAAATGTCAAAAGTTTGTAACTGAAAGGGGGGAAAAAGGAAAATAAATCAAAGAAAAAAGGTTTATATTATAGCTGCCCATCTTGCATACGTGACCCTGGGTGACTCACAACCCCCCCTCCCATTAAATTAGAATTAAAACAATCAAATAATTAAAATATAAATTAACGAGAAAGGTCAAAGGCAGGAGGGATTAAAATCAGATTATGCTTAAAACAATATTTTTCAATCTTGGCCATTTTAAGATGCCTGGACTTCAACTCCCAGAATCCCCTGGCTAGCATGCTGGCTGGGGAATTCTGGGAACTGAACTCCAGCCACTTTTCAGGTTGCAAAAAACTGAGTGATGATATCACTCCTGAGAGGCAGCTGCCCGTCTTCCTTCCTTCCTTCCTGCAGACTTCGCACCCGGCTCCTTAGCATCTTCTTTGCAACTCTCCTCAGGGGCTGCTCTAAACCTGTTCTAAATCTTCCTTCTGGGAAAATTCCTTCTGGCTGGGAATCCTGGAGGCTGTAGTCTTGCAAAGGCAGGGAAGGGGAGGATGGGCCTGGGAGTCCCACAAGGGGCGGAGGGCGCCGCTTGGGGAAAGAGAGGCGTTGCTATGGGCCGCCTGCTTTCCCCGCGTCCGACAGGGCGGTCGCTAAGGGGCGTGGCCGGTTGCCAAGGAAACGTCTTCTCCCTCTCCCATTTTCTCACTTTTTTTTCCCCCCCTGCGAACAGCTGCTCCTGGGCCGTACCATCTTGGCGGTGGGCGGGGGTGTCCTTCGGCCGAGGGAGGGGGGGAGAAAGGAGGAGGCAGGTAGATCCGCCCTCCGGGGGCGGTGTCTTTCGCTCCTCCCTCCCCTTTGTCCCTCCCTCCAGCTGCTGTTCCGTTGGTACGGCCCGCCCCTCCCGTCAGAGCGCCAGGCAGGCCCGGCGGAGGGACAATGGCGCTGCTCCCCTCGCGGAGCCCGCTGGTGCTGCTGCCGCCCCCGGCCCGCAGGGGGCGCTCCAAGGCCCGAGGGGGCGCCCAGCCCGCCGTCAGGTGAGAGGACACGCGGCGGCCGCCGCCTTCGCACGACTCCCCTGACCCGAGTTCAGACGCTTCCGGAGGCGGCCCCTCCCCAGGGAGCCACGGGTGGGGCAGGGGGCGGGGCCTCCAGAAGGGGCGTGGCCAGGGAGGGTGGGGCACGTGTGAATGGGGGTGGGGCACGTGGGGGGTGGTTGGGGGGCAGAGCACAGATTTGGGCCCTGGGGAAGAGTGCTGCAAAGCCTGCAGGAGGGCTTAAGGGGATTGGATGGGAGACCACCAGGAGATCCAGATGGGGTGGGGTTCTGGACTAGGTGGATAGGCATCCCAATGAAGAAAGTGGCAGGTGGTCCTTCTTTTTGATAATCCTGCAGGGGTTTGGGGGGTTCTCCTTTGCTCCCCCCCCCCCGAAAAAAAAATTGCATGGAGCTGGCTAAACTTGGGAGTCGGAGGTGGATGGGGCACCACCAGGAAATCCCCTGTCTGCAGACATGACTGTCTTTCTTTAAAAAAAAAAAACCAAAAAAACCCTCCCATCCCCCCAAAAAAAGGAAAAAAAAATCAAAATTCGCGCCTGGAATAGTCAATTCAGGCTGCCCCGGTTAACGCCGGGGGGTTGTATCCAACCCGGGCGATTTGACGAGGCGGCTCAGTGGCTGTGACGCTGAGTTTGTTGATCAGGAAGGTCGGCGGTTCGATACGGTTTGAATCCCTGGCGACCGGCGAGCAAGGGGTTGGACTAGATGACCTCCCAGGTCCCTTCCAACTCGTGTCCCTGTTGCAGCTGGAGCTGACGTGTGGTTGTGTGTTTCCCCACAACGCGTTCACACGACACTTAAGATGGAGTTGGGGTCGATTTGCAAACCTGGGCGGGGTGGGAGGAGCGGAGGAGTAGGAGGAGGATTTGCAGCTTATTTGCAGCTTATCGTCCCGGATCGTTGTGTTTTGGTGTGCGAGGCACAACCAGGAAGCAGGCTGCGTGTGTTGTGCGGATGCATCTTTTAAATATTGGTGACTTGGGAGCGTCGCTGCTGATCCCTTGAAGCCAATCGCTCGCCTTCTCGATCTATTCCACGGGTTGATTGGGAAGGAGACCACTAAGGTAGTGGAGGGGAGAGGAGGCAGCGAATAAAATACAGGCGGTCTCCGACTTCCAACCGTTCATTTAGTGACCGTTCAAAGTCACAATGGCACTGAAAAAAAAGTGACCCTAGGACCGTGTTTCACATTTACAACCATTATAGCCTCCCCATGGCCACATGTTCAAAAGTCAGTTGCTTGGCAACTCATGTTTGCAGTGTCCCGGAGTTACATGATCCCCTTTTGCAACCTTCGTTCGGAAGCCGGATTCACTTAACGACCACATTACTAACTTAACTGCCAGGATTCAGAAAGGTTGCGAAATGGCACGAAACTCAGTTACTGTCTTGCTTAGCATCAGAAATTTCCTCTTCTTCCTTCTCCTCCTCTTCTCCTTTTCCTCCTCCTCCGCCTCTTCTTCCTCTTTCCAAATTTACTTGCTTTGCAGCCGAAATTTTGGGCTCAATTATCGTAACTCGAGGACTACCTGTAGAGATTATAGATCTGGCCTTCTTACGAGAATCCAGTCTTTTTCCTGTGTCATATTTTTATAGTAATATGATTCTGTCTAAAAATGGCCAAAAGAGCTCCCTTCTCCTGAGCCTTGACAAAGAAAAGGCCTTTCCATGCTGGCTGGGGAATTCTGGGAATTGAAGCCCACAAATCTTAAAAAGATACAGAGTTGAGAAACGCTCGTCTGCAGGAGGGATGGGAGCGATTTCAGGAATCTAAGCAAAAGAGTAAAAAAATCAAGATGTTTTTCAGACGAAGGGGTTGATTAGGGGACTAGAGGCTAAATAAAACATATAAAGAACAGTTACTAGAATTGAATATGTCTAGTCCAGGGGTCTGCAACCTTAAACACTCAAAAGAGCCACTTGGACCACAGAAAAGAAAACACCGGGAGCCACAAAACCCTTCCTGTGCCTGACTATTTCTTGAGCAGTCACAAAACTGGCATATGGAGTTGAATTAATCGTTCTGTTTTCTTCTGAAACTTTTCTTTTCTTGGATTTATCCATGGTTGGCCTACCAGGGGTTCAAAAAGCTCAATAAATCATGTACTTTGGCAATTGTGACACATATTTTGAGTGACGGAGCCACAGCAGAGGGGTGGAAGAGCCACATGCAGCTCCGGAGCTGCAGATTGCTGACTCCTGGTCTAGTCTAACAAGAAAGAAGGACATGGGTGATATGATAAAAGTCTTCCAATATTTGAGGTGCTGCCCCAAAGAAGAGGGGGCTCCACCTAATCTCCTGTACACTGCTTGGAGAGTCCAAGCGCGGGATCCTATCAGTCAGTTATGATGGCACTGAGTTGGAATTTCTTTGGCCACGCCTTCCTCCTTCCGGCCGAGCCTCAGTTTTTCCAACTCAGTCAGACAGGAAAGTCTTCCAAAATTTGAGGCGCTGCCCCAGAGAAGAAGAGGGGGGTGGTTCCACCTCTTCTCCAAAGCACCAGAAGACAGGACCAGAAGCAACGGATCGAAACTAACCAAGGAGAGAAGCAACCTGGAACTAAGGCGGGATTTTCCTGATGGTGAGAACAATTAACCAGTGGAACTACCGGCCACCAGAAGTTGTGGGTGCTCCAACACTGGAAGCTTTTAAGTAGAGATTGGACAAGCATTTGTCTGAAATGGTAGAGGTCTTCCTGCCTGAACAGGGGGCTGGACTAGATGACCTCCAAGGTCCCTCCCAACTCTATTCCCTATTCTACATTCTAAAGGATTCTTTGTAGTCCAGGAAGTGTTTTTTTCTTCCAACCATTTGTTTAGCAACCATTCAAAATTACAACGGCATTGGCAGAAAAAAATGTTGCCGTGATCTAAATTTGGGTGTTTGGCAACTGGCACAGAGTTAATTTTTTTTTTTTTGTCGTTGACGGCGTAAGGAAAAACAGCAGCAGAAAATGCAAGACAGAGAAAAGATTTGAGGCTTTAATTGTGGGTTATTTTGGAGAAGTAGACTGGCTGGGGGTATTCTAGAAGTCACCACTCTTTTAAAAGGAGTCTGGATAGTTCAGCAGACTAAAGCCTGTTATTAACATTCAACGGTCTGCAATTACTGTAAGTTCGAATCTCCTCAGGCTCAAGGTCGACTCAGCCTTCCATCCTTTCTAAGGTAGGTCAATTGAGGACCCAGTTTGTGGGAGCAATAAGCTGACTTTGTATAAAATATACAGAAGTAGGAAGGCTATTGCTTAACGCATTGTAAGCCGCCCTGAGTCTCCAGAGAAAGGCAGCATATAAATCAAATTAAAAAAAAAAAAAGTGGCCCAGGCTGGTTCCCCATGATCTACAGAGAAATCTACTGCAGCCTCTGGTCATATTGCTCTTCCTATTTACATGTACAGTAAATTTTCCTTGCCGAGGTCACAACCTAATACATTCTCAGCTACCAATTTTAACGCCTGCTAGTCCTCAAAGGAGAAGGAGGGAATGCAACAGAAATCTGAGGAATGTGTGAAGCTAAACCCAGCAACGTAAGGCTCTTGGGTTGTTGGGTAACCTTGTCGCCAAGTGCTCCAAGGACAGTTAAGCTCCCATTTCTTTGGGTGAGGGCACACGCGTATCTCCTGCACCACAGCTTATTTGCCTTACCGGTAGTCCTCGGTTTCCAGACGTTCGTTTAGCAACGGTTGAGAGTGACGACGGCAGCCAGCGGAAAAAAGTGACTTTACGATCGGTCCTCGCACTTGCAACCATTTCAGCATCCTTGCAATCCCATGAAGAAAATTCAGGCATGTATTTCTGACGGTCGGCAACGTTCCAGAGTCCTGTGATCGCCATTTCCCGGCCGGCTTCCAACAAGAGAAAATCAATGGAGGAAGCCAGATTCGCTTAACGGCCACGTGATTCATTTAACGGGAGTGATTTGCTTAACGACCTTGGCAAGGAAGATCATCAACGGGGCAGAAAGTCACTTAACCACCTCGCTTGGCCTTGGCAACAGAAAATTTGGGCTCAGTTGTGTCGTAAGTTGAGGACTGCCTGTATGATAAATCTTTTCTCCTCACCTTGGCAATAAAAAGGTCATAAAACAGGGCGCGGCTCACTGAACAAAGGCCTTCCTCAGCAGTGTAAATAGTCCCAATGGTGGTGGTATGTCGTGGATTATCTTTATTTGGTTCAGGAGCCAGGAAGCATTTCAAGCATGCTGGGAAGGGAGATTTCAGCTCTTCTCCCCCAGGCCCAAGAATGTGTGAAATCCCACATTTTAGAAGAGCAGATTGTCTGCAGGGCCTTTGCGGGGAAGGTTATGTGCAGGCAAGGCTGCTTTTCCTGGTGGGGAAGGAAATTAAGAGAGTGGAGGGAAAGGAAGGAAGGAAGACAAGAAAGAAAGAGAAAAAGGAAGGAAAGGAGGAAGACAGGAAACAGAAAAAGGCAAAGGAAAGAAAAAGAAAGGAAGACAGGAAGGAAGACAAGGAAGAAAGAAACGAAGGAAGGAAGACAAAGAAAGAAACAGGAAGACAGGAAAGAAAGAGGAAGGAAGGAAGGAATGTAGATAGGAAGGAAGGAAGACAAAGAAAGAGAAAAAGGAAGGAAAGAAGGAAGACAGGAAAGGAAGGAAGGAAGACAGGAAACAGAAAAAGACAAAAGAAAGAAAAAGAAAGGAAGACAGGAAGGAAGACAAGGAAGAAAGAAACGAAGGAAGGAAGACAAGAAAGAAAAACAGGAAGACAGGAAGACAGGAAAGAAAGAGGAAGGAAGGAAGGAATGTAGATAGGAAGGAAGGAAGACAAGAAAGAAAAAGAAAAGGAAGGAAGACAAAGAAAGAGAAAAAGGAAGGAAAGGAGGAAGACAGGAAAGGAAGGAAGGTAGAAAGGAAGGAAGACTGGAAACAAAAAGACAAAGGAAAGAAAAAGAAAGGAAGACAGGAAGGAAGACAAGAAAGAGAAAGAAACGAAGGAAGACAGGAAAGAGAGGAAGTAAGTAATGTAGATAGGAAGGAAGAAAGAAAGAAACAGGAAGACAGGAAAGAAAGAGGAAGGAAGGAAGGAATGTAGATAGGAAGGAAGGAAGACAAAGAAAAAGAAAGAAAAGGAAGGAAGACAGGAAGAAACAAAGAGAAAGGAAGGAAGGAAGTAATATAGAGAGAGGAAGGAAGACAGGAAACAGAAAGAAAAAGAAAAAGAAGGAAGACAGGAAAGAAAGAGAGGAAGGGAAGGGAGGGGAGGAAGGAAGGAAAAAAAGAAGGTAACTGCCACAGGACTCAATTGGTGCTTTTTGTATATACAGGTACTCAGCTTATGACCTCAATTGTGCCCAAAAATTCTTGAGTAAGACAGTTAAGTGCGTTTTGTCCCATTTTACGACGTTCCTTGCTGCAGTTGTTAAGTGAATCACCGCGGTTGTTAAGTTGTTAATTGAATCTGCCTCCCTCATTGACTTTGCTTGTCAAAAGGTCGCCAAAGGGGATCCTCTGACCCGCGACCGTCAGAAGCGTGAACCATTTGCCCAAGCCTCTGAATTTGGATCCCATGACTGCGTGCGGTTGCTGTGAAAACAATAACAACAGGTGACCGGTCCCTTTTTTTCCAGGGCCGTCGTAACTTTGAGCGGTCACTAAACGAAGCATTGTAAGCCAAGGGCTATCAATAAAAGCCGGGAACGGAATTGGGCTGGGAGGAGGGGAAAAAAAACAGCCTTGGGACCGTCATATTTGCTAGTGTTCTTTTCAATTTTGAAATTTAAAAATTATCACCGGCTCAAATTGACTTCCGAGAATGTACAATAACTCTCAAGGAAATGAGTCCCCTTTTCTAAGACTCTCTCCAAGATTTTAGTCTTGGAGAAATCTCATTTTCCTGCACATCTGGCAAGAGTCTCTTTCGACATTTTCTGCCCCTCTTCTCTTTCTTCTATCCCTCCACCTTTTTACCTTTCATTCTTCATTTAATTTGACGGTGCTTTTCAACTTAAATGGAGCCGGGGGAGAGGAAGCAGATCTTTATTCCCTGCAGAAAAAAATCATAATTTCCGGCTCTCTAACGGTTGATTCTCTCCTGCGTGGGAGGTGCAAGAAGTTTGTACTGAGTTGGTCATGGCAGAATCTGGGAATGTCGCCCGGCTTAAGGGAGGAAAAAATCCCAAGATAGTTTTCCCCAGATCTGTTTGTCGGTCGGCCGGAATTTGGCACCCGAGCTATAAAAAGGCCTGGCTGCCTGTCAGAACAGAAATAACGCTTTCAACGGTCACAGCAAATTGAGTCCTCGACTTACGACCAACAATTCCACCTGAAATCCGCCTGAGATTCAGCAAGATGCTTTTTTAAACTTGAGTTTTACCCCGTTTTACGACTATTCTTGGGCGCGGTTGTTAAGCGAATCACGGCGGCCGATAAGTTTAGTGGCGAGGTGGTTAAGCGAATCTGGCTCGCCTGTGGATTTGGCTCGTCGAGACGGTCACAAAAAGGGATTGCGCGACACACACACACCCCGTCCCGGGGACGCTGCGACCGTCATAAATATGAGTCTGTTGCCAAGCGTTTGGATTTTGATCACACGATGCTACGAAGGTGGTGAAAAATGGTCGCAAGTCACTTTTTTTTTGGTGTGCCGTTGTAACTTTGGTCACTAAATGAACTGTTGTAGGTCGAGGACTAGCTCGAGGTCTGTGGAATTCTTAATTAATAAAATGCTTCCCGTTAAGGGCCTCATTAAGCAGTGTTAAAATGGTATTTTTGAGATGAATCACAGGGAAGGGAGGGAAGGGAAGGAAAGGAAGGAAGGAAGGAGGGAAGGGAAGGGAAGGAAGGAGGGGAAGGAAGGAGGGGAAGGAAGGAAGGAGGGAAGGGGATGAAGGAGGAAAGAGGGAAGGAAGGAGGGAAAGAAGGAAGGAAGGGAGGAGGGAAGGAAGGAGGGAAGGAAAGGAAGGAAGGAGGGAGGGAAGGGAAGCAAGGAAGGAGGGAAGGGAAGGAAGGAGGGAAGGGAAGGAAGGAAAGAAGGGAAGGAAGGAGGGAAGGGAAGGGGATGAAGGAAGGAGGGAAGGAAGGGAAGGGAAGGGAAGGAGGGAAGGGAAGGAAGGAAGGAAGGAGGGAAGGGAAGGAGGGGAAGGAAGGAGGGAAGGAGGGGAAGGAAGGAAGGAGGGAAGGGGATGAAGGGAGGAAAGAGGGAAGGAAGGAGGGAAAGAAGGAAGGAAGGGAGGAGGGAAGGAAGGAGGGAAGGGAAGGAAGGAGGGAAGGAAAGGAAGGAAGGAGGGAGGGAAGGGAAGCAAGGAAGGAGGGAAGGAAAGAAGGGAAGGAGGGAAGGGAAGGGGATGAAGGAAGGAAGGAGGGAGGGAAGGAAGGAGTGAAGGGAAGGGGATGAAGGAAGGAGGGAAGGAAGCCATATTAGAAAGTGTGACTGCCCAGAAAGAATGCGGGTAGTTCTCGGCTTACAACAGTTCATTTAGTGACCTTTCAAAGTTATAACAGCACTGAAAAACGTAATTTATGGCCATTTTTCAGATTTAACGTCCATTGTAGCTTCCCCGTGGTCACGTGATTAACATTCAGCCACTTGCCAACTGACTCATATATATGACGCTTGCAATGTCCCGGAGTCACGTGATCCCCTTTTGCGACCTTCTGACAAGCAGAGTCAAGGGGGAGGCCAGATTCGCTTAACAACCGGGTTCCTACCTTAACAACGGCAGTGATTCCCTTAACGATGGTGGCAAGACTGGTGGTTTAAAATGGCAGGAAACTCAATAACTGCCTTGCTAGCAACAGAAATTTCTTCCTCCTCCTCCTCCTCCTCCTCCCTCATATTGCCTCC
Source organism: Coluber constrictor foxii (assembly GCA_038048745.1). Classification (NCBI taxonomy): domain Eukaryota; kingdom Metazoa; phylum Chordata; class Lepidosauria; order Squamata; family Colubridae; genus Coluber; species Coluber constrictor. Next base: position 2,335,549 of record CM075965.1, on the reverse strand, counting down.
TCCACTTCTTCCTCCTCCTCCTCCTCCTTCTCTTACTATTTCTCTTCTTCCTCCTCCTCTCCTTCCTCCTCCTCCTCCTCCTCTTACCTCCTTCTCTTCCTCCTCCTCTCCTTCCTCCTCCTCTTCTCCTTCCTCCTTCTCCTCACCTCCTCTTCCTCCTTCTCTTCCTCCTCCTCCTCTCCTTCCTCCTCCTCCTCACACCGCCTCCTCCACTTCTTTCTCCTCTCCGCTCTTCCTCCCCCTCCTCTTCTCCCTCCCCTTCCTCCTTCTCCTCCTCCTCTTCCTCCTCCTCCTCTCCTTCCTCTTCACACCACCTCCTCCACTTCTTTCTCCTCTCCGCTCTTCTTCTTCCTCCTCCTCACACTGCCTCCTCCCCGCTCTTTCTCCCCCTTCTTTTCTTCCTCCTCCTCCTCTTCTTCCCCCACTCCTCCTTCTCCTCCTCCTCTTCCCCCTCCTCCTCCTCCTCCTCCTCCTCTTGTCCTCCTCCTTCTCCAGATAGGGCCTCCTTGCATTTCCTGTCATTGAGATAGGACGTTGGGAGCCTCTTGGCATCCTGTTGACCAGTCCGTTCTCACGAGAACTAGCTCCAGCATCTTCTCCTAATGCCACCCTCCACCCCCGTGAAGATCTGCCTAGCCCAATCTGGAACAAGGGAGGTATTCCAAGGGGATGGGTTTGTGAAGAAATTTATACATGACTTTGTATAAATATACAGAAGTATGAAGGCTATTGCTTAACGCACTGTAAACCACCCTGAGTCTCCGGAGAAGGGCGGCATATAAATCAAATTAAAAAAAAAAAAAAGAGGGCAGCTGGAAAGCCCTGGGTTTCAAAATGGAGCGTCCGATCCAGAGCGGTTGGGTTGTGTCCTCCCAACTGCTCTCAGGACGTGGGATCTGACAAGTGGCCTTGAGATGCCCCCAAATCAGTCCCGTCTTGTGTTTGTCCGGAAGTGAGTGAGTCTCCCCTGCTTCCCCCCATCCCTTGTACCCACCAGACACGCAGAAGTCAACAATCGGGGTTTGGTAGCTTCCCACGGCATAGGAAATTCTTCAGTTTTGCCATGTTTTGCCACAGTGGTCTTGAAACTGGATCCAATGAGATCATTTGGCTCCCTTGAGCTCTTTGGCCACAGCTTGGTGTGATTGTGGTTTCCTGCAGCCCCAAATCAAGAACGGGTCTTAAAACGAGAAGATCTGGGGTGACGTGATAGCCTCTTCCGTTATTTGAGGGGCTGCCCCAAAGAAGAGGGAGTCAAGCTATTCTCCAAAGCATTTGAAGGCAGGAGAAGAAGCAACGGGTGGATACTCATCAAGGAGAGAAGCAACTTTGGAGAGAGCTGGGATGGTCATGGTTGTCCTTGGATGAGAAATGAAACGTTCTCCCAAGAAAAAACAAGAAAATTTGAAGTTGCCTCTTTAAAAAGCACCTCTGGGGCAACAGAGGAGACAGATCAACCTCCAGGTGGCCTCAACGACTCTCTAAAGAGGATGCAAATGATTAGTTGTCTGCAAGGAATATTAATCCTTCCATTCCCCACTTAGAGTTGAAGAAGCGAATGAGAAGTGAAACTTCTTAATGAAGTCTAGTGAAGAGAAGGACTAGGGGAGACATGATAGCAGTGTTCCAGTATCTCAGGGGCTGCCCCAAAGAAGAGGGAGTCAAGCTATTCTCCAAAGCATTTGAAGGCAGGACCAGAAGCAACGGGTGGAAACTCATCCAGGAGAGAAGCAACCTGGAATTTAGGAGGGATCTAGGATGGTGGGTATTCTGGAATTCAATCTCAAATGAAGGAGAAACTTCCAAACTCTACATGGGGCTCCCCTTGAGGAGCACCCGGAGGCTCCAACTGGCGCAGAGTGCGGCCGCGCGGGTGGTGATGGGAGCGACATGGCGTTCCCATATAACACCTCTCCTGCGCGAGCTGCACTGGCTCCCGGTGGTCTTCCGGGAGCGCTTCAAGGTTTTGGTTACCACCTTCAAAGTGCTCCATGGCTTAGGACCTGGGTACTTGCAGGACCGTCTACTACCACCAATAGCCTCCCACTGGCCGGTGCGCTCTCATAGAGAGGGGCTCCTCCGGGTGCCGTCAGCCAAACAATGTCGGCTGCCGACCCCCAGGGGGAGAGCTTTCTCTGTGGGGGCACCTACTATCTGGAACAAGCTCCCCCCGGAGATACGGAGGATCCCGGATCTGCCCACCTTCCGCCGCGCTCTTAAGACCTTTCTATTTCACCAGGCGGGCTTGGCCTAACCTCTCTACTTTTAGTGTTGAATTTTAATCTGTTTTAAATTGTGTGGGGTCTGGGCCAAATTTATTTAATTTGATTTAATTTGAGTTTTTAAATTTTGTATATATGTATTCTTATTGTTGGCTGTTCACCGCCCTGAGTCCTTCGGGAGTAAGGCGGTATATAAATCTAATAAATCCAAAATCCAATCCAAACAATTATCAATTAACCAGTGGAACAGCCTGCCACCAGAAGTTATATGTGGTCCATCACTGGAGCTTTTTTAAGAAGAGATTGGAATGGTATAGGGCCGTGATGGCGAACCTATGGCACGCCTGCCCAAGGTGGCATGCAGAGTCTTCTTTCCAGGCACACGAGCTGTCGCCCAACTCACCTGCTCCTACAGCTGGTGTTTGGGCCTCCCGTGCGCACGCGTGCAATTCACGGGACCCAGCTGGCCTTCCTGAGCTGTCCTGAGCACGTGTGCGCATTTGTGCATGTCAGAGCGGCAATCAGCCCCGTTACCTTGCGTGGGGGTAATTGCCCTCATTCTGAGTTGGATCGTGGCTTTTATCCTTAAGTATACTTTGATCAATAAAACCGGAATACATCGTCTAATTAAACTCGTATTTATTGTAAGAAAATAAAGACATCTCCCTATCTAAATTAGATTACATGTTGGCAAAGAATCCCCAGCCTGACCTTAGCTGGCTGGAGAACAAAGGGAAGTTTTTAGAAGAAGTAAAAGAATGCAGGACATGCGCAGTAGGTGCTGATAAGAAATTGGGCAAGCTACGGTGAGTCTGACAGTCCAGAAATAATAGCTCTGCTGGTAAATATAAAAACGCAGGGACAGTGCACACGCGTGAGAGTATACTTGCTAGCAGCGTTCACATGCGTAGATGGCCTGAGTGGGTGTGGCCAACATTTTCTTTTTCTTTTTTTAACCTTTTAAAGGCATTTTTTCCCCCCCTACAACCTCTCCGGCTGATCGCCTCTGACGATCCCAGCTGAGCTGCGCCATCATCAGAGGCTTTTTGTTTTTTGACTTTTAAAAGCATTTTTTTCAGCCGAAGAAGTTGTAGAAAAAATGCTTTTTATTTATTTATTTTTTTTAAAAAAAGCCTCTGATGATCGCACGATTCAGCTGGGAGACGGCAGGGATTTCTTTGCTACCGGTTCTCCGAACCGCCCGCCACCATCGCTACCGGATCGGGTGATCCGGTCCGAACCGGGAGCATTTCATCCCCTGCCTGTCGGGCTATGTTTTTTCTGCCCCTGCTCGCTTCTAAGTACGGAGTTACAACTGCTGAGTCCTCAGTCTCCAAGAGCCGCTCCTTCTTCCCTTGTGTGTTTGTCAGGGGTTGTGCGGGGTTTTTTTTGCACAAACAGGAAACAGGCCGCCCGTGGATTTGAATACAGCAGTCAAGCCGAGACTAGCAAAAGTTGGGCCCTTTGTTTTAAAACCCTTTTTCTGTTCGTTGTAAACGAGCCTGCTTCTACTTAGGGCTGCAAAAGGCTTTTCAGTTTTAGTTCCAGAAAGGAACAAAAGAACTGTTTTTAAACCTTGGGACCTTTAAGAGGGGTGGACTTCAACTCCCAGAATTCCCCAGCCAGCCAGCATGGCTGGCTGGGGAATTCTGGGAGTTGAAGTCCACCCCTCTTAAAGGTCCCAAGGTTGAGAAACACTGAACTAAAGGATGAACTGCGTTGCAGAATTAGCAAGGCGGAAAAAATCATAAGACACAGGCGGTCCTCGATTTACAGAGTGGTTCATTTACTGACCGCACTGAAAAAAATTAACTCGCGGCCGTTTTTCACACCTTACAACCGTTGCAGCATCCGCTCCCCCTACCCCCCCCCTTTCCCCTGTCACGGGAACAAAATTGGGACGCCTGTCAACCGACTCCTATCTATGACGGTGGCGGTGTCCCCGGGGTGACGCGATCCTCTTTTGCGACCGTCTGACAAGCCCCATCCATGAGGAAGCCCTGGGTTTACTTACCCACCCTGCCCCTCCCTGAATCTGATAGCGGTTCGCTTAATAACGGTGGCAAGGAAAGTCACAAAATGGGGCAAAAATCCCCTTAACGGCCCATCTCGCTCAGCAACGAGAAATCTGAGGCTCAGTGGTGGCGTCGTAAGTCAGGGGACTGCCTGTATGAGGGTGGAGGTCCTAACGTTCCTTAAGGAGGAGCATTTGTCTGAAATGGTATACTTCAGGTGGGCAAAGTCGATTTCATTGAGGGATGAATCAGGGTTGTGTTTGACCTCTGGGGTCCAGGATGGGTGTGGCCAGGGTGGGCGTGGCCACTCAACGTCACTAAGCAGGGGGTTGGACTAGAAGACCTCCAAGGTCCCTTCCAACTCTGTTATTCTCTCCTCTCCTCTCCTCTCCTCTCCTCTCCTCTCCTCTCTCCTTCTCCCCCTCCCCTCCCCTCCCCTCCCCTCCATTCCATTCTATTCTATTCTATTCTATTCTATTCTATTCTATTCCATTCCATTCCATTCCATTCCATTCCATTCCATTCCATTCCGTATTCTCTTCTCTTCTCTTCTCTTCTCTTCTCTTTCTCTTCTCTTCTCTTCTCTTCTCTTCTCTTCTATTTTATTCTACTCTACTCTACTCTACTCTACTCTACTCTACTCTACTCTACTCTACTCTACTCTTCTATTTTATTCTACTCTACTCTACTCTACTCTACTCTACTCTACTCTTCTCTTCTATTTTAATTCTACTCTCCTCTCCTCTCCTCTCCTCTCCTCTCCTCTCCTCTCCTCTCCTCTCCTCTCCTCTCCCCTCCCCTCCCCTCCCCTCCATTCCATTCCATTCCATTCCATTCCATCCATTCCATTCCATTCCATTCCGTATTTTCTCTTCTCTTCTCTTCTCTTCTCTTCTCTTCTCTTCTCTTCTCTTCTCTTCTCTTCTCTTCTCTTCTCTTCTCTTCTCTTCTATTTTATTCTACTCTACTCTACTCTACTCTACTCTACTCTACTCTACTCTACTCTACTCTACTCTACTCTACTCTTCTCTTCTCTTCTCTTCTCTTCTCTTCTCTTCTATTTTATTCTACTCTACTCTACTCTACTCTACTCTACTCTACTCTACTCTACTCTACTCTACTCTTCTCTTCTATTTTATTCTACTCTCCTCTCCTCTCCTCTCCTCTCCTCTCCTCTCCTCTCCTCTCCTCTCCTCTCCTCTCCCCTCCCCTCCCCTCCCCTCCATTCCATTCCATTCCATTCCATTCCATTCCATTCCATTCCATTCCGTATTTTCTCTTCTCTTCTCTTCTCTTCTCTTCTCTTCTCTTCTCTTCTCTTCTCTTCTCTTCTCTTCTCTTCTCTTCTCTTCTCTTCTCTTCTATTTTATTCTACTCTACTCTACTCTACTCTACTCTACTCTACTCTACTCTACTCTACTTTACTCTACTCTTCTCTTCTCTTCTCTTCTCTTCTCTTCTATTTTATTCTACTCTACTCTACTCTACTCTACTCTACTCTACTCTACTCTTCTCTTCTATTTTATTCTACTCTCCTCTCCTCTCCTCCTCCTCTCCTCTCCTCTCCTCTCCTCTCCTCTCCTCTCCTCTCCTCTCCTCTCCTCTCCTCTCCTCTCCCCTCCCCTCCCCCTCCCCTCCATTCCATTCCATTCCATTCCATTCCATTCCATTCCGTATTTTCTCTTCTCTTCTCTTCTCTTCTCTTCTCTTCTCTTCTCTTCTCTTCTCTTCTCTTCTCTTCTCTTCTCTTCTATTTTATTCTACTCTACTCTACTCTACTCTACTCTACTCTACTTACTCCGCTCTACTCTTCCTAATTGTGTTCTATTTCTACAGCATTTTGCAAACTTCGCAGGAGGCAAAAAGAAAAGAGAACTATCCGCTTTGCCAATTCGGCATAAAATAACTCGCCTTCTTCCTTTCCACCACGGCCCCTTAATTCTTGTTCCCCGTTTCTCTTCCCAGTTGCAGCCGACTTCGACAAATTCAAAACATTCTGACGGAGAGCAACAAATCCCAGCCAGATGGCATCCTCTGCATTTTGGGTAAATTCTTTTCATCCTTGACATGCATTGACAGGCGTTAGTGTGTGTGTGTGTGTGTGTGAAAGGGGCAAAGTGGCACTCCGTGGCCTGCGTGAGAAGCATTCGATCGGTGCCAAGCTGCTTCTTAATAGAGAAGGAGGCTGCTTTTTATAGACTTTATAATTCTACGAATTCTACCATTTATAGAATTTCCTCTCCTAAGAGGAGGATAAGTAAATGTAAAGAGGCCTTTATTTTCTCGCCCTGGGCATCTTCTGGACCCTTTCAGCCTACCTCCCCAGCTTTTATTCCTTGACTAAGACTGACAGTGCAGGATTAACAGCCCTGCTTTGGCCCGAAACGGTGAACGGAGTCAGGAATATGGTTAAATGGACGTGATCCGGTGGCTGTTCACATCTTCCTTGAGTCAGGGTGAGATTTTTGCAAAGAAGAGGCGAAACCTGATTGGGTCAAGTGGTTAAGGCACCAGCCTAGAATCTGGGAGACTCTGAGTTCGAGTCCCGCCTGGGTGATTTTGAGCCAACCACCAGGAGACGATGAGTTCTAGTCCTGTTTTAGGCATGAAAGCCAGCTGGATGACTTTGGGCCAATCACCAGGAAATGGAGAGTTCTAGTCCTGTCTTAGGCAGGAAAATCAGTTGGGTGACTTTGGGCCAATGACCAGGAGACTGTGAATTCTAGTCCCGCCTTAGGCATGAAAGCCGGTTGGATGACTTTGGGCCAATGACCAGGAGACAGTGAGTTCTAGTCCCGCCTTAAGCATGAAAGCCAGTGGGGTGACTTTGGGCCAATCAGCAGGAGACGGTGAATTCTAGTCCCACCTTAGGCATGAAAGCCAGTTGGATGACTTTGGGCCAATGACCAGGAGACAGTGAGTTCTGGTCCCGCCTTAGGTGTGAAAGCCAGCTGGGAGACTTTGGGCCAATCACCAGGAGACAGTGAGTTCTGGTCCCGCCTTAGGTGTGAAAGCCAGCTGGGAGACTTTGGGCCAATGACCAGGAGACGGTGAGTTCTAGTCCCGCCTTAGGCGTGAAAGCCAGCTGGATGACTTTGGGCCAATCACCAGGAGACAGTGAGTTCTGGTCCCGCCTTAGGTGTGAAAGCCAGCTGGGAGACTTTGGGCCAATCACCAGGAGACAGTGAGTTCTGGTCCCGCCTTAGGTGTGAAAGCCAGCTGGGAGACTTTGGGCCAATGACCAGGAGACAGTGAGTTCTGGTCCCGCCTTAGGTGTGAAAGCCAGCTGGGAGACTTTGGGCCAATGACCAGGAGACGGTGAGTTCTAGTCCCGCCTTAGGCGTGAAAGCCAGCTGGATGACTTTGGGCCAATCACCAGGAGACAGTGAGTTCTGGTCCCGCCTTAGGTGTGAAAGTCAGCTGGGAGACTTTGGGCCAATGACCAGGAGACAGTGAGTTCTAGTCCCGCCTTAGGTGTGAAAGCCAGCTGGATGACTTTGGGCCAATCACCAGGAGACAGTGAGTTCTGGTCCCGCCTTAGGTGTGAAAGTCAGCTGGGAGACTTTGGGCCAATGACCAGGAGACGGTGAGTTCTAGTCCCGCCTTAGGCATGAAAGCCAGTTGGATGACTTTGGGCCAATCACCAGGAGACGGTGAGTTCTAGTCCCGCCTTAGGTGTGAAAGCCGGCTGGGAGACTTTGGGCCAATCCCCAGGAGACTGGGAGTTCTAGTCCCATTTTAGGCATGAAAGCCAGCTGGGTGACTTTGGACCAGTCCCTCCCTCTTAACACAACCTACTTCACAGGACTGTTGTGGGGCAAATAAGAGGGGTAAGAACTATTGTGTATGTTTGTCACTTGGAGTTATTTCAAATCAAAAATAAAAAGTGGAATATAAATGAAATTCAAATAAAAGAGCTGCTGCTCGGTTTTCATGACCGATTTAAGTTTTTCTGCCTCTGATGTCGATTGTAAAAAATGGATTTTTCCCCCTCCTACAAAGAAAGGCTCTGTCCTTTCACCCCCGTCCCTCTCCCCTCCACCTTTCCTTCGGACTCCCTTGCTCCCTTCCAGCCTCCTGCAACCCAGGCACTTCACAAGGCCTCTTTCCCAGAACCCTCCCCTCCTCTCCCCCCCCCTCCCACAGATGTTTTGTCATGGGGGTTCAGGCCTTGGCAGCAAAACCAGGCACATTTGCCAGATGCCAAATCCATCTCCTCGCTGTTGCTAAGAAACTCTTTCCGCTTTTTTTTGGTTGCACTGGTGGGAAAAAAGAGGATTTTTTTTTCTTTTAGCATCGGAACAACACAGGTAGCCCTCGAGTTGCAACCACAAGTGAGCCCAAGTGTTGCTAAGTGAGAAATCTGCAGCTCCTTCAGTCCTTCCTTTCTTCCTTCCTTCCTTCCTTTTCTTTCTGTCTTTCTTTTCTCTCTCTCTCTGATTCTTTCTCTTTCTTTTTCATTCCTTCCTTTGTTTCTTCTTTCCTTTGTTCCTCCCTCCCTCCTTCCCTTCCTTCCTTCCTTCCTCCTCCCCCCTTTCTCTTTCTCTTTTTCTTTCTCTCTCTCTCTCTGTTTCTTTCTCTTTCTTTTCCTTCCTTCCTTTGTTCTTTCTTTTGTTCCTCCCTCCTTCCCTTCCTTCCTTCCTTCCTTCCTCCTCCCCCCCCTCTCTCTTTTTTTCTCTTTCTTTCTTTTTTCTTTTCTTTCTTTTCTCCCTCTCTCCTTCCTTCCTTCCTTCCTTCCTTCCTTCCTTTCTTTCTTTCTTGTTAAATTAGTAACATGATGGTTAAGTGAACCTGGCTTCCCCATTGGCTGTGCTTGTCAGAAGGCCACAGAAGGGAATCACAGGAGCCCATGAGAATCCCAGGCAACCGTCATAAAGAGTCAGTTGCCAAGCATCTGAATTTTGATCCCTTGGCCATGGGGATGGTGCAATGGTCGTAAGTTTGAAAAATGGTCATAAGTCGCTTTTGGGTGACTTCAAACGGTCACTAAATGAACTGTAATTCGAGGACTCCCTGTAGTGCAGCTCCTCCGTTTTCTGTATCCTCCCAGGGAGCTGTCTCTCTAAATCTGGAGCTGGATTTCATGGCTAAGGCAGGACTAGAACTCACCGTCCCCTGGTGACTGGCCCAAAGTCACCCGATTGGCTTTCATAGCTAAGGCGGGACTAGTACTCACCGCCTCCTGGTGACTGGCCCAAAGTCACCCAATTGGCTTTCATAGCTAAGGCGGGACTAGAACTCACCGCCTCCTGGTGATTGGCCCAAAGTCACCCAATTGGCTTTCATAGCTAAGGCGGGACTAGAACTCACCGCCTCCTGGTGATTGGCCCAAAGTCACCCAATTGGCTTTCATAGCTAAGGCGGGACTAGAACTCACCGCCTCCTGGTGATTGGCCCAAAGTCACCCAATTGGCTTTCATGGCTGAGGCGGGACTAGAACTCACCGTCACCTGGTGATTGGCCCAAAGTCACCCAATTGGCTTTCATAGCTAAGGCGGGACTAGAACTCACCGTCTCCTGGTGATTGGCCCAAAGTCACCCAGCTGGCATTCATTCCTAAGGCAAAACTAGAACTCCCCGTCTCCTCCTTCCTAGCCCGGTGCCTTAACCACTAGACCAAACTCTCTCTCTCCAGCTGATGGAAATGAAACGAAGGCAGAACTTGTGCCGAACTGGTTGCCAGATGGAAGGTGGGAAGATTTATTACTAAACGCTGACAGCGTTTAATGCTGTTCCGACTTGTATAAAAATTAGCCAGGCGTCGGGTGCAAAAAAAACCAAAAACCCAGCTGTGAACTCTTTTAACTTTGAAACTGACCGGGCACGGCCTAGTTTTCTTGCCCTAGTTTCCACAGACGTGATTCTGATCCTGACTTGGATATCTTGGCAGCCCCGGGGCTTTATCCCCGCGTAACCCCACCGAGAAGGATGCTCGCCTGCCCTCCTCCTTCCCGCCAGCCCCATCCCTCCCAGATGTTCCCCTCCCGAGGCCTAATCCTTCCAGCCTGGACCCCGTCTTAAGAGGCTTTGCCTTGAGGGTGGTGCGATTGGACACGGCATTGCGGTTCTCGGATTGCAGAGGGGGCCCCCCTCTGAAACTCATGGGGAAGATTTTAAACTCTGCCTTCCTTCTTTTCCGTCTCTAAAGCAGGATTTTTCCAACCTTGGCCACTGGAAGACTTGTGGACTTCAACTCCCAGAGTTCCTCAGCCAGCTTTGCTGGCTGAGGAACTCTGGGAGTTGAAGTCCCCAAGTCTTCCAGTAGCCAAGGTTGCTGGCTGAGGAACTCTGGGAGTTGAAGTCCCCAAGTCTTCCAGTAGCCAAGGTTGCTGGCTGAGGAACTCTGGGAGTTGAAGTCCCCAAGTCTTCCAGTAGCCAAGGTTGCTGGCTGAGGAACTCTGGGAGTTGAAGTCCCCAAGTCTTCCAAGTGGCCAAGGTTGGAAAAAATCCTTCGCTGAAGGACCTTCAGCTCTGGATACGTGCTGTTTTTGTTGAACCTTTTTGCATATTTTCAAAAACTTTTTATTAAACGATAGAATAAAATAGAAAAATACAAAGCAGCTAGGGGAACACGGCGGCGAGGGAAAGGGGAAAGAAAAGGGAGGGGGGGAAAGAAAAGGGAGGGGGGAAAAAGCATTGATTTCCAACTCCCTCTGTTGCAGCAGAGTAAAGCAGTCACAAAGAATCTCAGCTTTCTTCCTTTTCCATCATAATATAAATTAGCTATTTATATAATGACAAAGTAATCTAAACAATCCGACAGAGTAACTTTGGGCCAATCACTAGGCGACAGGGAGTTCTAGTCCTGCTTCGGGTATGAAATCCGACTGGGTGACTTTGGGCCAATCACCAGGAGACAAGGAGTTCTAGTCCTGCCTCGGGCATGAAATCCGACTGGGTAACTTTGGGATTTTCAGTAGGAGGGAGTTCTAGTTCTGCCTCGGGTATGAAATCCGACTGGGTGAGTTTGGTCCAATCACCAGGAGACAGGGAGCTCTAGTCCTGCCTCAGGCATGAAATCCGACTGGGTAACTTTGGGACAATCACTAGGAGACAGGGAGTTCTAGTTCTGCCTCGGGTATGAAATCCAACCGGGTGACTGGGCCAATCACCAGGAGACAGGAAGTTCTAGTTCTGCCTCGGGTATGAAATCCGACTGGGTAATTTTGGGACAATCACTAGGAGACAGGGAGTTCTAGTTCTGCCTCGGGTATGAAATCCAACCGGGTGACTGGGCCAATCACCAGGAGACAGGGAGTTCTAGTTCTGCCTCGGGTATGAAATCCAACTGGGTGACTGGGCCAATCACTAGGAGACAGGGAGTTCTAGTTCTGCCTTGGGTATGAAATCCAACTGGGTGACTGGGCCAATCACTAGGAGACAGGGAGTTCTAGTTCTGCCTTGGGTATGAAATCCAACCGGGTGACTGGGCCAATCACCAGGAGACAGGGAGTTCTAGTTCTGCCTCAGGTATGAAATCTGACTGGGACAATGACCAGGAGACAGGGAGTTCTAGTCCTGCCTTGGGCATGAAATCCGACTGGGTGACTTCAGGCTAATCACCAGGAGACAGGGAGTTCTAGTCCTGCCTCGGCATGAAGAGATGGTGAGTTCCAACCCTGTGTTTAGGCATGAAACCCAGCTGTTGACTTAGGGCCGAGCACCGGGAGATGGTGAGTTCTAGCCCTGCCTTAAGCAAGAATGCCGGCTGGGTGACTTTGGATCAGTCCCTCACTCTCGGCCCAGCCCACCTCGCAGGGTGGTTGCTATGGGGAAAAGTAGAGGATGTATGCAATACGTTTACTGCCTTGGATTGTTTGTGAGAATAAGAAAGGCGGGATCCAAATAAATGACCTGAAATGAAATTATTAAGGCGGGTTCAGTTTTGGTTCTAGGTTTCACTGGGATATGGGATTAAAAATTATTGCCAATCCTTTTTGAATTCTTGGATATTTCTGCTCCGCCATCCACGGAAATTGCACCTTTCTTGTTCTTTACTTACTCGACTTAAAGCCTCCTCTAGATGAAGGAACAGTAACTGGTCCAGATGGGAAGCAGATAATTCTTCTGGACCAGGGGTCTCCAACCTTGGCAACTTTAAGACTTGTGGACTTCAACTCCAGAGTTGAAGTCCACAAGTCTTAAAGTTGCCAAGGTTGGAGACCCCTGGTCCAGAAGAATTATCTGCTTCCCATTCTCCAGAGTTGAAGTCCACAAGTCTTAAAGTTGCCAAGGTTGGAGACCCCTGCTCTGGACAGTAGACTTACACACTTTAACACCATGGAGATCAAATGGCACCATTTTCCCAAGGTGCCACATTTGATGGTCCAACAGAAGCCCCGGCCCTTACGGGCAACAGGTGTCAAAGTTGGCTCGGCATCTCTAGCTTGGCTGCTTGATGGAACCATCTTGGCTCAAAATATTCCTCATCGCAGTGAGGCAATTTTTGGGTGGGAAGTCACTCTGAACTCACGGAAGCAAATTAACACCCTGGCATCATGGGTGAGGTTGAAACACATCCTCCTGGCACCATCTACCATCCTAAGGTGTAAATTTCATGCAAAACCGCACCCTCAATTAATTCACTCTTCATGGGAAAAACTGGCCGGCTGCTCCCATCGATGTTAGCTGTGTATTTTCCTAAAACGAGGGATATCCCGAAACCATCTATTAACTTGCTAAGTTGCATCGTTTCCAGAGCGACTAATAGAAATATACCCTACAGTACTGGCCCAAATTGTGGAAATCTTTTGGGAAAAGTGTAATTTCTAAAACTAGGTTAATAACACCACTTTTTTCTTTTTTTTTGAGTAGTACCATAAAATTATATATCAATGGAAAGATAATTTAATCAAGAATGTAATGCAATAGCATTTATGAAGGATTTGCTATTGGAAGAGCAGTTACAGTATGAAGAAGAAAAGAGAAACACGTAGACAAAAAAACGAGATACACAAAAATGATCACCATAGAAAAAAACGAGATATACGAAAATTATCACCGTGTCAGTTAATCCTTAGTTGTGTAACCTTTAGCATGAATGACGGCCTTACAACGTCTTCCCATGGAGTGAACCAAGTCTTTGAGTTCTGCAGCTGTTCTAATAATGTGAAACCAAGATGGAATGATGGCTTCTATTAACTGGGTTTTATTGCTGGGTTGCTTCTGACTAACAAGTCGTCTCCGTAGATTTTCAATTGGGTTAAGAACGTCTGGGTTATTCCCAGGCCATTCCAGAGGTGGAAGAGGATTCTCTTGAAACTCAAAAAAGTAAAAAAAAAAAAGTGGTGTTATTAGCCATCAAAACTCAAAAATACACTTTTCCCAAAAGGCTTCCACAATTTGGGCCACTACTGTAGATTGGTAAGAAGTTTGGACTTACCTGATTGGAGCAGTGGAAAAGCATGTGGTCGAATGAAGTTGCCACGTTAAAATTTTAAAAGAGAATTTCTTCAAACGGGTATATACTGTAACTTCAGAAAAATTATCTAGAGTATGTAAAGGCATTTCAGATTTCTGTTGGAACCATGGGCAACGTGACGGGTTCATTTCCCCATCCTGGCTGGAGAATTCTGGGTGTAGAAATCCACACATCTTAAAAAGTTTCAACAGCGTTGAGAAAAAAAAAAAACATATGTGCTAGTTGTTCCCGACTCTAGGGGGCGGTGCTCATTTCCATTTCAAAGCCAAAGAGCCAGCGCTGTCCGAAGACGTCTCCGTGGTCATGTGGCCGGCATGACTCAACGCCAAAGGCGCACGGAACGCTGTTCCCTTCCCACCAAAGGTGGTCCCTATTTTTCCACTTGCATTTTTTTAGTGCTTTCGAACTGCTAGGTTGGCAGAAGCTGGGACAAGTCACGGGAGCTCACCCCGTTACGTAGCACTCGGGATTCGAACTGCCGAACTGCCAACCTTTTGATTGACAAGCTCAGCGTCTTAGCCACTGAGCCCCCGCGTCCCTAAACAAGAAGTAACTTCCCCCAATATCTTATTCTCCAAATGTCCTGTTTTGTTGTTTGTTTTTTTTAATTTGTGCAGGAATTGATAGTCGGTATAATGAAGGATGCCGGGAACTGGCCAACTATCTCCTCTTCGGCTTGTACAGCCAGAACAACAATGAGTTTGAGAGATCAGGATTCCCTGAAGAAGTCCTTGACGGTAAGTGGGAGCTTGCCTCTATCCCCTCCCCTCCGTTCCTGTTCGCCGACGATGCCGGCGCTTCCCCGCTTCTCGCGAGTCCTCTTTTTACGACCCCTTGTTTCTCGCAGATGTGATCCTGCTGGTGAAGCCGGACAGCGTCCATCTGTACTGCAACCCTGTCAATTACAACTACCTTCTACCTTACGTGGCGTTTTGGAGGAACCTGCATTTCCACTGCCTGACGGAAACGGAGGTGAGCGCGTGAGCCATAAACCGAGGAAGAACTTGGGGGGCGGGGGGGGGCCGCAGAGTGCGAAAGTTCGGACTTCCTGTGCAGGATTTCAGCTTTTCCGGTGGGGGAGTTGAAGTCCGCACACCTTATCATTGCCAAGGTTGAGAAACATCGTTGTAGAGCAGGGGTCCCCAAACTTGGCCGCTTTAAGACTTGTGGACTTCAACTCCCAGAATTCTCCAGCCATGCTGGCTGGAGAATTCTGGGAGTTGAAGTCCACAAGTCTTAAAGCGGCCAAGTTTGAAGGCCCCTGTCTTAGAAACCAGCCAGAGCTCTCAAAAAAATACAACATCTCCTGCAATGTTGCCCAGAATCTTTTAACTGAACCCTACAGATAGTCCTTGACTTAGGACGCCAAAATTTCTCTTGCTAAGCAAGACCGTTGTTCAGTGAGCACTGCCCCACTTCACGACATTTCTTGCCGTTGTTAAGTAAATCTGGCTTCTCCGTCGCTGGTCCGAAGGTCACATAAGGGGGAATCGCATGATCCCAGGACACGGCGACCGTCAAAAATATGAATCCGTTGCCGAGCCTCTGAATTTTTGACCACGTGTCCGTGAGGAGGCCGCCAACCGTCGTTAAATGTGGGGAAATGGTTTTAAATCCCTTTTTTCCAGTGCCGCCGTAACTGTGAACGGTCACTAAATGGTTGTAAGTCGAGGATTATCTCTATTACATTCATATTGGTTAAATGCATTGTGCTTTCCATTCGAGTACAAAATGGCGGCTTCAGACCGATGTAAATCTTCCCATCTGCGGGGAAATTTTTGAGCATTTTTAAAATTTAAAGAAATACCTTTTTTGGGAAAGAGCTGAGGACAGGTAGTCCTCAACTTAACTACGCTCCATTTAGTGACCGTTCAAAGTTACAACGGCGCTGCAAAAAGGGACGACCGTTTTTCAGTTACGATCTTTGTAGCATCCCCGTGATCAAAATTCAAAGGCTTGGCAACTGGCATGTACTTACGACAGTTTTAGCATCCCGGGGTGACGTGATCACCGCTTATGACCTTCCCAGCCGACAAGCAAAGCCACATGAGAGAACCCCAATTTATTTAACGACCCAATGATTCCCTTAACAGCGGTGGCAAGAAAGGAGAACCTCCCTTATTTATCGGTAAAATTCATCGTCGCCCCTCTTACCACGCGGTAACTCTGGGCGGCTCCCCATCTTAAAAACTATACAAAACCTTAAAGCCGCCAATCAAATCCTGTAAAGCTACTCAGAACAACTGTCCTGCTTAGCAACGGCAAGCTTGGGTTCAATTGTGGTCGTAACTCGAGGAATTCCTTAAATCCGAAAGCCAGCCTATCGTAGTTTTCCAATTCCATCCTTTTTCCCGTTTCTCGCGCAACCTCAGCGTGCACGAAAATCTAAACCACCTTCAATCTTCTATCATTCCACGGTGTCGTATATCCATCCAGCCTCGTCTCTCGGGCCGGCCCAGAATTCCAAAATCCTCTCCAGCTGGCCTCCTGTCTGCCATTTGAGTCTTTCATTTTGGAGAGGTTGGACGCATTCGTGGGGGAGTTGGCATCCCCGCCAAGCTTTTAAAATGTCAAATTTTGGCCCCAAAGCTTGTTTCTGCTGTTCTTTTGTCTTCCGTTCCTTTCTCAACCTCGTGCCACCAGCCCGGAGTGGGAGCCGCCTCGGATAATGAAACGCCAGGAATGCCATAAAACGAAATTGTCGAGTCGACGGGGTCGTTGGCATCCATGAAATAGAGCACAATAGGCGTGGGTTTTAAATTGGAGAGGGCTTATGAAAAACCCTCCAAAGGGGCTTTGAAAATCACAAAACGGCTTCTTCAGGCAGGGACCCCCGTTCAAGAGCACCAAGGCTCTCTTCAGTTATCGCCAGTTATCCTTTCAACGAATTCTGTAAAATCCGTTTATTTTGTGTTTTTTTCTTGAAATCGAGTTTGGCAGGGTTCACCATCCAGCTTTTGAGCTTTTGGGGAAATAACGCAGAAGCTGGATTTTAGGTGCTTTTCTATTTATTATTGGTTGGGTTTTCTTTTCAAAAGGATAAGGCTCAGGTTGAGCTCTGCTCCAAATTTGAGAATTCAAGGCTGGCAGAAATGTGCTGGTTTGAAAGCCGGGAGTTGGCGCGATCGGAAAGTGGCAGCCGACGAAGTGGTCGTTTTTCGTAATTCAACATGGGCCAGCTTTTGAGTGCTTGCAAAACTATTTGTTTTACTTTGGGGCAGAAAATGTCTTGCTTGCCATATTCCACCCGGTAGAAAGAAAGAGAAAGAGAGAGAGAGTTTGGTGTAGTAGTTAAGGTGTTGGCCTAGAAACCAGGAGGCGTTGAGTTCTAGTTCCGCCTTGGGTATGAAAGCCAGCTGGGTGACTTTGGGCCAATCACTAGGAGACTGGGAGTTCTAGTTCCGCCTTGGGTATGAAAGCCAGCTGGGTGACTTTGGGCCAATCACTAGGAGACTGGGAGTTCTAGTTCCGCCTTGGGTATGAAAGCCAGCTGGGTGACTTTGGGCCAATCACTAGGAGACTGGGAGTTCTAGTTCCGCCTTGGGTATGAAAGCCAGCTGGGTGACTTTGGGCCAATCACTAGGAGACTGGGAGTTCTAGTTCCACCTTGGGTATGAAAGCCAGCTGGGTGACTTTGGGCCAATCACTAGGAGACTGGGAGTTCTAGTTCCGCCTTGGGTATGAAAGCCAGCTGGGTGACTTTGGGCCAATCACTAGGAGACTGGGAGTTCTAGTTCCGCCTTGGGTATGAAAGCCAGTTGGGTGACTTTGGGCCAATCACTAGGAGACTGGGAGTTCTAGTTCCGCCTTGGGTATGAAAGCCAGCTGGGTGACTTTGGGCCAATCACTAGGAGACTGGGAGTTCTAGTTCCACCTTGGGTATGAAAGCCAGCTGGGTGACTTTGGGCCAATCACTAGGAGACTGGGAGTTCTAGTTCCGCCTTGGGTATGAAAGCCAGCTGGGTGACTTTGGGCCAATCACTAGGAGACTGGGAGTTCTAGTTCTGCCTTAGGTCTGAAAGCCGGCTGGGTGACTTTGGGCCAATCACTAGGAGATTGGGAGTTCTAGTTCCGCCTTAGGTCTGAAAGCCAGCTGGGTGACTTTGGGCCAATCATTAGGAGATTGGGAGTTCTAGTTCCGCCTTAGGTAAGAAAGCCAGCTGGGTGACTTTGGGCCAATCACCAGGAGACTGGGAGTTCTAGTTCCGCCTTAGGTATGAAAGCCAGCTGGGTGACTTTGGCTCAATCACTAGGAGACTGGGAGTTCTAGTTCCGCCTTAGGTATGAAAGCCAGCTGGGTGACTTTGGCTCAATCACTAGGAGACTGGGAGTTCTAGTTCCGCCTTAGGTATGAAAGCCAGCTGGGTGACTTTGGGCCAATCACTAGGAGACTGGGAGTTCTAGTTCCACCTTAGATCTGAAAGCCAGCTGGGTGACTTTGGGCCAATCACTAGGAGACTGGGAGTTCTAGTTCCGCCTTAGGTCTGAAAGCCAGCTGGGTGACTTTGGGCCAATCACTAGGAGACTGGGAGTTCTAGTTCCGCTTTAGGTATGAAAGCCAGCTGGGTGAGTTTGGGCCAATCACCAGGAGGTGGTGAATTCTAGTTCCGTCTTAGACATAAAAGCTGGCAAGGTGAGCTTGGCTCAATCACCAGGAGGTGGTGAGTTCTAGTCACATCTTAGGCATGAAAGCTGAGTGGCTAACTTTGGGCCAGTCCCACTTTTTCAGCCGAAGCCTACCTCTGGTTATTATTGGGAAAGTAGGAAGAGGAAGGATCTGTTTGCGGCCTTGAATTATTTGTAGAAATAATAAAAGCAGGATACAAGTCAAGAAATAAACATAAAATAAAGACAGCAGCCAGTGAGAGAAGTTGGCCTTAGCGTTGTATAAAGATTTTTAACACCGAATTAGTTTTGGCTTTTTAGTTCGAATGGTTGATGGGCACCAATTTGACTCGTTAAGTGAAAAAACAAGTTGCTGGAAATTAGTTACATGCATTTCCTTGGATTGCAGGTAGTCCTCCATTTACAACAGTTCATTTAGTGACTGTTCAAAGTTACGACGGCCTGAGAAAAGTGACTTACGACCATTTTTCACACTTCCACCCTTTGCAGCATCCCCCTTGGTCACGTGGTCAAAATTCAGATCCTTGGCAACTGGCTCATACTTACGACCGCTGCTGTGTCCCAAGGTCACGTGATTCCCTTCTGCGACCTTTTGACCCGCAAAATCAATGGGGAAGCCATTTTTCGCTTAACAAAGCGTTACTAATTTAACCCCTGCAGTGAATCATTTAAAAACTGTTCACTAGAAGGGCCGTTAAATGGGGCAAAACTCACTTAAGAACTGTCTCACTTAGCAACATAATTTTTCAGCTCCATTGCGGTCGTTAAGTCGAGGACTTACCTGTACTAGAATTTCTGTTTTGCTTTGCAGGAACTGGCGATCCTAAACGGCAGCCTTTTTTAGATCCACCGGAAGCTTAAATGGGCTTTGGCTTTGAGATGGCATTAAGAGCCATCGTGCATTTGGGGATTTATTGTCTTTATTTTCAAAAGATTCTCCCTCCTTCTCGTTTTATTAGTACGAAGTTGAAGAGTCGGCTGAAGAATTTAAAATTTCCAGCTTTGTGGATATGGTTCGAGACTGCAGCCGGATCGGCATTCCCTTCAGCTCCCAAGGTAGGTTCGAAAAAAACCCAAATTCTTATAAATGAATGAATGAAGGAATGAATGAATATTATTTATTATTAATTTATTTATTTTTTATTATTTATATAAATTTATTTATTATTATTGCCCAAATTCTTATGAATGAATGAATGAATATTATTTATTTATTATTTATTATAAAATTATTTATTATTTATTTATATATACATTTATTATTTATTTAAATATTTATATTATAAATATATAAATCATATATTTATGTTTTCGTAGATTTTCACGGGTAGAGGTATGCAAGTTTTGCTGTATTCGGGTCTTTTCCCGTGTAAGATTGAGAGTATCTTGGTGATGTTTCGACGAGGTCCCACTTGTCATCTTCAAACTGGTGTCTTCGGCTTCGTGCTTGTGCGAGGAAAGCGCGATCGGAGCCGCCGTCTCCATAAATACTATATAATGTATATAAATACATTACATCAAAAAAACTCAGGATATCACAACACTAGAACTCAGGATGTTAACACACAGCCCATTACCCAGGTCGTTAAAACACAAAAGACTAATGGGCACACATCAAGTACCTCACCCACACATGATATTACGAAACAGCTGACTAATCTGCAAACATCAACTCCATCAACTAATCAAGATGTAACAACACAGGCAACCAACCCGCTCAGAGCAACAAAGCCAGCACCCCACACCTCCCCATCAGTATTTATAGGGAGATGGCAGCTCCGATCACGCTTTCCTCGCACAAGCAAGAAGCCAAGCCAGGGGAGAGATTTAAGTGTTTTTCTATGGAGACACCTGGTCTACTCCAGCATGTGGGAGGGAGCATACTGCATCCCGTTCGCCTTTCAGCTCCAATCCAGGAGCATTGCGATGCAGTATGCTCCCTCCCACATGCTGGGGTAGACCAGGTATCTCCATAGAAAAACGCTTTATATATATATATATGTGTGTGTGTGAGTGAGTGTGTGTGTGTGTGTGTGTGTGTAGGTCTTTGGTTATTCGGATCTTCTACCGCGTAAAATTGGAAGTGTTTTGGCGACGTTTCGACAAAGTCTCATTCGTCATCTTCAGGCTGGTGTTTTCGGCTTCGTGCTTCTTGTCGAAACGTCGCCAAGACACTTCCAATTTTACGCGGGAGAAGACCCGAATAACCAAAGACCTACATACAAACACCTGCGAAAACTTCAGAAAACATATGTAAAATTCTCCCGCATAAAATTGGAAATGTCTTGGCGACGTTTCGACGAAGTCTCATTCGTCATCTTCAGGCTGGTGTTCTCAGCTTCAGGCTGGTGTTCACAGCCTGGAAGCACGAAGCCGAGGACACCAGCCTGAAGATGATGAATGAGACTTCGTCGAAATGTCGTCAAGACACTTCCAATTTTACGCGGGAGAAGACCCGAATAACCAAAGGCCTACATATATATACACACACACACATGTATGTATATATATATAAAACACCACGACCTTTGTGGTGTCCCCGTGATCACATGATCAAAATTCAAAGGCTTGGCAACTGGCATGTACTTATGACGGTTGCAGCATCCCGGGGTCACATGATCACCATTTACGACCTTCCCAGCTGAATTCCGACAAGCGAAGTCAACGAGGGAAGCCAAATTTACTTAATGACCCAACGATTCCCTTAACCGCGGTGGCAAAAAGGGAGGTAAAATGGGGTGAGCCTCCCTTATAGATCAGAAAGTCCTCGACTTCCAACCGTTCATTTAGTGACCGTTCAGAGTTAACAACAGCATTGAAAAAAGTGACTTACGACCATTTTTTGTCACATTGAAACGATCGCTGTAGCATAGGATGATTGCAGCATCCTGGGTCATGTGATCTCCATTTTGCAACCTCCTGACGAGCAAAGTCAACGGGGAAGCCAGATTCACTTAGCAACTGTGTTACTCGCTTAACGACTGCAGTGTTTCACTTAACAACTGTGGTCGGAAAACCCACCTAACGACTGCCTTGCTTAGCAGCAGAAACGTTGGGCCTCGGCTGTAACCGTAATTTGAGGACAACCTGTCTTAACTTTTGTCCCCATCTGGAGTTTGGTGTTCATTTTAGTGGTCCTTGAAGGAAAATCACACCCGCCTTGTCTCCAAAGTGAGTAATTTGAGCGTGTGCCTAATTTGTGTTAATCATACCCGGTAAAATTGAAACACACACAATAGGTCCCCTGTGCTTTACACGAGAAGCGTCCAAATCCTCTTTTATGGGAGGAAATAACAGATTCTTTCATTATGATGGTGATGATAATGTAGCTTTCTTTTTTTAGAACAGAAAAGGCTCTTGATTTCCGTTAATTATGGGATGCCAGGATTTTAAGCAGAAAAGCCTTCGCAGGGATTGTGAACAGGGAAGGGAGGGGAGGAGAAGGGAAGAGAAACGGGTTACTGAGAATAGCCAAAGCTGATGCAAGAAACTTGCAAGACTCTGTGTTGTCATCTATTTATCTTTTTTAATGAACATTTAAAACAACCATTTAGATATGAGCCAGCCGTGTGCACACGTGTGCCAAAAAAAACAAACACAGTTCTAGGCTGCATAAACAGAGGGATAGAATCAAGATCATGGGAAGTGTTAATACCACTTTATAAGGCCTTGGTGAGGCCACACTTGGAATACAGCATCCAGTTTTGGTGGCCACGATGTAAAAAAGATGTGGAGACTCTGGAAAGAGTGCAGAGAAGAGCAAGAAAGAGGATGAGGGGACTGGAGACTAAAATATATGAAGGATGGTTGCAGGAACTGGGTATGTCTAGTTTGATGAAGAGAAGGACTAGGGGAGACATGAGAGCAGTCTTCCAGTATCTCAGGGGCTGCCCCAAAGAAGAGGGAGTCAAGCTATTCTCCAAAGCACCTGAGGGCAGGACAAGAAGCAACGGATGGAAACTAACCAAGGAGAGAAGCAACTTAGAACTAAGGAGGAATTTCCTGACCGTTAGAACAATTAATCAGTGGAACAACTTGCCTCAAGAAGTTGTGAATGCTCCAACACTGGATTTAGTATAAGGTCTGCTGCTTGCACAGTGGGTTGGACCTACAAGTTCCCTCTCAACTCTATTATTCTGTTAGCAGGGCTAGGAAACATCCTAGAGACATTGAAAACAATATTTTTTTAATAACAATGACTTATTTTTTCCTTGTCAACCCCCCCCCCCAGCCCCACAAACTCTCTCTGCTGCTTTCCCTGGTCTTGACCGGAGACCCTACCCCTTTTCTGACAAATGACAATCCATTCTCTTCTTGAAAGCCTCCAGAGATGAAGCTCCCACAACTTCTGGAGGCAACTTCTGTTCCATTGTTTGATTGTTCTCACCATCAGAAAATATTCTCCTTATTTCTAGGTTGAATCTCTCCTTGATCCGTTTCCATCCATTATTCCTTGTCTGGCCTTCGGGTGCTTTAGAGAAGAGGGTAGTAGAATAACAGAATTACAGAGCTGAAAAGGACCTTGGAGGTCATCTAGTCCAACCCCCCACTCAAACAGGAGACCCTACCTCATTTCTGACAGAGGGCAGGCAGTCCAGTCTCTTCTTGAAAGCCTCCAGAGATGAAGCTCCCACAACTTCTGGAGGCAACTTCTGTTCTGTCGGTGAATGGTTCTCACTGCCCAGAAATTTCTCCTTATTTCTAAATTGAATCTCTTCTTGATCCGTTTCCATCTATTATTCCTTGTCCGGCCTTCGGGTACTTTGAAAAAACAGCTTGACCCCCTTCCTCCTCTCTGTGGCAGCCCCTCAAATATTGGAAGATGCTCTCCTGTCTCCCCTGGTCCTTCTCTTCCCTAGACGAGCCATGCCCAGTTCCTGCAACCGTTCTTCGTATATTTTAGCCTCCAATCCCGCAGTTGTCTTTATTGCTCTTCTCTGCACTTTTTTCTAGAGTCTCAACCTCTTTTTTATAGTATGGCGACCAAAACTGCATGCTCGGTGTGGTCTTACTAAAGCTTTATAGAGCAGTAGTAGTACCTCTCTTGATCTTGATCGTAGCCCTCTGTTAATGCAATTTAGGATTGAATTGACTTTTCTGGCTGCCACTTCACACGGTGGGCTCCTCTTTAGCTGGTTGTCCACTAAGACTCCAAAATCCCTCTCACAGTTCCTGCTCTTACGCCTGGTTTCACCCAGTCTACATGTCTACTTTTGGTTTTTCTTGCCTAAGTGTAAGACTTTCCTTTTCTCTACATTGAATTTCATTTTATCAGATAGGGCCCAGTGCTCCAGTCTATCAAGATCCATCTGAACCTGATATGGATATGGATGTGATATATTATATTTTATTATAAGGGGGATTGATTTTGGTATATAATTAGTAATGTTAATATCGATGGATTAGAGAAAGGTATGATATTTTTTAATTGGGTTTAAATCTTACAAGTATCTTATTGATTGATAAATGAATATTGATGGTTGATGCTTGATTAATGAGGTAAATTTTATTATTATTAGTTCTTTTTATTGCAATATTGTTAATTATAGAAAAAATTTATTATTTAAAGGTTTACTTGTTATAATACTTTGTTATATGTATGGGTATTTTTTTGTCTTTTTCCTTAATTTTCCTTTTTTTAAAAAATTTTTTTTAAAATTGTAGTGGAAGTCAAGGGGGGAGGGAGGATGGGGGAGGGTTGGGGGGGAAATGAAAAAATTTTGTATTGTAAAACTTTTTCAATTAAAAAAAAAAGATCCATCTGAACCATTTTAACTTCAATCTGTCACTAAACGAATGGTTTTAAGTTGAGAAAACAGTTTTTTTTAAAAAAAATTGATTTATATGCCTCCCTTCTCCGGAGACTCAGGGCGGCTTACAATGCGTAAAGCAATAACCTTCATACTTTTGTACTTTGTATTTTATACAAAGTCAGCTTATTGCCCCCACAAACTGGGTCCTCAATTTACCTACCTTAGAAAGGATGGAAGGCTGAGTCAACCTTGAGCCTGGTGAGATTCGAATTTACAGTAACTGCAGACAGCTGGAGATGCCCCCCCCAAAATGCCCCCCCCCCAAAAAAATTATGTTTGGTGTCTTGCAGGTCACTTGCAGATCTTCGACATGTTTGTGGTGGAAAAATGGCCCATTGTGCAAGCTTTTGCCCTGGAAGGCATCGGCGGGGACGGCTTCTTCACCATGAAATATGAGGTAAGAACGGATGGGCCGCATGACGGATAGACCACCCTTTCCCGCCCCAGGGTGCTTCCAGGAAGCCGGTCAAAGGGATGGGGTGAGAATTAGGCACCCCACTTTTCAAACGCCCTTTGCATTTTTTAAAAAAAATTTGATTTATATGCCGCCCTTCTCCGGAGACTCAGGGCGGCTTACAATGCATTAAGCAATAGCCTTCATCCTTTTGTATATTTATACAAAGTCAGCTTATTGCCCCCACAAACTGGGTCCTCAATTTACCCACCTTAGAAAGGATGGAAGGCTGAGTCGACCTTGAGCCTGGGGAGATTCGAACTGGTGTAATTGCAGACAGCTGGTGTTTAATTACAATGCTTTTAGTCTGCTGAGCCACCAGAGCTCCTTATTTATTTATTTATTAGTTCGATTTATATGCCGCCCTTCTCCGGAGACTCAGGGTGGCTTACAATGAGGTGCCCCCCCCGCCCGGGCCAAGAACCTCCCTGCCCTTCTCTTTGGGGGTTGCTCGTGGCGAGAGGGCTGTCTGGCACGAGAATTGTGATGCAACCTCTGTTTTTTTTCCCCTAAATGACCCCAAGAGATTCTTCTATATAGGAGCATTTCACTCCCATGAGACCCTTTCGTTTCAGCTGGGAACAGCCGTGGGGTGGGGTCTTTCACTGGCCTGCCCAGCTGGTGGTGGTGGGAGGGGGGGAAATGGTCCTTCTGGCAGAACAATGGTGCCCCTGTGCCCACGGTACCGTTCTCCAGCTATAATAGCCTGCTTGTTAGTAGTAGCTGTGGCTTAAATGCATTGGGGTGGAGGGAATTAAAGCTCAACGGAGCCCCCTCGCTCTGCCCATCACAGCTGCAAAGGGCACTTCTGGAGAACAATTAATCCGTGGAACGGCTTGCCTCCAGAAGTTGGGGGTGCCCCATCACCGGAGGTTTTGAAGAAGAGATTAGACGGCCATTTGTTTCACATGGTAGAGGGCCGTGATGGGGAAACTATGGTAGGCGTGCCAGAGGTGCCACACAGCGCCCTCTCTGATGGCACGCAAGCCGTCGCCCCAGTTCAGCTCTGCTGCACATGTGCACTCCCCTCCTGCCAGCCAGATGGTCTTTGGGTCTCTGCCGTGTATGCGCGGGAGGCAAGGCGCATGGGGAGGGGACGTGCATGTGTGTGGGGGGGGGCACATGTGTGGGGGCTGTGTTCACATGTATGGGGGCAGGGCGCATGAACGGGGCTGTGTATGCATTGCATTTTGGGTGTTTGGGGGTACATGTGTGCTTTGGGCTTTCGGTCTGGAAAAGGTTAGCTATCACCTTCCTTCCTTCCTTCTTTCCTTCCTTCCTTCCTTTCTTCCTTCCTTCCTTCCACCTTCCTTCCTTCCTTCCTTCCTTCCTCCTTCCTTCCTTCCTTCCTTCCTTCTTTCCTTCCTCCTTCCTTCCTTCCTTCCTTCCTTCTTTCCTTCCTCCTTCCTTCCTTCCTTCCTTCTTCCTTCCTTCCTTCCTTCCTTCTTTCCTTCCTCCTTCCTTCCTTCCTTCTTTCCTTCCTTCCTTCTTTTCTTCCTCCTTCCTTCCTTCCTTCTTTCCTTCCTCCTTCCTTCCTTCTTTCCTTCCTTCCTTCTTTCCTTCCTCCTTCTTTTTTCTTCTTTTTCCTTCCCTCTCCCTTCTCCTTTCTTCTTCCTTCCCCTCTTTCCTTCTTTTTCCTTCCTTGCTCTCTTCCCATCTTCCCTTCTTTGTCTTTTCCTCTTTCCCTTTCTCCTTTCCTGTCCCTTCTTGCATGCTCAAATGCAAAAGGGGAAACGTTTCTCCTTTTGTTTTTCGTTGGTTTTGATAGCCCTCCGCCAGCGAAAACGGAGCTCGGGGTGGTCGTGCGCGACCCTCCTGAGCTCCATTTTTGCTGGCAGAGGGCACCGCAAGGTCCTTTGCTATTTCCACTCCGGCCCCCGGGCCAGATCGAAGCTACCCTGCAGGCCGGATCTGGCCCACGGGCCTTGAGTTTGAAACCCCTGCTCTAGAGGCCACCTCTGACTCGATCTTTCTCTTCGCAGCTGATGGACGTCAGTCTGGATCTCTGGAAGGCCTACAGCAAAGTGGATCCCATTTCTTTGGAGAGCTTACTTGACGAGGTAATGTGTCCATAGTCTTTTTCCTGTGGGTCATTTAAAAAAAAACACACACACACAGATCCACGGAGTGGGTCCGTGGGCTGACGAAGAGGAGAAGCTGCAGAGATATGGTTCTCCATTCTAAAATGGCTTCCAAAATGGACCCTTTTTGGGAAGCACAGAGAGCGGGTCACTCGTAAGTTCGTGTCCAGATGCATTTGAGAATGTTTGGGGCCTGTTCGTGGCTTGTTGGAATGGTGCGGTGGCCTAGAGGTGGCGCCCTCGCCTCACAGTCAGGAGGCTGTGAGTTCGATCCTAGGTAGAGGCCGATATTTTTCTCTCTGGGCACACTGAGAATATATCTGCTGAACAAAACTCCGCATTGGTGACAGGAAGAGCATCCGGCCATTAAAACGCTCTGCTAGTTCCATTCAGTTGCCCAGACTCAACCCTGCAAGGGATTATGGGATTGTTAAACGGAGATTATGATGGCTTGTTCTGCCAAGGAGTTAGGGGCAGTGAATCCCACTAAATAAAGGGATTTTAAGCTTTACTGTTAGCTCATGCAAACCGATTTAAAAGCGTAACATTCAACCAAAACGATTTAAAAGTGTAACAAAAGCACAAAGATAGTCCTTGACTTACTAACCATTCATTTAGTGACCCTTTGGAGTTACAACAGCGCTGGAAAAAAAGTGACTTATGACTGTTTTTCACTCTTACAACCGTTGCAGCATCTCTATAGTCACATGATCAAAATGGCTCATATTTATGACCATTGCTGTCCCGGGGTTATGGCGATCCCCCTTTTGGGACCTTCTGACTAGAAAAGCCAATGGGGAAGCCAGATTCATTTAACCACCATATTAACTCACTTAACAACCGTGTCATAAAATGAGGCAAAGCTCACTGAACTGTCTTGCCTTGCGATGGAAATTTTGGCTCAAATTTTGGTAAGTCAAAAACTACCCATATTAACTGGGGGGGGAGGTTCCCCCCCCCAAATACGCTGTGCACCTTTTCAAGTTCAGTGTGTGAGCATTGCTGAGATCTCCATGACGTGCCATGTTGTGGCTTCTTTCATTTTGGGTTTTGGGTTTGCTATGGGAGCACCTGTGCTTTTATTTGGATTCCAAGAGGCTGTTAAGCTTTTTATTCTAGCTTTTAATATTGTGGAAGGTTTTCTTCGAGGAAATGGGAAGAGTCGAAAAGTGGGCCTCTGCTGACATCTAGTGGCCGTTGCTTGAATTATTCAGACAACTCTTTTCTTTCAACCAGCTGTTTGTAATTTTAAAAACAGACCTTTGTGTAGATATTTCTGCTCTGAAGCAGAGGTGGGTTTCAGCAGGTTCTGACCAGTTCTGGAGAACCGGGAGCGGAAATTTTGAGTAGTTCAAAGAACCGGTAAATACCACCTCTGACTGGCCCCGCACCCATCTATTCTCTGCCTCCCGAGTCCCAGCTGATCGGGAGGAAATGGGGGTTTTGCAGTAACCTTCTCCTGGAGCAGGGGTGAAATCCAGCAGGTTCTGACAGGTTCTGGAGAACCGGTAGCGGAAATTTTGAGTAGTTTGGAGAACCGGCAAATGCCACCTCTGATTGGCCCCAGAGTGGGGTGGGAATGGAGATTTTGCAATATTCTTCCCCCAGGAGTGGGGAGGGAATGGGGATTTTGCAATATCCTTCCCCTTGGAGTGGGGAGGGAATGGAGATTTTGCAGTATCCTTCCCCTGCCACGCCCACCAAGCCACACCCACAGACCCGGTAGTAAAAAAAATTTGAATCCCACCACTGCTCTGAAGCATCCTTCAGTGCGTTTGGGTCTGTTGGCAGGACCCCTCCAGAAAGAGGGAGGGCAACTGGCATATTAAGCAATTGATTGTATAGACACGATTGTGGACCTGTTTTAGGGGCATACCTCTTTTTCTCAAACCGAAACAAACCAGTTCTTCCTCAACTAAAATCAAATCTAGAGGGATCCAGCTGGGAAGGGCAAGACAAGTAGAGCCCTGCCCAATCTTTTTCCATTCCTGTATGTGACCTTGGTAAAGCCCGAGCCTTCAGGTGTCAAGGAGTAGCCACTCTGGGGCAGTTTGATCTGGTGGTTAAGTGAGCAAGCTAGAAACTAGGAGATGGTGAGTTCTAGTGCGCTTTAAACATGAAAGCTGATTAGATTAGAGTAGAATAGAATAGAACAGAATAGCATAGAAAGAAAATAGAATACAATACAATACAATATTAGAATAGAGTGGAGTGGAGTGGAGTGGAGTAGAGCAGAGCAGAACAGAACACAACAGAACACAACAGAACAGAATTTATTTTTTTTATTTTTTATTTTTATTTTTATTTATATTTATATGCCGCCCTTCTCCGGAGACTCAGGGCGGCTTACAATGCGTTAAGCAATAGCCTTCATACTTTTGTATATTTATACAAAGTCAGCTTATTGCCCCCACAAACTGGGTCCTCAATTTACCCACCTTAGAAAGGATGGAAGGCTGAGTCGACCTTGAGCCTGCCTGGGATTGAACTCACAGAAATTACAGGCAGCTGGTGTTAATTGCATTAGCCCCCTACGCTACACAGGCCATTCTTTAGCCCCCTACGCTACACAGGCCATTCTTTATTGGCCAAGTGTAATTGGACACACAAGGAATTTGTCTTGGTGCCTACGCTCTCAGTGTACATAAAAGAAAAGATACGTTCGTCAAGAATCATAAGGTACAACACTTAATGATAGTCACAGGGAACAAATAAGCAATCCGGAAACAATATCAATATAAATCATAAGGATACAAACAACAAAATTACAGTCATAAGTGGGAGGAGATGGGTGGTGGAAACGATGAGAAGATTAATAGTAGTGCAGACTTAGTGAATAGTTTGACAGTGTTGAGGGAATTATTTGTTCAGCAGAGTGATGGTGTTCGGGGAAAAAACTGTCCTTGTGTCTAGTTGTTCTGGTGTGCAGTGCTCTATAGCGTCGTTTTGAGGGTAGGAGTTGAAACAGTTTATGTCCAGGATGCGAGGGGTCTGTAGATATTTTCCCAGCCCTCTTTTTGACTGGTGCATCATACAGGTCCTCCATGGAAGGCAGATGGGTAGCCATTGTTTTTTCTGCAGTTCTAATGATCCTCTGAAGTCCGTGTCTGCCTTGTAGGGTTGCAGAGCCAAACCAGACAGTTATAGAGGTGCAAATGACAGACTCCATCATTCCTCTGTAGAACTGGATCAGCAGCTCCTGGGGCAGTTTGAGCTTCCTGAGTTGGCGCAGAAGGAACATTGGTTGTGCTTCTTTGATGACGTTTTTGATGTTGGGTGTCCATTTTAGGTCGTGAGATATGGTAGAACGTAGAAATTTGAAGGTCTCTACTGTCGATACTGTGTTGTCTAGTATTGTAAGGGGTGGTAGTATGGGACTTTGGGCCAATTGCCAGGAGACTGTGAGTTCTAGTCCCATCTTTGGCATGAAACCCAGCTGGGTGACTTTGAACCAGTCCCACTCCCTCAGCCCAACCCACCTCACAGAGTTGTCGTTGTTGTTGTTGTGGGAAAAAATAGGAAGGAGGAGTACGGCATGCGTTTTCCGCCTTGAATTATTTCTAAAGCTAATAAAAAGCTGGGATAAAAACAAATTATATGAAATTGCCATGCTCCTTTTTCCCCCGCCTTCTCTTTTGATGTTTTAATCCTCCCTCTCTGCTTAGTGGAATCTGTTACCAGCAGCTGCTACTTCCAAAAGGATAAATTGGTGCCATTAATTTAATTTTTTACTAATTGTTGTGTTTAACCCTGAGTTGCTTGACTTCAGAGTTTGACAAGAAGCAGTTGTTATTTTTTTAAAAAGCCCTTTTGGTGCCAGACATTTTGAGCAAGTTGTCCTCCACTGGTGGGTTTCAAATTTTTTTACTACCGGTTCTGTGGGTGTGGCTTGGTGGGTGTGGCATGGCTTGGTGGGCGTGGCAGGGGAAGGATACTGCAAAACCTCCATTCCCACCCCACTCCTAGGGGAAGGATACTGCAAAATCCCCATTTCCTCCCGATCAGCTGGGACTCGGGAGGCAGAGAATAGATGGGGGTGGGGGCAGTCAGAATTTTTAGTACCGGTTCTGTGGATGTGGCTTGGTGGGCGTGGCATGGCTTAGTGGGTGTGGCTTAGTGGGCATGGCACTAAGCTGCAAAATCCCCATTTCCTCCTGATCAGCTGGGACTCGGGAGGCAGAGAATAGATGGGGGTGGGGCCAGTCAGAATTTTTGTACCAGTTCTGTGGGTGTTGCTTGGTGGGCGTGGCATGGCTTAGTGGGTGTGGCTTAGTGGGCATGGCAGAGGAAGGATACTGCAAAATCCCCATTTCCTCCCGATCAGCTGGTATTCAGGAGGCAGAGAATAGATGGGGGTGGGGCCAGTCAGAATTTTTAGTACCGGTTCTGTGGGTGTGGCTTGGTGGGCGTGGCATGGCATGGCTTAGTGGGCGTGGCTTGGTGGGCATGGCAGGGGAAGGATACTGCAAAATCCCCATTTCCTCCTGATAAACTGGGATTAGGGACGCAGAGAATAGATAGGGGTGGGGCCAGTCAGAATTTTTAGTATCGGTTCTGTGGGTGTGGCTTGGTGGGCGTGGCATGGCTTAGTGGGTGTGGCTTAGTGGGCATGGCAGAGGAAGGATACTGCAAAATCCCCATTCCCTCCCGATCAGCTGGTATTCAGGAGGCAGAGAATAGATGGGGGTGGGGCCAGTCAGAATTTTTAGTTCTGTGGGTGTGGCTTGGTGGGCGTGGCATGGCTTAGTGGGTGTGGCTTAGTGGGCATGGCAGGGGAAGGATACTGCAAAATCCCCATTTCCTCCTGATCAGCTGGGACTCAGGAGGCAGAGAATAGATGGGGGCCAGTCAGAATTTTTACTACCAGTTCTGTGGGTGTGGCTTGGTGGGCGTAGCTTGATGGGCATGGCAGGGGAAGGATACTGCAACATCCCCATTTCCTCCCGATCAGCTGGGACTCGGGAGGCAGAGAATAGATGGGAGCCAGTCAGAATTTTTACTACCGGTTCTCCGAACTACTCAAAATTTCCGCTACCAGTTCTCCAGAACTGGTCAGAACCAGCTGAAACCCAACTCTGTTGTCCTCGCTCTTTCCACCTCTATAAATGCAAATGTTTGACTTTTTCTCTCACCATCTTTTGAGGGGCGGGGGGCCTTCAATAGAATCAGCTCGCGGAATTCAAGACTTTTTCTCTCTCTTCCAGGAGTTGATGACTTTTGAACATCAGTGGACCAACTTCTTTGCCAATTTTGACACTGAAATCCCTTTCATGCTGGAACTCTCAGAATCTCAGACAGGAGAGGTATATGGACCGAATTTCAGAGGGGCATAGAGAAACTTAAATTTTACGTAACCAGTTACAGATAATCCTTGACTTGCAACCATTCGTTTAGCGGCCGTCCGGACGTACAACAGCACTATAAAAAGTGACGTATGACCATGTTTCACACTTACGACCGTTACAGCATCCTCACGGTCATGGGTTCAGATGGCAGCTGACTCATGTTCATGACGGTCGCAGCGTCCCAGGGTCATGTGATCCAGGGGTGAAATGCTCCCGGTTCGGACCGGATCGCCCGATCCGGTAGCGATGGAGACGGGTAGTTCGGAGAACCGGTAGCCAAAATCCCTGCCTTCTCCCAGCTGAGTCGTGCGATCATCAGAGGCTTTTTTTATTTTTTTAACTTTTAAAAGCATTTTTTTTCTACAACCTCTTCGGCCGAAGAGGTTGTAGAAAAAATGCTTTTAAAAGTTTTTTTTTTAAAGTTGGCCACGCCTGTCACATTACCCCCACACACACGCCAAGCCACACCCGCACACCCGGTAGTAACAAATTTTACATTTCACCACTAATACGATCATTTTTTGCAACCCCTGACAAGCAACGTTTATAGAGAAGCCAGATTCGTTTAACAACCCCGTTACTAACTTAACAACCGCAGCCATTCCCTTAACTTCTGTGCCAGAAAGGTCATAAAGTGAGAAAGAAAAAAAAACTCCCTTAAACAACTTAGGAGCGGAAATTTGTGGCTCGATATCGGTCGTAAGTTGAGAACTGCCAGTGATTTTTTGGGGGGTTTTTTTCTTGCCACACAGCTCCTCCGTTTGCAACGTGAAGCTTATTGTGCGTTTTGAGTCCTTGAAATGGGACTTTTCAGGCTAGTTTCCTGCCAAATAGTAAACATCCTTTCTCTTCAAGAACAAAAAAGGCATCGATCTTGCTGGCTGAAGGCGATTTGGATGGCACCCAGTGGAAAGAGAGAGGCACGTGGCTGGAGGCGCGGGGAATTCCAGCGTTTTGACAACACTAATGAATAGCAATAGCAATAAGGCTTATATATCATTTCACAGAGCTTCACAGCCCTCTCTGAGCGGGCCTCTACAGTCAGCCTATTGTCCTCAACAATCTGGGTCCTGAGTTGACCAACTGCAGAAGGATGGAAGGCCGAGCCCACCTTGAGTCCATCAGGGTCGAACTGCTAGCAGTCGGCAGAATTAGACTGCAGTACTGCATTCTAGTCACTGTGCCACCGTGGCAATCGAACGAAACAGAAGAGAATGCAGAACAGAACGCAGAATAGAACAGAACAGAACAGAACAGAGAACAGAATATAGAATAGAACAGAAATAGAACAGAACAAAATACAGAACAGAAAACAGAACAGAACCCGGAATAGAATCCGAAATAGGATAGAATAGAATAGAATATATGGAATGGAATGGAATGGAATGGAATGGAATGGAATGGAATGGAATGGAATGGAATGGAATGGAATGGAATAGAAAATATGGAAGGAAGGAATAGAATGGGATGGAATAGAATAGAATAAATATAGGAGAGGAGAGGAGACAATAGAATTAGAATAGAATAGAATAGAATAGAATAGAATAGAATAGAATAGAATAGAATAGAATAGAATAGAATAGAATAGAATAGAATAGAATAGAATAGAAAATATGGAATGGAATAGAATGGAATGGAATGGAAGAATAGAATAGAATAGAATAGAATAGAATAGAATAGAATAGAATAGAATAGAATAGAATAGAATAGAATAGAATAGAATAGAATAGAATAGAATAGAATAGAATAGAATAGAAAATATGGAATGGAATGGAATGGAATGGAATGAAATAATAGAATAGAATAGAATAGAATAGAATAGAATAGAATAGAATAGAATAGAATAGAATAGAATAGAATAGAATAGAATAGAATAGAATAGAATAGAATAGAATAGAATAGAATAGAATAGGTCCTTATACACCGCTTCACAATGCTTCACAGCCCTCTCTAAGTGGTTTACAGAGTCGGCCTCTTGCCCCCAACAATCCGGGACCTCATTTTACTGACCTCAGAAGGACGTAAGGCTGAGTTAGCCTTGAGCCGATGAGACTTGAACTGCTGGACTGAGCAGTGAGTCAGCCTGTAATACCTTCATTTTAACCACTGCGCCATCACGAATGTGAAGAAAAACAGGCTTGGCTAAGGCTCACAATTTGCAGGACTAGCTGGCATCCCTGTATAGGTAGTCCTCGACTTACGACCACAATCGAGCCCAAAATTTGAGTTTCTAACCAAGACAGTAGTTAAAGGAATTATACCCCCATTTTACGACCCTTCTTGTCACCATCACTAAGTGAATCCCTGCAGCTGTTAAATTACTAACACAATTGGTAAGCGAATCTGACTTCTCCCCTTAACTTTGCTTGTCAGAAGGTCGCAAAAAGGGATGCACTGCGACCGTCATAAATACGAACCAGTAGCGAAACGCCCAAATTTTGCTCACGGGACCATAAGGTCCTAAATCTGAAAACCGGTCACAAGTCAACATTTTTTAGTGATGCAACTTCAAACGGCCACTAAATGAACCGTTGTAACTCGAGGACTATACCTGTATGTCCGTAATCCATAATAGTTTATATTTTTTTTAAATCAGGTTTTATTGTTTTTTCCCCCCAATATACACCCACATATTTTATGAAACAGACCATATCATATCATATCATATACAACTTATCATATCCAAATGTATTTTACTCAGTTACAATTTCTGCCAACGTGTTCCTTTTTCATATTTTTAAATCAAACCTTAATATTTCTATTCTTATTTCTATAAACAGTATCTTCTTTCGCCCTCAAGCTCTGTTTTCTCCATTTTTAATCATATATATTCTCTTTTAATATTTAATAATTCGTTCTTTATCCTACTATATTTAAACATACTATCCATAATAGTTTATAGAGCAGCGCTATCCTCATCCATCTTTTGGCAAGATGTTTTTTAACGGCAGCGTAGAGATTATTTCACTTCCCTGTTTATTTTAATGATAATCAAAGTTCGTTTGTTTTTCCCCCCTCTGCAGCCATTCCGAAGTTACTTCAGCCACGGTCTGATTTCAAGCCATATAACAGATAACAGGTAATTCCTTCTTTCCGTAACTTCCTTGCTGTGCAGGGGTCACATCAACACACAAATAAAATTTCTAGTTTTGTCCTCTAATAACAACAACAACAATAATAATAATAATAATAATAATAATAATAATAATTGTAATTGGATAATTACATATATAAATAATAATTATAATTATTGTAATTGGAGCCCTTGGAGCAATACCCAAAGGGCTACCCCGCTATTTAGAAATTCTAAATTTACCGGACTTGAACATTTTGACTCTACAAAAAACCACCTTACTCGGAACAGCCTACATCCTCCGACGATACCTTAACAGTTCCTAGGTCCTTGGTTAGGACTCGAGCTGCTGAGCTATTAACCGGCCTCAAAGGCTGTGAATCTCACTACAGATTAAATAATAATAATAATAATAATAATAATAATAATAATAATAATACGATACCTTAACAGTTCCTAGGTCCTTGGTTAGGACTTGAGCTGCTGAGGTATTAACCAGCCTCAAAGACTGTGAATCTCATTACAGATTAACCAATAATAATAATAATAACAACAACAACATCCTCCGACGATACCTTAACAGTTCCTAGGTTCTTGGTTAGGACTTGAGCTGCTGAGGTATTAACCAGCCTCAAAGACTGTGAATCTCACTACAGATTAAATAATAATAATAATAATAATAATAATAATAATAATAATAATAATAATACGATACCTTAACAGTTCCTAGGTCCTTGGTTAGGACTTGAGCTGCTGAGGTATTAACCAGCCTCAAAGACTGTGAATCTCATTACAGATTAACCAATAATAATAATAATAACAACAACAACATCCTCCGACGATACCTTAACAGTTCCTAGGTTCTTGGTTAGGACTTGAGCTGCTGAGGTATTAACCAGCCTCAAAGACTGTGAATCTCACTACCGATTAAATAATAATAATAATAATAATAATAATAATAATAATAATAATAATAATAATAATAATAATAAAAAGAGAGCTATAACTTCAGAGGGGATGTTTATACCTTGAGCCTTTGAAAACCTCCTCCTTCCTCTTCCATCAAATAGCCGAAGGAAAAATACCGTAAATTGTCAGATTTATGGCGATCATTCCAAAATCTCATCGTCTATCCTCAAGGATAAACTTCTGCCTTCTTATCCGGCAACGTTTCAGAACTGGTAATCCAGATATTACCTTGGAAATATCTGGTTATTCTTTTGTCTGATTGCAGCTTTTCGGGGGGTCTTTGGCACAAAAGTGGGGTCTTTGCATCACTTCTTAGCCAATCCTTTTCATGGGAAGGCTTGGGGGATTAAACCTGGGGTGCGTGTTTTTCTGCGCTGAAATCAGAATTTCTGTTCCCTGAGAAAAACCGCTGAATATTCTTGCTGGGTGTTAAAAATGCTTGCGTTGGCTTCCCGCAATAGTTACCTCATAATACAGGTAGTTCTCGACGCTGGCTGGGGGATTCTGGGAGTTGAAGTTCACCCATCTTCAACCTACCAAAGTTGAGAAACATTGCACTAAACTTTCACATCAGTGAAAAAAGTGACTTATGACCCTTTTGCACACTCACAGCCCACTGCAGCTTCCCCCAGGGTCACATGATCAAAATTCAGACACTTGGCAACTGACTCACATTTATGACGTGTTGTGTTGTGACCCAGGCTCACTTAGTCATTACAAGACACAATTAGTCTTTAAACAAACCTATTTTATTATAACAGCTGGGAATTATTTCATTCCTAGCTTAATCCAAATTAATTCCAAAACAAGTCCTTCAGACTTATCACAAATCTTTCTCTTCTTTGGCACCCTGCCAAAGACCTTTCTTGGCAAAGCCCCATGAAGTTCAGAAACGAGAGATGCCGACTGGAAACAGATTTAGCAACGTTGCTTTCCTACAAAGAGCCCAAGAGCCTTTGCTGCTCTTTTAAGCCTTCTGGGCGGGGCTTTTGAAACGTGGCCTGTTTCTCAGTGCTTTGACTTCCAATAGAAGGGAAGTGTGTCATTTGCTCTTTGTGTGTGATCAGCCCCAGCAGGCAACCGTTTGCACTTTTTGGCACCCACTCATCCAGAGAAAACCTGAATTCGGGCAATTTCAGCTTCCCCTCGGAAGGGCACCTGCTTCGCAACACAGGCCTGGCTGGCAGCATCGCCAAACACATGGTAAGTCCCTGGCGTGGAAGTTTCAGATGCACTGTGGTCAAGGCATTGCGCCTTGCTGCCCGGGGAATTCTGGGAGTTGAAGTTCACTCATCTTCAAGCTGCCAAGCTTCGCAAATAGAGGAACAGGAGTCATTCCAGGATGGGGAAACTAGGAGCAGGAAGATAGGTTAGATCTATTTGCCGGCTTGTGTTCTTTGTAAAAATAATAAATGTGGAAAATAGATTGATGGATGGATGAGTAGATGGATGGATGGGTAGATAGATGGATGGGTGGATGGATGGGTGGATGGACGGATGGATGGATGGATGAGTGGATGAATGGATGGATGGATGAGTAGATGGATGGATGGATGAGTGGATGGATGGATGGATGAGTAGATGGATGGATGAATAGATGGATGAATGGGTAGATGGATGGGTAAATGGATCGGTGGATAGATGATGGATGAGTGGATGGATGGATGGATGAGTAGATGGATGGATGAGTAGATGGATGGATGGATGGATGGATGGATGAGTAGATGGATGAGTGGGTAGATGGATGAGTGGATGAGTAGATGGATGGATTAGTAGATGGATGGATGAATAGATGGATGGATGAGTAGATGGATGGATGAGTAGATGGATGGATGGGTAGATGGATGAGTGGATGAGTAGATGGATGAGTGGATGAGTAGATGGATGGATGAATAGATGGATGGATGGATGAGTAGACAGACAGACAAGATAGACGATATATAGATTAGATGGATGATTGATCGGTCGATCAATCGATCGATCGATAGATAGATAGGTGGGTGGATGGATGGTTGGATGAGTAGATGGATGGATGGATGGATGGATGGATGGATGGGTGGGTGGGTGGGTGGGTGGATGGATGGCTAGATGGATAGATAGATAGATAGAGAGAGAGAGAGAGAGAGAGATAGATAGATAGATAGATAGAATAGATTAGCAAGAGGATGGATGGATGAATGGATGTGGAGGCCCTAAATGACCAGTCCATTTTGTGTTTACCAACCACAGGTGGTGCAGTGTGTCTCCCCCAAGGGACCCCTGGCTTGTTCCAGGACCTATTTCTTCGGTGCCACTCACACTCCTTACCTCGGTAAGTCCAGCCTCTGAGCCAGGATTTCTCCCCTGGCTGCTTCCTGAGGATTGTCTCTAGAAGCAGCTAATAAACCTCTCCTCAAAGCTCAGCATGAAAAATCCTAATTTCAAAATGCTGAAAGGTAGTCCGTGACTTACAACCTCAGTTGAGCCCAACATTGATGTCAGTAAGTGAGACACTTGTTACCTGAGCTTTGTCCCATTTTACGATCTTTCTTGCCACGGCCGTTAAGTGAATCACTGCCGCTGTTCAGGTAGTAACACAGTTGTTAAGTGAATCTGGCTTCCCCATTGATTTGGCTTGGCATAATCTTGCAAAAGGGGATCACGTGACTCTAGGACACTGCGACCGTCATAAATATGATTGTGAAGCATCCGAATGTAAATCGCATGATCCTGGGATGCTGCCATAGTCGTAAGTGTGAAAAAACAGTCATAAGTCACTTTTTCCAATGCTGCTACAATTTTGGAACGGTCACTAAATGGAATAAGTCGAGGACTCACTCTCTACATCCCTTGTTCAAAATGCTAAAAGTGGATCGGAAAAATGTCAGTGCAT
The DNA here is from genome assembly GCA_038048745.1 of Coluber constrictor foxii. Classification (NCBI taxonomy): domain Eukaryota; kingdom Metazoa; phylum Chordata; class Lepidosauria; order Squamata; family Colubridae; genus Coluber; species Coluber constrictor. Next base: position 2,296,658 of record CM075965.1, on the reverse strand, counting down.
TTCAAGTATTATATATAAAAAGATGCAAAATAACAATTTAAGGGTGGAAGAGAGAGAAATAACTTGTGTTTCTCTATTTAAAAGGGAGGGGCGATGGATTGGAAAAGAAAACAGAAGAAGTGTAAGTTTTTCAAAATATCCTTTTGTAATAATTCCATGATCCTTTTCTAAGCCTCTCTGGCTAAGCAGAACAACCCACAATGCATGCCAGTTGTGGTTGTACCCTGTACACAATTGCAATTTGAATGCTTTTTTTAAAATATCCCATTCCAGAGGCTTTGATTTACATCTAAAACCAGAGTTTTCCCAATATATCAGCTTCTCCGCTTTCTTTTTTTCTTTTTTTTTACTAATGGCACCTAGTTACCAAGATTTGCCTTGTGTTCGAGGTCTTTTTTTTAATATAAATTTGATTGAAGATAAAAAGAACTACAAATATGAGAAACTGAAATGAAGAGAATAAAGAATAGTGAATAAGAAAGAAAATAGAAATAGGAAAAAGGGGAAAGGAAAGGAAAGGAAAGGAAAAGAAGGGGAAGGGAAGGAAGGGAAGAAAAGAAAGGGAAGGGAAGGGAAAGGAAAGGAAGGGATGGGAAGGGAAGAAAGTGAAGGGAAAGGAAGAAAGGGATGGGAAAGAAAGAAGAAAGGGAAGAGATGGGAAAGGAAAGGAAGGGATGGGAAGGGAAGAAAGTGAAGGGAAAGGAAGAAAGGGATGGGAAAGAAAGAAGAAAGGGAAGAGATGGGAAAGGAAGAAAGGGATGGGAAGGGAAGAAAATGAAGGGAAAGGAAGAAAGCGAAGGGAAAGGAAGAAAGGGATGGGAAGGGAAGAAAAGGAAGGAAGAGGAAGAAAGGGATTGGAAGGGAAGGGAGGGGAAAGGAAAGGTATAGGAAGAAAAGAAAGGGAAGAAGGGAAAGGAAGAAAGGAATGGGAAGGGAAGGAAGGGAAGGGAAAGGAAAGGAAAGGAAGAAAGGGATGGGAGGAAAAGAAAGGGAAGGGAAGGGAAAGGAAGAAAGGGATGGGAAGGGAAGAAAGGAAGTGAAAGAGAACGGAAGGGTAGGAGAAAAAGGAAAGGGAAGGGAAGACTTCCAGACTTTCTGATGGCAATTATAATTATATTTATATTTTATCTACTTCACCCCTCTAAAGTTACATCAATTTCCTTCTTTCTACAAACTTCACCTTTCTAATCTTGAAATCCATAAATGACAACGATTATCTGTTCTTCCTTCAGGGTTTTTTCTTAAAAAAAAAACAACTATCATTGTGTGATTCTGTCCTGTAAAAGAATTTTGGATTGTGTGAAGTTAAAAATCTTAATGAATCTTCACCATTCATATTGCATTTCTTTTTTTCTTTTTAAGCAAACTCTTATCTCAGATCTATTTTGCTGTGGTGGAGGCTGTCCTGGCTGGTATAGACACTTTCTCCAAAACGTCACATGTTACAAAGGTACGTACTTCCTTCCTCAACTTAACAACCAATCACTTAGTGACCGTTCACAGTTACAACGGCCCCTGAAAAAAGTGACTTAGGACCGTTTTTCACACTTAACGACCATTTCAGCGTTCCCATGGTCGTGTGATTCAAAGTTTCACATGCTTGGCAATTAGCTCGTATTTATGACCAATGCAGTGTCCCAGGCTCACATGATTCCCTTTTGCGACCTTCCGGCAAGCATAGATTCACTTAACAATGGCATGATTCACTTAGCGACGGCACTGATTTACTTAACAATTGTGGCAAAAAAAAAGTGGTAAAATCAGGCCTGATTCGCTAAACAACCATCTAGCTTAACAAAAGAAATTCTCGTCCCAAATGTGGTCATAAATCAAGGACTACCTGAATTATACAACCTCCTTCATCCCCTTATCTGGTGTGCTTGTGTATAAGAAATTATAATTCTGGGTCTAACTAACCATATTCTTTGGAGTATAAGGCACACTTTTTTCCCGTCCTAAAAGAGGCTGAAAATTTGGATGCGTCTTATACTTTCTTTTCCCCCAGAAAAGAAAACACCGGGAGCCACAAAACCCTTCCCGTGCCTGACTATTTCTTGAGCGGCCACAAAACTAGCATCTGTAGTTAGAATTAAACGTTCTGTTTTCTTCTGAAACTTTTCTTTTCTTGGATTTATCCATGGTTGGTCCACCAGGGATTGAAAAGCTCAATAAATCGTGTGCCGGTGGGTGTCACACATTGGCGGTTGTTGTTCTGTCCCCGCTCCCAGGAATACACCCAATTCAGACAGTCGGAGGTTAAAATAAGCTGGCAGGCAACCAAGTAGTCTGATAAGAAGCTTGGCAGCAATCCCAGGAGCTGCGTGCCAAAACCTTTATTAACGGAACAGAAAAATACACACCACAAGTGTCCAGAATAGCCAAAGCTGAGATGCAGGAATATTTGTTTTTGTTCGTCACAAAAGTGCAGGCTGACTCACTCTCTTTTATAGCCTGTGGGGTGTGGTCCAGTGAGTCAGTTAATCACGAGCACGCCTTTTCTTCTGTTGGGCACGTTTCTCCCTGCGACGCTGGCGAGGATCCAGCCAGCACTTATCTCCCTTGTCGCTGTCCACCTGTGGCTGCAGGGACGTGCTTGGCTCTGGGCCTATCTCTTGCCCTTCGGTGTCCTCCAGGGGCATTGCCAGAGAGGAGGATCCTGGAGAGGGAGGTCTTGCCAATTCCTCCCTTTCACTCTCGGAGTCCTCTCCTGACGATGACACAGGCTCAGGCAACGGAGCCACAACAGTTGTGACGCCTATTTTGAGTGACAGGGAGCCACAAAAGAGGGGTGAAAGAGCCACATGCAGCAGGTTGCTGACCTCTGGACTAGCCAGATGAATTCAGGCAGAATTTCCCCCCTCTCTATTTTCCTCCCCAAAAACTAAGGTGCGTCTTATACTCCGAAAAATACAGTGGAAGCCAAGATCTCTGATTTCTTCCTTGTTCAGCTTTACACTATGTTGCTAACCATGGCCACACGTGGCCCTATTCTCTCTGCAGCGTGTACAGTTAGTCCTCGACTTAACGACCACAATTGAGCCCCACATTTCCATTGCTAGCCAAAGACAGTTGCTCAGTGAGCGATGCCCCGTTTAGCGACCTTCCTCGCCACAGTCGTTCCGTAAATCCCTGCCGTTCTTAACCCAGCCACACGGTCGTTAAGCGGATCAGGCTCCCCCGCCGACTTTGCGCGTCAGAAGGTCGCCAAAGGGGACACCGCAACCGTCATAAATACAAGTCGGTGGCCGAACGTCTGAATTTCGATCATCTGACCGCGGGGTTCCCCAAGTGTGAAAAATGGTTGGTTTTTTTCCCAGTGGCGTTGTAACTTCGAACGGTCATTAAATGAACGGTTGTAAGTCAAGGACTACCATTTATTCTTTTTTAAAAAAAATTAAGAATACGGTGGATCATATTTGATTGTTTCTCCCCCCTCCCCCCAATCCTTTGTCTTGACAGGCGAAAGAAGTAGCGGAGAAAGTCTTTTTCAATATGCTTGAGGCCTTTCAACTGTCATGCTTTAAAACTCCGCTACGGTACGTCTCTCTCTCTCTCTCTCTCTCTCTCTCTTTCGTAGCTCTAAGCCAGGGGTGTCCAACTCAATTTCATTGAGGGCCGCATCAGGGTTGGGTTTGACCTCGGGGGGGGGGGCTGAGGGGGGCGGGGCATGGCCAGGGTAGGTGTGGCCAGCTTGACGTCACTCGTCGAGGCTCTGTTTTGAGCCGCGAAGGCCTCTTGCAGCCCTCTGCCAGCGAAAACAGAACTCAGGGAGGCCGCGCGTGACCCTCCCGGATTCCGTTTTTATCCACGACGGCCTCCTGCAACCAGTGGTGGATTTCAAAATTTATTTTACTACAGGTTCTGTGGGTGTGGCTTGGTGGGCGTGGCTTGATGAGCGTGGCAGGGGAAGGATATTGCAAAATCCCCATTCCCACCCCACTCCAGGGGAAGGATACTGTAAAATCTCCATTCCCTCTCTACTCCAGGGGAAGGATACTGCAAAATCCCCATTCCCTCCGACTCCAGGGGAAGGATACTGCAAAATCCCCATTCCCTCCCCACTCCAGCGGAAGGATGTTGCAAAAACCCCATTCCCTCCCCACTGCAGGGGAAGGATATTGCAAAATCCCCATTCCCATTTTATTTTATTCAAACTGGGATTGTATAACGGATCGTTTTACGTGGGGCTGATTTTTGAAAACACGGAACGACTCTCCCTTAGTTCTTAGAGACTTAAAAGATTTAAGATTAAACTTTATTGTCCCTTCGAATGCACCCTAATCGGCAGACATTAAAATGAAATTTTGTTGGAAACAGCTCTCAACCTACTCTACGTAAACGTGACAAAATAAATAAATAAATACAAAATTATGCATCTACCCCCATATGCATCCTCTACACTCCATATAGTCCTCAGTTTATGGCTGTTTGTTTAGTGGCCACTTGATGTTACAAAAGTTAGTGAAAACAGCGATTTAGGATTGCTTTTCACACTTAACAACCTTAGCAGCATTCTCCCGTGATCATGTGATCAAAATTTAAACGCTCAGCAACTGGCATGTATTTGTGACGGTTGCACTGTCCCGGGGTCACGCAATCCCCTTTTACGACCTTAGGATGAGCGGGATCAATATGGGGGGCACCTGCCAGCTGGAACGAACTCTCCCCGGAGATACGGAGGATCCCAGATTTACGCACTTTCCGCCACGCCCTAAAAACGTTTTTATTTCAACAGGCTGCTCTGGCCTAACTCCCCCTTTTAAAATGGGTTTTAATGTTTTACATAAATTGGATGTTTTAAATCTGTTTTTGAGCCCAAATTATTTAATCTATTTTTAATAGTTTTTAACTTTTGTATGACGGATTTTATCTGAGGCTGATTCACCGCCCTGAGTCCTTCGGGAGTAGGGCGGTATAGAAATCTAATAAAATAAATAAATAAAATAAATAAATAAACAAATAAATAAATAAATAAATAGGGTGATTCCTGATTAGTTTAACGACCATGTCACTAACTGAACTGCAGGGATTCCTTTAAAAATTGCGGCCAGAAAGGTTTGTAAAGACTCACTGAGTAGCTGCTCCGCTTAGTGACACAAATTTTGGCCTCAATTGTTCCTCAGATTGGCCTGTACAACATGACATTTAGCGTAAACGGAGAATTCGGTTAACTTCAGCCTTTCATTTATCTTCCTCTCTTTAAAATAATAATAACAATAATAATCATCTCTTTTGTACAGCACCAAGATAGATTTCTGGATTCAAGCTGTGAACAACCATGGGAGGTGAGCACTTTCCTTTTCTCTTGAGAAGGCCATCCTGTTGCTTTGGAGTTTGATTGAAGTGAGGGCCTGTGGTTGTGTTTCTTGCTGTTACGATTATTAGATTTTTATCCTTCCGTTTTTATATATATCTGAACTTAACTAAGACTCCTGCCTCCTCTTTTTCCCCAACGGCCACAACTCCGTGAGGTGGGTTGGGCTGAGAAAGAGGAAGCAGCATAGCTTTCGTACCTAAGGCAGGACTAGAACTCACTTTCTCCGGGTGATTGGCCCAAGGTCACCCAGCTGGCTTTCATGCCTAAGGAGAGGACTAGAACTCCCCATCTCCTGGTGATTGGCTCATAGTCTCCCAACTGGCTTTCAGTTCTAAGGCAGGACTAGAACTCTCTGTCTCCTGGTGATTGGCTCATAGTCACCCAATTGGCTTTCATGCCTAAGGAGAGGACTAGAACTCCCTGTCTCCTGGTGATTGGCTCATAGTCACCCAATTGGCTTTCATGCCTAAGGAGAGGACTAGAACTCCCCATCTCCTGGTGATTGGCCCAAAGTCACCCAGCCTGCTTTCATACCCAAGGCAGAACTAGAATTCATAATCTCCCGGGTTCTAGGCCCACATCTCAACCACTAGACGAAACCGGCTTTTGCAGAAACAAGAGAATACACCGTTAAAATTCCAGCGCAATTATGCCGAACCGTTATAGAAATTTCAAAATAAGGATGGCTTAATTGAAAATGAAGGCATCACAAATCACATTTTATTTTCCCGCATAATCTGGGCGTTTGCCAACCCGGATCCTCGAGAGGCAAAAAGCCAACAGCCAATGAGGCAGGCGGAGTTTTGCTGGGCTGCCATTCCATTATAAGATAATATTTAGTATTCTCTCCATGAAGATCCAGATCGCCGGAGGCCACGTTATACCATCTGTTTCGGCTGCTTGTGCTGATTTTTGGGGGGGGGCAGCATTTTTAACCCCGGCGTCCTCTCATTTGAAAGGAGCACCTTGCAAAAGAGCCTCAGATAGCTCGACGGGCTAGATAGCCTGTTATTAACACCCAGCTGTCTTCAATTATGCGAGTTCGAGGCTCAAGGTTGACTCAGCCTTCCATCCTTTCTAAGGTGGGTAAATTGAGGACCCAGTTTGTGGGGGCAATAAGCTGACTTTGTATAAAATAGACAAAAGTATGAAGGCTATTGCTTAACGCATTGTAAGCCGCCCTGAGTCTCCGGAGAAGGGCGGCATATAAATCTAATTTTAAAAAAAAATAACACCTGTTGCGCTCCATAATGAATGAGGGAAGACAAAGAGTCCAGGAAAGGAAAGAGTTCGGAGGGAAAAACGCACAGAATAAAGAGATGGAAGTTGGAAGCTCATCTTGTGCGCTGAGAACCCACAAGAGCCCTTTAAGGTAGTACAGATACAGAAAGCACCTCTCGCGGTCATGGGTGGGATTGAAAAATTTTAGCAACCAATTCTCGGCCCGGTTGCTGGGTGGGCGTGGCCACGGGGGTGTGGCCTAGTCGAGCCTCCAGGAGGGTGAAAACAGCCTCCTCCGGACTCCGGAGGCCAGAAATGTGGGCTGGGTGGCTTCTGACTCACAAGTTTCTTTAGTCGGCTCCGTAGATTTTCAGTTGGGTGAAGGTCTGGGCTATTCCCAGGCCATTCCAGCAGTGGAATAGGATTATCTTGAAACTCCCCCCAAAAAAGTGGTGTTATTAGCCATCAAACCTCAAAAATACACTTTTCCCAAAAGGTTCCCACAATTTTGGCCGCTACTATAACTACTCACTGTCACATCTTAGACAAAGCGAGACTTTTAGGGTTATTAAGAATTCATCCTCTGTAAGGAAATTTGAAAAAAAAAATTTTCTTTTCCAATGCTGAAGGATTGGGTGTTTTTTTTCTTTATTTTTTCCCAACTGATGCTGTCGAAGTTGAACGTTTGAGACATGCCATGCACTGCAACGAAAGCCTCCTAAAATCTTATTTTTGCTCCCTGCAGAATTATTCCAGTGGATAACAAGGACAGCTTGTACTTGGTTAAAACGGTGAGTAATTTTCTGCGTGCTGCAGAATTACTTGCATTGGAGCAAGCCGAGAGGGGACACTTTGCATTAGAACCAAGGTCCCCAAACTTGGCAGCTTGAAGACTCGTGGACTTCAACTCCCAGAATTCTCCAGCCAGTCCACGAGTCTTCAAGCTGCCAAGTTTGAAGATCTCTTGGTTAGAACTGACCTCTGACCTTCTGACAAGCAAAGTCATGGGGAAGCCAGATTCAATTAACAACCAGTGTGACTGCTGTCGTTCACTTAACAGCTGTGGCCAGGAAGGTCATCAACTGGGGCAAAACTCACTTAGCAACTGTCTCACAGAAAGTTTGGGCTTCCGTGGGGGGGACGTAGGCTTAGGAGTCCCGTCCGGTTTAGAGCACTTTCCTCCTGCTTTGCTACAGGTGACCATGGCTGTGTACGACATCCCTGACCTGCTCGCCGGAAGAGGCTGCCTGGGGTCCGTGGTCTTTTCGGAGTCCTTCCTGACCTCGCAGATTCTTGTCAAGGAAAAAGGTTCTATGGGGAGAAAGAAAGCTCTCGGGGGGGGGGGGGGATAACAACTCTGCAATTTCACTCACATATGCAATTATATAGTTTTTTTTAAACTTTACTACTTTAATGGGACGCGGTAGCTCAGCGGCAGTTCGGCGGTTTGAATCCCCAGTGCCACGTAACGGGGTGAGCTCCCGTGACTTGTCTCAGCTTCTGCCAAACCTAGCAGTTCGAAAGCACGTAAAAAAAAATGCAAGTAGAAAAATAGGAACCACCTTTGGTGAGAAGGGAACAGCGTTCCGTGTGCCTTTGGCATTGAGTCATGCCGGCCACATGACCATGGAGACATTTTCGGACAGCGCTGGCTCTTCGGCTTTGAAACGGAGATGAGCACCGCCCCCTAAAGTCGGGAATGACTAGCATATATGTGCAAGGGGAACCTTTACCTTTACCTTACTACTTTACTTTTATTTAACTTAACTTATCTTAACTCATCTCAAGCTTAACCTTAACCTTACTTAACTCAACACAGTCTTAACCTTAAACTTGCATTGCATTGGCAACCTTCAGTCTCAAAAGACTATGGAATTGTGCTCTGGAAAGAGATCCTAAAATAACATCTGGTATGACTAAAAAGGCCAATTCGAGAGTAGCAATCCCTTTCACACTGAGGGCAGATACATTCTGTCCCCTGCCTTAACCTTAACCTTAACCTCAACCTCAACCTCAACCTCAACCTCAACCTCAACCTCAACCTCAACCTCAACCTCAACCTCAACCTCAACCTCAAATTCAAACTCAAACTCAAACTCAAACTCAAACTCAAACTCAAACTCAAACTCAAACTCAAACTCAAACTCAAACTCAAACTTAACCTTAACTTAGCCTCAGCCTCAGCCTCAACCTTAACCTTCTTCTAAATCATCTTCTAAATCAAAGCTGTCCAACCTTGGCAACTTGTGGACTTCCAACTCCCAGAATTCCCCAGCAGGAGCACCTGTTGAATTCTGGGAGTTGAAGTCCACAAAGTTCTTAAAAAGTTGCCCAGGTTGCAGATCTCTCCTCCAAAAGGTTGCTTTGGTAGAAAGCGCACCATGTCAAATGGATGAAACGGCCTGTCAAAACTTGGCTAGACACCTAAAGCGGCCCACTCCGAGCTGCTAACGTTTATTTTGTTGTTGCTAAGCTCCCTGCTCCAAGAATCCCGTAGTCAGGAAAGCAGGACTCTTTTTTTCCAAACACTTTGGAAGTAAAAATATCCGCTGCAAAGTCATCTCCAACTTGCAAAGAAGAGCTGGTGAGATGCATTTCTGAAGGCAGAATATAGCTTTGGATTTACTCTGTGTGTGTGTGTGCGTGTGTGTGTGTGTGTGTGTGTGTGTACATTTGTGTGTGTGTGTGTGTGTGTGTGTGTGTGTGTCTTTAAGATTCTCCTCATCTGCTCCTAATTTTGAGGGTGAACAGATGTGCACCCCTGTCCCCACACCGCCGTGTGAGAGGCATCCTTGGAATGGAATAGAATAGAAATAGAAATAGAAATATAGAATGGAATGGAATGGAATAATGAAAGATAGGATAGGATGGGATGGGATGGGATGAAATGGAATGGAATTGAAAATATGGAATGGAATGGAATAAATTAGAATAGAATAGAATAGAATAGAATAGAATAGAATAGAATAGAATAGAATAGAATAGAATAGAATAGAATAGAATAGAATAGAAAAGAAAATGGAATGGAATGGAATGGAATGGAATGGAATGGAATGGAATGGAATGGAATGGAATGGAATGGAATAGAATAGAATAGAATAGAATAGAATAGAATAGAATAGAATAGAATAGAATAGAAAATATGGAATGGAATGGAATAAATTAGAATAGAATAGAATAGAATAGAATAGAATAGAATAGAATAGAATAGAAAAGAAAAGAAAAGAAAAGAAAAGAAAAGAAAAGAAAAGAAAAGAAAAGAAAAGAAAAGAAAAGAAAAGAAAATATGGAATGGAATGGAATGGAATGGAATGGAATGGAATGGAATGGAATGGAATGGAATAGAATAGAATAGAATAGAATAGAATAGAATAGAATAGAATAGAATAGAATAGAATAGAATAGAATAGAATAGAAAATATGGAATGGAATGGAATAAATTAGAATAGAATAGAATAGAATAGAATAGAATAGAATAGAATAGAATAGAATAGAATAGAATAGAATAGAATAGAATAGAAAATATGGAATGGAATGGAATGGAATGGAATGGAATGGAATGGAATGGAATGGAATAGAATAGAATAGAACAGAACAGAATAGAATAGAATAGAATAGAATAGAATAGAATAGAATAGAATAGAATAGAATAGAATAGAATAGAATAGAAAAAATGGAATGGAATGGAATGGAATAGAAAATATGGAATGGAGTGGAGAGTGGAGAGGAATGAAGTGGAGTGGAGTAGAGTAGAGTAGAATAGAAGAGTTGGAAGGGACCTTGGAGGTCTTCTAGTCCAACCCCCTGTTCAGGTAGGAAGCCCTATACCATTTCAGACAAATAGCTGTCCAGTTTCTTCTTAAAAACCTCCCGTGTTGGGGAATTTACAACTTCTGGAGGAAGTTGTTCCACTGATTAATTGTTCTAACTGTCAGGAAATTCCTCCTTAGTTCTAAGTTGCTTCTCTCCTTGATGAGTTTCCACCCGTTGCTTCTTATCCCTCCCTCAGGGGCTTTGGAGAATAGCTTGACTCCCTCTTCTTTGGGGCAGCCCCTGAGATACTGGAAGACTGCTATCCTGTCTCCCCAGTCCTGGATATGTACTGCATACATATCTGTGCTGCCTTATCACTTCCGTGCTAAGAAAGCCATTCTTGCAATGCTCAGAGACAAGGAAATGAAATAATTCTGTAAACACACCGCTTCCTATGGAGCGACACAAAGGGCCGTTGTGTTTTGCCTCTGTGCTGAGGAAGGCTGAGTGACAAAATTAGAACAACAAGAAAAGCAGTCCTAACTGACAGAGCAATGTAAGCACAATGCGTGTACCAAGAGAAGAGAATATTTGTAGCTCAGGGTTGAACTGTGAGGTCCTTGAAGCTCTCTGAGGTTGGTGGTTTTCTTCCAGACGTCTCATTACCCAACTAGGTAGCATCATCAGTGCTAGAAGGGAGTGGGGTTTGTGAAGAGGAGGAGGAGGGCAGTTGTCTCTGAGCTTGGTGGTTTTCTTGCAGACGTCTCATGACCCAACTAGGCAACATCATCAATGCTAGAAGGGAGCGAGGTTTGCTCTCATTTTACATTCTAGTGGGTTGCCCTGTCAGTCTTGGTGGGAGTGGTCTTTGTGGTTCTTTGACTGTTTGATTGTCTGGGTTGGTTACTATTGGTGTTAATCTCTGCTTATGTGGGTGTGGATTGCCGGCCAGAAAGTGTTGTCGTCTGTTAGCTTTTTGACTGTCTCTTTTGAATGGTGTGTAGATGTTACTTATCTCCATGTGCCTGTTGATGGCTGATTTCTCTGAGCGCCAGGCTTCCGGGAATTCTCTAGCATTTTTGGACTAGGATGCTCACAGTTACCCAGTTCAACTGCAGCCGACCTCCATGTAAACCGAGATTAACAGCTGGATTAATACTAGACCAGCAATTAAATGGTAAACAATACACTCATCAAAGAACCATTGAGACCACTCCCACTAATACTGACAGAGAAATGATTTGGATATATTAGAGAACAATTCACACTCCCTTCTAGCACTGATGATGTTACCTAGCTGGGTAATGAAATGTCTACAAGAATCGGGTTCAGAGAGCTCCAAGGACCCACAGTCCTTTTTCCTCCTCCTCCTCCACCTCCTCCTCCTCCTCCTTTTCCTTCTAGCACTGATGACGTTACCTAGCTGGGTAATGAAATGTCTACAAGAACACAGTCAGGTTCAGAGAGTTCCAAGGACCCCACAGTCCTTTTTCCTCCTCCTCCTCCTCCTCCTCCTCCTTTTCCTTTTAGCACTGATGATGTTACCTAGCTGGGTAATGAAATGTCTACAAGAACACAATCAGGTTCAGAGAGTTCCAAGGACCCCACAGTCCTTTTTCCTCCTCCTCCTCCTCCTCCTCCTCCTTTTCCTTTTAGCACTGATGATGTTACCTAGCTGGGTAATGAAATGTCTACAAGAACACAATCAGGTTCAGAGAGTTCCAAGGACCCCACAGTCCTTTTTCTCCTCCTCCTCCTCCTCCTCCTCCTCCTTTTCCTTTTAGCACTGATGACATTACCTAGCTGGGTAATGAAATGTTTACAAGAACACAGTCAGGTTCAGAGAGCTCCAAGGACCCCCACCGTCCTTTCTCCTTCTCCTCCTCTTTGCAAACTCCACACCTTCTATCGTCGTACTGATAGTGTTACCTAGTTGGTTAATGAAACGTCTGCAAGAGCACAATCAAGCTCGGAGAGCACCAAAGCCCCCCCCCCCCCCCCCCCCCCCCAGTAACTTCTACTTTCAGAATTTGCTTTCGGAAGGTATCCAGCAACTCAAACCCCCCCCCCCTTCCCTTCTCTTTTCACTTCACTGCAGATGGCAGCATCAGCACAGAAACCAGTTATCTCATCCTCACTGCAGCGATCCCGAGATCGGTGTCTTGGCTGGTAAGTAGACTTTGATTCTGCAAAATCTTGGAGGCTTTCCTGACACACACACACACACACACACCCCACTTTCCTTTGCAAAACGAATCTAGAAAACAGATTAAAAAGCTGTTTTTATCTAAGACGGTCGAAAGGAAGGAGGAAAGATTGTTCTTTTGTGACGGTTTGCAGGCCGTTGAAAACAAAAGAGAGTGAATTCTCTCTCGGGAGTGTGTTCCTTTGATATTTTTCCAGGAACTGCGGGTCAGATGAGAGTCAGGAGCCACAGGAAGCGCTGAGGTGGCTACGGACAGCGGTGGTGGAGAGTTCAGGCGCTACAAAACAAAACACTGCGCCATCATCCCAAATAGGGGCCTTTATTGGTTTAGAAGCGAACTTTAGACAAAGAAAATACATAGCCATAATTTATGTTTATTTTATTGATTGATTTCGGTGCCTCTGAATCCGTCTTGATTCCTTGAGCAGTCCCCGCAGTTTTCAGGGTGAGATTTTGGAATGGTTTGCCATTGCCTCCTTCCTAGGGCTGACAGAGGGGGACTGGCCCAAGGTCAGCCAGCTGGCTTTTTGTGCACAGGGTGGGACTAGAACTCACCGTCACCTGGTGATTGGCCCAAAATTATCCATCTGCCTTTCATGCCTAAAATGGGACTAGAACTCACCATCACCTGGTAATTGGCCCAAAATTATCCATCTGCCTTTAATGCCTAAGACGGAACTAGAACTCACCGTCTCCTGGTGATTGGCCCAAAACTATCCATCTGCCTTTCATGCCTAAAACAGAACTAGAACTCACCATCTCCTGGTGATTGACCCAAAATTATCCATCTGCCTTTCATGCCTAAAATGGGACTAGAACTCACCGTCACCTGGTGATTGACCCAAAACTATCCATCTGCCTTTCATGCCTAAAGTGGGACTAGAACTCACCGTCACCTAGTGATTGACCCAAAATTATCCCTCTGCCTTTCATGCCTAAGACGAAACTAGAACTCCCCGTCTCCTGGTGATTGGCCCAAAATTATCCATCTGCCTTTCATGCCTAAAATGGGACTAGAACTCACCATCACCTGGTTTCTAGCCTGGTGCCTTTAACTGCTATCCCAAACTGGCTGCACTTTCTATTTATACTGATTGGCAAAAACATGACATCCCTCCCATAATATCAGAAAAAAAGCTGGCCATTTTCGTAGGTTTTACCCATCGATCATAAATTGGGTGTTTTAAATTTGTTTTTGGGCCAAAACATTTAATGTATTTTAACTGGTTTTTTAACGTTTTTATTATGTATATTTTATCTTTTGGCTGTTCACCGCCCTGAGTCCTTCGGGAGTAGGGTGGTATATAAATTTAACAAAATAAATAAATAATAAATAAATATGAGATGTAGAAAGTTTTCAGTTTTCATGGCTGAGGAAACCCGTCCCCAGTTTATTAAAATATCAGTATTCCAGGGGGGCTTTTATAATTTAAAAAAAAAAAAAATCATCAAACTCTTGACAGTCCAGGCGATAAGGCCTGTCCACCCACTAATACTTGGGATTATAATTTATTTAGTAGTTTTAAATGGTTGCCTATCTCAGAGACGTGACTCTGAGCGGCTAACGGTATTAAAAGCAATTTTAAAACACATCACGGTAAAGCCGCCAGAAAAAAAATTACGACAGGAATTTTTTCAGACATTCATCATAACCAAGAAACAGGCCCCCATCCCGCACCGAGGCTCCAGAGCTTCAAGCGCAACATAATTCTATTATTAATATTTTTGCATTTCTGCTTTACTGCTGAAGTATTTCAGGCCCTCCTGTCTTTATCACTTTTTTTTAAACGGCATTGCGGGAAGGTTAAATTGTTAGGTTGCAGAGTGGGAGTTGGGGTATGGAGAATAGAAGACCAGAATATAAATGCAGGATTTTCAATCCCTAAGCCAGAATTGAACCTGTTGTTGGTTTCGGCTCTAGGTTGAAGAGAATGAAGTGAAACTCTCCGAACGGGCGCAGCAAATCCTGAAGGTTTGTCTTACAAAATTTTTGTGTTGTTTTTCTTTTCTCTTCTCTTCCTGAGGATTGCGAACTAGATCACTAGCCAGCATTCAGTGTTGTGAGCTGGTTAGTTTTGCTCCTATATAAGATATATCATCAGTGGTGAAATCCAAATTTTTTACTACCGGTTCTCTGGGCATGGCTTGGTGGACTTGGAGAAGGATACTGCAAAATCTCCATTCCCATCCCACTCCAGGGGAAGGATACTGCAAAATCTCCATTCCCACCCCACTCCAGGGGAAGGATACTGCAAAATCTCCATTCCCTCCCCACTCCAGGGGAAGGATGCTGCAAAATCCCCATTCCCTCCCCAATCCAGGGGAAGGATACTGCAAAATCCCCATTCCCACCCCACTCCAGGGGAAGGATACTGCAGAATCCCCATTCCCACCCCACTCCAGGGGAAGGATACTGCAAAATCCCCATTCCCTCCCCACTCCAGGGGGAAGGATACTGCAAAATCTCCATTCCCTCCCCACTCCAGGGGAAGGATACTGCAAAATCTCCATTCCCTCCCCACTCCAGGGGAAGGATACTACAGAATCCCCACTCACACCCTACTCCCACCCCACTCCTAGGGGAAGGATATTGCAAAATCTCCATTTCCACCCCACTCCTGGGGGAAGGATATTGCAAATTCCCCATTCCCACCCCAATCTGGGGCCAACCAGAGTTGGTATTTGCTGTTTCTCCGAACTACTCAAATTTTCCACTACCGGTTCTCCAGAACCTGCTGGATTTCACCCCTGGTCTACTGTTTCTCAGCTTCAGGACAGGTGGACTTCAACTCCCAGAATTCTCCAGCTAGCATGATCAGCTGGGGGATTCTGTGAATTGAAGTCCACACATTTTAAAGTTGCCCCAGGTTGAGAAAAATTGTATTACAGATTGTCCTTGACTTACAACAGGTTGCTTAGTGGCCATTTGAAATTACGAAGGGCATCCCTCTCTCCCAAAAAACTGCATAGTAATAACCCCGATTCAAAGTTTCGACAGCCACATGATTGCATTTTGGACGTCTGGCCTGCATTTACGGCCATTTGTGACCTCTTGCGTTCACGTGGGCACAATTTACTGTGGTTTTGCCACTGTAAGCCAGTATCGACTTCCAATTTCCAACAAAATCGCCCATTGCTGACAACAAATTCAATTAACAACCGCGATGTTCTCTTCATGACTGTGGATTGGCTTAATGACCTCTGCAAAGAAATGTTGTAAAATGAGTCCCGTCAGTGTGACGATCCGTTTAACAACCGGCACGATTTACAACTATAATTCCAGGCTCAATTACGGTCATAAGTCGAAGACTATGACTGTAGACATTTAAATATGAGCCCACGGTGTGCAAAAGAGCCAACACAGTTCTAGGCTGCATAAACAGAGGGATAGAATCAAGATCACGATAAGAGTTAATACCACTTTATGATGCCTAGTAAGGCCACACTTGGAATCCTGCATCCAGTTTTGGTCACCATGATGTAAAAAAGATGTGGAGACTCTAGAAAGTGTGCAGAGAAGAGCAACAAAGAGGATTATAGGGGACTGGAGGCTAAAACATCTGAAGAACGGTTGCAGGAACTGGGTATGTCTAGTTTAATGAAAAGAAGGACTAGGAGAGACATGATAGGAGTGTTCCAGTATCTCAGGGGCTGCCCCAAAGAAGAGGGAGTCAAGCTATTCTCCACAGCACCTGAGGGCAGGACAAGAAGCAATGGGTGGAAACTAATCGAGGAGAGACGCAACTTGGAACTAAGGAGAAATTTCCTGACAGTGAGAACAATTAACCAATGGAACGACTTGCTCCCAGAAGTTGTGAGTGCTCCAACACTGGAAGTTTTTAAGAAGAGTTTAGATAACCATTTATCTGAAGTGGTGTAGGGTTTCCTGCCTGAGAAGAGGGTTGGACTAGAAGACCTCCGAAGTCCCTTCCAACTGTGTTACTCTATCCTATTCTACTCTCTGCATCTCTGCCCCTTGATACAGATAGAGGTCAGCACCACGGACAGCAGCATCCTTGGCCAACGTCCCACAATGAGACACGAGGCAGTTTTAAGCTCCCCATTTAAATCCCTGGTCAAGAAAATGTAGAATCCGTAATATTTCTGAAGTCCTGAGAACATCAACTGCCAATGTCAACCGTCCTGTTGGCATGGACAGCAAAAGAAACTCCTGGGGCATTTTTATTACCAAGAGTAAAACTTTTTTTTTTAATTAGATTTATATGCCGCCCTTCTCCGGAGACTCAGGGCGGCTTACAATGCGTTAAGCAATAGCCTTCCTACTTTTGTATATTTATACAAAGTCAGCTTATTGCCCCCACAAAGTGGGTCCTCAATTTACCTCCCTTAGAAAGGATGGAAGGCTGAGTCAACCTCGAGCCTGGGGAGATTCGAACTTACAGTAATTGCAGGCAGCTGGAGTTAAATTACAATGCATTAATCTGCTGAGCTATCCAGGCTCCTCTTCATTGACAGATCCATACAGGCACAGAAAAAGGGAAGCCAGGTCCGAGCTTTTGCCACAAAGTACAATACAGGTAGTCCTCGGCTTACAACCGTTCATTTAGTGACTGTTCAAAGTTACGACGGCTGGGAAAAAAACCCGGACTTATTTTTTCATAGTTGCGACCTTTGCGGACATCCCCATGATCCCGGGATCCGAATTCAGACACTTGGCAACTGGTTCATACTTATGACCGTTGTGAGACCTTCTGACAAGCAAAGTCAGTGGGGAAGCCAGATTCACTTAACAACCAGGTTACCAGCTTGTGATTCACTTAACAACCTGTGGCAAGAACGGCTGTGAAATGGGGCAAAACTCACTGAACAAATGTCTCACTTAACCCCAGAAATATTGGGCTCAATTGGGGTCGTAAGCCGAGGACTACTTGTATAGCGAAACTCCCTTTTCCTTCCCCCCCCCCCCCCCCCGACCACCCACTGTCCAACAATCCAGGTTCAGCATTTTATTTTGGGAAAGAGTTTGCACCTTTTAAAAGTCCTCAGCTTCTGACCTTCGGGCTGTGAGATTTTCTCAGGGTGGGTGTTGCCATGGTGCGGGTGGCCATCTCGACGTCACTCGTGTCGGGGGCCCAAGCGCTCTGCCAGTGAAAACAGGCTCCCGAGCTCCGTTTTGGCTGCGAGGGCCTTCCGCAACCCTCTGCCAGTGAAAACGGAGCTCGGGAGTGCCCTCCCGAGCTCCGTTTTCACTGGCAGAGGCACTGCGGGCTGGTCACTGCTTCCAGGGCCAGGTCCAGCCCCCCCAGGCCTTGAGTTTGACACCCCTGTGATAAAGCAAATGACTTTCATACATCCTTCAAAAAACAAAAACAAAACACCACCTCTTTCTCACTGCATTATTTTGTATTTGCCAGCTGAGCTTCCGTTCTGAACATTACGGTAGCTTGCCAGAGGACGTCATCTAGAGATAAGACAGTCCTGTGATTTATGAAGCTACTGCGCATGTCTACATTTTTTTTTTCTAACTTCCTGACTTTACTTTCTCTTTTGTTCGTCTCTGAGATAAACTGCCGGCAAGATGTAATTAGCTAGGTTTTTTTTACTTGGATAAATAAAATGTTTATTAGGATTTATAGTTCGGGTTTTCTTTCTTGGAGAGTATACACCATGGGAAACAAGATCTATTTACCTCTAATTAATTGCAGTTTTCCCCAGGGAGGGAAAAACAAGGCTGATTCACGCTTCGACACTCTTTTCTTGTTCACCTTCTTTAGAAAGAAGAATCTTTCCTGGGAGCCCTCCTGACCGGAGGCGATGGAGCATATATTGTTGCTAGCAATTCCCTCTGTAGACCGGAGGAAGGTAAGGAAGCAAAAATTTCTCCAGCACTACAATTCAAAGGCAACGTGGTTTTTTTTTTTTCCTTTTGGATTGGACCTTTCTGAGATCCATGTTGGTAATCCAGATGTTGCAAGCTGGAAAGCCATAGCGGGTTGACGGGACACACCTTTGCTCTCAGGGTGAAGTCTCCCCGTTATTAATATCCTGCCGAGGGTTGTCATCCTCTCCCTAGTAACCCCAGTTGTTGTATTTTTATTTCTCTATTGATTACGTTTGTATCCTGCCCGTCCCATCGTTGAGAAACTCTGGGCGAACAATAAAATAGAATAAAAAAGGTAAATCAAGAAGGGTATAGGAAGGAGTTGAAGTCCACAAGTCTTAAAGCTGCCCAGTTTGAGGACCCCTCATATAGTCCCTTCCCATCTTCTTATTCTACATTCTAAAGTTTCTTTGTTCCACAGCTACAACGAAGGTTCGAATCTAAGAAGATAAAATCTACTACCTACCCAATTGTGCCTGGAATGGACTTCGTTATTCAGAGTTTTAATTGCAGATTGTAATTACAGGCTTCGCCGGAGTGTCTTTCGACCGTTTTTAATATCCGTGGTCTTAATATCGGCTTGACACGGGAGGTTTCCCGAGGAGCCGAGGAGCTTCGGCAATTGGTGGCATAAATCACTTTTAAACCAAAGATCTCATAACTGGGTTTATTTCTCTTGGCAGGGAAGCTGTCTTTCTTTTCCGAGGGCCTTCTCTTTTGTCACCCCCACTACGGGAGCATAACCATCCCCAAGGCACACATGGCGTCCATCCATTTCTATGACGGGGTAAGTGCATGCCGGCCTGTTTGTGTGAAATAGGGAGCGAGAAGGCCGTGGGGTCTAGTGGTTAGAGCACCAGGCTAGAAACCAGGAGACAGAGAGTTCTAGTCCCTCTTTAGGCATGAAACCTGCTGGGTGATTTTGGGCCAATCTCTCTCTCCCCCCATCTCTCCCTCCCTCTTTCTCCCCCCCTCTCTCCCTCTCCCTCTCCCTCTCCCCCTTTCCCCCCTCCCCCTCTCTCACCCCTCTCTCTCTCCCCCTCTCTCCCCCCTCTCCTCCTTCTCCCCTGCTCTCCTTCCCCCTCTCTCCCCCCCTCTCTCTCCCCCTCTCCCCCGCTCTCTTTCCCCCTCTCCCCCCTCTCCCCCTCTCTCCCCCTCTCTCCCCCTTCTCTCTCTCCCCCTCCCCCTTTCCTCCACTCTCTCTCTCCCCCTTTCCCCCCCTCCCCCTCTCTCTCTTCCCCTCTCTCCCCCCTCTCTCCCCCTCTTTCCCCTCCTCTCTCTCTCCCTCTCCCTCTCCCCCTTTTCCCCCCTCCCCCTCTCTCTCACCCCCCTCTCTCTCCCCCTCTCCCCCCGCTCTCTTTCCTCCTCTCCCCCCTCTCTCTCCTCCTCTCTCCCTCTCCCCCTCTCCCTCTTTCCTCCCCTCTCTCTCTCCCCCTCTCCCCCCTCTCTCCCACCTCTCTCTCTCCCCCTCTCTCCCCCTCTCCCCCCTCTCTCCCACCTCTCTCTCACCCCTCTCTCCCCACTCTCCTCCTCTTCCCCCCCCTCTCTCTCACCCCTCTCCCCCTTTCCCCCGCTCTCTTTCCCTCTCTCTCCCACCTCTCTCTCCCCCTCTCCCCCCTCTCTCTTTCCTCCTCTCCCCCCTCTCTCTCCTCCTCTCTCCCTCTCTCTCCCCCCTCTCTCTCTCCCCCTCTCCCTCTTTCCTCCCCTCTCTCTCTCCCCCTCTCTCCCCCTCTCCCCCCCTCTCTCCCACCTCTCTCTCACCCCTCTCTCCCCACTCTCCTCCTCTTTCCCCCCTCTCTCTCTCACCCCTCTCCCCCTTTCCCCCCGCTCTCTTTCCCTCTCTCTCCCACCTCTCTCTTCCCCCCTCTTTCCCTCCCCTCTCTCGCTCGTGTGTGAAATGTTTGTGAGGTGTGTGAGAGAAAGGCTGAGAGATGTTAGTGTGTGAGGTGTGTTTATGAGAGAGACAGAGAGATGTTTGTGGGAGAGGTGTGTACGTGGGAGAGAAAGAGACAGATGTTTGTGAAAGAGATGCGAGTGTGTGTGTGTGTTTGTGGGAAAGGTGTATGTGAGAGAGATTGTGTATGAGAGATGTGTGAGTTTGTGTCAGAGAGAGAGGTGTGTTTGTGTGTATGTGAGAAAAGTGTCTGTGAGAGAGACCTATTTGTGTGTGAGAAAGAGGTGTGTTTGTGTGTGTGAGACAGACATTTGTGTTTGTATGAAAGATATTTTTTTAAAGTTTTTTTTTATTTTTTACACAAACAGACAGACAAACATACAATATCTTTTTTCTGAAGAGAGTGTTGGCCGGATCACAGATTTAAACAATTTTTAGTCATTTCACCTAAATTTACAATTTATATATTTCTTTTTTGCCATAATATTTATTCTCTCTATTTTTTAAAACCAATATTACCCTTCATCCTAACCTCTAATCTTAACCAAATTCAATTTTCATCCCTATATTGAACCCCTTAAATTTAAAATCTCACATAATATAATTCCTATCATTTCCTTACATCCCCTTAATATAAGCACTAATATTTTCCATTGTCAGCTATTTCAGTATCCAACAGCTTAATACAACGGTGGTGCAGCAGACTAATAGCCTGTTATTAACATTCAGCTGCCTGCAATTACTGTAAATTCGAATCTCCCCAGGCTCAAGGTTGACTCAGCCTTCCATCCTTTCTAAGGTGGGTAAATTGAGGGACCCAGTTTGTGGGGGCAAGAAGCTGACTTTGTATAAATATACAAAAGTATGAAGGCTGTTGCTTAACGCATTGTAAGCCACCCTGAGTCTCCGGAGAAGGGCGGCATATTAATCAATTTTTTAAAAAAATCAATTCATTATGTGGTGTTACAACCATCCATTTCTTATAAAAAAGAATAGACCCAATTGTTTGTGTGAGAGATATTTGTGTTTGTGTGAGAAACGGGTGTTTGTGAGAGATAGGTGTGTGTGTGAGAAAGGGAAGTATGTGTTTGAGAGACACGTATCTGATTGTGTGAGAGAGACATGTCTGTGAAAGAGAGAGATGCTGTGTGTGTGTGTGTGTGTGTGTGTGTGAGAGAGAGAGAGAGAGAGAGAGAGACACACACAAATGTGCCTGTTTTTGTGCGTATAGCTGACTGGCGAATTCTTGAAGCCCACCCCTCTTAAAAGTTGCCACGTTTGAAACACACCAAGCCACCTGACCCTCGTGGTCCCATTCTTTCCCATTCTCCACTTCTATTCTCCGAAATGCCCCAAATCTTATCCCCCTCCTCTTCCTCTCTTTATGATCAAAACACAATCAGTCCAACCTTGCTCTCCACCCTTTAGCCCAACAACCCGACAACACAGCGCCACGGGCCGGATTCCCACACACGGCCAGCCAGCGGATCACGGAAGGGTCCAGCTGGACTGCCATCTTGGCAGACCTCAGCTGTGCCACAAATATTTAATTCATTCATTTATTTATTGGTTCGATTTATATGCCGCCCTTTCTCCGGAGACTCAGAGCGGCTTACAATGCGTTAAGCAATAGCCTTCATACTTTTGTATATACCTGCTTAGTAGGGCTTTCGGGACCTACTAAGCGGTGTTCTTTTTTATACAAAGTCAGTTTATTGCCCCCACAATCCGGGTCCTCATTTTACCTACCTCGGAAGGACGGAAGGCTGAGTCAACCTTGAGCCTGGTGAGATTCGAACTCGCAGTAATTGCAGGCAGCTGGCAGCTAAGTGCTACTTTAACAGCACTTTAGTCTGCTGCACCACCAAGGCTTATTTTTTTTCTTTTTCCACAGCTAGCCCTTCATTCTCAGCAAAGGGCCTGTTCGCTCTGATTAAATCTGCAAAAAAACAACAACCCCAAAACCCTGAAGCCAAAAGCTTTTTGTAGATTTTTTTTCCCCCTTTCCTTTCAGTTTCTCTCCTGCTCTCACTCCCCTCTTTGTAAGTCTTGCAAAAAAAAAAAAACCCAGCTGGGTCTCCATCTCCTTTTTTTTTTACTATTGTTCGCTTTCAAAATCTTCATTTTCTGTCAAACCCCTCCCCACCCCCACCCCCACCCTTCAGGCTATTTAAGGGACCCTCTTGTCACTCCTGAAACGTAGCCAGGTATTTTTTCCATCATCATCATCATTATTATTATTATTATTATTATTAGTCCAAAGCAAAAACTCTTGAAAGGGAATTTGTATTGTTTTCACGAGCCGGCAAGCCAGGGGTGAGGCTGCACAGCTAAAAATAAACACAAAGCAGGCGAAGAACGGGGCAGCAGTTGGGGACATCCATTAAAAAAAAAAGGAAAAAGAGGGGGGGGAAGATAAGAGGCTTGATTTCCATGGAAATGAGTACACAAGGGTGTGTTTTTCTCCTCAGCGGCGTCCTTTATTTATTTGTTTGCTTTTTTTACACCGAGAGAGGCATCCAGGAAAACATGTGTGCCTCCAGGCAACTTAGTTTATCAGGTTTCAGATGAATTGTTGCATGGGTTCAAGGCCCCTGTTCCTAGCACCTTGGAATAAGTTAGACGTTCTAGAGCTGATGCCGTTACTTAGTTGGGTAATGAAATGTCTCCAGGAAAACGATCCAGCATGGAGAACATCAAAAATCCAACAGTGCTCCTCCTCCTCCTTCTCCCTCCCCTCCACCACCACTTGCAAACCCTACTCTCTTCTAGCACTGATGATGTTCCCTAGTTGGGTCAGGAATGGTCTATAAGAAAACCACCAAGCTCAGAGAGAACCAAGGACCCCCACAGTTCAACACAGAGCTACAAACATTCTCTTCAGTTAGAGCCTGGATAGCTCAGCAGGCTAAAAAAAGCATTGTGATTAACACCAGCTGCCTGCAATTACTGTAAGTTCGAATCTCAGCAGGCTCGAGGTTGACTCAGCCTTCCATCCTTTCTAAGGTGGGTCAATTGAGGACTCAGTTTGTGACTGGGGAACTCTGGGCTTTGAAGTCCAAATGTCTTAGATTTGCCAAGTTTGAAAAACCACAGCTATACGTCTTTTTTTTTTAAATTTGATTTATATGCCGCCCTTCTCTGGAGACTCAGGGGGGCTTACAGTGCGTTAAGCAATAGCCTTCATCCTTTTGTATATTTATACAAAGTCAGCTTATTGCCCCCACAAACTGGGTCCTCATTTTACCCACCTTAGAAAGGATGGAAGGCTGAGTCAACCTTGAGCCTGGCAAGATTCGAACTTACAGTAATTGCAGACAGCTGGATGTTAATTAGGGTGCTTAGTCTGCAGAGCTATCCAGTCTCCTGCCAGTTCATATTATCGAAGGCTTTTTGTGCCTCAGTGCTAGCAGTTTTGGCTATTTTCAATCTTGACTTAACATCTTTAAAAGATGTAAAATCAGCAATTAAAATACTGTTTTCAGAGTAAGGGAACGTCGACATCTTGGAGATACAGCCCAGGGATGCTGAAGACCGAGGATCAAAAAGAGGGATTATAAATGTAGTTATTTTAGTTTCGTTTGGTTTATTGCATTTTTATACCGCCCTTCTCCCGAAGGACTCAGGGTGGTGTACAGCCATAGTAAAACAGTAACCGCACAAAAATTAAAAACCCAATTAAAATAATTCAATCCATTGGCCGTTATTAAAACCCCAAACTAAAACCCATTTAAAAACCCATTTAAAATCATTATTCTGCCAGCCTTTATAAAACTTCCTCCTTACTTAATTTATATCAAAATCTCTCTCCGTTAAGTTTTTTTCCTCTTTTTTTTTTCTCCTTCTTTCTGTTCCAGGATTCCACCAGTGTGGTCGCCTCACTTTTTATAGAATACAAGGCTTCTCTGCTTCCTCATTTGCCAGTCCAGCTGCACACCCCAAACAACCTCCTGATGATTGCGGTGTTCCCAAAATCAGCCCTTTATAAAGCTTTCTACTCCCAGGTAACGTCAGCCGTGCTCTGGGTTCGGTTTATGTGCAAACGTCTCTCCTTTGTTTAGGGGAGAGGAGACAACCTTGCTACCTCTTCTGGCAGAATGGAGAGAGATGCGGCATGCCTGGTGGAGGAACTCACTGCTAACCCCTAATTATTAGGCGGTTTAAAAAAATGCAAACCTGTTGTAGCATTGATTAGTAGAGCTGTGACCATCCTTGGCAGTATCAGGAAGCGCAATTCGATTCACAATTATTAAAGGATACCGATAGAGAGAACTTTTAATTACATTTCGGTACGCAGGGACATGGTAGCGCAGTGACTAAGATGCTGAGCTTGTCGATCGAAAGGTGGGCAGTTCAGCGGTTCGAATCCCTAGTGCCGCGTAACGGGGTGAGCTCCCGTGACTTGTCCCAGCTTCTGCCAACCTAGCAGTTCGAAAGCAGGTAAAAAATGCAAGTAGAAAAATAGGGACCACCTTTGGTGGGAAGGGAACAGCGTTCCGTGCGCCTTTGGCGTTGAGTCATGCCGGCCACAGGACCACGGAGACGTCTTCGGACAGCGCTGGCTCTTCGGCTTTGAAACGGAGAGGAGCACCGCCCCCTAGAGTCGGGAATGTCTAACACATATGTGCGAGGGGAACCTTTACCTTTACCCAGCATTTTATTGGTAACCAACTGGAGGGGCTCACCCTCCTCAACAGGTCCCGCCTTCAAGCTTCATTTAAAAAGTGGTTAACTAACTCATTTTGTAAGTTAGACTTGCTTTGTCGTTGAAGGTCTTTTCCGCCTGGCAACAACAGGGAAATTCGGGAGTAACGTTAAAAACGATCCAGGATGATGGCCTGTCTGCAGAAAAGGAGAGATTGTAAGCTGTTTTTATGCCAGTTCTCGTATTGCACAAGCAGCATTGAAGAGAAGGTTCAGGGAGGGGATCTGTGGGGAAGCAGTTGAGATAAAAGACTTGACGTTCTTGTAGACGTACCCCATGTTGAACGTTCGTGTTTAAGGACGGGGTGTCCAACTTTGACCACTTTAAGATTTGTGCACTTCAACTTCCAGGTGTCTCCAAGCAGTCAATTTTAAGACCCGTGGATTTCAATCTCAGAATTCCCCAGCCTGATAACTTTAAGACCTATGGACTTCACCTCCCAGAAGTCCTCAGACAGCTGTCCTCGTTGGGGAATTCTGGGAGTTGAGGTCCACAAGTCTTTAAAGTGGCCAAGTTTGGACAATCCTGGTTTAAGACATTAAGACCTAGAGTAGTGGCCAAAATTGTGGAAACCTTTTGGGGGAAAGTGTATTTTTGAGGTTTGATGGCTAATAACATCACTTTTTTTTTTTTTTGGAGTTTCAAGATAATTATACTCCACTGCTGGAATGGCCTGGGAAGAGCCCAGACCTTCACCCAATGGAAAATTTATGGAGCTAACTAAAGAAACTTATTAGTCAGAAGCGACCCAGCAATAAAACCCAGTTAATAGAAGCAATCTTTCAATCTTGGTTTCACATTAGAACAGCTGCAGAATTAAAAGACTTGGTTCATTCTATGAGAAGACGTTGTAAGGCTGTCATTCATGCTAAAGATGACCCAACTAAGGATTAACTGACATGGTGGTAATTTTGGTATCTCTCGTTTTTTCTATGTGTTTCCCTTTTCTTCTTTATACTGTAACTACTATTCTAATAGCAAATCCTTCCTAAAAGTTACTGCATTACGTTCTTGATTAAATTATCTTTCCAATTGATATATAACTTTATGGTACTACTCCCCCCCCCCCAAAAGTGGTGTTATTAGCTAGATTTAGAAAATATACTTTTCCCAAAAGGTTTCCACAATTTGGGCCACTCCTGTGGTTGTGTCTTTACACTTTTGTGTTGACATGAGTTGTAAGGGCTAAACGATTCATTAGCGTCCTTTTTTTTAGACATTCCAACATGCAAAAGCTCTTTGAAGTTTTATCCTACCCTGCTGGAGAACGATGGAACCAAGTAAGATTGCTTACCAGCCTTCCAGATCTGGCCAGGTGAGAGTTTCCCAGAAGTCCTTTGTTCTGAGCCAAACCCGGATCATCCCACGGAAGTCCAATTGTGTCATTTTTAATTGTATGATGTGTAGGTCATATGCAGCCCTCCCACCATTGCTCAGCTGCAATTTCCAGCATCCTTGCCCTTGTCTATGATGATGTTTCTCAACCTTGGCAACTTTAAGAGGTGTGGACTTCAACTCCCAGAATTCCCCAGCCAGCTGTACTGGCTAGGGAATTCTGGGAGGTGAAGTCCACACCTCTTAAAGTTGCCAAGGTTAAGAAACACTGATCTACGGAGATTCTCAGTCATCCAGGTCATATTTGTCCCAAAGATGCTTTCACCAAAAGGCACCTGGAATTTTCTTGGCTTTTCTTTTGAAAACGTTTTGCTTCTCATCCGAAGAACTAAAGAAGCTTCTTGGATCACAAGTAAAATGTTTTCAAAGGAAAAAAAAACTTAAGAAGTCCAGGAAGGAAAGCACCTTTGGGATATCCTTGTCATTGGTCCTACTTTTGGAAATATTTGGAAGCTGTACTTATGAGCAAGATGCTTGTTTGTGTTGTGTGAGGGTCTCTTTCATTGAATGAGTGGGAATTTTCTGGGATTGTAACAAGTGACATTTTCTTTAGTTGAGTTAACTCCAAAGGCCCATTTTTTACAAATGATCTGCTTTACTAACTTCTTCATCCATCTTCAACATTGTGATTCCCAGATCACCTCTCATTCAAATGTTAACGAGATATGCTAGGCGAGCTTCTTGTGATCAGTCAGGGTTGAGTAGGTGCTCCATGTTTCGTTTGGACCACTGTTTCACAACCTTAACAACTTGAAAATGGGTGGATTCTCAACTCCCAGAATTCAGCTGACTGGAGAATTCTGGGAGTTGAAGTCCACCCAAGTCACCAAGGTTGAGAAACATGGCTTCATTTAATGACTTAATGACTTTGTCATTAGAACATGAAGCCTTCTCAGATAGTTCAGCTCCATCTTGGCTGGTCTACATGGATATAAAGCAGGTCTTCAGAGGATTCCCTTCAGTGCATCCCCAAAAAAGCAAATAGACTAAATGTGAGGACAATGGAGTAATTCTGACTCCACTTATTCCTTCAAAGTTTTCTACAGCACTTTACTATCGGTAGCGTCAGCCAAGAACCAGTGATGAGGTTCCATCTGCCAGTGCTTCTGCAGCAGACTGAGGACATTCCTAATAATGAGAAAGAGAATGATAAGGTAAGGTGATCATTGAAAATCATGCATTGCTTTTCATCTCCCAAGTTGTTGTTTGCTTTACACAATTTACAAGATTTCTATATCTTCCTGGTTTCAACTACTGAGTCATACAGAGTTCACAGTGGTAATTCAGTTTATTCAAGGTCAAGAGATAACAAAAGAATGCAATCCAGAAAAGCGTCTCAGACGTTTGTCTGAATGGCTTTTAAATAGGAGCGCATAGAAGAATAGTCCAAAATCAGTCCAAGGTTCTAAGAGCGGGATCAGGATTATCAGCCAATCCAGAGGTCAGAAGTTCAAGGTTTCTTTGGTGAACGGGATTCACAGGAACATCACGCAGGCGCTGGAGTTCAGATACTGTTTCCAGCAAAAGGAATATGAGTCAGAGTTGCCTCTTAAACCAGGCCACAGACCAAGAGATTTATTATCTTCCTTGGCAAGGAGCATCCTAGAACATCTCCGCTCTGCGGTCTTCTCTATCTGTGTGCAGGACTAGGACCCCATCTTCATCTGACTCTTTCAGTAGTCCCAGGGATTATATTTTTGATCAGCCTCAATGGCTTGGTGACTCTTGACTTGGTATCTCCCGAGACCGATATTCCACAGGTTCAACTGGAGCAACTTCTTCAGATTTCAAATCCTGAGTCCTGAGCCTAAATAGTGATAGTCCATGATTATTTTTTCCAAAAATTATGACAGTTTCATAATCTTAACACTCTTTTCTCTTTTTGAGGTGGTGATTACCATCTTGACCGGTCTTCCTGGGTGTCAATCAAGTGAATTATGCTCATTCTTGGTCACGTTTAACAAAGAATATGGAAGGTTGGTAGAACCTGATTTTGTTTTTCATCCTTTCTTGGTGGTTGATTAAAAGTTACGTTCAGCTGAAATCTTGGGCAGTCTTAACACCTTGCGGTCTGACAGATCTCCCTGTAAGGACAATTGCCCTCTATTTGTTCAAAATGTAGCATGCTTACTTCTCCAGTTATAAGCACTTTCTAGAGATGTTGAAGGGATGCAGTGGCTCAGTGTCTAAGACGCTGAGCTTGTCGATCGGAAGGTCGGCAGTTCAGCGGTTCGAATCCCTAGTGCCTGAGTAACAGGGTGAGCTCCCGTTCCTTGTCCCAGCTTCTGCCAACCTAGCAGTTTGAAAGCAGGTAAAAAATGCAGGTAGAAAAATAGGGACCACCTTTGGTGGGAAGGGAACAGCGTTCTGTGCGCCTTTGGTGTTGAGTCATGCCGGCCACATGACCACGGAGACGTCTTCGGAAAGCGCTGGCTCTTCGGCTTTGAAACGGAGATGAGCACCGCCCCCTAGAGTCAGGAATGACTCTAGCACGTATGTGCGAGGAGAACTTTTACCTTTACCTTTAGAGATGTTGGGATTGTATCTCTCAGCTCTCAGCCAGCTTGAAAACAGGAATCTTCAGACCATTGCAGGCCCATCACGAGTAGAAGTCCCATCTATAGAGAGGCTGTTCAGTTGGCCGAAATACTTCAGATAAACCATGTTTTGGTGGAGACCTTGGTGCTCTCTTAAGCTCGGTGGCTTTCTTACAGACATTTGATCACCAAACTAGTTAACCCCATCAGCGCTGATGAGGTTATCTCCTTGGTTAATGGAACGCCTGCAAAGAAGTAGCAATAGAAATAGAATAACAGAGTTGGAAGGGACCTTGGAGGTCTTCTAGTCCAACCCAACGAGGCCACCGAGCAGAACGGACCCCGCAGCCCTCCTCCTCTTCCTCCTCCTCCACCACTTCCTTCACTCTGCAGATCACACTCCCTTCTAGCACTAATGAAGTTACCAAGTTTGGTAATGAAACATCTGTAAGAAAACAAGTTCAGAGAGCACTAAGGACCAACATATTGCTTTTCCTCCTCCCCCTCCTCCCCCTCCTCCTCTCTGCAAGCCCCACTGCCTGCTGGCGCTGATGATGTTACCTAGTTGGGTCATGAAACGTCCCCAAGAAAACCCCCCAAGCTCAGAGAGCACCAAAGAGCCACAACTCCGAGCTACAGATCATTTTCGTCTATGGAAGCCAAGTTTGTCGTGCTCCTGTTTTAAACAGGTTGGGTTGAGGAACGGAGCAGGCTGGGGTGAGCGCAGCCAATCAACCATCTTCCTTTCCTTTCAGGTGGCTTGTTTATCGCCAAACCATGGACAGTCCTGAATGCTTCAGCGCTGCCCACTTCCAGAAGTACCTGTCGGGGGTCCTTGAATCTCAGCGCAGCCGAAGCAGCCGGCCCTCTGCTTATCACAGGAAGAAGATGAGGCTGCTGGTGGTCCTTCAAGGGTAAGAAGTTGCAACGTTTCTCAAGAAGGGTCTTCAAATGTACTCATTTTCACTTCCTTGTTGAAGGATGGTTTGGTTTCCTCTTGGACTTTTATGCGGCTGGGTCCTTGGCTTGGAACAATTGGAACCAGAGTCTCCATTGCTAAGCAAAAAGGGGTTGTTAAATGAGTAACGCAACGAAGAGCCTTGGTGGCGCAGCAGACTAAAGTGCTGTTAAGTAGCACTTAGCTGCCTACAATGACTGTGAGCTCGAATCTCCCCAGGCTCAAGGTTGACTCAGCCTTCCATCCTTTCGAGGTGGGTAAAATGAGGACCCGGATTGTAGGGGCAATAAGCTGACTTTGTATAAAATATACAAAAGTATGAAGGCTGTTGCTTAACGCATTGTAAGCCGCCCTGAGTCTCCGGAGAAGGGCGGCATATAAATCGAACCAATAAATAAATAAATAAACAATAAACGCCCAATTTTACAGCAGTTTTGGCCACGGTTGTTAAGCAGATCACTGCAGATGTTAAATGAATTGTGCGGTCATTAAGCAAATCCAGCTTCCCCTGTCTTCCCCTAGAGTCAGGAACGACTAGCACATATGTGCGAGGGGAACCTTTATCTTTACCTTGTTCAAGTTAACCAAGCCAGTTTTGAAAAGGGAGGGGAAAAAAAAGATTTTACGAAACCCAAGATGTTTAATAATAAACCACTGGCTTCTAATATACATCATGAGTATGTTGTGGGTTTTTTAGTAAGCGATCAGGAGTTCCTCGGGGGAGCAAGTGGCCTTATTCTTGATTAAAATCACATTCCCTAAATAAGTAGTAAAAAAGGATGTGGCCGGCATTGTATCTTGGGTGGAGTGCCTTAAATCTCTTTCCCCCAAGGGAAGTCCTGTTTAAGTCAAGGGAATTATGTATTAAGTGTGGAAATCTTCAGAGTATTGTGTAAATTCTATTTAAAATGTTGAGGTGAAGTCCAAAGTATGCGTTTATTCTATGTTTTGTTAAACACGAAAGAGACCTTGGGAAGTCTTTAAAAAGGCTGTTTTTGCCTCGGCTAAATGCCTTTCTAATTTTAGAACTTAACGGATCAGCACAGCCAATAGCCTTTTCGGCGAAATTAAAAGTGTGAAATTAAGAATTAGACTGGGGCCTTCGACAGATGTGGCCAAATAACCACAGATAAATGCATTCACGTGGTCAAAAACACTCACAAAAAAAAAAACCATGCGTGTGCAATCGGGATGATCCAAACAGACTTTTCGGGAGACCTTCCCAAAATCCAGCAGCTGTATCCCATCTGCGAAAAAGATGGATTTGATTAAGGAGACTAAAAAAAAGGGACCACGTCCTTCCCCTCTTGCTGGCCTAGGCCCGTTTTGGATTCGCTGGGAAGAGTGTCTCAATAAATAAAGAAATAAAAATTGCAAGAGACTTTCTGGTTGCGTTTGGAGGGGTCTCTGTGTCCATAATCCAGAATCTGAAAGCTGAGCCAACTTTGCATTCCTTGGGAAAATTTGCAAACAGTCCCTCAAGGCCGTTGTTTTCCCTGGGGGAAGGCAGGGGGGCATCGAGCATTTGAATGCGGATGGTCTCCGAGCATAGACCGTCCCAAATGCGATGCCTTCCAGATGTGCTGGACCAAAGTGCCCTCTGTTCTACACCCCCACCCCCCGTCAGCATCTGAGTTGCAGTCGAGCACATCTGGAACAGATCACATCAAACGGAGCTGTCCAGCTGTAAGCAAGTAATAACAAGTAGTCCTGGATTTACACTCTCAGTTGAGCCCCAAACGTCTGCAAGAAAATCACCAAGCTCAGAAAGAACCGAAGATCCTACGTTCATCATCCCTGTCCTCCTCTTCCCTTCCACTCTGCAAACCCCACTCCCTTCTAGCATTGATGGTATTACCTAGTGAGGTCATGAAACATCTACAAGAAAGCCACCGAGCTCAGGAGCACCAAGGGCCCAAAGTTCTCCTCCTCCTCCACCTCTTTGCAACCCCCTACACCTGCCTTCTAGCATTGATGAGGTTACATAGTTGGGCCATGAAATGTCTGGCCACTAAGCTCCGGGAGCGCCGAGGACCTCACAGTTCAGTCCTGAGCCGCCGATATCCTTTCCTATTGGAAACAGAAATGAACTCCTGCCTCCAAACAATTGAAGGAGAAGACAGCAAGATTTAGCCATGAGAAACGAGGGCCAAGAGAGCAGAGGGTGGCATTTTCAAAGGGTGCCACGCGGGAGGAGGTTAGGACCTGCTTTCCGTTGGGCTACAAGCCATGATACAGAATCATGGGTGGAGGTTAAGAGCAACGTGGGACAACCCGGCTGAGGATACAATGTTTTAAAAATGCCTACAGTGACAACGATTTGATGGGGGCCCGTGACCCTGAGCGTCGTGGGCTAACTTTCCCTGCATAGGTTCAGATGGAGGTTGGACGACCATCTGTCGGATGCTGGGATTTGGATCCTTGCCCTGAGCAGAAGGTTGGGTTCAGAAACTTCACAATCCCGACTCTCTGATCCAACGAAGAAGACGGAGACTTTTGCCCAGAAGTCAAATCACCATTTTCTAGATGCCCCCCTAAGATGCATTTATGGAAGCAAATTCCCATCGCTGCACCTGTGGGCGGGGTGTTATGTTCTTTCTTCTACAGACAGTCCTTGACTTACGACCACAACCGAGCCCAAAATTTATGTGGCTATATTTATGTTTTGCCCCATTTTACGACCTTTCTTGCCTCGGTTGTTAAGCGAATCACTGTGTTCTGACCCAGCTCCCCAGACACAACTAACCCTCTGAAGTGAACACAATGATTCCTTTATTAGGAACACCTGCAGCCCCGGCAAAAACTTTCTCCCTCATCGCGGGCTAATAAGTCTGTCTGGCAGAGAGATGAATAGTTCATCTCCCTGCCGATAATCCTGATCCAGCTCTTGGAACCTTGGACTGATTTTGGACTATTCTTCTATGTGCTCCTATTTAAAAGTCAATCATTCATCTCGGTCCCTGTTGTGGCTCGCCAGCAGCCTGCACGGATCGTGGCTGATCCCGACGAGGAGGCTGGTATGGTGTCGCGCCAGCAGCCTGCGCAGCCGGCTCTCGTGTCGGACAGCGAGGAGGCTGAAGAGGATGTGGTGCCCGAGGCAGAGATTCAGCCAGGGCCTTCAGAACCTCCAGAGGCTCCTTCAAGTGGAGAGAGCGAAGTGGAGGAGGCTCTTCTCAATGCTCGAGCACGCAGGGCTGCCAAAAGGCAGGAATGGCTACTCAGGAGGAGGAGGTCTCCTCGAGGCTTGAGGATAATTGGCCACTCCCTTAGCCTACTTAAGTCACACGCCATTAGTAAGTTTCTTGCTAGAAAAAACTTGTAATTATCATCAGAGCATTTTTGGAAAAGTCTTACCATATCTTGCTTTCTGGGCTGATTGCCAACTTTTGCTGGACTTTGGTTTATTCTTGCTACTTAATAAATTTGATAAGGACCGTTGGTGTGTGTCTATATCCTCGGGAATCCGGAGCTGGGGCAGAACAGCCCCCTGCCTTTTATCCCCAGAGCTAGGGTGGGGCTTGGCTAGCAGCGGTGGCTCTTCCGTCCCAAGGACCAGCCCATAGATTTCCACTGCTCTCCTCTCCTCTGCCTTCTGTGCATCTACGTGTCAGGCACTGGACCCAGCTGTTCCTCCTCTTCCTCATCAGCCACCTCCAGACCTGGGGGCTGTTGACTCTCCATCTGAGGGCTGATGGACGGCCCAGGCTCCACCTTCATCTCTCTTTCTCTGCCACCTCCATTCCCTCCTCCCTCTTGGAGATCTCCAGTTGCCTTGATGCTGACCCTCACTCCCACACCTCCTCCTCCCCCTCCTCTGATTTGGCTGCTGGAGGGGCCGGAGGCCGATGGGCGACAACACACTGAAGTTGTTAGTAACACACTTATTATGTGAATCTGGCTTCCCCATTGACTTTGCTGATCTGACGGTCATGAACGATGACTCCGCAACCGTCATAAATAGGAGTCACTTGCCAAGTTTCCAAATTTTGATCACATGACCACAGGAATGCTGCAACAGTCATAAGTGTGAAAAACGGTCACACGTCACTTTTTTCAGAGCCCTTTTAACCTTGCTTGCTAAACGAATAGTTGTAACTTGAGGACTACAGTGAGTCACGTCTGATTTTACAGCTCCCCCCCCCCCATGGCTGTTAAGCGAATCACTTCAGCTGTTAGGTCAGTCCGTCTCGTCCCCGTTACCCCCCAATTGACTTTGTATGATGTCCTCCACAGATATACCGACGTGATTGACGTCGTCCAGGCCCTTCAGACTCACCCGGATGCAGACGTGAAGGCCTCCTTTGTGATCGGCGCAGTCACAACATGTGTCGAGCCCCTCAGCTCTTACATGGAACACAGGTAAATGCCCCATTTCCATGCCCAGGTACCTGTTTTAGCAGGTCAAGGTGTGGGCAATTAATTTTCCCCACATAAAAAACTGAGACTGTTGTGGAAGGCGGCTCTTTATTCATTTAATTTATTTATTTGTATCTCATCTTTTATTATTTTTTGACAAATAACTCCAGGCGACAGACATATTCAACACACCTTCCTCCTCCTATTTTTCCCCGCAACAACCCTACAAGGTGGGTTGGGGCTGAGAGAGAGAGAGAGAGCGCGTGACTCAGCCCAAAGTCTCCATCTGACTTTCATGGCGAAGGTGGAGACTTGAACTCCTGTCTGCGGCTTTCTAGCCTGAGGCCTTAAACCCAAAACTTGGCAACTTTTTAAGACCTGTGGACTTCAACTCCCAGAATTCCCCAGCCAGGCAAAGTTGTAGTCCACAAGTCTTAAAGTTGCCAGTTTGGAGACCCCAAATTGGGCCAAAATGGCTGAGATTACCCAAGAACGGATAAAATGATTGGATCTTAGATGGCTTGAAGAGCACAGCAAACTACTTGCAGGAGGAAAATGTTTTAAAGCAATGTTCCTCAACCTTGGCCATTTGAAGATGTGTGGACTTGAAGTCCACACATCTTCAAATGGCCAAGGTTGAGGAAGACAGACTTAAACCGAACAGGTTCCTCATGCAGGAACTCTCATGTGGCAGCGTGAATCAGCCTCGTTCCCCCCCCTGGGGAAACTGTAATTAATTAGAGGTGAATAGATCTTGTTTTCCATGGTGTATACTCTCAAAGAAAGAAAACCCGAATGTATTCTTCTAAGAATACATTGGTTTCTCCTAAGAAACGTTTTATTTATAAAAGTCAAAAACCTAGTTCTCACTAGGTTTCAAAGTAAGAAACCTACATCTCACCGGCAGTTTATCAGCAGACGGACAAAGGAAGAAGTAAATCAGGAAGTTAGAAAGAATGTAGACATGCGCAGTAGCTCACAAATCACAAGACGGTGTTATCTCTGTTGATAGAGTTCTCTGGTAAGCTACCGTAATGTTCAGAATGGAAGCTCAGCTGGCAAATACAAATAACACAGTGACATCTCGTGCCCCGTAAATTATATTCCCTGAGCTTTTGGTGGGGAAATCTGTTCACTAACGAAATGTCAAAATCTGCAGAATCGAATCTGAATCCCGAGAACCAGCTCGTCAAGGATTAACTTTCTCTAAAGTTCTTAGTACAAAAATTCCCACATCCACCCTTGTCTTTTTTCAGGTTTCTCTTCCCCAAGTTTCTGGACCAGTGTTCGCAAGGTCAGTATTTTTCCAAAGTTGGCTTGCAGAGATGAACCGGCACCTCTGGTGCCTTCGCTGGCTATTGGGGGGGAGTCATTGGCCGCCACAGAGAGGGCTCGTAACTTGGGCTTCCTCTGGACACACGCTGTCTTTAGAAGAGCATATGATGGCCGTGGCCAGGGGGGCTTTCTATCAGGTTCACCTGTTATGCCAGTTGCTCCCCTTTCTGGATCGGGATCCCTTATGCACGGTCACTCATGCCCTCGTCACTTCCTGCCTGGACTCCTGCAAAACTCTCTACATGGGGCTCCCCTTGAAGTGCACCCGGAGGCTCCAACTGGTCCAGAATGCGGCCGCGCGGGTGATTGTGGGGGCAACATGGCGCTTCCAT
This sequence comes from Coluber constrictor foxii, assembly GCA_038048745.1. Lineage (NCBI taxonomy): Eukaryota > Metazoa > Chordata > Lepidosauria > Squamata > Colubridae > Coluber > Coluber constrictor. The sequence continues at coordinate 2,260,807 of CM075965.1, read as the reverse complement.
CTAACACCTCTCCTACGTGAGCTGCACTGGCTCCCGGTGGTCTTCCGGGTGCGCTTCAAGGTATTGGTTCTCATCTTTAAAGCGCTCCATGGCATAGGGCCTGTGTATTTACGAGACCACCTTCTGCCACCGATAACCTCCCACCGGCCAATACGGTCTCACAGAGAGGGCCTCCTCAGGACGCCGTCGGCCAAGCAATGTTGACTGGCGGCCCCCAGGGGGAGAGCCTTCTCTGTGGGGGCACCCGCCCTGTGGAATGAGCTACCGCCAGGAATACGACTGATCCCAGACCTCCGTACTTTCCGCAAGGCCCTGAAGACTTTTCTATTTCAGCAAGCCGGGCTGGCTTAAAAATTCTTAATGGGTTAATTTTATGGATAAGGGGTTTTAATTGGGGAAGCCAAATTGATTTAATCAAGTTTTAAATTATCTTAATTTTCATCTTGTATGTATTTTCATCATGGCTGTTCACCGCCCTGAGTCCTTCGGGAGAAGGGCGGTATATAAATTTAATAAATTCAAATTCAAATTCAATTCTTCCCAAAGATCCTGTAGTGGGATGCCCATAATCCTCAATTAACAAAAGCCAATGGTCTGGAGATCACGGCCGTTTCTTCTAGAAGGCCCGTCCGAAGGAGTTAGCCATCATGCCACAAACAGATAGAGCCTGGGTTTCCAATTTTAGCAACTTTAAGACGGTGGGTCTGTGGAGATTCTCAGCCATCCAGGCCACGGTCCCAAAGATGCTTCCCATCCGCCTTTTTTTTTCCCAGAGGCAACCAGAATTTCTTGTTTTTCCTTGAAGATGTTTCGCTTCTCATCCAGAAAGCTTCTTCAGCTCTGAATGGATCTTTCCACTCCTCACCATCCCAGTCAGAACTGAAGAAGCTTCTTGGATGAGAAGTAAAACATCTTCAAAAGAAAAACAAGAAATTCCCAGTGGCCTCTCGGGGAAAAAAAAAGCACCTTTGAGTTTAAGACTTGTGGACTTCAACTCCCAGAATTCCTGAGCCAGCAAGTGGGGGGTGGGTGGGTGGGCAACAGTGGCCCCTTTTTATGACCTTTGGACTTCAACTCCCAGAATTCCCCACCCAGCATGGCTACCTGAGGAATTCTGGGAGTTGAAGTCCTCTAGTCATAAAGGGGCCATCGTTCCCCATCTCTGCTTTACAAAATGGCATTCTGAAGCTCCAAAGAATTCTGGTCCTTGAATTGAGGGTCTTTTTTTCCCTTGGCAGGTTTAGTGAGTAACGTGGTGTTCACAAGCCATACAACCGAGCAGAGAAGCCCACTCCTTGTCCAGCTGCAGAAACTCATCCGAGCTGCCAACTCTTCCGTTTCTTTTATCCTGGCAGAAAACGGCATCGTCACTCGGTAATCCATAAAGCATTTTAAAAGTCCACAAAATGTTAAAAGCTTGAGAAATAGCATGTGGCTTAGTCCCGGCTGCATTTTCCCTGGAAAAAGGTCAGCCGTTAAGAATATATCTATCGATCGATCGATCGATTGATCGATCTTTATTTGTATCCCACCTTTATTATTTTTTATAAATAATTCAAGGTGGCAAACATAGCCAGCAGTTTCCTCATCTTACTTTCTCGCACAACAACTTTGTTAGGTAGGTTAGGCTGAAAGGGATGGATTGGGCTAAGATCAGTCAGCTGTCTTTCAGACATAAGGCAGGACTAGAACTCACCGTCTCCCGGTGATTGGCCCAAAGTCACCCAGCTGGCTTTCATGCCTAAGGCGAGACTAGAACTCACCGTCTCCTGGTGATTGGCCCAAAGTCACCCAGTGGCCTTTCATGCCTAGGGCGGGACTAGAACTCACCGTCTCCTGGTGATTGGCCCGAAGTTACCCAGCTGGATTTCATGCCTAAGGCAGGACTAGAACTCACCATCTCCCGGTGATTGACCCAAAGTCACCCAGCTGGATTTCATGCCTAAGGCGAGACTAAAACTCACCGTCTCCTGGTGATTGGCCCAAAGTCACCCAGTGGCCTTTCATGCCTAGGGCGGGACTAGAACTCACTGTCTCCTGGTGATTGGCCCGAAGTCACCCAGCTGGCTTTTGTGCCTAAGGCGGAACTAGAACTCACCGTCTCCTGCTTTCTAGCCTGATGCCCTAATCAGATCAATGGCTCTTTTTATCCCCAATGTTAGAAGTAGTTTACTTGTTACGACTGTTCTGAGCACTCTGCCATATCTAATGACTTTCATAGTTATCTTTTTATTAATTGATCAGTGAGGCAGGACGGCATATAAATGTCATAAATAAATAAATAAGCATTGTAAATCAGGACAAGATAAAACATGTCTCATAGCCTGGACTCAAAGAAAGAGAGAATGAACTTTTCCATAAAGCTTTAGAATTTGGAATCAGTTTTTCTTTACCTGATGTCACTTCTGGGCAGAGGTGGACTGCTACCGCTTCGGGCCGGTTCACCCAAATCAGTCGTTCCGACCACAAGCTGGGCGGCCCACCTGCCCCGGTGCTATCCCATCCTATATATCTCACTCTCTGGCTCGCTAGCCCCACCCACGTAGCCCAGCTGAGTTCCCACGCCTCGCCCACTCTACTCACTGCGGGTGCCTGAGAAGGTGTGGCGAAAGCCATGTGCATGAAATTACCGTGTGTTTGAAGCCACACACAAATGTGGAGGGCGCATATGCCTCACATTTTCGGTTCTGCACTAGGTGAACCAGTTGTTAAATTTGTCAGATTATTCATGAACTGGCAGAGACATGGTTACAAGGACAGCCAATGAATAGGGATAGCAACTAAGTCAGCCAACTGGGAGCTGAGGCAGACTGGAGCCAGGCCTTGTCTTAGTCTGCAGCTTCTGAGTCTGTGCAGAGAACTGAAACTGAAACCTGTGTGTGTGTGTGTGTGTGTGTGTGTGAACTTGTCTACTGATCTGCTCTGCTGAAATGAAACTAACTGTTCTCTCCTGCCTTGTGTTCTGTCTGTAACTTTTACCCCATTGAAGAATCAACTATTGGTATTGTAAATACTTCATCTGTTATTACGTATATAAAGAAGTTAATGAATCCAGCTGAATCAGTCTGCCTGTGTGTGCCTTCTGGATTTGATTTTTGCAACGAACTCTGACAAAATTATGTAAAGCCCACTTCTACTCCTGGGGCTTTGGCACATAACATAATACAATCTTTGAAGTTGAGATGTCAATTGGACAATTGAAAACTTCAGCCCTGAACACATCTAGAGAGATCAAGTTTCAGAAAGGCCTCTTTAAGGCCCTGTGAAAACAAAATCTCACTAAATATTAATAAGTCAATAACATTTTGATTCTCTCCCGCTAGGAATGAGGACATCGAGCTAATTCTCTCCGAAAACAGCTTCTCCGACCCCCAGATGTTGGCAACTCGCTATTTAATGTACCCCGGCTGGCAAGTATCTCCGCTCGGCAAAACGTTTGAGACGGTGTCTTTTAATATGCATGTACAAGTACAGGGAGTCCTTGACTAAAGAACAGTTCATCATCATCATTTGATGACCCCGTAACCCCTTGCGGGGTGGAGTCTGGGCAACCGAATGGAGCTGAGTGTTGACTAGCCGGTTGCCTTTCCTGTCGCCAATGCGGAGATATATTCTCATCGTGCCCAGAGAGAGAAATATCTGCCTCTACCTAGGATTGAGCTCACAGCCTCCTGATTGTGAGGCGAGAGCGCCACTTCTAGGCCACCGCCCCACTTTTACGAACAGTTCATTTAATGACTGTTGAAAGTTACAACAGCATTGAAAAAAAGCAATTTATGACTGTTTCTCGGAGTTATGACCTTTGCAGCATCCTCGTGGTCACATGATCAAAATTCAGATGCTTGGCAATTGATTCATATTTATGACTGTTGCAGTGTCCCAGGGTCACGTGATCCCCTTTTTTCGTCCTTCTGACAAGCAAAGTCCATGGGGAAGCCAAATTCACTCAACAACTGGGTTAATAACTTAAAACGATTGCAGTGATTCATTTAACAACCTTGGCAAGAAACCGTGGGGCTTCTTTTCTGAAGCTCTGTTTGAAGGTTTTTTTCTGAAGCTCTGTTTGGAGGCTTTTTTTCCGAAGCTCTGTTTGGGGGCTTCTTTTCTGAATCTCTGTTTGGGGGCTTTTTTCTGAAGCTCTCTTTGGAGGCTTTTTTTCTGAAGCTCTGTTTGGAGGCTTTTTTTCTGAAGCTCTCTTTGGGGGCTTTTTTTTCTGAAGCTCTGTTTGGGGGCTTCTTTTCTGAAGCTCTGTTTGGCGGCTTCTTTTCCGAAGCTCTGTTTGGAGGCTTTTTTTCTGAAGCTCTGTTTGAAGGTTTTTTTCCTGAAGCTCTGTTTGGAGGCTTTTTTTCTGAAGCTCTCTTTGGGGGCTTTTTTTTCTGAAGCTCTGTTTGGAGGCTTTTTTTCTGAGGCTCTGTTTGAAGGTTTCTTTTCCGAAGCTCTGTTTGGAGGCTTTTTTTCTGAAGCTCTGTTTGAAGGTTTTTTTCCTGAAGCTCTGTTTGGAGGCTTTTTTTCTGAAGTTCTCTTTGGAGGCTTTTTTTCTGAAGCTCTGTTTGGAGGCTTTTTTTCTGAAGCTCTCTTTGGGGGCTTTTTTTTCTGAAGCTCTGTTTGGGGGCTTCTTTTCCGAAGCTCTGTTTGGCGGCTTCTTTTCCGAAGCTCTGTTTGGAGGCTTTTTTTCTGAAGCTCTGTTTGAAGGTTTTTTTCCTGAAGCTCTGTTTGGAGGCTTTTTTTCTGAAGTTTCATTTCTGATGTTTTTTTCAGCCTCTGAAACCTCCCTTTGAGAAGCTGGGTAGGGCTATATTTGAAATATAAGACGCACCCAGATTTTCACCCTCTTATTTGGGGGGGAAAGGTGCGTCTTATACTCCGAAAAATACAGTTTAATTGATTTAAGTGGATTCCTATCCTCTACAATGCCATTAATTCTCCTCCCCTTTAATAAGTGCTGATACCTTATTGCATGTCAGGCTTCCCAGAATGCACTTTTATTAAGGTAAACCGAGCCTTATCCCTTTTGGATAAAAAGTTTTAGGAATGTTTCTTCTCCGCTATTTCCAAAGCTTAAATCTCCTTCCCGCGGCCCAGCCCTTCCAGCTGCAGGCCAGCACATCTGGAACCCTTCTCACACTGTTTAGATGATCGCATGGAGTTGCAATTTTTGGGGCCTGTTCTGTTTTGAGGTGCACATATGTTTAACACGTTCCTTAACCGTTTTTTATTTCAAGAAAAATCACAACTTGCTATTGAAGCCTAAATTAGGGGCTGTTCTCAAGTTGCGACCAAACCAGGCAGAAGTATAGGTAGTCTCGACTTAGAATTATTCATTTAGTGACCCATTCAAAACTACAACAACACTGGAAATGTCCCTTCCGATCGGTCCTCACACTTACGGCCATCAGAGAATTCCCACGGTCACATGATCGAAATTCAGGCGCGTGGCAACTGGCATGTACTTGCGACAGTTGCAATGTCCCGGGGTCATATGATCACTTTCCCAGATTTGTAACCTTCCCAGATTGTCAGTGGGGGGGAGCCAGATTCGCTGAACGACTGCATGATTCACTTAACAACTTCAGTGGTTTGCTTAACAACCGTGGTTAGAAAGGTTGTAAGCAAAAATGTTTTGCTTAGCGATGGAAATATTAGGCTCAGTTGCGGTCCTAAGTCGAGGACTACTTGTATCATCACCTGTTGTAGAATATTATTTAATGCTTTTTTTAACATGCATGCCAAGCTCAAAGCAGACAACTCCAGACAAAATATATTTTCGGCGACTACAGAGTCATTATCTCTTCTTCATCTGTGTCTCTCCTTGGGAAGCATGCTCAAAATGCTCAAAAATGTAAAATCAGCCTTTAATTCAATTTGCCTGATTTTCAAAAAGCAATTCGTTATTAAGTGTGAATATTTTCCTTTTAAATAGCTTATATTTTTTTTCCTCCTCTTTCAGGTTTGATGGGAAATTTAGAGCCGGTTCTGTCTTCCCCCCCATGGTGCAAATTTGCGTGTGGTTTAACCGCCCTTTGGAGAAGATGCGCTTTGCAGCCAAATGTAAAGGTAAATTATCTTTTTTTTTTTCCCCCAGCGACATGGAGTCTTAATGTGTGTGCATTTTTTTCCCCTCTGGAATGGCTAACAAGAATATATGGCTGAAACTCTTTATCAGAAGAGGCAGCCTCGGTAAACTTCAGATGAAGTATATTTTACTGGAATTTTTCTGGTTTAAAAACTCCCAAGTAATGTCGTCGTTTTCACATTGGTGTATCCGATCCTAGAACGCTTCTTTTTAAAAAAAGAAAATGGTTTTTCTTGAAGCAACTTTTTCCCTCAACAAATTTTTCCCTCAACATTATAAATCCTTATAATCCTTATGTATAAGTCTTCATCAGGGTATAATTTTTTATCTTATGCAGAGGTACTTGGGGGTAAAATGTGCATATTCAGCTGTATTTCTCTAATTCAGTGTTACTCAATCTTGATGGCTTTAAGATGACTTCAACTCCCATTGAATTCTGGGAGTTGAAGTCCAGCCTTCTTAAAGTCCCCAAGGTTATTATTTTTATTTTTTTATTTGTCAAGAACGTATTAGGTCGTAAGTATAAACATAGATTGGATATATAAAATAGAGAGAAATAGAGGAAACATTAGGATAGGGATGGTAGGCATAATGGTGCTCTTATGCAAGCCCTTTACAGACCTCTTAGGAATGGGGTGAGGTCAACAGTAGACAGTCTAAGGTTAAAGTTACGGGACCGCCTTCTGCCGCCAATAGCCTCCCACCGGCCGGTGCGCTCCCACAGAGAGGGTCTCCTCAGGGTGCCGTCAGCTAGACAATGTCGGCTGGCGACCCCCAGGGGGAGGGCTTTCTCTGTGGCAGCCCCGACCCTCTGGAACGATCTGCCTCCAGAACTGAGAACAATTGCTGACCTCCGGACTTTTCGTCGGGCCCTAAAAACCCATCTTTTTCAGCTTGCTGGTCTAGCCTGACCCCGCTGAATTTTTAAGATTTGTATTATATGGTTGGGTATTTTAAATATTTAATGGTCTTAATTTTAGCCAATGTTATATGCTTTTTTAAGTAATTTTTAACTTTTGTATACTGTTTTTATTCGGCTGTCCACCGCCCTGAGTCCGCAAGGAGAAGGGCGGTATACAAATCTAATAAATAAAATAAATAAATAAATAATAAATAAAGTTTTGGGGGTTTGGGGAAGAAACTACAGAGTCACGAAGTGCATTCCAGGCATTGACCACTCTGTTGCTGAAGTCGTATTTTCTGCAATCGAGTTTGGAGCGGTTCACTTTAAGTTTGCATCTATTTTATGCTTGTGTATTGTTCTGGTTGACGCTGAAGTAGTCATTGACAGGACGTTGTAGCAGATAATTTTATGCACTACGCTTAGGTCAGACCGAAGGCGGCATAGTTCTAAATTTTCTAACCCCAGAATTTCAAGTCTGGTGGCATAAGGTATTTTGTTGCGAGCAGAGGAGTGGAGGACTCTTCTTGTGAAATATTTCTGGACACGCTCAATTGTATAAATGTCCGATATGCAGTGCAGGTTCCAGAGAGATGAGCTGTATCCAAGAATTGGTCTAGCAAATGTTTTGTATGCTCTGGTTAGTAGTGTAATATTACCGGAGAAGAAGCTACGCAAGATTAGGTTTACAACTCTTAGTACCTTTTTGGCGATGTTGTTACAGTGGGCTTTGGCATTTAGATCATTTGATATGAGTACTCCAAGGTCCTTGACAGAGTGAGGGTCATCTACAAGGTCATGTCCACTCAGCTTATATTTTGCATCTGATTCCTTTTGCCAATGTGTAAGACAGAGCATTTGTTGGTCGAGATTGGGAGTTGCCGTTTGACCATCCCGACACAAAATCAAGGTCTTTTTTGAAGGGTAGCAGCATTGTCTGTGGTGTTAAATATTTTTACATCATCAGCAAAAAGAAGGCAGTTGCTTATAATACGATCGCAAAGGTCATTTATGCTAGGTTGAGAAACACTGAATTGGAAGGAGATCAAATTCTCCATATAAGATTTTGCAAAAAACCCAAAACGATGTTAAATGTTCCTTATTCCCCTTCAGCCACCCAGGCAGATCCCAAGGGGCCAGCTTCTTGATCAAATCCTTGTAGACGCCATCTTGTTTTTTTGGCCCCTGGTGGACTCTGCCTTACACCCTTCTTTGAGGTGGGAAAAATGGCAATCGCACCTTTCTTAAGGTGCCATTAGAAGTTAAACTTCTAATTGTGATCCAGTTTGATAATTCAGCTCAGCTGTGTTGAAGCCGTAATTAGAAATAACACGAAAACGGGTGGACTTCAGCTCCCAGCATCCCCCAGTCAACATGGCTGTCTGGGAATTCTGGGAGTCGAAGTCCACCCTTCTTAAAGTTGCCAAAGTTAAGAAACGCTGCCCTAACCACAATATTGTCTTTTCCAACAGCTTTGAAGTCCTCTAACAAATCGAGTCCGTTCTCTGGAAACATATACCACATTTTTGGGAAAGTCAAGTTTTCAGGTAACTGTTTAGCCTCAACCTCAACGGGCAAGCGCACGAGCGCCCTCATGTCACGTGCAAAGCTCCATTTGTTCGAGCGGAGGGCTCACGCGCACTCTGCTCACACCAGTGGAGCTGGGAGGATGCATGTACGCCTGCCACTCACAGGGCCCCCCCCTTCCCCGTATGGGCCGCCAAAGTGGTACGGTTGGGCACCATTTCCATATACCATTTCAGAGAAACAGTTGTCCAGCCGTAATAATTGTTGGTCACCGTATTTATTTTTCCTAGTATTAAGAAGAGATGGAAGCCTCACTCAACTGAGTCTGGGGTCTTACACCTGAGAGCACCTCGGGACCCACCCATCCCTCACTCCATTAATAACCCTCCCTCTCCCCTTTTGCCGTTTCTTTGACACAGATTCTGACCGGACGGTTGAAGTATGTCACCACGCATCTTCCAACACCTTAAACCTGGTACCTGTCCAGGAGGGGCCCCTCCCCTCCCCTCCTGACTCCAAAACCGAGAACCGGGACTACCCTGGATCTCAGGAATGCTTCCTGGTGTTTGTGGGATGCTCCCTCAAAGAAGACGACATCAAAGACTGGCTGAGGCAAACGGCCAAACAGGTGAGCCTCTCTGCCGGATTCCTTGGGGGGGGGGGGGAGGGAAGGGAAAATACAAGTAGTCCTCAACTTATGACCACAATTGAGCCCAACATTTTTGTTTGCTAAGTGAGAAATTGGTTTAAGTGAGTTTTGCCCCCTTTTTACGACTTTTCTTGCCACGTTCGTTAAGTGAATCATCCGAAGTTGTTAAACTAGTAACCCGGTTGTTAAGTGAATCCGGGTTCCCCCTTTGAATTTGCTTGAAAGAAGGCCGCGAAAGGGGATCACGTGACCGTCGTAAGTGTGAGTCATTTGTCAAGCAGCCGAATGTAAATCACGTGACCCTGGGCTTGCTGCAATGGGCGTAAGTGTGAAAAATGGTCATAGGGTCACTTTTTTCAGTGCTGTGGTAACTTCGGTCACTAAGTGGACTGTTGTAAGTCGAGGACTCAGTGGACACGTAGTCCTCGTCTCAAAACCGCAATTGAGATGGGATGCCCACATTGCGAAAAAACACATTGTTATGAATTTCAAAGGGACGCGGTGGCTCAGTGGCTAAGACGCTGAACTTGTCGATCGAAAGGTCCGCAGTTCAGCGGTTCGAATCCCTAGTGTTGCATAACAGGGTGAGCTCCCGTCGCCTGTCCCAGCTTCTGCCAACCTAGCAGTTCGAAAGCACATAAAAAATGAGAGTAGAAAAATAGGGACCACCTTTGGTGGGAAGGGAACAGCATTCCGTGAACCTTTGGCATTGAGTCATGCTGGCCACAAGACCACGGAGACGTCTTCGGACAGCACTGGCTCTTCGGCTTTGAAACGGAGAGGAGCACCGCCCCCTAGAGTCAGGAACAACTAGCACATATGTGCAAGGGGAACCTTTACCTTTACCTTTATTCCAAGTACGGCCTTACTAAGGCTTTACAAAGTATCTATGAACATGATGGATGTATGAACTGCGTATAAGCATAAAGCATGTATGAACTTTATTCATGCATGTACGTATGAACATATGTATGGAACATAAAGAACTTAAATTCTGTATGAACTACGGAACGATGAACATGCCAGCTCAGTGCTCTTGCTAGATATTTGCCATCAGCTGAAGTTTCCGAGCTCTCTTCCAAGGCAGATTCATGTCTAAGTGAAGTGGCACGTGTAGCTATATCGGTGGGCACATGAGCTCAGCTCCAGTACGCATGTGTGCGCTGGCCAGCTGATTTTTGGGCCTTCTGTGCCCACCAGAAGTAAAGAAACAGGCTGTTTCCTGCCTCCGGAGCACCTTGAGGGTGTGTGTGTGGGGGGGAAAGACTCATTTTTTGCTCTCCCCAGCCTCCAGAGCCTTTCTAGGAATCTGGAGAGGGCAAAAACCCTCCCCCCCACCCGCCCGGAGGCACTCCGGAGGCCAGAAACAGCCCATTTGCCAACTTCCAGTGAGACTGGAAGTTGGTAAACGGGCCGTTTTTGGCCTCTGGGGGGCAGGGGGAGGCCGTTTTTGCCCTCCCCAGACTCCTAGAAAGGCTCTGGAGATCAAAAAATGGGTCTTCTGGCCCCACCGGAAGTTGGCAAACGAGCTGTTTCCAACCTCCGGAGGGCCTCCAGAGGGTGGGGAAGGCCGTTTTCGCCCTCCCCAGACTCCTAGAAAGGCTCTGGAGGCTGGGGAGAGCAAAAAATGGGCCTACCATGCCATCGCGTGCCAGGAGCGGGGGAAGCGGGGAGGGGGCACATAGAATTATGGGTGTGGGCACTTACGCGTGCGAACCCCTCCCCCCTGCTCCTGGTACGCGCTGTTAAAAGGGTTAGCCATCCCTGCATTAGGTTATGAAATTGGAGCGCGGCCTGATTTTCAGTGTCGGAGCTCCTGACTGGAACATCTGCTTTGATACCACTGCTGTCATTGCAAACTGACTTTGATAAGCGATCTTACCCGGCTTAAGGATTCTGGATTTTATTTGCAAACGTGGCTCAAGAGAAATCTGTTACATAAAGATAATTTGCATGCGCTCCTCATCTCGAGAAGAGCAACAACAGAGGCGCGGCGACTTCAACTTCTCCCGCTGTCACCAAACCCGGGTGCCCTTCTGCTTTTCTCGTGGGCTTCGAGACATCTGTCGGGGTGAGCTAATCTCGGTTCTCCCGACGACCGGGTGCCCGGTGGCAGGCGAAAGTCACGGAGAGTTAAGTTCTCACCAAGTCACAAAACCACCAACTAGACAGCAGATCCGACCTTTGCAGAGATAAGGGGCAGATGGGAAGAGATGCTTTCTGCAGAAAAAGGGCCGAGCAACCAGTTCCGTAGGATGGACCAGAGGAGGGGGAAAATAAAAGGCAGAAAAAGGTCTGAAGACCAAATTTTATAAATAGGGTTTGCTTTTCAAACACAGCAGTAGCTGGAATTCTTTCAATGTGGCCTTCCAAGTTTTCTTTGATATATATATATATATATAAAACCAAGTAGAAATGCTTGGATAATTACTAGTTAGTGAGATTGGTTCTGGGCAGGGGTGAAATGCTCCCGGTTCAGACTGGATCGCCCGATCCGTTAGCTATTGTGGGTGGTTCAGAGAACTGGTAGGAAAAATCCCTGCCCCCCTCCACCCCCCATGCCCAGTTGAGCCGCGCAAACATCAGGGGCTTTTTTTTTATATTTAAAAGCATTTTTTCTACAACCTCTTCGGCCGAAAAAATGCTTTTAAAAGTAAAAAAAAAAAGCCTCTGATGATCGCACGGCTCAACTGGGATCGTCAGAGGCTTTTAAAAGCATTTTTTTCTGCAACCTCTTTGGCCGAAGAGGTTGTAGAAAAAAATGTTTTTAAAAGGAAAAAAAAGCCTCTGCCGATCAGGCAACTCAGCTAGGATCGTCAGAGACTTAAAAAAGAAAAAAGAAAAAGAAAACCTCTGCCAATCAGGCATGTCAGCTGGGATCGTCAGGGCTTTTAAAAGCATTTTTTACAACCTCTTCCACTAAAGAGGTTGTAGAAAAAAATGTTTTTAAAAGGAAAAAATGCCTCTGACGATCAGGCATGTCAGCTGGGATCGCCAGAGGCTTTTAAAAGCATTTTTTTACAACCTCTTCCACTGAAGAGGTTATTACAAAAATGCTTTTAAAAGTAAAAAAAAAAGTTGGCCACGCCCACTCAGTCATATTACCACCACCCCCACTAAGCCACGCCCACAGAACCGATAGTAACAAATTTTACATTTCACCCCTGGTTCTGGGCCTAAGTGCACAGCCTGTCACATCAAAACCAAGAAAAGTTTGGGGATATATAGTTTCCAAATGCAGAACAAGGCCAAACTTGGCACAGAGTCCCTTCAGAGTCAACGGAACAAAGGAAAATACCTCAGGACACAGTTGTATACACTGCCCCAGCATCTCATTAAGCCACTTCTGTATATTCTTCCAAAATTTCATTGCCTCTCTACAGGTCCACCATTGGTGAAAATATGCACCTTCTTTAACGCCACATTTTCAACATTTCATTTCATTTCATTTATTAAATTTGTATACCGCCCTTCTCCTAACGGACTCAGGGCGGTGAACAGCCGTAATTTAAAATACAAGCAGTATGAAAGTTAAAACACAATTAAATCCATTTTGGCTTCCCCAAATTTAAAACCCCTCACTAAAATTAACCCATTAAAATCTTTTTAAGCCAGCCCGGCTTGCTGAAATAGAGAAGTCTTCAGGGCCTTGCGGAAAGTACGGAGATCCGGGATCAGTCGTACCCCTGGGGGTAGCTCGTTCCAGAGGGCGGGAGCCCCCACAGAGAAGGCTCTCCCCCTGGGGGTCACAAGTCGACATTGCCTGACCGACGGCACCCTGAGGAGACCCTCTCTGTGCGAGCGTATTGGCCGGTGGGAGGTTATCGGTGGCAGAAGGTGGTCTCGTAAATACCCAGGCCCTAAGCCATGGAGCATTTTAAAGATGAGAACCAATACCTTGAAGCGCACCCGGAAGACCACTGGGAGCCAGTGCAGCTCATGCAGAAGAGGTGTCACATGGGAGCGCCAGGTTACTCCCATAATCACCCGCGCGGCCGCATTCTGGACCAGTTGGAGCCTCCGGGTGGTCCTCAAGGGGAGCCCCATGTAGAGAGCATTAGAGTAGTCCAGACGAGGATTTTCCAGGGAACATTTTGGCAAGTCTGGCCGACGGCAAATGCCATCGATACGCCATTTTATATATATTTTCTTTATATCCTATTGACCGGGTTAGTTTCAAATTCTTAGTCCAGATTTTGTTCTACCTCTCAGGCTCTATTGAATAACCGAGGCATGAATCGAAGTCTTCGCACCTTCCTCTCCTACCTCCATCTCCTTGATTAGTTTCCATCGGTTGCTTCTCCTCCTGCTATGTTGCTTTGGAGAGTAGACATTGAAGTACAGAAATATTTCATATATTAGATTGCATTAAGGATTGAAAACGGGCATAGTTCTTATAAGTAAAGGAGCAAAGCAGAAAGTCCCTTATCTGCATTTCTGTGCGCGCGCACACACACACATCTTAAAATGCAAACCCACACAGTCTAGCTATGTAGCCATCCAGTTTCGCACATTAAAGAGGTTTTTCGGAAGCTTGACATTTAAAAAGCATCTTAAAATTCATAAACCGCCTCACAATCCTCATCTGTGATTCACATAATTAATGCGTATCGGTTCTGAACATCGCATAGAAATCGATCTCCGGGACATTTCATCAGATGCAATGCTTGATTTCTGGCTCTTTGATATATGTGCCAAATCGTTTAAAAATGTATCAGGCTGTCAAATGTAAGCATCGGTCTCTAGGTTGTCATTTATAAACCATTTTTCTTCCTCTTCTCACGATATGAATTCTTCAACAGGGGACGTTAGTTGGTTTAAGCTAACCACAATCCTGGGTGATACGCAGTTGGCAATGAAAGCCCTATAACAAAATACAGCATTAATGCATAAAAACCTAACAAAAAACAGGATATGAAATGTGTATCATTGGAGTAGAGTAGAGTAGAGTAGAGTAGAGTAGAGTAGAGTAGAGTAGAGTAGAGTAGAGTAGAGTAGAATAGAATAGAATAGAATAGAATTGAATTGAATTGAATTGAATTGAATTGAATTGAATTGAATACTAGATTACACTAGAAATATGAATAGAATTGAACAGAGTAGAGTGGAATGGAATGGAATGGAATGGAATAGAGTAGAGTAGAGTAGAGTAGAGTAGAGTAGAGTAGAATAGAATAGAATAGAATAGAATAGAATAGAATAGAATAGAATAGAATAGAATAGAATAGAATAGAATAGAATAGAATAGAATAGAATAGAATAGAATAGAATAGAAAATATGGAATGGAATGGAATGGAATAGAATAATAGAATAGAATAGAATAGAATAGAATAGAATAGAATAGAATAGAATAGAATAGAATAGAATAGAATAGAATAGAATAGAATAGAATAGAATAGAATAGAAAATAGGGAATGGAATGGAGTGGAGTGGAGTGGAGTGGAGTGGAGTGGAGTGGAGTGGAGTGGAGTGGAGTGGAGTGGAGTGGAGTAGAGTAGAGTAGAGTAGAGTAGAGTAGAGTAGAGTAGAATAGAATAGAATAGAATAGAATAGAATAGAATAGAATAGAATAGAATAGAATAGAATAGAATAGAATAACCCTAAACCACTTCAGACAAATGGTTATCCAACATCTTCCTAAAAACTTCCAGTGTTGGAGCATTCACAACTTCTGGGGGCAAGTTGTTCCACTGATAAATTGTTCTTACTTTCAGGGAATTTCTTCTTAGTTCTAAGTTGCTTCTCTCCTTGATTCGTTTCCACCCATTGCACACCAGAGCACATGAAAAGCATATCGAAATCTAAAAAACAGCATATGAAATGTGTATTGAAATATAAAACACGGCGAACAGCAGTGAACCATTTTAAAAAAAAACACCCCGTGCAGTGCATAAAAATTGTGAATAAAATTAAATCATATATGAGCAGTTAATAGAGTGGCTAAGCCTATGGCCGGATATCTAGATCTTAATTACTGTCCTCGGGATGCTGAATTTCCGGCAGGGATCCAGAGAACATTTTTGAGAGGGGTGACATTCCCTCCCAATACGATGTCAGGTTTGCAAGACGTTACGGTTAGGAGGATCAACCGGCCCCCGTTTATATTTCCAGTATTGGCACCTGCCGTAATTGGGTCAAATCCAGTTGAACGGCCTCCAGGTTTAAAAGATCAAAGCTGAAAGCTTTGTGCTAGATCAGATATTCAATTAAACATAACTTGGATGAGAAGCTGCCCACTCCTGGCACCACGCTATCTCAGTCTCACAGTCTTCTCTGAGATAATTGCCGTCCAAGTTTCCACGGCAGCTTTTGAGATTTGAGTCTGAATATTTGGTGGTCACAGTCCTCAGGTTACGTCCCCCCAGTAAAATAGTGGTTGGAATGCTGTCGACCTCGAATATCAGGGTCACATCCGGTGGCCTGCCGACACTCCAGGTGACTTCAAGCTAGGGACAAAGCTACTTTAGCTAGCACGCAACGCCGAAAAAGTTCTCGACTTTTAACAACCACAGCTGTGCCCAAAATTTATGTCACTAAGTGAGGCATTTGGTTGAGTTTTGCCCCATTTTACGACTTTTCTTGTCGCAGTTGAGTTTGGTTGAGTTTATTTTATTGATTAGCCCTTGGGCCATATCAAAGTGCCGAGTTCCAGACACAAATTATTACTAGAATCTGATAAAAACAATTTAAAATGGAATTGGAATAAAATACGATTTAAAATGAAACTGGAATGAAATACGATTTAAAATGAAACTGGAATGAAATACGGTTTAAAATGAAATTGGAATAAAATACGATTTAAAATGAAATTGGAATAAAATACAGTTTAAAGCGCAGTTACTAAATGAATCACTACAGTTGTTAAGTGAGTAACACGGTTATTAAGTGAATCTGGCTTCCCCACTGACTTTGCTTGTCAGAAGGTCGTAAAAGGGGATCACATGACCCCCCCCCCCGGGACACTGCGACTGTCATAAATACGAGTCAGTTGCCAAGCGTCCATATTTTGATCACGTGACCATAGAAATGGTCGAACGGTCGTCAGAATGAAAAACGTTCGTAAGTCACTTTTTTTCAGTGCCATTGTAACTTCAAACGGTCACTAAATGAATGGTTATAACTTGAGGACCACCTGTGTCCTTGTTGAATTTCATGCTTGTTCCTTATGAACATTCTAAATTTTTCTTCTCAAAAATTCGTCCTCTTGCCATCCACATATCATGGGTCATTATTCCAAGAGCAGAAACTGCTGGGACCGCTGAGCACCCATTTGGTGGATGATGGTTTGTTTGGTGGAGGATGGTTTAAGTTGTTCAAACCAAACAATCGTTCTCAAATTATACCCTACATTTATCCGACCCTTTTTTTGTGTGTGTGTTTTTTAAAAAATTTTTCATTTGGGTTTTAAATTTATTATTATTATTTTATTACTCATCTTTCTATGCCGCCCACTCTCCGAGGACTCTGGGCGGCTTACAACAATTGGCAGTATACTAAATAGCATATTGCCCCCAACAATCTGGGCCCTCATTTTACCCACCTCGGAAGGATGGAAGGCTGAGTCAACCTTGTGCTGGTCAGGATCGAACTGCTGGCAGTCAGCAGACTTAAGCTGTAATACTGCATTCTAATCACTTCTAGACACAAGAAAGGAGAATGAGAAAGGGTATTAAGAGAGGAGGGAGGGAGGGAGAGAGGGAAGGAAGGAAGGAAGGAAGGAAGGAAGGAAGGAAGGAATAACAACAGCCCTTAAGACTTATATACCGCTTCACAGTGCTTTCCAGCCCTCTCTAAGTGGTTTACAGAGTCGGCCTCTTGCCCCCAACAATCTGGGTCCTCCTTTTACCCACCTCGGAAGGATGGAAGGCTGAGCCAACCTTGAGCCGGTGAGATTTGATCCGCTGATCTGCTGAACTAGCAGTCCGCTGAAATAGCTGCAGTACAGCACTCTAACCACTGCGCCCCCTCGGCTAAACTAAGCTAAACTGTCTTTTCCTTTCTCTCACCCAAACACAGAAACCACAACGAAAAGCTTTGAAGACTCGGGGTATGTTGACGTCCCAGGAGATCAAGAACATTCACGTAAGTGAGCAAAACAGCTTCTGGGTAGGAGCAGCCGAGTAAGCGGAGCCGAGCAAAAAGGATCCATCCATCCATCAGAATAAAGCTGGAGGGGACCCTGTACAATTTGAGCCAAGTGGCTGTCCAGTCTCTTCTTAAAAACCTCCAGCAATGGAGCATCCACAACTTCTGGTGGCAAGCTGTTCCACTGGTTAATTGTCCTCCCTGCTAGGAAGTTTCCCCTTTATTCCAGCTTGCTTCCCTCCTTGGTTAATTTCCATCCGTTGTTCCTTCTCCTGCCTTCTGGTGCTTTGCAATATAAAGTCAATAAAAGCAGATCAAGGACATAAGGAAGTGGAGATGTCTTCATCTCGA
Source organism: Coluber constrictor foxii (assembly GCA_038048745.1). NCBI lineage: Eukaryota > Metazoa > Chordata > Lepidosauria > Squamata > Colubridae > Coluber > Coluber constrictor. The sequence goes on along the minus strand of CM075965.1, from coordinate 2,243,220 downwards.
CTGGAGTCACGACTCCATGGATTGGCTGTGTTTTGTCTACCCTTATCCCTTCCGTCTTTATTTATTATTTCATTTAATCTGCTAAACTAAAAAGGCAGAATGCTGTCCCTCCCTTTGCTGAACATTTGCAGTTTGCACATGCTTTTCCTCCGAGTGACCTACAAGGTCCCTCCCAACTCTGTTAATCTGTTTCTAAGAGTTGTGTACAGGTAGTCTCCGACTTACAACTCCGCGACCGTTCGGAGTTACAAGGGCACTGAAAAAAGTGACTTACGACCGTCTCTCACGCTTACGACCCTTTGCAGCATCCCCGCGGTCGTGTGATCAAAATTCTCGTCTTTATGACAGTTCCAGTGTCCCGGGATCACGTAATCCCAATGTTTTGTGACCTTCTGACAAGCAAAATCAAGGTGGACGCCAGATTCACATAACAACGGAGTTATTAATCAAACAACTGCAGTGTTCCCTTAACAACTGCGGCTGGAAAGGTCGTAAAATGGGGCGAAACTCACTTTTAACAAATGCTTACACTGAGCAACAGAAATTTTGGGCTCAATTTTGTCAAGGACTACCTCTACTCGGTCTCTTCTGCTGGGGCTAGTACTAAGGGACTGTTTGTGTGTGTGTTGTTGGAGTCACAAGAGTCCATTTCTAGACAAGCTTGCTTCACCTGTGATCCTAATTTATTTATATTTTTATTTATTAAGGTTTTTACGCCGGCTGTCTGCCCTATAAGGCAGTGATGGCTAACCTTTTTGCCCTCGCGTGCCAAAAGCGGGGGGAGCGTGGTGGGGTCACAGGCACGCGTGCCCACATCCATAATTCTATGTGCACACACACACACACCGTGTTCCCCCCTGCTTTTGGCACATAATGGCACGGAGGGCCCGGTAGGCTCATTTTTTTGCTCTCCCCAGGCTCCAGAGCCTTTCTAGGAGCCTGGGGAGGGCAAAAACGGCCTTCCCCACCCCACACCCCAAGAGGCCCTCCGGAGGCCAGAAACAGTGTGTTTCCTGACTTCTGGTGGGCCCCGAAGGCCTGAAAATCAGCTGCCTGGCACACGCATCAGCTGGCTGGCGCACCCGTGCCATAGGTTCGCCATCAAGGTTATAAGGCAACTCTGGGCCGCTTACTGGCTATAGAACAAATAGAAAAATAATTAAAATATATTAAAATACCATATTTCCCCCACAATAAGACTGGGTCTTATGTTAATTTTTGCTCTAAACAATGCATTAAGGCTTATTTTTCCAGTTAGGTCTTATTTAGTGGGGGGGGGGGAATACAATACTAAACGCCTCCGTCTGATGGATGATTTTAACGGGCTTATTTTTGGAGTAGGGTTTATATCACGAGCATCCTGAAAAATCTTATTTTCCGGTTGGGTCTTATTTTCGGGGAAACAGGCTATTAAAATTAGGCAAATTTTAAAATTTTTAAAATATACATTTAGGGACTTGCAGTGGGAGGGTGTTTGATGGGTGCCCCCCCCCCTCCCTTAGCAATATTTCTCTCTCTGAATTCCAGGTAAAAAGGCACCTCGATCCACTTCCGGCTGGCTACTTCTACAACGGGACCCAGTTTGTGAATTTCTTCGGCGACAAGATGGATTATCACCCACGTATCTTTTGTCCTACGTAGGGTGTTTTGCAGCCTTCCTTCATTTATGCCTTTATTTTATTTATATCTCACCTTTATTGATTATTTATCAATAACTTAAGTTGATGAACATACCTAATGCTCTTTCCTCTTCCTGTTTTCCCCACAACACTTGTGAGAGGTGGGTTGAGCTGAAAGAAATGATTGGCACAAAATCATCCCGTCGGCTTTCACACCTAAAGCATGACTAGAACTCACCGTCTCCTGGTGATTGGCCCAAAGTCACCCAACTGGCTTTCATGCCTAAGGTGGGACTAGAACTCACTGTCTCCTGGTGATTGGCTCAAAGTCACCCAGCTGGATTTCATGCCTTAGGCAGAACTAGAACTCACCGTCTCCTGGTGATTGGCACAAAATCATCCCGTCGGCTTTCACACCTAAAGCAGGACTAGAACTCACTATGTCCTGGTGATTGGCCCAAAGTCACCCAGCCAGCTTTCATGCCTGAGGTGGGACTAGAACTCACCGTCTCCTGGTGATTGGCCCAAACTGGGGCCTCAATTGTGGTCGTAAGCCAAACACTACAGATAGTCCTCCACTTACAACAGTTCATTTACTGAGCGTTTGAAGTTACAACGCCACTGAAAATAGTTACTTACGACCGTTTTTCACACTTATGACCACTGCAGCCTCCCCTTGGTCACATGATTTACATTCAGGATGCTTGACAGCTGACTCATATTTATGAGAGTTTCAGTTTAGGAGTCATTTTGCGGCCTTCTGACAAGCAAAGTCAACAGAGAAGCAAGATTCACTTAACAACCAGGTTACTAATTTAACAACTGCAGGGATTCCTTTAACAAACGTGACCAGGACAGTGTTCTGATCCGGCTCCCAAACACGACAACTCCTCTGTAGTTAAATAAATGTTCCCTTTATTAGGAGCCCCAGCAGCGCTGGCAAAAAGTCTGTTCATCTCCACCCCCTGCCTTTTATCCCCAGAGCTAGGGTGGTAGCAGCGGTGGCTCTTCCAGTCCAAGGACCGGCCCATAGATTTCCACTGTTCTCCTCTCCTCTGCCTTCTGTGCATCCACGTGTCAGGCACTGGACCCAGCTGTTCCTCCTCTTCCTCATCAGCAACCTCCAGACCTGAAGGATGTTGACTCTCCCTCTCTCTCTCTCTCTGCCACCTCCATTCCCTCCTCCCCCTCGGAGATCTCCAGTTGCCTTGATGCTGACCCTCACTCCCACGCCTCCTCCTCCCCCTCCTCTGATTTGGCTGCTGGAGGGGCCACAAACAGAAAGTTATAAATGAGACAAATTCACTTACTATTATTATTAATCATATTTCTATGCCGCCCACTCTCTGATGACTCTGGGCGGCTTACAACGATCAACAGTATACTGTTGATAGCAGTATATTGTTGATTGTTGTAAACAGTAAATAGCATACTGCCCCCCAACAATCTGGGTCCTCATTTTACCCACCTCGGAAGGAAGGAAGGCTGAGTCAACCTTGAGCCTGGTGAGATTTGATCTGCTGAACTAGCAGTCAGCTGAAGTAGCTGCAGTACAGCACTCTAACCACCGCGCCACCTCGTCTCTTAAGAAGTTTTTCACTTAACAAGATAAATGTTTGCTTGATTATGGTCGTACGTCGAGGACTATTTATACTCCTCCTTAGTCGTTTCTCAAGTTCTTCCCGGAAATCCTGTTTTTGTTTTTTTGTTTTTTTCCTTCTTCTTTTTCTCCTTAACGGTTTCATCCCAGTAATGGACCAGTTCATGAACGATTACTTGGAAGAGGCGAACCGAGAGATTGAAAAGTACAACAGAGAGTTGGACGACCAAGAATACCACGATCTCTTCGAGCAGAAGACCTAAACCGGGAGCCACCTGCGGTACAGAAAAATCCCCAGGGATCTTCTTTACATTCTGAAAATTAATTTGTCAGCAAGAAAACATCGTTGTTTCATCTTGGCTAGCTTTACAGCTGGTTTAAAAAAAAAAAACAAATATTTAAGTTGCATTCACATTAGCCTGGCACTTTAAAATGTGATAACGGTCCCAGTAATGTTTGTGGGCGGGTGTATTTCCAAATTTGTTGTCGAATAATCATGGAAAAGCGATGTGGGGGTTTTTCATTTCAAGGGTATACTAAGCTGTATTTCTTGCATCGTCGAGATGGTCCTTCACGTTGCTTTTTTTTCTGACGTTTTTCCCAAAATGCTTTTGCTTAGGTTTAAGTGACCGACATAATCGGGGTCTGTGATTATTTGGCAGCCCTGCTTTATTCCTGAGGGAAACGCCTCTGAAAAGGCTGATTTCGGGCCATAACCCCAAAGTGAAATGTAAATGATCTTAAGAGCTGCCCCAAACCGACATATCGTGGTTTGAAGATGTTCCTAAAGCGAGAAATGAGGGAACGTGCCTGTTTTTAAAGGCTGCTACTAACCAACATGGCGGTTTGGTGGTGTTCCCAAAGCGAGAAATGGGGGGACACAAGTGATCTTGACGGTGCCTCAAACCAACATATCATGATTTGAAGATATTCCTAAAACGAAAATTTTGGGAGCGCAAATAATCTTGACAGTGCCCCAAACCACCATGTCATGGTTTGAAGATGTCCCTAAAATGAGAAATTTGGGGGGGGGGGGCATACCTGTCCTTAGGGACTGCGGCTAACCAACATCATGGTTTGGTGGTGTTCCCAAAGCGAGAAATGAGGGAACACAAGTGATCCTGACGGTGCCTCAAACCAACATCTCATGGTTTGAAGATGTTCCCAAAGCAGGAACTGAGGGGCCACATCTGTCCCTAAGAGCTGCTACTAATGCTACTAATTGATGGTGTTTCCCAATGTGAGAAATTACAGAACACAAATGATGTTGACAGTGCCTCAAACTAACATATGATGGTTTGAAGATGTTCCCAAATCAAGAAATGAGCGAATACAAGTGATCCTGATAGTGCCTCAAACCAACATATAATGGTTTGAAGATGTTCCTAAAGCAAAAAAATGGGAACATATTTGTTCTTAAGGACTGCTACTAACCAACATGATGGTCTAGTGGTGTTCCCAAAGCGAGAAATGAGAGAACACAAATGATCTTTAGATCTGCCCCAGACCAACATTTGAGGGTTTGAAGATGTTCCTAAAGTGAGAACCGAGGAAACGCAACTGTCCTTAAGAGCTGCTCCTAACCCACATGATGATCTGGTGGTGTTCCCAAAGCGAGAAATGAGGGAACACAAGTGATCCTGACAGTGCCTCAAACCAACATATGATGGTTTGAAGATAATCCTAAAGTGAGAACTGAGGGAACACAACTATCCTTAAGAGTAGCTACTAACCAACATGGTGGTTTGGTGGTGTTCCCAAAACGAGAAATGGGGGAACACAGTTAACATTTGCCCCAAACCAACATGTCGTGGTGTTTGAAGTTGTTCCCAAAGTGAGAAATGGGGGAACATTCTTGTTCTTAAGGACAGCTACTTACCAATATGGTGGCTTGGTGGTGTTCCCAAAGTGCGATGTGAAGGATCACAAATGATCCTGACGGTGCCTCAAACCAACATCTCTTGGTTTGAAGATGTTCCCAAAGCGAGAAATGAGAGAACACAAATGATCTTTAGATCTGCCCCAGACCAATATTTGAGGGTTTGAAGATGTTCCTAAAGTGAGAACTGAGGGAACATATATGTCCCTAAGACTACTAACCAACATGGTTGTTTGGTGGTGTTTCCAAAGCGAGAAATGAGGGAACACTAATGATCTTGATGGTGCCTCAAACCAACAAATGATGGTTTGAAGATGTTCCTAAAGCAAAAAAAGGGGAACATACTTGTCCTTAAGGATTGCTACTAACCAACATGATGGTCTAGTGGTGTTCCCAAAGCGAGAAATGAGAGAACACAAATGATCTTTAGATCTGCTCCAGACCAACATTTGAGGGTTTGAAGATGTTCCTAAAGTGAGAACTGAGGAAACGCAACTGTCCTTAAGAGCTGCTACTAACCAACATGATGATCTGGTGGTGTTCCCAAAGCGAGAAATGAGGGAACACAAGTGATCCTTACAGTGCCTCAAACCAATATATGATGGTTTGAAGATAATCCTAAAGTGAGAACTGAGGGAACACAACTGTCCTTAAGAGCAGCTACTAACCAAGATGGTGGTTTGGTGGTGTTCCCAAAACGAGAAATGGGGGAACACAGTTAACATTTGCCCCAAACCAACATGTCGTGGTGTTTGAAGATGTTCCCAAAGCGAGAAATGGGGGAACATTCTTGTTCTTAAGGACAGCTACTTACCAACATGGTGGCTTGGTGGTATTCCCAAAGTGAGATGTGAGGGATCACAAATGATCCTGACAGTGCTTCAAACCACCATATGATAGCTTGAAAATGTTCCCAAAGCGAGAAATGGGGGAACACAAATGATCCCGGCAGTGCCTCAAATCAACATATGATGGTTTGCAGATAATCCTAAAGTGAGAACTGTGGGAGTGAGCACAACAGTTCTTAAGAGCTGCTACTAACCAACATGATGGTCTGGTGTTCCCAAAGCGAGATGTGAGGGATCACAAGTGATCATGACAGTGCCTCGAACCAACATATGATGGTTTGAAGATGTTCCTAAAGCGAGAAATGGGGGAACATGCCTGTTTTTAACCGAATACGGTAATGACCAACATGGTGGCTTGGTTGGTGTTCCTAAGCCAAGGAATGGGCAAATACTTTCATTCCTACGAACCACTGCTAACCAACATGCAGTGAGAAATAGGGGAATGCAATCAATCTTGAGCCCAAACCAACATTTGAGGTTTTCGGGAGATGTTCCTCAAGCGACAAACGAGGGGATAAAACTGTTCTTAAGGACTACTGCTAACCAACATGGCAGCTTAGATGACGTTCCTAAAACGAGAAACGGAGGAACACTAATATTCTTAGACAGCTGCCCCATTGTTACTTGTGGTAACAATGTGAAGATAAGTACAAAACAGAGTCTATTTCTACAATAAGCAGTGGAGAAGGTTTGCATTCTTAAAGAATGCTCGAAATTAACACGCTCCGGCTCCTAAATTGCCCTTAAAAGCAAAAACTGAGGTGGGGGGAAGTAAATATTCTTGCGGGCTGCCCCCAAAATATCATCTGCCTTTGAATTATCTTTTCTCCCCCTAAAGTATTCCATGAAGCTGCTCCTAAGCAACCCAGTGAGATTGGCAGCCAGTGTCCTAATTCTTGATAACCCGCTTCTAAAGAAATGCTTGAAACAAGAAATGCGCCAATCCATTTCAGGCCGAGAAACGATGCCTCAAATGTTTCGCAAAGAAAAAATCCGTTTGATATTTACCTCTTAGGTTGATTAATTCATTCTTCCTCCCCCTCCTGGCCTCGAAATAGAGGCCAGGTTGATCTGGAACAGACAAACTTTTGGAATACTTTATGGTGGCTCCTTAGTTTTTAGTTCCGTAGGATGTCTGCAAGGAATACAGAGGTTTCCTTCAAACGGAAAGCTTGGCGGTTCCTGGTTAAAATCCACGCGCAAAGCTTTCCGTGGGGTGCCTGAAGGCCCCCCTCCCTCTTACAAACGAATAGAGTGTCCTTATGAGAATAGTGAATTTTATCTATGCATGGTTGTAACCTAGTTAATTCTTCAGATGTAACTGATAGTGCCTGTTAGGAATAACGTAGCTAGGAATTGTTTAAGGAGGAGCAACGTGGCTGTCACAGGTGAAAAGACCAGGTGTTTTTTGGGAGATGGGATGGTGGTCCTGCGGGTTTTATGGTGATTCTCACCATTTCCCCCAGGAAATGCAGGTTTTAGCACAAAATGCATTGCAATTCCAGATTTATCCCACCTGAATTATATCTCTCCAAACTGGGACACATCCAGAAAGGTGAAATTAATCCAATGAGAGATGGTGATTCTGAAAACACCTTCGGCTTCTCCAGTGCTTCCTAGGGAAAGCCGGTGGAGAATATGTGTCCATCAGGCCACATTTACGGAAGGCTCCTGGGTTGTTGTTTTTTTTTGCTTAGCATAGTTTGTCTAATGATCCGCGAAGCCATATAGATATATATCTAGAAATAACCTTGTTGCTACCCAGCGTCTGGAAGCGGAGACAAAGGCAGCTTATAGGCCTAGTTTGTTTCCGCTTCGGCGTTGGTAAGGAGAGTGAGTAGGTTTTAAGTGCAATTGTTACGAATGAATTAGGTTTGCGACGTTAAAAGCTCTGCTGAACTCAGACGCACAGAAAAACGAATTCTCCAAGGCTGTGTTTTTTCAAGCTTGGGGATGTGAAGATGAGTGGGCTTCAACTCCCAGAATCCCCCAGCCAGCAAAGCAAAGCGCCGGGGCAGATGGACAGGCCCACCTGCGATCTCCGCTACCGGTACTCCCGAACCGGTCTGAACCGGCCCGAACCAGCTGAAAACCACCACTGATTAAACACAGTCTTTCGCCCACACAAACCACGTAGGCGTGAAGCCAACACAACAGCGTCCGCCATTGTGTCTGGCTGCTCCAAAATTCATGCCCGTTAGCTGCTCGCGCACGGTGCTTTTCAGAACAGCTCTAGTCCTGCGGGTCACAGTTTCCTCATGGCATAGGAAACTTTTCTTGCTCGTTGGACTGGGACCCAGTGTCCGTCACCAACGGTGCCCTGATCACATCTGGCAACAGCTCTAGAGAATGCTTATAACCAGCCCTGGGCATCTCCATGCAAAAACCGAACTATGCTCATCTTCCTTGGCTCAGCCAGACGCTCTCTTTCTGCCCCGAATAAGTTGACCATCCGGTGGTCCAATCCTAAGACAGAACGAGAGATTTTTCAGGGTGCGGAATAGGTTTCCTTGTGCGTCTCCGAGAGTCCCACTGGCAAACCCTTTCTGTGTTGTGCGTTGCGTTAAGTCGCGCCGAAAAGCAAGCCGGCTTTTTGCGCAACCGAGTCAGCCGTTTAGCAGAAGCTGGAAGCGAAGACATGGTAGAGAAGGATGTATTTTGTACTGCATGCAAAAATAGAAGGATATTAAAACAAAAATCACCGTATTTTTAGATTCAAGACCTTCCACCATCTCGGTACTTACTAGTGAATAATTCTCTCTTTTTGGGTAGGGATCTTTTAAATTTTTTTTTGTTTCATTACCTCAACTCGATTGATCTTGGAACTGTGATTTACGATTGTGGTTTTCTCCCCTTAAACCGGATAGGGTAGGGCGAGAAGGAATTAAATAGCCAAAATAATTTCTAAAACTGTGATGACGAGGGTCCTGTCCGAGACATACCAGTGCCTTTATTTTTACGGCGCCGACGATAAAACGCCGACGATCTGGACACCTGGATGACGTCACGGCCCTTAATTCTCGCGCCCTCTTTTGAAGGGGAGAAATAAAAAACCATTTGGTGGAAGGACTCTGAACTTAGCAAAGCATATTTAGCACAGATATATAGTTAGGCTCTGTTTGGTGTTCTTTTAAAGAATGAAATCTCCAAACTCTTTGAGGACTGAAATAAATAATAAACGGAGAAATACTTGATCCTGTCAGGAATTTGAAGTCATTGCGGGGGGGGGGGGGTTCCCCCCGTTAGGAATTGCTTCAACAGACCGACAGCGTTTTTATGAAGGGGGGAACTAATTTTCTTTATTTTATTATATATATATATATACATAGAAATATATATTTTAAGGGGAAGGGGAATGGCAGGGCTGATAGACATTTAATCGGGGAGGGGTGGCAAAGAAAATTAGCCTGCTGTAGAAAAAAAAACACACACACACACACAAACTGAAAAAACGGCTCTCTGGAGCCACAAAGACTCCCCCATCCAAAGTGCTGTTACAGGCTTTCTCGGGTTACCGCGGCTCCCCGAGATTTTTTGGGTCCTTTCCGCCCTTCGGCGGAAGGGCCACCGTTGAGTCCTCAAGGAGTTTTCCGTGCTTGCTGACTTCCCATGTAGCCCGTTTTGTGTGATTATGTTTCCTATCGACATGAGGTTGAGTGTGGTCAGAAGTCGCTGAAGTTATACGGGGAGGGTGGGGGGGCGGGGGGGACAGATTGCAAACTTGAGAGATAGCGGCATGCTTAACAGCCCCCAACTTTGCTGCTGGAATAAAAACAGGGAAAACAATCTGGAGAAGGTTGACTCTGGGTCGGGCCTCCTCTGCCGTGTGTTACGGCGGACGGGCCACTGGACAAAATGGCACCAATGGCTGCCAGGCATTTGGGGTGACACCCGGGGTACCTCCTCGAACACGGCTGTCATCGTCACCTTCCAGACCCCGCTTCCTTTTTTTCGACCCAAAGCCCCCTTTCTATTTTCAGCAGCATCAACGGGGGGGCCTTAAGCGTGCCCAAAATTGTCTTCTGAAATTTTTTTATTATTATTTTTCCTGAATTTTGCACAGCCGATAAGCTCTCGAATCCCCTCCAGGTTGTTAGGGGATTAGGGGAAGGATAAGACATAAAACTGTGAGTTTGTTAGAAACTGCATTGCTAAATCTACTTTTAGATGATTAAAAACGTACCTCAGAAAACTAGTAAGAAACTGTTTTTGTGCCCTGTTGTGTCCGACTCCGCTAACCGTTGTCTCTCATTTTTCTTTTCTTTTCTTTTTTTTTTAACCGGTGCCAAAATGGAAAGTTTCATACTAGTTTTCACCACGTTTGCAAGACTCCGTCAAATGTGTTATTTTTTACAAAAAACTCTACTGTAACTTCAGTTAAACTGAAAACGTGTGATTGAAGCTTTTGGGCGTACCTGTATTTATTACACAACTTGATTCCGTAAATATATAAAAGTACTTCTACCTTTATTTTTGTATTATTTTACACGTTTATACTGGCTGTTTGTGATGATTATTATTTTTTACACCTGTAACTTGGATGCAATTCTAAAACCCAATAAATTATATTCATCCAGTCAGATGAAATGCAGAGCTGTTTTGACTTCTTTCGCCTGAATGTTTGCGTGTTGAAACTGCATTTATGGATCATCCAAGATCCAGCCTTTTGAATATGGCTGAGATACATAAAATCATAGAACTGTGATTAAACATAGAAGGGACCTCGGACAGGGGTAAAATCTACTTACCTTCCTTACCAGTTCAGAAGTGCACGCAACGTGCACAGAAGATAAAAAACACATTACTTCCTGGAAGTAATGACACCTAGGCGGGTGGGCGGAGCTTTGCTCCACCATCGCTACCAGATCGTCGAACCACCGGCCAAGATCGCTACCGGATCGGGCGATCCGGTCCGATCTGGGAGCATTTCACTCCTGATCTTGGAGCAGGGGTGAAATGCTACCAGTTCGGACCGGTTTTCCTGAACCGGTAGTTTAAAAAATGCTACCAGTTCTGGCGAACCGGTATTTCCAACAATCAGCTGGGCGACGATCAGCTCTGATGCACGACTGATGTTAGGTAGAATCGTCGGATTTCCTGCTTTCTAGCTAATCTAAATCGCATGGCACACTGGATTCCCCCTCCCCTCTCCCTGTCCTACTTACCTTTGCGGACTCAGAAGGCTTCAAAATGTTGCTTTTTTAGCGGTACACGGGTGTGCCTCAGGCGCGCAAAGCGTGCGCTCGGTAGCAGAGTTCAGAGCATTTCACCGCTGCCTTGGAGGTCTTCTAACCCAGCCTACGGCCCAAGGCAGGTGTCCTTATACCAGGGGTGAAATGCTCCCGGTTTGGACCGGATCTGGTAGCGATGGTGGCTGGCCCGAAAAAAATGCTTTTAAAAGTTAAAAAAAAAAGCCTCTGACGATCGCGCGGCTCAGCTGGGATCGTCAGAGGCTTTTAAAAGCATTTTGGCTGAAGAGGTTGTAGGGAAAAAATTGTTTTAAAAGTTTAAAAAAAAAAAAGTTGGCCACGTCCACTCAGTCACATTAAACCCTTCACCCACAGAACCGGTAGTAACCAATTTTACATTTCACCCCTGCCTTATACCCTGCCAGGTCAAATAGTTGTCCAATCTTTTCTTGAAAACCTCCAGTGACTCTGGGAGATCAGCTGCTCCCTTGATTAATTGTTCTCCCTGCCGGGAAATTCCTCATTTCCAGCTTGGATCTCTCTGATTATTTTCCACCCATTGCTGCTTCTCCTACCCTCCGGTGCTTTGGAGAATAAGTCAACCCCCTCTTCCCTGTGACAGCCCTTCAAGATTGGAAGATGCTATCAGATCTTTCCCTAAACTGAACCTATTTAGTTCCCCCAACCGTCCTTCCTATGTTTTAGCCTCCAGCCCACTGATCCTCTATTCTTGCTCTTCTCTGCACTCTTTTCTAGAGTCTCCACATCTTTTTTATATCGTGGCCACCAAAACTGGATGCAGGATTCCATGTGTGGCCTTACCAAGGCCTTATAAAGTGGTATCAACACTTCCCGTTATCTTGATTCCATCCCTCTCTTTATGCAGCCCAGAACTGTGTTGGCTTTTTTGGCTCCACACGGCTGGCTCCTATTTAAATGATTGCCCACGAGGACTCCGAGATCCACCTCATAGTTACTAGTGTTCAGCCAGGTAACCCCTATTCTGTTCCTGTGTATTTGTTTTTTTCTGCCTTAGTGCAGGATCTTAAACTCTTCCCTTCCTCTCTTTCTTTCTCTCGCTCTCTTTTTACTCTCTCTTGTTCCCTCTTTCTCTCTTCTTTTTTCCCTTCCCTCTTTCTCTCTTTTACTCTCTCTCCCTTTCTCTCTTTCTCTTTCTCTCTCTTACCCTCTTTGCCTGTCTCCTCTCTTTTCCTTTTGTCTCTCTCTCTCTCCTTCTTTCTCTCTCCCACTTCCTCTCTTCCTCTTTCTTCCTCTCTTCCTCTTTTCCCTCTTCCTCTCTCCCTCTTTCTCTTTTTCTCTCCTCTATTTCTTTTTATTCTTTCTCTCTTTTCTCTCTTTTTTCCCTCTTTCTCTCTTCTTTCCCCCCTTTCTCTCTTTTACTCTCCCTTTCTCTCTTTCTCTCTCTTACCCTCTTTGCCTGTCTCCTCTCTTTTCCTTTTGTCTCTCTCTCTTTCCCTCTTCCTCTCATCCTCCTCCTCTCATTCTTTCTTCCTCTCTTTCTCTTTTCCCTCTCTCCCTCTTTCTCTTTTTCTCTCCTCTTATTTCTTTTTATTTCTTTTTATTCTTTCTTTCTCTCTCTCTGTCTCTGTCTCTTCTCTTTTTTTCCCTCTTTCTCCTTTTTTCCCTCCCTCTTTCTTTTACTCTCTCCCTTTCTCTCTCTTACCCTCTTTGTCTGTCTCCTCTCTTTTCCTTTTGTCTCTCTCTCTCCTTCTGTCTCCCTCTTTCTCTCTCCCTCTTCCTCTCATTCTTTCTTCCTCTCTTCCTCTTTCTCTCCCTCTTTCTCTTTTTCTCTCCTCTTATTTCTTTTTATTTTATTCTTTTTATTCTTTTTCTCTCTCTCTCTCTGTCCATCTTTCTCTTTCTCTCTCTCTCATACACACACACACACACACACACACACACACACACACACACACACACACACACCAAACCTAGTTCCTTGCCAGCCAGCTTTCCCAGAGCGCCTTTATCTCTTGCGCAGAAGTAATGAACTACCAAGGCTGTCTTTAAAATGCTATTGTGGCACTTTTTTGCTAAGTCGCCTTGAGAGATAAAGGGATGCCAACGAAGCAGATCTGGAAAGGGGCCAGGCTGGAGAACCTTAAGCGGATACCTCCCTCCTCTCTGACTGCAAGATAAAACAGCACCGGTCTTGCCCTCAGCCTACTTCTTCAGTTCCATGCTGCTTGACCCTTGCTGGGGCAGATGATTATGTAGTTCAAAGAGGGAGCTACTGGTTTGGGCAGAGTCCGGGAACATCCTGACCATTCCAGTTGCAGACAGATGCGAAAACCCAGAAAATATTTCAAAGGAAAGTTTGGAGAAATCAACTATTGGTTTTAAGAGCCACGGGGACTTTTTAACTCAAGGCATGGAGGGTGGAGTCAAGAGAGGAATAAGCCTGGAGTCATGACATTCCCAGAAGTGGAGCTACACCCAACCCCTCATTCTATCGAATGCCAATTTAGTGCTGAACGTCAGTTGATTACATTGTTGTGAACAGGCTGCCTGAGCAAGGAATCAGCTTAGCTGGGACTTACTGTGAGGTCCTGATCCTTCAGGCCTGGCAGAGCCTGGGGAATAGAGTGTGGCTTTAAGGGGTTTGTTTAAACAGGCAGGAGGTTGTGTGGATTGAACTACCGGTAGCTTAACCATAACTCACAACAAGGCAAACTACATACCTTCCTTCCTTCCTTCCTTCCCTCCTTGCTTCCTTCTTTTCTCTCTTCCTTTCTCCCCTTTCTTTCCTCCTTCCTTCCTTCCTCCTTCCACCATCTCCCCTTCCTCCATCCCCTTCCTTCTTTCATTTCTCCTTCCTTCCTTCCTTCCTTCCTTCCTTCCTCTCTCATTCCTCACTTCCCTTCCTTCATTGGCTTGTTTCTCCCTCCGTTCTTCCTTACCCTTTTTGCATCTCTTCCTTGCTTCCTTTGTTTCTCCTTTCCTCCCTCCCTCCTTCTCTCCCTCCTTCCTTTCTCTCTCTCCCCTTCCTCCCTCCTCTTCTTTGCTTCCTTCTTTTCTCCATTTCTTCCTCACTCACTCCCTTTCTCCCTTCTCCTTCCCTCCATCTCAACTCTTCCTCCCTCCCTCCCTAAAACCCCTTCCTTTCTTGGTTTGTTTCTCCCTCCCTCCTTCCTTCCTTCTTTCCCTCTCTCCCTCCTCCCTTCTTCATTCCTTCCATCTCAATCCTCCCTCCCTTCCTCCTTAAATCCCCTCCTTTACTTGGTTTGTTTCTCCTTCCTTCCTTCCTTCCTTCCTTCCTTCCTTCCTTCCTTCCTTCCTTCCTTCCTTCCTTCCTTCCCTCCCTCCCTCCCTCCCTCCCTCCCTCCCTCCCACTTTTTGATGAACAGAGGGTCTCAGCAGATGAGGTTGGTTGAACCCAAAAACCAGGCTCTATCGAAACTGGTACAATGGGGACAGGAGACCACCAGGAACATGCAGCAGCCCAGAAGCAGGCCAGGGCCACCCATTTCCATGACTCACTCGAGAAAAGACGGTGAGTGAGCCAAGCTGGTCTGAGTGTCCCTTCATGGGTCTCTCAGAATGTGGCTAGATGAAAGCTCGAGAATAAATTTCTACCTCTGGCTCTGTTACCTGAGATTTTTTTAAATTCCTAAATACAAAGCCTGTGCAACTGGAAACACAGCATTGGAGCCGCCCCCAGCCCTCGTCCCTTTGCGGAAGGAGGAAGAAAGCAAGAGAAAGAACGAAGAATTGAAAGAAGAAGAAGAAGAAGAAGAAGAAGAAGAAGAAGAAGAAGAAGAAGAAGAAGAAGAAGAAGAAGAAGAAGAAGAAGAAGCAACGAAGGAGGAGGAGGAGGAGGAGGAGGAGAAAAGAAGGAGAAGGAGGAGGAGAAAAAGAGGAAGAGGAAGCAGGAGAAGAAGAAGCAGAAGGAGGAGGAGGAGAAGAAGAAGAAGAGGAAGAGGAAGCAGGAGAAGAAGAAGCAGAAGGAGGAGGAGGAGGAGGAGAAAAGGAGGAGGAGGAGGAGGAGGAGAAAAGGAGGAGGAGGAGGAGGAGGAGGAGGAGGAGGAGGAGAAGAAGAGGAAGAAGGAAACTCTTCCAAGCTCCAAAATCGAACAAAAAGGAATCACCTTTTGCACATATCCAGGCAGAGCGCATCCAGCCCCAAAATTGCCATGCCATGCCATGCCATGCCTACAACACAACAAGAACAGCGGTGGAACAACAGCGAGCAAATTAAAAGCTCCAATGAACCCGGCAGGGCCAGAAAATAGGAAAAGGTTGAAGCGTTTGAAAGCCTGGAACTTTTGCAAACGCACCGAGCGATTCCAGTCCATTAACAAAACGATGTTCAGCACATCCTCCCAATTCTCGGGGCGGTGATGTTATCTCCGAATTGCCAATGGATGGGTGAGCGCGAAGAGCCATGGAGTTACTTCGTTGGAGGAGCAAAAAACTACCACGGAGTTGAACAAATCTACATTTTGAAGGCTTCCTTCTAAAGCAGGAGTCTCCAAACTCGACAACTTTAAGACTTGGGGACTTCAACTCCCAGAATTCCCCAGCGAGCGTAGCATAGCTGGCTGGAGAATTCTGGGAGTTGAAGTCCCCAAGTCTTAAAGCTGCCAGGTTTGGGGACTCCTGATTTAAGATAACTAATCAAGGAGAGAAGCAAGTTAGAATGAAGGAGAAACTTCCTAACAGTGAGGACAATTTAATCAGTGGAACTCCTTGCCACCAGAAGGTGCTCCATCACTGGAGGTTTTTAAGAAGAGACTGGACAGCCACTTGTCTGGAATTGCATAGGGTCTCCCATAAATGGAGTTGGACTAGAAGACCTCCAAGGTCCCGTCTAACTCTGTAATTCTAATGCTAACTCACCGCGGCCAAACTCACTGCAGGACAAAAGTTACACTTTATCGAAGAAATGAAGGAATAAAATCATTCAAGAAAGGACAGAAAAGGAGGGACAAAATGAAAGAGCCTGTGTAGCGTAGAGGGCTAATGCCTCCTACTAAAGGCAGCAATTAACATCCAGCTGCCTGTAATTCTGCGAGTTCAATCCTAGCCAGGCTCAAAGTCGACTCAGCCTTCCATCCTTTCTAAGGTGGGTAAATTGAGGACCCAGTTTGTGGGGGCAATAAGGTGACTTTGTATAAATATATACAAAAGTATGAAGGCTATTGCTTAATGCATTGTAAGCCGCCCTGAGTCTCCAGAGAAGGGCAGCATATAAATCAAATTTTTAAAAAAAATGTGCATGACAAAAATTAAAATAAATTTTAAATTACTGTATTTTCCTGCGTATAAGACTACTTTCTAACACACAGAAATCTTCTCAAAAGTCAGGGGTCGTCTTATACGCCGGGTCTCATTCTCCTGTAACCAGGCAGACCAGCCCGAAAGGCTCTGACGAGCCTTAAATGGCTCTGAGGAGGGTCGTCTTATACGCCCAGTCGTCTTATACGCCGGAAAATACGGTATCTCAAATGAATTGTTCAGCATTTCACGTGTTTGTTCGTTTATCAAAATATAAAAATACAAAGAGAAATTCGACAAAAGTAATAGAAAACTAGGAAGAGCGGGAAAGAAAAGAAAAATAAACAAGGTGTAAAGGAGAAAAAGGAAAGAAAAAGGCACCAAATTCCAACTCTCTTTAGCACAGTAGAAGATAACAACATGACAACCTCAGTTTTTTTCTTTTACTTTTACACAACTGTATAGACCAGCCATTTCTATAACAACACACCTATCTAATTAGCAAAAGCAAAAGTTCATTTATTTTTTTTTTCATGGAAAGCAATACATTGAAATTGTTGAATTGTCCCGTGGCGAGTTGATCCATTCTGGTTAAAGCTGAGACCAAGAAAGGATGAAAAAAATTTCCTCCGTTACAGGTGGTCCTTGACTTACGACTGCAATGGAGCCTGCCCATCACAGTTGTAAGCCATGATGGTCATAAAACAGGTCAGGCCATAGGACCGATCCAATTCGATACGCAAACCAATGATTTGCTAGGAGGGCAGTTTTGCCGAAAACCAGGAGAAAAAAAAAACCACTTTTGAGCAAAACCGATAAAAAATCCAGTCAGGATTTTTTGATCATAAGTCAAAGACTAACTGTACTTCAAATCTGGGTGGTAAGTAGTCCCAAAGCAGGTTGGTCATAATTTCGAACGCTCTCTTAGCAGACGGTCGTAAATTGAGGGCTATCTGTAGGTGCATCCCCTGGTGATGGGAGCCCCAGGACAACCCTCGTAATCTTGCTCAGTCCTCTCTCTCTCTCTCTTCCCACTCTTTTCCCTAAAAATTATTTAGATTTATTTCAAGGCTGGTTAAAAATAACCCAGAGAGAGTCGTGAGCAATGCAAATAATTTCTGTAAATAATAATAATAATAATAATAATTCACAGGCAAAACCCTATCGGATCCTCCTGATGGAAGGAAAATGGGATAATCCTGATGGAAAGAAAATGGGATTAATATGTTCTTTGCTTCGAGCGATGTGAAGAATACCCAGGTGGCCCTGGATTTATAACGTTTCCTTTAGTGACCATTCAAAGTTACAACCGCACTGGAAAAAGCGACTTAATGCCCGTTTTTCACCCTTTTTCCTGGGCATAGAAAGCGGGAACAAAGAAACGATTAAAAGAGGGACAGAATTAAACCTCCTGCTGGATTTATTTTGCTCTGAGGATGCTTTTCCTTTTTAAAAAAAATTTTTTTTTTGGTACTTCCTTTTTTCTTTTTTGCATTATCTCTGACAGGTAAAAATACCTGCAGGCAGAATCAGGAATAGGCCTGATTCTTTGACACGGCAATTAATCTTTCTCGGGAACAATTTTTGGTGAAAGTACACAAAGCCGTAAAACTGTAGGAAGGAATCTGAGCATCTATCTGACATGCTTCCCTGGTTACGCTAGGCCAGGGTTCGTTCTAACTGTGGTTTGTTCATACAGCACACTGGTTGGGTTTCCCAGAATGCTAAACCGTGGTTTATCAACCAGGATGATAGCTTTTCACAAGACCTTCAGGCCAATAACTGAATTAATCCATTTTTCTGGGTTAGAACAGGGCATTCAAAAAGAAGGATTAGGCGCCTGGAGGCTAAAACACGAAGAAGAGGTACAGGAACTGGGTATGTCTCGTTTAATGAAAAGAAGGACTAGGGGAGCCATTATAGCAGTATTCCAATATCTGAGGGGCTGCCCCAAAGAAGAGGGAGTCAAGCTATTCTCCACAGCACCTGAGGGCAGGACAAGAAGCAATGGGTGGAAACTCATCAAGGAGAGAACCTGGAATTAAGGAGGAATTTCCTTCCTATTTCCTGCCTCCTCCCTTTTCTCCCTCCCTCCTTCCTTTCCCTGCTCCTCCCTCCCTCCCTTCTTATTTTCTTCCTCCCTCCCTCCCTCCGCTCCTTCCTTCCTTTCCTCTCCATTTCCTCCTTCCTCTCTGTCTCCCTCCCTTTCTTCTCTCCCTCCCTCCTTTCCTTGCTCCTTCCTTCCTTCTCTCTCCATTTCACCCTTCCTTTCTCCTCCCTCCATCCCTCCATCCCTCCCTTCCTTCCTTCTTTCCTTTCCTCTCCACTTCATTTCATCCTTTCTTTCTCCTCCCTCCCTGCCTCCCTCCCTCTGTTCCTCCCTTCCTTCCTTTCCTCTCCACTTCATTTCACCTTTCCTTTCATCCTCCCTCCCTCCTTTCTCTCCCTCCCTCCTTTCCTTGCTCCTTCCTTCCTTCCTTCATTTATTTCACCCTTCCTTTCTCCTCTCTCCCTTCCTCCCTCCCTCCCTCCCTCCTCTTCATTGGAGGTCACCCTACAAAAACACAGAAGAAAAATGGGCTCCGTCCCCTTCTGGGTCTTGCAAAGGAAAGAATTTGGGCTTTGGCCTGGAGGTGAAGGACCTTCTGATTTCACCCCACAGCTCAGCAGACCAAGCTGACCTCCATCAGCTCAGGAAGAAGCTAAGCCTGACCTTATTAAAAAAAAACCTCTCTCCCTGCATCTAACCTTGTCAAGGCAACAATCACCGTGTTTTCCTCTCATTAAACAAAAGCAAAATGGATTTGGCTAAGTGGTCAAGGATGGACCAGGTCAGAGTGACCTTCAGTCCCATCTTTTTGTCCTTCTCCCCATTCCTGCCAGCTCTGCGCGCTTCAGCAGCCAAGCGAAACGGAGCTCTCTGAATTACAGAAATAAGCAATAATACACAGCGCCCAGCAATATCTCCCATCGATCGGAAGACCGCTTTAATATAGAAACAGGAGGTGTTTTCTGTCCCCTTGCAAAGTGAGAAAAATCTCAAACGCCAAAGAATGTCCACCCCTAAAGAACATCTCCCAGGAAGCCTTTTCTCCTGCCTGTCTTCACATCCAATTCATTTGGCAGGCCAAGGTAAGTGACAATAAAAACTGGACCTCAAAATATGAAAGGAAATCATGTTTGAACTTGTCAGTCAAGTCTATTTTGGCTCTTGGAAACAGCCCGGACGAGTCCCTGTGCTTTCCTTGGCAAGATTTTAGAAGCAGTTTGGCATTGCCTCCTTCCTAGGGCTGAGAGAGAGGGACTGGCCCAAAGTCACCCAGCTGGCTTTCATCCTAAGGGGGAACTAGAACTCACCGTCTCCTGGTGATTGGCCCAAAGTCACCCAGTTGGCTTTCATCCTAAGGGGGAACTAGAACTCACCGTCTCCTGGTGATTGGCTCAAAGTCACCCAGTTGGCTTTCATCCTAAAGTGGGACTAGAACTCACTGTCTCCTGGTGATTGGCCCAATGTCACCCAGTTCTCATGCCTAAGGTGTGACTAGAACTCACTGTCTCCCAGTTTGTAGCCTCAATTTTTCAACCTACATAAACTGGGATACCTCAAAACAGACAATAGGTTTGAAGCTGATACGAAGGATGAAAACGATCGGTCTGTGATTCACTTGACAATTACATACATTCAATTAACAACCAGGACTAAAAGATCATATACAGGTAGCCCTCAACTTACGATTCATTTAGTGACTGACTAAAGTTAAAATAGCCCTAAAAAAAGTGACTTATGACTGTTTTTCACACTTAACAACGGTTGCATCCCACAATCAGGTAATCCAAATTTGGATGCTTGGCAACGGATTCATATTTATGACAGCTGCCGTATCGCAAGGTCATATGTTCTCCTTTTGCTACTTTCTGATGAGCAAAGTCAACGCGGAAGCCAGATTCACTTAATGACCAAATGCAATGATTCACTTAACAACGGTGGTGAGAAAAGTCATAAAATGGAGTAAAACTCCCATAACCGATTTCTCCCTTAGCAACATGGGCTCCATTGCGGCCGTAAATCAAGGACTTTAGGGAACAAATTCAGGATCCCATCACTCCAAACTTAAGGGTGTTTTTTTAGCCAGTGAATCTAGAAGCAGCTGGTCGAGCTGCAAAATTGGGTGTGATCAAATTTGAATTGTGAAGCTTCCCCGGGACAACAGCAGCCATGTGGTTTTCGAGGATAGTTTTACAAGAAGAGGCAAAAAAGTCAAGATGGCAGCCACAGCCATGCAACTCAATCCCCCACCCCCTTTTCCCATGCATCTCATGTACGATTGGAAGTATCTTGGCGACGTTTCAATGAAGTCTCATTCGTCATCTTCAGGCTGGTGTTCTCGGCTTCATGCTTCGTGTGAGATAGCAGCTGTCTCTTCCTTTTAACTCGTCATCTTCAGGCTTCACACCCCCACTAGCAGTTAAAAGGAAGAGACAGCTGCTATCCCACATTGCTCCTAGAAGCACGAAGCCGAGAACACCAGCCTGAAGATGACGAATGAGACTTCATCGAAAACTTCCAATTTTACGTGGGAGAAGACCTGAATAACCAAAGACCTACATACAAACACCTGCGAAAACCTCAGAAAGCATATACTGTATTTTCCTGCGTATAAGACTACTTTCTAACACACAAAAATCTTCTCAAAAGTCGGGGGTCGTCTTATACGCCGGGTCTCATTCTCCTGTAACCAGGCAGACCAGCCTATAAGGCTCTGACGAGCCTTAAATGGCTCTGAGGAGGGTCGTCTTATACACCCAGTCGTCTTATACGCCGGAAAATACGGTGTGTGTGTGTGTGTGTGTGTGTGTATGTGTGTGTACAGGTAATATCTCAGGTTTCTTCCCGTGTAATTATAAACATCTTTAGAAGAATAGTAGCGACGTTTCGATGATAAAGATGGTAAAGATAAAGATATGTTTACAATTACACGGGAAGAAACCCGAGATATTACCTGTACACACACATATACCCGTGAAAACTTACATACATACATACATACATACATACATACATATATATGTGTGTGTGTGTATATGCATATATGTGTGTATATATATACACACACACACACAAAGAAGCAAAATTCTGCGAGCTTCGAAACTAAAATAATTAAATTTTTATTCTACTAAGCTTTCGTCAGCCATCTGCTGACATCATCAGAGTATTAAATTACCATGACAGAGATCTCTGCCTTTATATGCCGTTAATTTTAAATTTTAATTTAATTAAATTAATAAAATTAATTATTTTAGTTCCGGAGCTCGCAGAATGTCTGCTTCTGTGTTTACAAATATATCTGGAATTTGTATTTTTAGAATAGTTTGATATATATCTTGCAAACACAAAATCTGGAAGCAGTTTCAAACTAGAGACACAATTAAATATAATCTCTTAAAGAATCATTTTGACTTTTTTTGATGCAGCCCCATGGATATCTCCATCAGTGGGGCAACTCTGAGGTGACCCCCACACACCTCCGTCCCTTAGCAAGGGCACAAAATCCTCCGGCATCATTAAAAGAGCCACCTGCTTGTAATGGATCCCTGAGTGACATCTGTTGCAGTTTTGATTTAATTCAATTCTGGAATCGGAGCTTTTGATTCCTTTGGCCAAAATAGCTGCAATAATTAATTTGCAATCAAGTTGGAATTAAAAGAATGGCACCCGAGCTGCTGTCGAGATCAAGGGCTTGGAAAAAAAGAAAGAAAGAAAGAAAGAGACAAATGGATTTACTTTCTTTTGAGTTTCAGGATTTGGGGATTTCTGAATGGGCGGTAAGGTGGAGGCCCAGGAATGCTTTGTGCTCGGTTGCCGCGGAAACCGCCTCAGCACCAAAACTGGTGACGCTCGCTTTTCCTCTGCCTGAAATCTCTTCCCAATTATTTCTTGATTCGCAAGAATCAAAGGCTCGCGGACGTCATACATGCGATCGGCAGCCAGCGCTGCAAACTTTGGAACTTGAAGAAAAGCCAAAACTTGAATTCCTGCGTTGAACGAAACCTTCTCAGGAGAGGTGGGGTTGGGGTGCGGAGAAAGACACTCCATCACTTAGGAAGCAACATTGGGCCCCCTTTGCTCCTTGATTAGTTGAGGCTAGGGGTTGGACTAGATGACCTTCAAGTTCCCTTCCAAGGCTACGATTGATACGGACCACTGAACGAAGGTGGTTCTGCTCCTGCTTGGATGGCTTTTTCCAGACGGTGGAGCTGGGCTTAATCTTCTGGCAGATGCGCCTTAATATCTACATCAGGCGTGGGCAGCTATAGCCACTTTACGACTTGTGGACTTCAACTCCCAGAATTCCATGCTGGCTCAGGAATTCTGGGAGTTGAAGTCCACAGGTGGTAAAGTTGCAGGATGCCGTCTCTGCTTTTTCCTGGTATCTCAAGAGAAGAGAGCCAGTGGGGGATTTGAAGTGGGGGAAAATGGCCTGGGCGAGGGTCAAGAAACCAGAAACCCAGGGGAGATGGGGATGAAGATTGTGGGGGGTCCAACTGGGTGGGGGCCTGCCCGCCTGTCCTGGAGGGGGCCCCCTTCATCCCAAGGAGCCGTTTCAAAGTTTAGGGATGCTCCAAAAACTGTCACTAGAAGCCCAGGGAGTCTCAGGGCAGGTGGGGTCTTTGGGCAGTTTCCGCTGATTTAGCAACCTCAGGTCCTCCATTCCCTTCCTCTTTCTTTCTTTCTTTCTTTCTTTCTTTCTTCCTTTCCTTTCCTTTCCTTTCCTTTCCTTTCCTTTCCTTTCCTTTCCTTTCCTTTCCTTTCCTTTCCTTTCCTTTCCTTTCCTTTCTTGTTCTTCTTTTCCCCTTCCTTCCCTCTCCCTCCCTCCCCCTTTCTTTCTCTTTCTTTCTTTCCTTCCTTCCTTTTTCTTCTTTTCCCCTTCCTTCTTTCCCTCCCTCCCTCCCCCTTTCTTTCTTTCCTTCCTTTCCTTTCTTCTTCTTCTTTTCCACTTCCTTCTTTCCCTCTCCCTCCCTCCCTCCCCCTTCCTTTCTTCCTTCCTTCCTTTTTCTTCTTTTCCCCTTCCTTCTTTCCCTCCCTCCCTCCCTCTCTTTCTTTCTTTCTTTCTTTCTTTCTTTCCTTCCTTTCCTTCCTTTTTTTCTTTTCCCCTTCCTTCCTTCTTTCCTTCTCCCTCCCACCCTCCCCCTTTCTTTCTTTTTCTTTCTTTTTTTCCTTTTTTTCTTTTCACCTTCCTTCCTTCCCTCTCCCTCTGTCCCTTTTTTCCTTCTTTTCTTTTTCTTTTCCCTCCCCTCTTTCTTTGCTTCCTTCCTTCCTTTTTTATTTCCTTCCTTGCTTCATTAATTCATTAATTAATTAATTCATTCATTCTTCTCTTTTTCTTTTCCATTTCTTTCTTTCTCTCTCTCTCTTTCTTTCTCTTCTTCCACTTCCTCCCTCCCTTCCTTCTTTTTCATATTTGGACTGCACTCGTGATTCCTCCCCCTCCCACACATTCTTATTATGGGTCCTCTCAATTAATTACAATTTTGATTTGAGCGATGTTTCCTGCACAAGTTTTAATTTGCTTTCTGGGTTGTGTTTCCTGCTGTGAGTCTGTTTCATTTGCTGTATTTAAACAGAAGAATAACCACAGGAATAATGGTAGTAATAACCAACATTTATTTATCGTCCTGTTTATCCTCTTTTTTTCCCCCAGCTCTGGAAAGGTTTGCAGCCTGCCCGTTGATGCCGGAAGTCTCTTGGTGCACTTCTGGCTCCACCTAGAACTTTTCATGGCATCGTCCTGTCTAACTTTCCGGCTGTTGCCGCTGCTGTTTATATCCCCGGCCTGGATTTTGTTTCATTTAATGCAAAGACAAATTAAATTAGGAAGAGACGCAGATCTCTCCCCAAAGAGAGCCCAATTTTAGGAGAGGCTAATGGAAACCATAATCTGGCCCTGCGGAGAGCAGGAGACGAAAAGGTGGCCTTGTTAAAAGGACTCGGGGAGCTTCAGCTCCATTTGGGGCAGAGACAGTCTGGCCTAATGGCACCTGTGGGTCCTGTACAAAAGCCCTTGGAAGCCACAGGGGGAAAAAATTGCATTAGGTGGGAAAATGCAGAGAAATGGAACCAGTAGAAGAAAATATATGTAGCACAGGTTGAACGGTGGAGTCCTTGGTGATCTCTGAACTTGGTTATTTTCTTGTAGAGGTTTCATCACCCAACTAGGTAACATCATCAGTGTTAGAAAGGAATGGGGTCTTTGAATACCCCTCCTCCCTCCTAGTACTGATGATGTTACCTAGGTGGGTGATGAAACCTCTGCAAGAAAACCCACCAAGGACCCACGGTTCTCCTTCTCGTCTTCTTCCTCCTCTTCCTCCTCCTCCTTCTTTCCCTTCCCCTTTCTCTCCTCTCCACAAACCCCACTCCCTTCTAGCCTTGATGACGTTCCCTAGTTGGGTCATGAAACGTCTCCAAGAAAACAGCCAAGCTCAGAGAGCACCAAGGACCTCACAGTTCTCTTCCTCCTCCTCTTCCTCCTCCTCTTCCTCCTCCTCCTTCTTTCCCTCCCCCTTTCCCTCCTCTCCACAAACCCCACTCCCTTCTAGCCTTGATGACGTTCCCTAGTTGGGTCATGAAACGTCTCCAAGAAAACAGCCAAGCTCAGAGAGCACCAAGGACCTCACAGTTCTCTTCCTCCTCCTCTTCCTCCTCCTCTTCCTCCTCCTCCTTCTTTCCCTCCCCCTTTCCCTCCTCTCCACAAACCCCACTCCCTTCTAGCATTGATGACGTTCCCTAGTTGGGTCATGAAACGTCTCCAAGAAAACAGCCAAGCTCAGAGAGCACCAAGGACCCCACAGTTCAACTCTTGAGCTACAAATATTGTCTTCTCTCAATGTTTCCTTTGTCTGCCTAGGCAAGAAAACAGTTCTAATCCAAGAAAATCTCATTTGATTCGTACTCCATTTTCAGTCTTGTGCCAGGTGCCCAAGGTGGTGTATCTTCACCTTGTCCTCTTTAAGATATGTAAGCTTGCATTCCCAGAATTCCCCAGCCAGCCAGCACAGGGAATTCTGGGAGTTTTTCTTCCTGTTGAATCGGATTGGTTAGAAAAAAGGACAGGTTTACGGGAAAATTGATCATTCAATTATGATTCCAAGCA
Organism: Coluber constrictor foxii; assembly: GCA_038048745.1. Classification (NCBI taxonomy): domain Eukaryota; kingdom Metazoa; phylum Chordata; class Lepidosauria; order Squamata; family Colubridae; genus Coluber; species Coluber constrictor. The sequence continues at coordinate 2,217,695 of CM075965.1, read as the reverse complement.
TTGAAATCCAACTGCTTTTCATAAAAAAATTTTCACCAAATGGTGACATCCTGGGCCGAATCTGTCTTTAAAAGTGGCTACCACCTTCTGGGTGTATTGGAACCACACCGGCTGAGGATGATGGTTGTTGCAGTCCAATGCCCTCTGATAAGCATCATGCCGGTGAAAGTTATTAAAGGTATTTATGAACACCTTATAGCCTCACCTGGCTGCCTTCGAAAAGTATCCTCCAGGTACCCATCCCTGGAGGCTGTGCAAATCCCTGAATTCTCCCGTTGCCCAGGCAACCGAAGCATCCTCTTTATGGCCTGGAGTCAAAACAGTTCCAGTGTTTTTATCTTTGAGCTTCATCCTGGACAATGCTTGTTCCTCTGGGGAGGAGGAAGGGAAAAATGCCATCTTGCCTTCCCCCAGATTCAGAGGGCTCTTCACTTCTCCTCCCACTTGAGTTGTTAAAAGTCCCTTTATTCGGAGGAGGCTGGATCCTTCTGAGAGTTGCTTTTGCCTTTTGAAAGACAACATTTAAAATTGGTGTGGGAAAGAGTTTGAAACAACTTGTTTCCTTTCATATTATATTCAGTTCCTTTCCACATTCTCTCTCCCTGCCAGATGTGTCTCTACCTCCTTCCCTTCTTTACTCTCTCTCTCTTTCTTTCTCTTTCTTTTTCTTTCCTACCTCCTTTCCTTTCCTTCCCTTCCCTTCCTCTTTTCTCTTCTTTTCCTTTCCATTCCTTTCCTTTCCTTCCTCTTTTCTCCTTCCCATTCCTTCCCTTCCTCTTTTCTCCTTTCCTTTCCTTCCCTTCTTTTTTCCCTTTCCTGCCCCCCCTTCCTTTCCTTTCTGTCCTTTCTTTTCTTCCTTTCCTTTTGTTTCCTTCCTCCCTTCCCTTCCTCTTTGCTTCCTTCCTTCCTTTTTCTTCTTCCTTCCTTCCTCATTCCTTTTTTCTTCCTCCCTCCCTCTTTTTCTTCCTTCCTCTCCAGCTCCTTCCCTCTCTTCCTTTTTCCCTTCCTTCCTCTCTCCCCCTCCCTTCCCCTTTCCTTTTTTCTTCTTTTCTCTTTTTTGCATCTTCTCCTACATTCCCTTCCTTTCTTCCATTTTCATTCCTTCTCTCTCTCTCCCTTTCTCCTTCTTTCCTCCCTCCCTCCCTCTCTCTTTTCTCTCTTTCTATTTTTCCACGTCTTGGAAATTCACTTGTCTTCAAGACTCGGATTTAGGATCGGATGCTGAAATGGCTGTACACCTGGACTATTCAGCCTGACCATTTACCTTGCTAGGCTGATACGAATTTTTTTCCCAAGCTCTGTCAATCAAGGCCCCTTTTCTGCACATTCTCTCTCCTCAAAGCCCGTAAATTCACGCTTTAAGCACCTACTTGCCACCCAGCCCGTCCAAAATGGCACTTGGAGGCATCTGATCAGCTGCAAATTATTATTCCTTTTCCAGAAGCCCTTTGCATGAAAGTAGAAGCAGGAGCCAAATTCCGTGGTGTGTTAGTCTTTTTTGGCAGATGGCAGAAAGCTCTGGGAACACGCCAGATCCATGCGTAAAATATATATTTTTTATAAGACAAAAGAAAACAAAACTGCAAAAGAGACAGCCTGAAAAGAGCTTGAAATGTAATCAAGATTTTCTGAAGTCCATCTTCCTTTCCTTTCCTCCTGAATTAAGAATTTTTTTCTTCTTCTTTTTTTTTTTAAAAAAAAAACTTTCTCCAGCCAAAGTAGATTCTTGAAGTTCCTGTCCACATCCAGGTTCTTCTCAGTTGCTTTTCCAATCGCTTAATCTAGTTTGCAGCCCTGAAGATTTCCTAGTGGTGACCCATCCATCCAAATTTTAACCAGGTCCAATCCTTCCTTTACACTGAGCCTCAAAAACATCAGACAGGGTTCCGATTAGCTCCTGAGACCACAACACCCTCACTATTCCAATATTTGAGTATTCCAATATTTGAGTATTCCAATATTTGAGGGGCTGCCACAAAGAGAAGGGGTTCAAATTATCCTCCAAAGCACCTGAAGGCAGGAGAAGAAGCAACGGATGGAAACTCATCAAGGAGAGAAGCAACCTGGAATTAAGGAGAAACTTCCTGACAGTGAGGACAATTAACCAGTGGAACAACTTGCCACCAGAAGTTGTGAGAGCTCCAACACTGGAGGTTTTTATGAAGAGATTGGACATCTATTTGTCTGAAATGGTAGAGGAATTCCTGCCTGAGCAAGGGGTTGGACTAGACGACCTCTGAGGTCCCTTCCGACCCAATTATTCCATATTCTTGAATAAGCCTTCACCCTGTCTTCTCCAAAGCTCCTGAAGGCAGAATATGAAGCAATGGATGGAAACTAATCAAGGAGCAATGCAATCTAGAATTAAGGAGACATTTCCTAACAGTGAGGAGAATTAACCAGTGGAACAGTTTGCCACTAGAAGTTGTGGGACCTCCAACACTGGAGGTTTTTAAGAAGAGACAAGACAGCCATTTGTCTGGGTCTAGGGTCTCCTCCCTGAGCAGGGGGCTGGACCAGAAGACCTCCAAGGTCCTTCCCAACTCTATTCTGATTAATTGATTGATTGATTATGACCCTGATAGGAAATCACAGGCCAATTAGAGAAGGCTGTGCTGAAGAAAATTCAAGTAGGGGCCATTTTTTCCTCCTTCCTTCCTCTTTCCCTCCATGCTTTCTGCATTGCATTATGGGAAAAATGAAGCCCGAAGCCCGGAGATCTTCATGCCAAATAAGTTGGTTCTCCGAACACGGTTAGTTCAATGTTTGCTTGATTTAAAACCTCAAACGGGCCTACATCTGTAAGCGGAGAAGCAACCTTCAAGGGGCTGCAGCAGCTTGCAATAATAATAATAATAATATTAAATTGCAACTCCTTCCCCCCCAAAAAACTCTGCTGCAAGTGACTTTAAGGTGGAGTGGAAAAGTTGCAGCTTAGAGCCAACTGGAATTATCCTCAATGGGATCGAATGATGTGTTTGCAAAAAATGTGGTTTTGCGATCCTTTATGGGGATTTCCTTTGATTTTTAAATATATATATTTTTTATTTGGTTAAGCTGCTGTTTTTCCAAAGGTTTCAAGGCCTACAGATTTCCATTTTTATTTTTATTTTTTGCAAGTCTGGAAAGAGGGAGAAATGGGTGTAGCGTTGGTCATCGCAACGTTTCCACACCCATCGTTCAATTGTAAATATTTTATGCTGCAGATAACGGAGTTAGCGATTGCACACTCATTCCGAGTGTGCAAAAAACGTTACTTATCTCCTTGCTCAGATGGAATGGGTTGGTTAAGGACAACCTCCATGTTGGGTTGGGTCAAACTCAGTTAGCTCTTATCTTTGAGGTTCTGGCGGTCGCAATAAATAAATAACTTTAAAAAATATATAATTCCCTTTTTTTTTTTTTGCATCATTCCTTTCCAAGTCGATTTGGAAGGATTTTCCTAATGCAGGCCTGTAAATCCATATTCATTCATCGTGGGGCAATTTGGGGGAGCAAAAACTAGCTGGTTTTTTTTTGCAAAATCCGCCGCTTTTCTTTCTTATTTATTTACTTATTAATTAAATGTATAGGCCTGCCCATCTCAAAGTCTGCGAAGGGACTTTGACGCCTTCCAATTGCTCTGTAACTTTAAAAGGTTCCAGTTTGAAGACCTATTTTCCTTGACAGGTTTATTATCTCTGGGATAATGTTCACAGAAAATGTTCAAAAAAAAAGCTCAAAAGATTGGTGCAAAAACCAGGCGGAGTTTTCATGGCTGCCATCGTGGCCGCCATCTTGACTTTTTTGACCTTATCTGGCTGGCACTCATGACATGGGTGATGTTGTTGACTTTCCTGGCAGCCCTGCTCCGTAAGTGGCAGTGTCTTTATGTGTGTGAAGAAATACGCTCTCTAAAAGCCATATTTTAATTAATTACTTTGATTATTATTATTATTTATTTGTTTCATTATTATGAAGTCATCGTTGAATAATGGATAGTTAAATAAATAATGGTTGCAACGTGAATTAAATTGTGTTCATTTCATTGTTTCATTTTCTTCTACTGCCCTCCGATGTTGGCTCCTCATAAACCATGGTTTAACCGTTGTGCAATCTACATCCGGTTTCGTGGGCCATGGCGGTCCTTGACTTACAGCCGTTTTGTTTAGTGACCATTTAAGGTTACAGTGATACTGAAAAAAGTTGATGTAGGACTGGTCCTCAGACTTACGACCACAGCAGTGTTCCCCTTAGTCATGGGATCGCCATTTGCAACATTGCCAGTCGACTTCGGATAAGCGAAGTCCGTGGGGGGAAGCTAGATTCGTTTAACGACCGTGTAATTCCCTTCATGGCAGTGATTTGCTTAACAGCCGTGTCAAAAGCAGGTCGTAAGATTAGGTGCAACTCGTTTAAGACGTGTCTTGCTATTGGGGTTGTAAAGTGAGGACTATACTGATTTGTCTGTTTTTTTAAATACAGGGAAGCCTCAACTTATGACCACAATTGAGCCCAAACACTCTGTTGCTAAGAGAGACATTTGTTAAATGAGTTTTGTCCCATATTACGACCTTTCTTGCCAGAGTTGTTAAGTGAATCACTGCAGTTGTTAACTTAGTAACCCGGTTGTTAAGTGAATCTGGCTTCTCCATTGACTTTGCTTGTCAGAAGGTCGCAAAAGGAGATCACGTGATGCCCTCCCCCCCCCCCCCGGGACATTGCGACCGTCATAAATATGAGTCAGTTGCCAAGCGGCTGAATTTTGAATTGTTTTAAGTCAAGGACTACCTGGAAAAGGCAGGCAGCTTAAAACGTTTTGTGTCTCTTGTTCGTTCCGCGATAATGGATGTGGATTAAATGCAGGAGGATGATAAAGGAAAGAAAAATGAAGATTTGATAGCACAAACCAGTAAGAGGGGAAAATAATCCAGCAGTTAAAATGTCTCTTTTCATTTATTGGTACCTGAAAATATCCTGTTTCTTTTCCTGGCTTTGCTATGTAAGATGATACGGCTTTTTTTGAGGGTTGGAAATGATATATTTTTCTGCCTTTTGCTCCCATTTTTGGGTGCAATGCTCAAAGCACCAGAAGCTTTGTCTACAAACACATTGCAAAAGAGTCCTCAATTTACGACCACAATGGAGCCCAAAGTTTATGTTAAATGAAAAATTTCTTCAGTGACTTTTCCTCCCACTTGGACAACTTTTCTTGCCACGGTTGATAAGCGAATCACTGCGGTTGTTAAATGAGTAACACGGTTGTTAAGTGAATCTGGGTTCTCCATTAATTTTGCTTGTCAGGGGGGAACAATCAAGAGAGACAGTTTGGTCTACTGCTAAGGCGCCGGGCTACAAAGCAGGAGATGGTGAGTTCAAGTCCCACTTTAAGTATGAAAACTGACTGGGTGACTTTAAGCCAATCACCAGGATACTGGGAGTTCCAGTTCTACCTTAGATATGAAAGGAGGCTGGGTGATATTCGTCCACTCACCAGGAGACAGTGAGTTCTAGTCCTACCTCAGGCGTGAAATGTAACTGGGTGATTTGGGGCCAATCACCAGGAGTCAGTGAGTTCTAGTCCCACCTCAGGCACGAAATGCAGCTGTGTGATTGGGGGCTAATCACCAGGAGACAGTGAGTTCTAGTCGCACCTCAGGCACAAAATGTGTGTTTGGGGACTAATCACCAGAAGACAGTGAGTTCTAGTCCTACCTCAGGTGTGAAATGTAACTGGGTGATTTGGGGCCAATCACTAGGAGATAGTGAGTTCTAGTCCCACCGTGGGCATGAAATGCCGTTAGGTGATTTGAGGCCAATCACCAGGAGACAGTGAGTTCTAGTTCCACCTCGGGCGTGAACTGCAACTGGATGATTGGGGGACAATCACCAGGAGACCGTGAGTTCTAGTCCCACGTCAGGCACAAAATGCAGCTGTGTGATTGTGGGCCAATCACCAGGAGACAGTGAGTTCTAGTTCCACCTCGGGCATGAAATGCAACTGGGTGATTGGGGGACAATCACCAGGAGACAGCGAGTTCTAGACCCACCTCGGGCATGAAATGCAACTGGGTGATTGGGGGACAATCACCAGGAAACAGTGAGTTCTAGTCCCACCTCGGGCATGAAATACAACTGGGTGATTGGGGGACAATCACCAGGAGACAGCGAGTTCTAGTTCCACCTCGGGCATGAAATACAACTGGGTGATTGGGGAACAATCACCAGGAGACAGTGAGTTCTAGTCCCACCTCAGGCACAAAATGCAGCTATGTGATCGGGGGCCAATCACCAGGAGACTCTCAGCCATTCTGGCCAGGTTATTTTTCCCAGTTGCATCTACCTGACCCACCAGAGCAGGGAGGGAAGGGATGTTATGGATCCCCACTCCTTAAGGAGGTCCATCTGGTAGGACCCAGAAGAAGGGCCTCCTCTGTGGTGGCAGCACGATCCCTGAAAAGATAAGGTTGGCCCCCATTTTCTCCTGCCTTCAGCAGCTTTGGAGAATAGGTTGACCCCCTTTTCTTTTTGCAGCCCGTTTGTGGAAGACTATCATGTCATCTCTAGTCCTTCACTTCTGAATTTTTACAGAATACAGAATGACAAACTTGGAAGGGACCTCGGAGGTCTTCTAGTCCAACCCCCACCCCTTTCCTCGAGCAGGAAACCGTATACCATTTCAAACAGGTGATTGTCTAATCACTTCTTCTTTTTTCATGTTTTATTTATTTTATTTATATAAATATAAGAATTCAGTTTCAATCAAACAGTGTATTGTCTGGGTACAATTGTTTTTAGGCAGTCATAATCAAAATGTTTACAATAGTATTCATCACCATAACTTTAATACTATAATAATATTTAACTGATCTACTTAAATCTGTTTTAAATCTCCATTTTAACATTAATCCTTTTTATGTTTCCCCCCATTTCTAACTTCTGTTTCTATTTTCTGACTATTGGTAAAATAGGTCCCCTATCAAAAAATAGTCAGTTTCTTCTTTGTCCTTAATAGTAAACGTTAGCCTATCCATTTCTGCGCATTCTAATATTTTCTTAATTACACTCTCATCGGTCGGGATCTCGTCACACTTCCATTGTTGAGCATATACAATTTTAGCTGCAGTTAATATGTGTAAAATCAAATCTATAGTCCTTTTATCATATTTTTCCGTCAGAATGCCCAATAAAAATATTTCCTTTTTAAATTTTTTTTAATTTTCAAAAAACCTTTATTAAAATTTAAAATATTAAAATACTAATACAAAACGTCTGTAACTCACATACGTCCATGATAGTTGTACAATTCAACGTTGTTCCAACAGTACACAAATCTTAACTCTATTCATATATTCTCAGATATTCCTTCTTGATCGAATATATGTAAACACAATTTATGTCTTATTTTGATCTATTTTCTATTTTTATTTTCTATCCATTGACACCAGTTTTCCCAGGTTGAGTAATATTCCGAGTCTTCCTTGTTATTTAATTCTATAGTAAGTTTGTCCATTTCTGCACACCCAAAAATTTTCCGGATTATTACATAATCTGTTGGTGTAATGGACATTTTCCATGCTTGTGTGAGTACAATTCTCGCTGCTGTAATAATATGAATGATCACATATTTAATCTTTTTAGGATATTTTCCCTTAATGATCCCCAGAAGAAACATTTCGGGCTTCAATTCTGTTTGGCATTGTGTAATTTCTTTTAACCATTTTTGTATTTTAATCCAGTATTTTTTTTATTTCTGGGCAAAGCCACCATACATGAAAAAAAGTGCCTTTTATACTGATTTTCTTTACATGCAGCGGATTTTATTAATGTATAATTTTTCTTCCAAATTTTTTCCCAATCTTCTAACTCAATATTATGTCCCACATTTTTAGCCCAAGCTATCATTGGTCCCTTTACGATTTCTTCTTCCAAATCAAAATTTAATAAATCATTATATAGTTTAGATAGTAATTTCTCTTCCAGGCAGGTTAATAATTTGTCTAGTTGTGTTAAATTTGGTTCAAATCCAAATTCCTCTAAATCTTTTTTGTATCTCGATTGTGGCTGGAGATAGGGCCACCAATCTATAATTATTCCCTGCTCCTTTAATTATAGGTTGGATTTTAATCTTCCCCCGTTATCCAAAATTTCGTTATATTTTACCATTTTACCAATGTCTAATGTGTTAGGGTGAATCACTGCCATAATATTTTTAATCTCTTCTTTAAAACCTCCAGTGATGGAGAATTCACAATTATTGGAGGCAGTTTGTTCCACTAGTTAATTGTTTTCACTGTCAGGAAATTTCTCCCGATTTCAAGATTGCTTCTGTCCTGGATGAGTTTCCATTTTTGGCTTCTTGTCTTGCCTTCAGGTGCTTTGAGGGAGGTGCCTTACTTGGGGGAGACATGTCCTGTGCCTAGCCTCTTTCTCTCTCTCTTTCCTTATTCTCACGTGGGGGGGAAATTGTGTTTTTTTCCTTTCTTTTTTTGCAAAAAAATTCAGAGTTTAAGCAAAGGTATTTCTTTTTAATGACCCTTCCCCTGAGGCTGCCTGAAGAAGATATGCAGAAAAAAAGCTGGAGATGGTTAATAAGACCTGGAAAAGTAACTTGGAAATAGAAATAATAACAGGTTGGATTAGTGAGCAAAAAGAAAACAAATTCTCTAAGGAATGTTACGCTGCCCCTGTTACATAATTCAGGTCTTTCACAATCGGTTGAATGCAAAACCTGTTTGCCAATCGCTCGGTGTGGCTCAGCGATGTTTCCTCGGTTCAGAGTTCTGTAAGAGCTCTTAAACTTGCCCTTGCTTTTCTGCTCTTTATTTATTTGCAGTCTGCCTTTTGTTAAATTTAGAGAGAGAGAGTTAATAGACAGACAGAGAGAGATGAAACAGAGATGGATGGGAAAGAAGATAGAGATAGATAGATAGATAGATAGATAGATAGATAGATAGATAGATAGATAGATAGATAGGGAGGGAGGGAGAGAGAGGATAGATAGATAGATGATAGATAGATAGATAGATAGATAGATAGATAGATAGATAGATAGATAGATAGATAGATAGATAGATAGATGATAGAGATAGATTAGGTAGATAGATAGATAGGGAGGGAGGGAGTTAGAGAGAGAGGATAGATAGATAGATAGATAGATAGATAGATAGAGAGGGAGTTAGAGAGAGAGAGGATAGATAGATAGATAGATAGGGAGGGAGGGAGGGAGAGAGGATAGATAGATAGATAGATAGATAGATAGATAGATAGATAGATAGATAGATAGATAGATAGATAGAGAGGGAGTTAGAGAGAGAGAGGATAGATAGATAGATAGGGAGGGAGGGAGGGAGGGAGGGAGAGAGAGAGGATAGATAGATAGATAGATAGATAGATAGATAGATAGATAGATAGATAGATAGATAGATAGATGATAGAGATAGATTAGGTAGATAGATAGATAGGGAGGGAGGGAGGGAGTTAGAGAGAGAGAGAGGATAGATAGATAGATAGATAGATAGATAGATAGATAGATAGATAGATAGATAGATAGATAGATAGACAGATAGAGAGGGAGTTAGAGAGAGAGAGGATAGATAGATAGATAGATAGATAGATAGATAGATAGATAGATAGATAGATAGAGAGGGAGGGAGTTAGAGAGAGAGAGGATAGATAGATAGATAGATAGATAGATAGATAGGGAGGGAGGAAGAGAGAGAGAGGATAGATAAATAGATAGGGAGGGAGAGAGGATAGATGGATGGATGGATGGATGGATGGATAGATAGATAGATAGATAGATAGATAGATAGATAGATGATAGATAGATAGATAGATAGATAGATAGATAGATAGATAGATAGATATAGATAGATAGATAGATAGATAGATCGATAGGAGAGAGAGAGAGGATAGATAGAGAGAGAGAGAGTTAGAGAGAGAGGATAGAGAGAGAGAGAGAGGATAGATAGATAGATAGATAGATAGATAGGGAGAGAGTTAGAGAGAGAGGATAGATAGATAGATAGATAGAGAGAGAGAGAGAGAGAGAGAGAGAGAGAGAGAGAGAGATAGAGAGATAGATAGAGAGATAGGGAAGGAGGGAGAGAGAGAGGATAGATAGATAGATAGATAGATAGATAGATAGATAGATAGATAGATAGATAGATAGATAGAGAGGGAGAGAGGGAGAGGATAGATAGATAGGGAGGGAGGGAGAGAGAGAGAACGAGGATAGATAGATAGATAGATAGATAGATAGATAGATAGATAGATAGATAGATAGATAGATAGATAGATAAATAGAGATAGGGAGGGAGAGAGTTAGAGAGAGAGGATAGATAGATAGATAGGGAGGGAGAGAGAGAGAGAGAGAGGATAGATAGACAGATAGATAGATAGAGATAGATAGATGATAGATAGATAGATAGATAGATAGATAGATAGATAGATAGATAGATAGATAGATAGATAGATAAGAAGTGAGGAGAGAGAGAGAGATCTTAAACAATTAAAACAAAATGCTTTGCAAGCCGAACAGAGTAGATTTATACATCAAATCTAGACAATTTATATCCTATTTCTCAAAGCCTGGCAACTTTTAAGACGTGTAGGGAATTCTGGGAGTTGAAGTCCACACGTCTTAAATTTGCCAGGCTTGAGAATCGTAGAGTCGCCATATAAGCGTATAAGCAGCCAAGGAAGGATTAAGCTACGATGAAATGAAAAAAAAACAAACCATTACCAAGAAAGGAAGCCCCCCCTCCTCACACACATAAAAAGAGAGCAGACGCTTCAGGCCAAAAAAATTTCCAAATAAAAGTTATTGCTTTGAGGATTTTGTTTTTAGTTTTTTTTTGTTGTTAAATAAAATCTATGGATGAACAGCTAAAATATCAGTCTGCTTCACTCTCTAACCCCCATCCTTGGCAGGACTCATGAGGGCAATCTGATCCAAGGGTTATATAATTTGAACAAATTGCACAATTATGTGCATCATGTAATTCGGTATAAAAGAAACACCCCAGGGCGGGGGAGGGGCAGCACCCCCATCCCCCCCACATATTCCAGAAAGAACCAGAACACCTGCATGGAAATTCCTGCCTAAGGGTGCAAAAAAAAAAACCAAAAACCTACCAGAAACATCTGGAATGTTATTAAATGAATTAAAAACATATATCAGAGGCCACCCAAAGATGCCGAAAATACAGAACGAAATTTCGTGCAGAATCCCTTGGCCAAAGGGACCTAGGGAACCACATCGTTGCGATACAGGAAATTCCTCGAGTTACGGCGCTTAGCAAATGTTCAAAGATACGATGCACGCACATACCCCTTCCCCCCCCCCCCCCCGATTGTCAAATTTTGGGCCCTCAGCAAATGGTTCAAATTATGACCATTTGCAGCCTTGTGGTCACATAACTATAACGTATTGCTGGTTTTTTTGGTTGGAAATGGTCATTTATTTCTGGGTTTTGGCCATAATAATAATAATGCTTAATGTGAGTGAGAGTCTTTTTTAATTTCCTCAGGCTGCCGTTTATTCTTTGCATGCCTGAGTGGCTGGTTTCTTGATTGGCGTATTTACAGTTTGATTGATGGTCTGATATTCATCCTGTCCCTTTTTATTATGACAAAGGTGTCCTTTACATGTAGATAATCAAAACACCAAAAAAAGCAAACAAAAAGATTAAAAAAAAACCCCTCCTCACTAGTAAACACCATCCAGAGGAACAGAGATTGACAGCAGGATTAATAGCAGATCAATAATCAACAAGTAAACAATAATAAGGAAGAACTAATATATAAAAAAAGAACACTCCTAAATCACCAAGCTCAGAGACCACCTCTCCCCTCCTCCCCCCCCCTTTTTTCAAAACCCACTCCCTTCTAGTCCTGAGGATGTTATCTAGTCTGGTAATGAAACATCTGCAAGAAAACAACCAAACTCAGAGAGAACCAAGGACTCGGTGGAGGGTTGCTCCCGGTTCGGTCCGATTCTGAGGTTTTTGCGGGTATTTGTATGTAGGTCTTTGGTTATTCCGGTTTTCTCCCGTGTAAAATTGGAAGTATCTTGGCGACGTTTCGACGAAGTCTCCTACATCATCTTCAGGCTGGTGTTTTCGGCTTCGTGCTTCTAGGAGCAATGTGAGATCGCAGCTGTTTCTTCCTTTTAACTGCTAGTGGGGGTGTGAACTGATTGGGTGGGAGCTTGGCTGTGTTCTTATTGGGAGGAGGTGTGTTCTGATTGGATGGGGGGGGGTTGGCTGTGCTCTGATTGGCTGGGAGACCCAGCCAAGCCCCCACCCAAACAGAACACACTCCCAGCCAATCAGAGCACAGCCAACCCCCCCATCCAATCAGAGCACAGCCAAGCCCCCAACCAATCAGAACACACCTCCTCCCAATCAGAACACAGCCAAGCTCCCACCCAATCAGTTCACACCCCTACCAGCAGTTAAAAAGAAGAAACAGCTGCAATCTCACATTGCTCCTAGAAGCACGAAGCCGAAAACACCAGCCAGAAGATGACGAATGAGACTTCGTCGAAACGTCGCCAAGACTTCCAATTTTACGCGGGAGAAGACCCAAATAACCAAAACCTATATAGAAACACCCGCAAAACCCTCAGAAAACAAACAAATACAAATATAAATACACACACACACACGTGTACATATACATATACACATACATATATATTCTTTTGAGAGTTGAGTATCAGAATTTCATCTTTTAATGTGTGCCAGTCTTCACAAACGAAAGTGGGAAGAAAGGTGATCTTATTTTATCTTACTGGTCGGGCCCTAGAGTTTTTGTGAAAATTACAATTTCTGCCCACTTGTGCCGCGAGCCGAATTTTTCAATCCCCTGTGCATGTTTTATGGAAATTCCTTGTTCCCTCCACCAACTCTGCCTGTGTCGGCAGTTTCCAAAGATTTAATTAAGCGCCTTGGAGGGGACAGAACCTTTTGCAACTGAGGCTATTTTTAAGTGCTAAAGTTCCCCATCAGCAATTTGGATAATTATTATTTTTTTTTAAAGAGACTTGTTAGGTGCCAACTACATGAAAAGGAAAAACCTCAGCAATTTTTTTTCCCCCTTTGGATTTTAAACCCACAATTTAGCTGCTAATTGGGATGCGTGAGGCTTCGAGAGTTTGTGTTACGAAGGGTCAATAGGGCATCCTCGGCTTACGACCGTTTGTTTAATGACCGCTCGAAGTTACAACGGCACTGGGAAAAGTGACTTACGAGCGTTTTTCACACTTATGGCCTTTGCAGCATCCCCAGGATCACGTGATCAAAAATGGCAACTGACTCATATTTTCGACGGTCGCAGCGCCCTGGGGTCACGTGATCTCCCTTTTGCGACCTTCCGACGAGCAAAGTCCACGGGGAAGCCAGATTCAATTAACAACCGTGTTACTAGCTTCACACCTGCAGTGATTCACTTAACAACCGTCTCGCTTAGCAAACGGAAATTTTGGACTCAATTGTGGTCGTAAGTCGAGGACGACCTATATCTTGTGGGATTTGTATGTGTAAAGAAGGATCAACATGGCACTTTGATGCAATTGAGTTGGGGGTGCAAAATTGGAATTGTCACCGTGGCTGGCTGGGGAATTCTGGGAGTTGAAGTCCACCCATCTTTCAGTGGTCAAGCTTGAGAAAGGCTGCATTAAGTTTATTTATTTATTTATTGAATTTCTATACCGCCCTTCTCCCAAAGGACTCAGGGCGGTGAACAGATTAAGATTTCATATACAGATAAATATATTTTATAAACAGTAAATAATAAATTGAGTCAACTTGGTGTATCTACTAAGACCTTGGCATAGAATTTTGATGTTTATGCTAGCCCTGCTTGTTGAAATAGAAAGGGCTTCAGGGCACGTCGGAAAGTGCGAAGATCTGGGATTATTCGTATTCCAGGTGGTATTTTGTTCCAAAGCATAGGTGCCCCCACAGAGAAGGCCCTCTCCCTTGGAACCACCAGACGACATTGTTTTAATGATGGTACCATGAGTAGGCCTACTCTGTGAGAGCGTATTGGTTGGTGGGAGGTTATCGGTTGCAGCAGGTGGTCTCGTAAGTACTCAGGTCCTAAGCCATGGAGCACTTTAAAGGTAAGAACCAACACCTTGAAGCGCACTCGGAAGGCCACCGGAAGCCAGTGCAGCTCGCGTAGAAGAGGTGTTACATGCGAGCACCATGTTGCTCCCATAATTACTCGCGCAGCCGCATTCTGGACCAGTTGGAGCTTCCGGGTGCACTTCAAGGGGAGCCCCATGTAGAGAGCATTGCAGTAGTCAAGTCGAGAAATGATGAGGGCTTGAGTGACTGTGTGTAATGAGTCCCGGTCTAGAAAGGGACGCAATTGGCGAATCAGGCTTGGGTTTACAAATTGTAATTCTCGACTTGGGAAACAGGTTGAGCTCCAGCCAACGTAAGGATGCGCCAACCCATCCAAAAGCTTGAGAAATGATGACTTAAGTAATGTATTTTTGGCAGCAAGCCAAAGAAACGCCCATCCTAATGGCCCATATTAGAGGGTGGTGTTTTAATTAGGAACTTTCGGCCCCGCCTGTTCATTTCCAAAAGTTAAAAATAAAAAACCTGTTTCATCACGCTGTCTGCATTGTAAGGTTTTGGTGTTTTTTTCTCCATTATGAACCTCAGCGACAAATTTTCTCAACCTTGGCCAAGTAAAGATGGGTGGACTTCAACTCCCAGAATTCCTCTAGCTGGCTGAGGAATTCTGGGAGTTGAAGTCCACCCATCTTTACGTGGCCAAGGTTGAGAAACGTTGCTCTAGTCTAGGACGTTGGGGAGAACCATAGATGTGTAATCTTGAAGTCAATATATATATATATATGTGTGTGTGTGTGTGTGTGTGTGTGTGTTTTAAACCAGGTTTTTCCTATGTAACCAAGATTTTTCTGCAAGCCTAGTTGAGTGAAATCACATTCACTACTTTTTGGGCTTTTCTTCTTCTTTTCCTTCTTTCTGGCAGCTAGCAGATTTTGTGCTGCCCAATGGAAGACTTATATAGTTATTTCTGGCTCATTAGCCATCATCAGTAAGCCACACCCACATCTCATGTATCCTTCCTATAAAGGTACAATATCTATTTTCTTACAAAAAGTAGTGAATGTGATTTCACTCAATTAAGCTTGCAGAAAAATCTTGGTTACGTAGGAAAAACCTGGTTTAAAGAAAAACACACATAAAACCTACAATATATATATATATGTTTTCTGAGGTTTTCGCGGGTGTTTATACGTAGGTTATTTGGTTATTCGGGTTTTCTCCCGTGTAAAATTGGAAGTGTCTTGGCGATGTTTCGACAAAGTCTTGTTCGTCATCTTCAGGCTGGTGTTTTCGGCTTCGTGCTTCTAGGAGCAATGTGTGATCGCAGCTGTTTCTTCCTTTTATCTGCTAGTGGGGGTGTGAACTGACTGGGTGGGTGCTTGGCTGTGTTCTGATTGGGTGGAGGTGTGTTCTGATTGGTTGGGGGCTTGGCTGTGCTCTGATTGGATGGGTGTGTGTGTATGTATGTATGTATTTGAAGGAGCCGATAGGATCTTCACGCATTTCATTTCCAAGTCTGCAATTTTCTTTTTTTCATCTGCATTAAATTTTGGGCTGTTTTGGCTGTTTTCCAGCAGGGATGTAGCTATCCAGATGTTGCACTCCGATATCCATAAACCTCGCACAGCAAAGCCATTGCTGAAAAGAAGATGGAGTATGTAGTCCAGGCATTTCTGGAGAAATTGTGTTTTTCTAATCTGATTTCAGATCCTTAAATTCTTTTCCCCCCACTGTCTTTCTACCAAAAAAACTAGAACATGATCCTTTTTTAAAAAAAACAAAAACAATCCCAAAGCTTTACAAGAGGGAGGTTTGAAAAGAACACAAAATCAGGTTGGTTATTTGAGGGAGAATTTAGCATCTTTTCGTCCTGTTGTTCTAAAGCTGTTTGTTGACTTCGCGGATGGTGACAAAATGGATAATTGTGATTGCTTAGCAACCCCTTTTGCAGGGGAATATTCTCATTTTTAAAAGTAATTTCCACCCGGTCCTGCGAAGGTATTTTTGCCGGGGGTCTCAGAAACCAGTCCATTCCACCACTTAAAATTTTGCTCCAGCAAAATAAATTGGCCATATTGTTTTAAGGCGCGCCGAGATACTCATACTTGGGGAAAAATCGATACGAATCCAATCCAGAAAAAGGCTCGTGTTACACGATTTGGGAGATTAATTTGCGCTGTTCTTTTTCTGTATTGTTTCTATAGAAGAACTCGCCGCCTTCCCAGGTTGACACACACACACAGCTTTAATGTAAATTTATGCACCTTTTAAAGGTAAATTTCCAGGATAAAAGATTGTTTTTAAAACATTTTTTCTCCCCTTTTCTGAACGAGTTTTTCCTGCAAATCCAGGTGAATAAAATGTAAGGATCACAAGATCCACCGACTGATATACAGTTAGACCTCGACTTACGACCACAATTGAGCCCGACTCTCATTTGACAACTTTTCTTGCCAGGGTTGATAAGGGAATCACTGCGGTTGTTCAATTAGTAACCCGGTTGTTAAGTGAATCTGGCTTTCCCTTTGACGTTGCTTGTCAGAAGGTCATAAAAATGGATCGCTCGACCCCGGAATATTGTAACCGTCTTCTGACGGTAAATCACGTGACCATTGGGATGCTGCAGTGGTCATAAGTGTGAACAACGGTCATAAATCGCTCTTTTCAGTGCCGTTACAACTTCAGTCACTAAATGAGCTGTTGTAAGTTCAAGGACTAACTGTATAGGATCTGTTTTTTTCCTAGTTGTATTTCCCGCAAATAGGTAGTCTGTTTGTAGTCTGTGTGTAAATGTTTGACCTAAGAAAGACTACATTCACTACAGCTACTCCTCAACTTACGACCACAATCGAGGCTAGAATTTCCTCTGCTAAGTGAGACAGTCGTGATGTGAGTTTCTTCTGTCTCGTTTTACGACCTTTCTGGCCACCGTTGTTAAAGTGAATCACTGCAGTTCTTAAATTAGCAACACCCGGGTTGTTAAAAGTGAATTTGGTTTTCCCCGTTGCTTTTGCTCGTCCGAAGGTCTCTGAAAAGGGGATCCTGTGACCCCAGGAACACTGCAACTGTCATAAGTACATGCCAGTTTCCAGGCCTTTGGATTTGGATCAGGTGACGGTTCTTAGTGGGAAAAAGCATCCTACAACACTCTTTTCAGTGCCGTCGTAACTTTGGTCACTAAATGAAGTTGAGGACTGCCACTGAGCAGCACCAATGCAGGGTGTTCCGGATTTTTCTGGGAAACTTATCGCTGAAATCGGTATGGATTCCATTTTTCATAAGCCCATTTTAATGAACGGGGACTTGATGTTCTTAATTGCAGTTTTAGGGCATGGTGTGGTTGTCAACTCCTCCTTGTTTCGATCTTCTTTCGGCAAGGAATTGCCTCGGGGGGGGGCCTCCTATTTTGACAAGCTCCAATGGTGTTTGCTTCAGCGGGTGCATCATTTTGAAGTCAGGCTTACTGACCCGAGGCGTGCGTTTCAGGCATGTGTCGGCCTGTAAGCAGCAGACCCCAAAAAACAACAGAGTTAGCCTCCTGGTTGGTTTTAAGAGAATAACGGAAGGGACCTTGGAGGTCTTCTAGACGAACCCCCTTGCTCAGACAGGAAACCCCATACTCAGCCAAAGAATAATGGATGGAAACGGAGTGAGGAGAGATTCAACCTGGAAATAAGGAGGAATTTTCTGACAGTGAGAACAATTCAACCGATGGAAGGCAGAAGTTGCCTTCGGAAGTGGTGGGAGCTTCATCCATGGAGGCTTTCAAGAAGAGGCTGGAATGCCCTCTGTCAGAAATGGTGGAGGGTGCCCTACTTCGGTGGGGGTTGGACTAAATGACCCACAAGGCCCAACTCTTGTTACTCTATTTCAGACAAATGGTTGTCCAACCTCTTCTTGAAAACTTCCAGTGATGGAGCAGCCACAACTTCTAGTGGCAGGTAGTTCCATGGATTAATTGTTCTAAATGTCAGGAAATTTCCCCTTAGTTCTAAATTGCTTCTCTCCTTGATGAGTTTCCACCCGTTGCTTCTTGTCCTGCCCTCAGGGGCTTTGGAGAATAGCTTGACTCCCTCTTCTTTGGGGCAGCCCCTGAGATATCGGAGGACTGCTGTCATGTCTCCCCTAGTCCTTCTCTTCATCAAATTAGATATACCCAGTTCCTGCAATCGTTCTTCATATGTTTTATCCTCCAGTCCCATAATCCTCTTTGTTGCTCTTCTCTGCACTCTTTCTAGAGTCTCAACGTCTTTTTTACGTTGTGGCGACCAAAACTGGATCCTGTATTCCAAGTATGGTCTTACCCAAGTTTTATAAAGTGGTATCAACACTTCTCGTGATCTTGATTCTATCCCTCTGTTTATGCAGCCTAGGACTGCGTTGGCTTTTTTGGCAGCTGCAGCACACGGCTGGCTCGTGTTTAAGTGATTGTCCAAGACTCCAAAGTTGTTTGAACCATTGTCCCGTCCAGAACTGGATTTTGAAGTTTCCAAGCTGGAGAATCTTGGGATTTGAACTGGTGGACTATAATAATTTAACAACTGGTTCTCTGCCCTAATGACTGGCTCGGTGGGCGTGGCCATGGTGGGCGTGGCCAGGAGGTGTGACAGGTAACACTTGGCTACAACCCTCTCCCCCCCCGTGCCCCATTTTGAGCCTAGTAGGCCTCCCTGCACTTACCTAGGAGCCAAAACGGGGCGTATGGGGTAGTACTGAAATCAAACTTTCTTTACTACTGGTTTTTGTGGGTGTGGCTTGGTGGGCGTGGCTTGGTGGGCGAGGCAGGGGAAGGGTACTGCAAAATCTCCATTCCCACCCCACTCCAGGGGGAAGGATACTGCAACATTTCCATTCCTACCCTGGGGAAAGGATACTGCAAAATCCCCATTCCCACCCCACTCCAGGGAGAAGGATACTGCAAAATCCCCATTCCCACCCCACTCCAGGGGAAGGATACTGCAGAATCCCCATTCCCACCCCACTCCAGGGGAAGGATACTGCAAAATCCCCATTCCCACCCCACTCCAGGGGAAGGATACTGCAACATTCCTACCCCGCTCCTGGGGGAAGGATACTGCAAAATCTCCATTCCCACCCCACTCCAAGGGGAAGGATACTGCAAAATCCCCATTCCCACCCCACTCCAGGGGGAAGGATACTGCAAAATCTCTATTCCCACCCCACTCCTGGGAGAAGGATACTGCAAAATCCCCATTCCCGCCCCACTCCTGGGGCCAGCCAGAGGTGGCATTTGCTGGTTCTCCGAACTACTCAAAATTTCCGCTACCAGTTCTCCAGAACCTATCAGAACCTGCTGGATTTCACCCTTGGCGTGGGGACTCCTGGAAGGGGTGGGGAGGGGAGGGGCCAGCCAGCAATTTAACAACCGATTCACCCGAATCGGCTGAATCCCACCACTTTCTCTAGGGGACATAAAATCCAGCCTCTTCTCAGAAATCCAAATTAAGACATCTATGATGGTTGAATCCAGATTGATAGATTCAGGAGATCATTATGTAAAGAATCAGCTGCAAAGATCCTAGGATCAGCAAAGAGATCCAGCTTCTCTCCGGAAGGTTGTTAAAAAGGAAATCAGGAAGCCTCCACCTTACTGGACGCATCCAGGTAGGACCGTTTTTCACACAACCATTGCAGCATCCCCATGGTCACATGATGTTCTGTCCCAGCTACGAACTCCAAAGAACGC
Organism: Coluber constrictor foxii; assembly: GCA_038048745.1. Taxonomy (NCBI): domain Eukaryota; kingdom Metazoa; phylum Chordata; class Lepidosauria; order Squamata; family Colubridae; genus Coluber; species Coluber constrictor. Next base: position 2,197,913 of record CM075965.1, on the reverse strand, counting down.
AACACAAAGTCTGTACAAACCTTAGTTTACTAAATTAAATCGGTCTTTTTCGAATAAAGGCTGTTAATTAACTTTCTTAACAGCCTTCAAGAATCCAAAGAATAAATAATCGTAATCTTACTATGGTTGGCAGAAAGCCCAAAAGCAATTTGCAGAGAACGAAGATCAAGACACGAAGGAATATGAACGAAGTTGTTCCCTGCAAATTGCCTCAGTCGTCGTCCTTCCTTAAGTAGGCTAAGGGAGTGGCCAATTAGCCCCAAGCCTTACTCTCGAGGAGACCTCCTCCTGCCTTTTGGCAGCTCTGCGCGCCCGTGCATTGAGAAGAGGCTCCTCTTCTTCCTCCTCTTCACTTATGGGAGCTTCTGGAGGTTCTGAAGGCCCTGGCTGATTCCCCGCCTCTGGCACCACCTCTTCTCCAGCCTCCTCATTGTCTGACTCAAGCGCCAGCTGCACAGGCTGCTAACACAGCACCACACCAGCCTCCTCGCTGTTGGAATCAGCTACTAGCTGCACAGGCCGCTGACAGGCCACAACACATGATCAAAATTCAGAGGTTTGGCAACTGGCTCATATTTATGACGGTTGCAGTATCTCGGTGTCACGCAATCCCATTTTGAAGCCATCTGACAAGCAAAATCAATGGGGAAGACAGATTCCTTTAACAACCGGGTTATTAAGTTAACAATTGCAATGATTTTACTTAACAACCTTGGCAGGAAAAGTCATAAAACGAGTTGGACTTTGTTTAACAACTGCCTTGCTTACTGACAGAAATTCGGTCGTAAGTCAAAGACTTTTTCGTATTGGCTTCCAATGGGGAAGCCTATCATCTGCTGGGAATTCCGCCCAGACTTTGCAATAAATCTCGTTTAAAGACGACTCTGTCAAAATCGTAACGGGAGACAAGAAGCTTTTTGGTGATCGATTGTGGTCGTAAATCGAGGACTACCTGGTGAGATATTCCTGTTGCCCCTTTTAATTTCTTTCTTCTTTTTTTTTTTTTTGCATTTTTAGGACTTGGCTGTGATTTCAGCGTTGTCAATTTGCCCCTGGCAATGTTTTTCTTTTGACATCGTTCATTTGGTTTCTGGATCTCTCGTTTAGAAACATTTGTTTCCCATTTCTAGTTACAGCAATTGAGGCCTTTCATTTGTTTTAACTTTGAATATCGCCCAGAGAGTTCTTGTCAGACACTTGATAAATTAAAAAAGCAAATTAGGAGAAGAGTGATTCTCTTTTTGCAGCTCTGTTCCAATAATTTCTTTTGTATTTTTTTTTCCTTTCTGTTTGCGGAGAAGAGAGTATAATGTGGCATCAGAGGAGCAAGAAGAGGCGGCATATTAATCATATTTTTCCCTTGCATCTCTTGTTTTGCTGGATTGAAAATGAAATGGATTCAGGAAAGGAGAATATTGGTAGCTCGGAGTCGAAGTGAGGGAACCTTGGTGCTCGATTATAAGGAAACAACCAAGTTTTAAGTACTAAGATACTAAGTACTTAGTTAGTACTAAGTAAGAAAGTATTAAGATTTAGAAAGAGATTCACAAAAGCTTTTGGAGAATTATCATATCTGAGTCTATTTATCTAGCTATTTATGTATGTATGTATGTATCTATCTATCTACCCGTCCATCTCTCCCATGTCTGTCTATCTGTTTTTCTGTCTGTCTATATCTATCTATCTATCTATCTATCTATCTATCTATCTATCTATCTATCTATTATATCTATCTATCTTCTATCTATCTATCCATCTCTCATCTATCTATCCATCCATCCATCCATCTATCTATCTCCATCTATCCATCAATATCATCTATCTGTCTATCTATCTATCTATCTATCTATCTATCTATCTATCTATCTATCTATCTATCTATCTATCTATCTCTATCTATCTATCTCTATCTATCTATCTATCTATCTATCTATCTATCTATCTATCTATCTATCTATCTGTCTATCTATCTGTTTATCTATCTATCTGTCTATCTATCTATCCATCTATCAATCATCTATATCTTTCTCTGTCTATCTATCTATCTATCTATCTATCTATCTATCTATCTATCTATCTATCTATCATTTATCCATCCATCCATCTATCCTATCTATATCTGTCTACAGTATATCTATCTAGTTATCAATCATCTATCCATCTATCCATCTATCCATCTATCAATCATCTATATCTATGTCTTTCTTTCTTTCTTTCTTTCTTTCTTTCTTTCTTTCTTTCTTTCTTTCTTTCTTTCTTTCTTTCTTTCTTTCTTTCTTTTATGCATGCATCCATCCATCCATCATCTATCTATCTCTAGCTATCTACAGTATATCTATCTATCTATCTATCTATCTATCTATCTATCTATCTATCTATCTATCTATCTATCTATCTATCTATCTATCTACCATCTACCTACCTACCTACCTACCTATCGTCCAAAAAAGTCAAAATGGCATCTACAACCACAAATTGTCCAGGAGTTACAACAGTTCGTTTAATGATTGTTGAAAGTTACAATGGCACTCAAAAAAGTGACTTATGACCGTTTTTCACACTTACAACTGTGTTGTACCATCCCTGAGGTCATGCGATCAAACTTCGGACACTTGACAACTGACTCATATTTATGACGGTTGCCATGTCCCGGTGTCACATGATCTCCTTTTGCGAGCAAAGTCAGTGGGGAAACCAGATTCACTTAACAACCATGTGACTCGCTTAACAACCTCAGTGGTTCACTCTTAGGATCTCTGTCAAGAAAAGTCGTAAAATGGGGTCAAACTCACTTAACGAATGTCTCACTTGGCAACACCATCTTTGGGCTCAATTATGGTCGTAAGACGAGGACTCAATTATGGTCGTAAGACGAGGACTACCAGTATTATTATTCATTGTTGTATCTTACTATGTACTCACTGGGCAACCAAAGCTTTACTTAATGATTTATTTCGATTACCGCTTCGATAATTTGAAGAAATGATTTTGACCTGGGAAATTTTCAGCAGCCGCTCCTGATCATACCACGGCACGTCTGCGTGCCTTAATTAAATCAGATTTGAAAAATGGGGATTTGTGATGGGCAGCTGGAGCCCGCATTAAACATTCTGATGGAAATTCTCTTGTTGCCAGAAATCCAGTTCCCCTCCAGATGTTTCTACTTAGAAGTTGGCATCACAGGGACCGCTTGGGATCTGTTTACAAGCTCAAAGATTTGAACAAAGCTTGTACAGATCTGTATGCTCCTTTATGCAGAAACATGTGTGTAGAATGTGTTGCTCACACACACACACACACACGTGTTCAACACCTTTGGGAGAGCGCTAGGCTGGAAAAACGCTTAACCTGGTTACGGAATTAACCCAGCTCAAGGTTGTCTCAGCCTTCCATCCTTTCGAGGTCGGTAAAATGAGAATACGGATAGCTGGGGGCAAGATGCTGACTTTGTAAACCGCTTAGACAGGGGCCTATAAAGCACTATAAAGCTGTATATAAGTCTAAGTGCTATTGCTATGCACTGCGATGCACAGGAATTAATGATGTTCCGCGATGCTCCAGAACTAACAATGTTCTGTGATGCACGAAAGTTAACAGGACTTTGGGATACATAGGAATTAATAATGTTCGGTTATACGCAGGAGAGTGAATGAATGAGTGCACTGCGATGCACACGAATGAAAGATGCCCAGGGATGCATGAGGATTTAGCAATGCTTTGCGATGCACCACAGTTAATGCTCTCTCACGTGCAGGAGTTAAGGATGCTCGGTGATGCACGAGAGTTAATGCGCTGCCTTATTCAGGAGTCTATGATGTTCAACAATGCATTGTGATGCACGGGAACTTATCATGCTCTGTAACGCAGAGTTAATGCTCTAGGATGCACAGGAGTCCATGTTCTCGTGCACAGGAGTTAGAACAGAGAACATAGAATAACCGAGTTGGAAGGGACCTTGGAGGTCTTCTAGTCCATCCCCTGCTTGAGCAGGAGACCCTGTATGCATCATTTAATGATCCCATAATCTCTTGCAGGGTGGAGTCTGGGCAACTGAATGGAGCTAGCTGAGTATTTACTGGCCGGATGCCCTTCCTGTTGCCAATGCAGAGTTTTATTCAACAGATATATTCTCATTGTGCCCAGAGAGAGAAATATCTGCCTCTACCTAGGATCAAACTCACACCCTCCTGATTGTGAGGCGAGAGCTCCACCTCTAAGCCACTGCACCACTGTGCCACTCGGAGACCCTATACCCGTGATGGCGAACCTGTGGAGCCATATCGGTGGGCACTCGAGCTCAGCTCTGGCACGGATGCGTGCACCACGTAGTTGATTTTTGGGCCTTCTGGGCCCACCAAAAGTCAGGAAACACACAGTTTCCAGCCTCTGGAGAGCCTCTGGGGTGAGGGAAGGCCATTTTTGCCCTCCCCAGGCTCATAGAAAGGCTCTGGAGCCTGGTGAGAGCAAAAAACGGGCCTACCGGGCCATCACGTGCCAAAAGCAGGGGGAGCACCGGGCGGCGGGGCGCATAGAATTATGGATGTGGGCACTCGTGCGTGTGACCCCACAGCGCTCCCCCCACTTTTGGCACACAATGGCAAAAGGATTAGCCATCACTGCCCTATACTAGTTCAGACAAATGGTTGCCCATTTGTTTTTGAAAGCCTCCAGTGATGGATAGCACCCACAACTCCCGTTTCGGCACCTCGACTTACGACCGCAAGAGAGCTCAAAATTTTCTGTTCTTAAGGGACACATTTGCTACCCCGTTTCCCCGAAAATAAGGCATCCCCTGATAATAAGCCCAATTGGGCTTTTGAACGCATGCGCTAAAATAAGCCTCCTTCCCTGAAAATAAGCCCTTCCTGAAAATATTTAAACACAGAGCTGGAAATCAGGTAAGACAACAAGAGGAGCCCCATCTTGATCCACACACCCCTAAATAATAAGACCTCCCCGAAAATAAGGCCAAGTGATTATTTTGGGGTTCAAAAAATATAAGACAGGGTCTTATTTTCGGGGAAACACGGTAAGCGAATTTGTCCCCGTTTTACAACCTTTCTTGCTGCAGTTTGTTAAGTGAATCACGGCCGCGCTTAAGTCAGTGACACCATTGTTAAGTGCCTCCAGCTTCCCCGTTGACATTGCTCGTCCAAAGGTCACTAAAGGGAACCTCCAGGACATGGCAACGGTCGTAAGTAGGACGACGGTACAAATTTTGATCCTGTGACTGCAAGGATGCCACATCCGGTTGTAAGTGTGAAAAACTGCCATAAGACTCTTTTTTTTCAATGCCGTTGTAACTTTTGTAACAAAAAAATTATTATTATTTTTGGTGGTGTTTTGTTACGGGTTGAACGAGTTGCAAATTATGCCCTTCAACTTGGACGGCTGGGTTCGAAATTTGAAAGCCGCTTCCTCTTTTTTTTTTTTTTTCCTTCCTTCCGTTCTCTGGTGGGTGAGCTGTGCGCACCGTCTCCAACAGCCCCGCAGCTGTATTTTGCACACAATTCTGATTGTGAGGCGAGAGCTCCACCTCTGAGCCATCCCGCCACTCGGAGCCCCTAGACCAGTGATGGCTAACCTTTTTGCCATCGCGTGCCAAAAGCGGGGGGAGAGCAGTGGGGTCACAGGCATGCCTGCCCACATAATTCTATGTGCCCCCCCCCGTGTTCCCCCCTGCTTTTGGCACATGATGGCACAGTGGGCCCGGTAGGCTCATTTTTTGCTATCCCCATGCTCCAGAGTCTTTCTAGGAGTCTGGGGAGGGCAAAAACCACCTTCCACACCCCAAGAGGTCCTCCGGAGCCCTGTTTTGGCTTAACAACTTGGTGACTCACTTAACAACTGTAGTAGTTCGACTAGGGCCGCGATGGCAAATCTATGGCACGCGTGCCAGAAGTGACATGCAGAGCCATCTCTCCAGGCACGCCAGCCATTGCCTGCTGCTCTTCCGGTTTCTGGCACACTCCAGAAACCGGAAGACCTGGTGTCCAGGATGCATGCGCATGCTGGAAACCAAAAGCTGTTTCCTGACACGCGCATGCACGCTGGGGAACTGCTCTTCCGGTTTTTGCCACTCCCCTGCGCGCATGTGCTCCCGTTTCGGCACGCGGTTCCGAAAAAGTTCACTAACACTGGACTAGGGCAAGGGTCTGCAATCTTAAACACTCAAAGAGCCATTTGGACCCGTTTCCCACAGAAAAGAAAACACCGGGAGCCACAAAACCCTTCCCGTGCCTGACTATTTCTTGAGAGGCCACAAAACTAGTATACGTAGTTGAATTAAACCTTCTGTTTTCTTCTGAAACTTTTCTTTTCTTTGATTTATCCATGGTTGGCCTACCGGGGGGGGTTGAAAAGCTCAAGAAATCGCGTGCTGACGAGTGTTGCACCTTGGCGATTGTGACACCTATTTTGAGGTGACAGGGAGCTGCAGCAGAGGGGTGAAAGAGCCACATGCGGCTCCAGAGCCACAGGTTGCTGACTCCTGAACTAGGGCAATCAAGGTTGTAAAACGGAGCAAAATTTACTTCACAAACGTCTCACTGAACCACAGACGTTTTTGGGCTCGTTCTTGTGGCCGTCAAGTCGAGGACTATCTGTAATGGCGATGCCCCTGATAGACAAACCGAATTTGTATTTGCCCACAGATACAAACTGCGCTTTGATAAAGGCGAGTGAGAGGGAAGGCGCCTCGGCGGCCTTTTTTAAATATGCTTTGCATTTCTCGCTGCCGTCTGAACTTTTTAAAAATAGCTCCCCTCCTTATCTAAAGCCGGGGTGCCTCCGGCAACACACACACACACACACACACACACACACACACACACACACACATTCCTGAAGTCTGAGTCACTGCAGAAGACCAAGGAGGGTGGAGGTTTCGTTTGTTGACAATGGAGAGCTTTAAACTTCAGCTGGCAGCGAAGAAACGGCTGTTTGCATTCAGATTAAGAGGGGGTTTTTTTGTCATTTTTTTGCCCTCCGGCAAGGATTGGATAATCCTGGGTAGGCCCGGCTTCCCTGCAAAAGGTTCCCTCGCATTTGAAGCAGGCGTTCGGGTCATTGCTCTGTTTCTCTCACCGTTGGTTCCTGGTCCCATCATCCCCAGTTAGGATGGGCTTTGTTTATTTATTAGATTTTTTTTAACCTGGCCTTTACTATTTCATCAGTAATTTGTAATGCTCTTTCCATCTCTGCAACGACAACCCTGTGAGGTGGGTTGGGCTCAGAGAGAGGGAGTGGCCCAAGGTCATCCAGCTGGCTTTCATGCCTAAACTGGAACTAGAATTCACCAGCTCCTGGTGATTGGTCCAAAGTCACCCAGCCTTCTTCCATGTCTAAGGCGGGATTAGAACTCACAGTCTCCTGGTAATTGGTCCAAAGTCATCCTGATGGCTTTCAATCCTAAAGTGGGACTAGAACTCCCCGTCTCCTTGTGAGGGGCCCTAAGTCACCTAGCTGGCTTTCATGGCTAAGGCAGGACTAGAACTCACAATCTCCTGGTGATTGACCTAAAGTCACCCATCTAGCACTCATGCCTAAGACAGGACTAGAACTTATCATCTCCTGGTGATTGGCCCAAAGTCACCCAGTCAGCTTTCATGCCTAAAGCAGGACTAGAACTTCCAATGTCCTAGTTTCTAGACCAGCGCTTTAACCACTACACCAAACTGACTCTCAACTGGCTTCAGAGAGTTGGGTGGGAGTTGTAGTCCAGAGTCTCTGAAAAACTCCAGAGGTGGGAAGATAATCCCCATCATGGTCAAGTGATCAAAATTCAGACACTTGGCAACTGATTCATATTTATGACGGCCGCGACCTTCTGACACGCAAAGTCAAATTGGAAGCCAATTGGCTTAATAACCGTGTTCCTAACTAAACGACGGCAGCGACTGACTTCCCAACGGCGTCAGGAACGGTGGTAGAATGGGGCAGAACTCACTTAGGAAATGTCTCGCTCAGCAACGTACATTTTGGGCTCAATTGCGGTCATAACCCGAGATCTAGCTGTACGTTACTCTCCTGTTGCTCTTATAGCCTTAGGGGAAGGTCGCTTCTGAGATGTTTACCACGTCCTCATTCCTGCTGGGGGCTCAGCCGCCTCTTATCTGATCGTTATCTAGTCTGTGGCTCTTCTTCCTCTTTCTCTCAAAGTCATTGCCACATACCATTACAGATAAAGTGGAATATTTCCTGCAGATTGTGACAAGTAAAAAAATAAATAAAATAAACACACAATGCTTTTCTTCTCCCAAACCCGGAAAGCAGAAACCTAAACTGCCTGAATGAAAATTTCCTTTGAAAAACCAGTTGATGTTTGTTGTTATTATTCTTGCTGGATTAGGCCTCGATTTATGACCGCAGGAGAGCTCAAAATGTTCTGTTCTTAAGGGACACGTTTGCTACCCTGTTTCCCCGAAAATAAGGCATCCCCTGATAATAAGCCCAATTGGGCTTTTGAACGCATGCGCTAAAATAAGCCTCCTTCCCTGAAAATAAGCCCCCCCCTGAAAATATTTAAACGCAGAGCTGGAAATCAGGTAAGACCGTAAGAGGAGCCCCATCTTGATCCACACACCCCTAAATAATAAGATCTCCCCGAAAATAAGGCCAAGTGATTATTTCGGGGTTCAAAAAAATATAAGACAGGGTCTTATTTTCGGGGAAACACAGTAAGAGAATTTGTCCCTGTTTTACAATCTTTCTTGCCCCAGGTTGTTAAGTGAATCACTGGCGCGCTTAAGTCAGTGACACCGTTGTTAACGGCTTCCCCGTTGACATTGCTCGTCCAAAGGTCGCTAAAGGGAACCTCCAGGACATGGCAACCGTCGTAAGTAGGACCCCGTTGCCAAATTTTGATCCCGGGACTGCAAGGATGCCACATCCGATTGTAAGTGTGAAAAACTGCCATAAGACTCTTTTTTTTTCAATGCCGTTTTAACTTTGAACGAATGGTTGTAAATCAAGGATTATCTGTAATTATAGCTAGCCATTCCACAAGGTTTTTTTTTTTTTTTGCTGTGTGTTTTTCCGCCGAACAAAAAAAAAATATATATATTTTTGGTGGTGTTTTGTTACGGGTTCAACTTGCAAATTATGCCCTTCAACTTGGACGGCCGGGTTCGAAATTCGAAAGCTGCTTCCTCTTTTTTTTTTCTTTTTTCTTTCTTCCGTTCTCTGGCGGGGGGAGCCGTGCGCACCGTCTCCAACAGCCCCGCAGCTGTATTTTGCACACAATTCTTGCACAATTCTTCCTCGCGATTCAGTGTTTTTCCAGCATCTGCCCAAACCCAGCTTTTCACATAATCTTGGACTGAACATATGTGAGGATTAAATCCCTTGGATGGGAACCAACTCTCTGCGCGAGGGCCTTTTGCAAGATTTGAGCTCCTTTAAAAAGCAAAACTTGTTAAGGGAGACAAGTTACATAAACATCGACGGCTGGTTTCAGTTTCGTGTTTAGATCTCCGGATTGAGGAACGCAAACTTCAGAAATAAGCAGAGTTTTTCGTTTTAGGCTAGGAGAAAAGGAAGGAACAAATGTATTCGTTTAATTGCGGAAGAAAAACCAGGATTAATGCTATCAAAAGTAAAACCGGGAACCTTAATGCTTGAGCAAATATTATGCAGGTGCTGGACTAATGCCGCTCAGGCGCTTGAAGGTTTTGTGAGTTCAGACACGACCCTTTGCAATCAAGTCGCAATCAAGTCGCAATCACGCAATAAAAATCCCATCCTTGTTTGCACGCATGTGTACATTGCGTTCTCCTGTTGATGGGGCCGCATTGCATATTTGTGGCCTGTAACTTCTGGTGGGACCCTGTTTTATCCAGCATCCAGTAAAACAGGAGAGTGATAAATTTGGGAGGAAACAATCAGAGCCTCAGATAGCTCAACAGGCTAAATAGCCTGTTATTAACATTCAGCTGTCTGCAATTATTGCAAGTTCGAGGCTCAAGGTTGACTCAGCCTTCCATCCTTTCTAAGGTAGGTCAATTGAGGACCCAGTTTGTGGGGGCAATAAGCTGATTTTGTATAAAAATATACAAAAGTATGAAGGCTATTGCTTAATGCATTGTAAGCCGCCCTGAGTCTCCAGAGAAGGGCGGCATATAAATCTAATTTTTTTTAAAAAAGAGAAGATTTTTGTAGCTCCAGGTTGAACTGCGGGGTCCTTGGTACTCTCTAAGCTCGGTGGTTTTTTCTTCCAGACGTTTCATTACCCAACTAGGTAACATCATCAGTGCTAGAAGGGAGTGGGAGAGGAGGAGGAGGAGATGGGAGAATTACGGGATCCTTGGTGGTCTCTGAGCTTGGTGGTTTTCTTGGAGAGACCTCTCATAGCCCAACTAGGTAACATTATCAGTGCTAGAGGGAGTCAGGTTTACAGAGCAGAGGAGGAGTGGGGGAAAGGAGGAGGAAGAGTGGTGGGGTACTTGGTGCTCTCTGAGCTTGGAGGCGTTTCATCACCCAACTAGGTAACATCATCCATGCTAGAAGGAAGTGGGGCTCTGGAATTCTGGGAGTTGAAGTCTCCCAGAAGGTTGAGAAATCAAGGTTGAGAAATCTTGGATTAGGTGATTTTAAATCACTTCCCATCCTTAGATATTCCACTTCCACTAGGGAGAACTTAACCGAGATCCTGAAAAAAGACTCACAAATCGTCTCCGGGTGCCTTTAATCGCCCCGAGTCCGAGACCTGTTCTAGGATATATTTGGCTCTCCGCCAGACATCTGCCCGGAGCATCAACTCATCTGAGGGGCAGACATTCCCGTAACGGATTAGCAGAAGGGATCTCTCAGCGGCGACTGGCATAATGTAATTATTCTGCCTGCTGTGCATGAAGTGGTTGGTAGGCTGGAAAAAAATTATTCATGTTGCCGTTTGCTTTGGGGGAAAAAAAAAATCAATGCTCTTTTCAAAAAGATCAAGTGAGGGGTGCATAAGAGAGAGAGGGCGCAAAGGCTCATAAATCCGTTTCTTTTTGGGCCGGCCGCCTGACTTAAATTCGATTGCGCATCTCCTGTTTGATCTCCAACGCTATAAACGCAGCGGTTTTACTTTTCCTGCCACGTTGTGAAAATCAATCGGAATGGAGCTGGATGGGATCTCGGAGGACTTCATTGAAGACAATTGGTAAGGGCCTGGTGGCTCAGCAGACTAAAGCATTGTGATTAGCATCAGCTGTCTGCAATTACTGTAAGTTCAAATCTCGCCAGGCTCAAGGTTGACTCAGCCTTCCATCCTTTCTAAGGTGGGTAAATTGAGGACCCAGTTTGTGGGGGCAATAAGATGACTTTGTATAAATATACAAAAGTATGAAGGCTATTGCTTAACGCATTGTAAGCCGCCCTGAGTCTCCGGAGAAGGGCGGCATATAAATCAAATTAAATTTCTATTTATCATATAAATACAAATTTAAATCATAAATCAAATATTGATTTATATATTGATTTAAATATAAATCAAATTAAATTTGTATTTATATTTATATTTATACAAAGTCAGCTTATTGCCCCCACAAACTGGGTCCTCAATTTACCCACCTTAGAAAGAATGGAAGGCTGAGTCGACCTTGAGCCTGGCTAGGATTGAACTCGCAGAATTACAGGCAGCTGGATGTTAATTGCTGCCTTTAGTAGGTGGCATTAGTCCCCTACGCTACTCAGGCTCATCTTGTCATCTAGTCCAAGCCCCAACCCAAGTCGGAGACCCTACACCAGTAATGGCTAACCCGGAAGGCCTGAATATTAGCTGGCCAGCGCATGTGCTGGAGCTGCCATAGGTTTGCCATCACAGCCCCACACCATTTCTGACAGAGGGCAGGCCTATCTCTTCTTGAAAGCCTCCAGGGATGAAGCTCCCACAACTTCTGAAGGCAGCTTCTTCTTTTTTTAAAAAAAATATATACTTTATTAAGTTTTTATAGATACAAAAATTTACATTTCTATTTACATCGGATATGCAGTGTTTATACATATGTACATAATATTACCTAGTGCCACTTTTGCTATTTGTTATTGTTTATTTAACACACCTTTTGCTCCTGTTTTAATTTTATCGTTCCTCCATTCGTGCCACCTTTCCCACACAGTATAGTAATCCGAGTTTTCATCATTGTTTATTTCATAGGTTAATTTACTCATCTCTGCGCACTCTAGTACCTTCCTAAATATAAGTTCTTTTGGTGGCAAGGTTTTCTCTGTTCCAGTGTTGAGCATAGGCCAACCTAGCAGCTGTGGTTATATGTATTATTAAGTGGGTCTTTATCTTTCCAAGTCTCTTCTTCACTATTCCCAGGAGAAATAATTCCAGTATCAGCTCTACTTCTTCTCTGATTATTTCTTGTAACCATCTCCCAGTTCTGGTCCAATATTTTTTCACTTCAGGGCACGTCCACCACATGTGAAAGAAAGTGCCCTGAAGGCAACTTCTATCCCATGGGTTGATTGTTCTCACCGTCAGAAAATTCCTCCTTATTTCCAGGTTGAATCTCTCCTTGGTCCGTTTCCATCCGTTATTATTCCTTGTCTGGCCTTCGGGGGCTTTGGAAAAAGAGCTTGACACCCCCCCCCCCCTTTCTCCTCTCTGTGGCAGCCCCTCAAATATTGGAAGAGTTGTTAACTTAGTAACCCGGTTGTTAAGTGAATCGGGCTTCCCCATCGACTTTGCTTGCCAGAAGGACATGCCAACGGTCGTAAGTGTGAATCAGTGGCCAAGTATCTGAACGTGGGACTTTTTTTCAGTGCCATTGAAACTTCGGAACGGTCCTAAATGAACTGTTGTAAGTCGAGGACCATCCAATGCTCTAATACTTTTTATTTTTTTTCTTACTTTTCTTGCCAAACTCAGCCCTGGAAGAGCTGTAGTCTCTTGCTGCCTGCTGGGGTGTTTTTGTTTTTTTAAAAAAATGTTCTCTGCACACTTCTCCTCCCTTTGAAGGCCGCACACCCATCGATTGTGCGAGGATCAGGAGCTGTCCACACCAGCACTTCGGATCACTTTTCTAAGAAGAAAAGCAGGAGGGAAAGAAGAAGGGAGGGAGGGAGGGAGGGAAAGCTGGAAAGAGAGCTAAGGTGCTGCAAATTTTCTCCCCGGCCCATCCAGGCAGCCAGATTTTGCCTTCTGGGTGGGGCTGAGAATGAATCGGTTTTGCCCCACCGGGGAAGAGAGGGGGCCAGAATTTGGGGGGGGTGTGTGTGATAATGGGGGAAGAGGCTTTAGGTGCGAATTGTAATGGCTGCCTAGCAACGTCATGTGTCTGAGGAATTGTGAAATGGGATAGTTTTAAGGAAAGGGGGGTACAAGGGACCATAGTTAAGCATTGCCAAACAAGAAGAGTGTTGGTTGGAGAACAAAATACAGATAAATTCTTCCTTCCTTTTACGTCCTTCCCTTCTCTCTCCTTCCTTCCTTCCTCCCTCTCCTATTCTCCCCTTCCTTCCTTACCTCCCTCCTTCACCTCTTCCTTCCCTTTCCTCCCTCCCTCCCCCTTTCTTCTTCCTCTATCTCCTTTCTTCCTTCTAACTTCCCTTTCCTCCCTCCCTCCTCTCTTCTCTCCCTCCCTCCTTCCCTCCACTTCTTTACTCTCCCCCTCTTCCTTCTTTTTCCTCCCTCCTCCTCCCTCCTTAATCTCTCTCTTCTTCCTTTTCTTTCTCCCTCCCTCCATTTCTTTTTTCTACTCCCTCCCTCCTTCTCTTCCTCTCTTCCTTCCCTCCCTCCCTGCCTCCCCTCCCTCTTTTCTTCCTTCTTACCTCCCTTCCTTCTTCCTCTTTTCCTTCCCTCCCCTTCTTTCCTTTCTCCCCCTCTCCCCCTTCCTCCCTCCCCTCCTTAATTTCTCCCTTCTTCCTTTTCTTTCTCCCTCCTTCTTCCTCCATCCCTTCCTCCTTCATTTCTTCTCCTCCCTCCCTCCTTTCCGCCTTCCCTTCCTCTCTTCCTTCCCTTTCTTCCCTCCCTCCCCTCTCCTTCCTTCTTTCCTTCCTTCCTCTCTTCCTTTCCTTTCTTCCCTCCCTCCTCTCTCCTTCCTTCTTTCCTTCCTTCTTCTCTTCCTTTCCTTTCCTTTCCTTCCCTCCCATTCTCCTTCCTCTCCCCCGTTTCCTCCCTCCTCCTCCCTAATTTCTCCCTTCTCCCTTTTCTCTTTCTACTTTCTTCCCCCCTCCCTATCTACACCCTCCCTCCTTTTTCTCCTCCTATCCTCCCTCCCTCCCTTATCATCCTCCCTGCCTTGAAGCGAGGCCAGACGCAGGCAGGCTCCGTTCCCTTCACAAGGCTGTCTCCCCTGCAGAGGCCAGCCTGATGCATCTGGGAGGGGCAGAGAAGACCCCCCCTTTCCCCGATGGCTCCCGGCCTTCAGTGCCCAGCTGGCAGAGAGCTGCCCAGGAGCCTCCGTGCCCTTGCTTGAGATCCCTGCAGATGCCATTGGGCGCCTGCTGGCAGCCTTTAGGTGCCCAGCCTGACTTCAGCCTAATTGAATTCCCTGGGAATCAGGATTCGGTTTCTTCCGGATTCTTCTGTTTACTCTGCAGCTTTGAGCTCGGTGGGGTGGGGGTGACGATGAGGGTTTGACAGCTCGGCTATTCTTCCCCTCCGGTTTCGAGTTCGGCTAATTGTCTGTTGTGTACTTTTTCGTGAAATGTTTTGTTTCGGGAGGCAAAGTATCAAGCATCACTCATTGCAATCCAAGAAGGTGTATATTTGAGAACAAAGCCAACAAACAAACTCTGAAACATTTTCTTTTTCTTTCTTTCCTTTTTCTTTCCCTTCTTTCCTTTTTTCTTTCTTTTTCTTTTTCTCTTTCTTTTTTCTCTTTCTTGCTTTCTTTCATCTTTCCTTTCCTTTCTTCTCCTTTTCTCTTTTCTTTCCTTCCATCTATCATCACATATCCCTTCCCTTCATTTTATCTTCCTTTTTTCTTCCTGCCTTCCTTCCCTCACTTCTTTCCTCTTTCCTTCTTCCTTCCTTTCCTTCTTTCCACCTTTTCTCTTTCCTAATTCCTCCTTCCTTCCGTTCCCTTTTCCTAATTCCTCCTCCCTCCCTCCTTTCCCTCTCTTCTTTTCTCTTTCCTAATCCTCCTTCCTCCCT
Organism: Coluber constrictor foxii; assembly: GCA_038048745.1. Lineage (NCBI taxonomy): Eukaryota > Metazoa > Chordata > Lepidosauria > Squamata > Colubridae > Coluber > Coluber constrictor. The sequence continues at coordinate 2,182,825 of CM075965.1, read as the reverse complement.
CCCTCCTTTCCCTCTTTTTTCACTTTCCTAATTCTTCCTTCCTTCCTTTCCCTTTTCCTAATTCCTCCTCCCTCCCTCCTTTCCCTCTCCTTTCCTCTTTCCTAATTCCTCCTTCCTTCCTTCCTCCCTCCCTCCTTTCCCTCTCTTTTCTTTCCTAATTCCTCCTTCCTTCCTTCTTCCCTCCCTCCTTTCCCTCTTTTTTCTCTTTCCTAATTCCTCCTTCCTTCCCCTTTCCTAATTCCTCCTCCCTCCCTCCTTTCCCTCTCTTCTTTTCTCTTTCCTAATTCCTCCTCCCTCCCTCCTTTCCCTCTCTTCTTTTCTCTTTCCTAATTCCTCCTTCCTTTCTCCCTCCCTCCCTCCTTTCCCGCTCTTCTTTTCTCTTTCCTAATTCCTCCTTCCTTCCTTCCTTGGCGAATTCTGCAAATTGAAGTCCACCCATCTCAAAGTCCCCAAGGTTGAGAAATTTTGCTGTACAGTGTCTCAGATATAACCAGAATTTGATAAATGAGAATTCCGCCCCCCCTCCAGTCCACCATTAATATCTATCCAATCTAGAGGTGAGAGATCTGGGTTAGCCTAAATTGGGGTCTGTTTTAAATATGCAGCAGCGGTTAAAATACGCACTGGATGCGTCCAGAGAACACAGTATGTGATTGAGGCATGTTTTTTACCAGCCAGAGAGGCTGGCTTCACCCAGTGCCAAGGCTAACACAATCTAACAGTGCCAAGCATAATATCCAGGTGCCCCTTTTGAAAGCTGGCATCTAGTTTCGTAAAAGCATTTGGCTGGTCATCTTTACCAGGAATGGCTGCTCCGTTCTACTTTTCTATTGCAAGGATATAGGTATTGTTTCTCTCTCTTTTTTTTTTTTTTTTGCAAAGGTTGCCCTGGTAACTCCGGGGGCTCTGCTTGTACAACCTGATTCACCAGACGAACGGCTGCCTTCGCTCCCTGCACCCGGTTAGTTCATTTTTCAGCCATTTTAGTGCCATCGTTTATGGTGCCAACCTAACCTGCTGAATGGGTTTAGGCAGCCAGTTGGGTCTAGTGCCGTGATGGCGAATCTATGGCACCGGTGCCACAGATGGCACGCAGAGCCATATTGCCGGGAAGTCGGGAAACTGGCTGTTTCCGGCCTCCGGAAGGCCTCCAGGGTGAATGGGGAAGGCTGTTTTTGCCCAAGAAAGCTTCTGGAGCCTGGGGAGGGGGGAAAACGGGCCTACTGGGCCCATCGTGCCATCATGTGCCAAAAGCAGGGGGAGGGGTCACGGGTACATGCGCGAGAGGGCGGGGCGCGTTGAATTATGGATGTGGGCACATGCACACACGATTCCCCCCCCCGTTCCCCCCGGTTTTGGCACGCGACGGCAAAAAGGTTAGCCATCACTGGTCTAGTGGTTGAGGCACCAGATTAGAAACTGGGAGACAGTGAGTTCTAGTTCTTCCTTAGGCATGAAAGCCTCTGGGCGACTTTGGGCAAATTGGTGATTTACCCAATTTGGGTGGGGCAGTGAATTCTAATCCCGCCGTAGGAATGTAAACCGTCTAGGTGACTGGGCCAATCACCAGGAGGCAGTGAGTTCTAGTCCCGCCTTAGGCATAGAAGTCGGCTGGGTGACTTTGGGCCAATCAGCAGGAGACGGGGAGTTCTAGTTCCCCCTTAGGCATGGAAGCCAGCTTAGTGACTTTGGGCCAATCACCAGGAGGCAGTGAGTTCTAGTTCCGCCTTAGGCATAGAAATTGGCTGGGTGACTTTGGGCCAATCTCCAGGAGACGGGGAGTTCTAGTTCCCCCTTAGGCATGGACTTTGGGCCAATCACCAGGAGGCAGTGAGTTCTAGTTCCGCCTTAGTGACTTTGGGCCAATCACCAGGAGGCAGTGAGTTCCAGTTCCGCCTTAGGCATAGAAATTGGCTGGGTGACTTTGGGCCAATCACCAGGGGACAGGGAGTTCTAGTTCCCCCTTAGGCATGGACTTTGGGCCAATCACCAGGAGGCAGTGAGTTCTAGTTCCGCCTTAGTGACTTTGGGCCAATCACCAGGAGGCAGTGAGTTCTAGTTCCGCCTTAGGCATAGAAATTGGCTGGGTGACTTTGGACCAATCACCAGGAGATGGGGAGTTCTAGTTCCCCCTTAGGCATGGAAGCCAGCTTAGTGACTTTGGGCCAATCACCAGGAGGCAGTGAGTTCTAGTCCTGCCTTAGTGGCTTTGGGCCAATCACCAGGAGGCGCTGAGTTATACAATATTGTTGCCGCATCCCTGTGGTCATGTGACCAAAATTCAGATCCTTGGCAGCTGACTCGTATTTATGACGGTTTCAGCGTCCCAGGGTCACGTGATCCCCTTCTGGCAAACAAAGTCAATAAGGAAGCCAGATTCACTTAGTGTTATTAATTTAACAGCTGCCGGGATTCCCTTAACATCTGTGGCAGGAAACGTCGTAAAATGGGGCAAAACTCACTGAACAAATGTTTCATTCAGCAACGTACATTTTGGGCTCCATTGTGGCCGTAAGTCGAGGACTACTGTAGTTTCCATTCAGAAGACATAATTTTGAACCCACAAGCCACCTTCACTTTAAATGTTCTTTTACCCAGGTGACTATTTGGCCGTTAGTCATCACACCTAGAGTCCAAGGGGTCAGGGCCACCAAGAGAAGGACAGGCCAAACAGCAACTGCTAGAAAGTCCTCGATTTATGACGGTCACGAAGCCCAGAATTACAGCCGTAACTCAAGTTGGCATTTAAGTGGGTCATCTGGTCAGCAACCTGATTTGATGAACTTTTGTGGTTGTCATGAAGCAAAGGGAATGGATGGGAACTCATCAAGAAGACGAACAATCTGGAATGAAGGAGGAACTTCCTAACAGGGAGGGCAATCAACCCGTGGAACTGCTTGCCACCAGAAGTTGTGGGAGCTCCTACACCGGAGGTTTTTAAGAAGAGACTGGACAGCCATTTGTCTGGAACGGCACAGGGTCCCCCTCCAGTGGGGTTGGACTAGAAGACCTCCAGGGTCCTTTCCAAGCTCTATTCTGACTGATAAATGTGGCAGTTGAGTAAACCCATTTGCTGCAATGGGTGTTTTTTTCGTGTTTTTTTTGCCCGAAACGGGAAGTAAACATTGGTTTCTGGCAAAAAAAAAAAAGAAGGCATAAATCATATGATTGTTACGATGCTGCAAATGGCTGTAAATCCCGGCCGGTTGCAAAATAACCCAAATATAATAATGTGACTTTTGCAACTTTAAATCTGGGTCATAAGTACGTACTTGGTCGTAAGTAGAGGACTAGCTTTTTGTGCTGGATTTTGGAGCTTCATGTTGTGTTTGTCAAACTTTGCGGCCCTCTTAAAATAACAAATTTGTACGGGGAGGCCCCCCCACTTAACAATCATCCGTTTAGGGACCATTTGAACGTACAATGCCGTTTTTCACAGTTACGACCTTTTGAAGTATCCCCCGTGGTTACGTCATCATAATTTGGAAGCTTGGCAACTGACTCGTACTTATGACGATTGTGTTTTGACAAGCAAAGTTAACGGGGAAGCCAGATTACAACTGATTCACTGAACTGTATTGTAAGCGTGAAAAAATGGTCGTAAGTATGAAAAACAGTCATTGGTCACTTTTTTCCTTGGTGTTACAGCTTCGAATAGTCACTAAATGGATGGTTCTAAGTCGAGGACTATCAGTACAGGTCGTCCTCAACTTACAACGGTTCATTTAGCGACTATTCAAAAGTTACAACGGCACTGACTTATGTCCATTTTTCACACTTACGACCATAGCAGCATCCCTATTATCAAAATTCAGACACTTGGCAACTGGTTCATATTTAGCAAAAGTCAACCGGGGGAGCCAGATTCATTTAACAACCGTGTCCCTAATTTAACCACTACAGTGATTCACTTAACAGCTGTGGCAAGAAAAGTCGTAAAACAGGGCAAAGCTGACTTAACAAATGTTTCGGTTAGCGTCTGGTGGGAAAAAATGAAACTTTGATTTTGGGTTTTAAAGATTCGACAGTTTTGTTGTTATGAAAAGTTTAAACGATTATGTAAAAGTAAAAACTTGAGGCGTGATGTGAATGCTTTATTCTGCTGAAAACTGAGTCTTTTCTTTCTTTCTTCTTTCTTTTCCCCTTCTTTTCCACACTTTTCCCTTCCCTATTTTTTTTTCTATTTGCTTTTGTACTTTTTGTGTGTGTTATAACGTCAACTAATAAAATCGTGGATTGAAAAAATGGATTCAGTTAGCAACGGAAATTTTGGGCTCCGTCGTGGTCGTAACTCGGGGACCACTTGTAGAGCTAGTCCTCAACTTACGACCACGACGGAGCCCAAAATTTACGTTGTTAAGTGAGAAATTTGTTAAGGGACTTTTGCCCCCCCTCCTTTTTCTTTTGGGCCAGCTTTGTTAGGTGAAACCCTGCAGTTGCAAACTTAGTCCTACGGTCATTAAGTGAATCCGGCTTCCCCACTGACTTGGTCGCAAAAGGGGATCACGGGACTCAGGGACTACTTGCGACCGTCATAAACAGGAGTCCGTCGTCAAGCGTCCGAACGGGAATCCCCTGGGATGGTGCAACGGTCGTAAGTGTGAAGAACGGTCCTAAGTCCCTCTCTTCAGGGCCGCCGCAACGTGGGACGGTCGCCCAACGAACGGTCGTAAGTCGAGGATTCCCTGGGCCCGCGCTCCGCTTACAGAGCCCGCGTTGGTTCCCCAACCCAGCGCGATGCCAAGGCAAAGGCGCCCGCGGCGGCGCCCGCAGCAAAGCGCCCTTGCCTCGGGAGCTCCTCGGGCCGGGCGGGGAAGGGGAGGAAGCCGCCCCCGGAGCGCGCTAGGACCGGCGCGGGCGGCCCGGAGGAGGTGTGTCGCTGGGCCGCCTCCCTGCCCCTTCCCCGCCCGGCTCCTCACTTCGGGCTGCTCCGCTCGTGGCGACGGAGCCAGCCGGCCAGCCGCTGCCCGGGGCCATGGCAGCGCCCAGGCGCGTCTTCCACCTCCAGCCATGCGGTGAGCCCGACGGACGGACTGACGGGGCGGCGGAGGGAGGGAGGGAGGGAGGAGGGTACCCGGTCGGCTGGGCTTGCAAGGGGCTTGCAACTCCTCGGGCTCCGCGTCCTTCTCTTGGTCCTTCTGCTACCTCTTAAGTCCTCTTCCTCCTCCTCCCCCCTCTTCCTTCTTCTTCCTCCTGCTACCTCTCCTTCCTCCTCGTCCTTCTGCTACCTCTGATTCTTCCCCTTCCTCTTCTTCCTCCTCTCCTTCCTCCTCCTGCTACCTCTTCTTCCTCCTCCTCTTCCTCCTGCTACCCCTCTTTCCTCCTGGTCCTTCTGCTACCTCTGATTCTTCCCCTTCCTCTTCCTCCTCCTTCCTCTTCCTCCTCTCCCTCCTCCTCCTGCTACCTCTTCTTCCTCCTCTTCCTCCTGCTACCTCTCCTTCCTCCTCCTCCTGGTCCTACTGCTGCTGCTTCATTCTTTCTCCTCCTGATCCTCTTCTTCCTCCTTTCTCTTCCTCCCGCTACCCCTCTTTCCTCCTGATCCTTCTGCTACCTCTGATTCTTCCCCTTCCCCTTCCTCCTCTTCCCTCTTCCTCCTGCTACCTCTCCTTCCTCCTCGTCCTTCTGCTACCTCTAATTCTTCCCCTTCCTCTTCCTCTTCCTCCCCCTCCTTCCTCTTCCTCTTCCTCCTCCTTCTGCTACCTCTTCTTCCTCCTCCTCTTCCTCTTCCTCCTGCTACCCTCTTTCCTCCTGGTCCTTCTGCTATCTCTAATTCTTCCCTTTCCTCTTCTTCCTCTTCCCTCTTCCTCCTGCTACCTCTCCTTCCTCCTCGTCCTTCTGCTACCTCTAATTCTTCCCCTTCCTCTTCCTCCCCTCCTTCCTCTTCCTCTTCCTCCTCCTTCTGCTACCTCTTCTTCCTCCTCCTCTTCCTCTTCCTCCTGCTACTCTCTTTCCTCCTGGTCCTTCTGCTATCTCTAATTCTTCCCTCTTCTTCCTCCTCCTGCTACCTCTCCTCCTCCTGGTCCTTTTGCTTCCTCTTCCATCTCCTCCTAGTCCTTCTGCTGCTTCTAATTCTTCCTCCTCCTCCTCCTCCTGCTACCTTCTCCTTCCTCCTCCTCCTCTTCCTCCTGCTGCCTCTTGTAATTCCTTCTCCTCCTGATCCTCCTCCTTTCTCTTCCTCCTGGTCCTTTTGCTTCCTCTTCCATCTCCTCCTAGTCCTTCTGCTGCTTCTAATTCTTCCTCCTCCTCTTCCTCCTGCTACCTTCTCCTTCCTCCTCCTCCTCCTGCTTCATTCCTTCTCCTCCCGATCCTCTTCTTCCTCCTTTCTCTTCCTCCGGGTCCTTTTGCTTCCTTCTCCTCCTCCTCCTTCCTCCTCTCCCTCTCCCCCTGCATCCCCAACTCCCCCGCGCCCCCCTTCCCAATTTTGCCAAACCCAAGCGCGCGCCAAACCGGGTTGCAACCTGGAGCATCTCCCCTTACTTTTCCGCCCCCCCCCCGGAGGGGAAAATCCCCCCTCCTCCAAAGTGTAGGGCTGGGTGTGTGTGGGGTGTCTTTTCCCCCTTGGGGGTGCAAAGAGAGGAGGGGAGCCACTTTCTCGCGTGGGAGGAATCCCTTCTCTGCTTTTCGCTCCCTTCTTCTTGCGCTCCAGCGCCCGTTGCCTCCTTCTTGTTTTTCTCGATGCTCAGAGGAGGACGGTCGCTTGTGTTTTTGGCCACATCCTGCTGCTTGATGCTTGTGTGTGTGTGTGTGTGTGTGTGTGTGTGTGTGTGTGTGTGTGTGTGTGTGTATTTTTTTTTAAAAGGGCTTTCACACTGCTTGGAAACCAAGCCTCCTTTTTTCTTTTTTTGCTGCACGCTTCGGGTTTCTTTGCGCGTTGCGCAATTCCGCGTTGGTGGTGGTTGTGTTTTTGTGTGTGTGTGTGTGTTTTTCCCAGTGTTTTTTTTTTCTCGCACTTCCTCAACGTGTTGTGGGGTCGCTGGCTGGTGTTGATGGTGTTGGGTTGGGGTTGTCTCTTCCTCTCCCCCCCCCCTCCCTTTTCCTTTCCACTTTCTTAGAAACAGAAAGTCACCGGGTGCAATCTGGAAGGGAAACGCCAGTGCTGAGCCATTGAAAAAGTGCTTTTTACACGCCTCTTTTCTGCTTTTTCCCCCCTTTTTATTCTGCTTTTTTCCCCTCCACTCTCCGGAGGCAAAAAAAACAAAAAAAGCAAAACCAAACAGAGAAATTTCTTCCAGGAAAGGTTTTTTTCCCCCCCAGTCTTTATCCTGGGTTTTCCTCTTGAGGATGGACTTTGTAGTACTTGCAGCCTGGTTTTTGTAGTACTGCTGCACTGGCTAACTCAACCTGGGTGTTTTCCTTGTATTGTAAATTATATTGTATTGTAAATTTGCCTTTTTTCCCACTTGTGTTGCTAATCCTTTCCCATGAGCCTTAAGCTTCGAGAAAATCCGTGTGAAGTTAGACAGTGCCGCAGTACTACGAAAGCCATGGTTTCAAGTATAACAAAGCCCATCCCCTGTGGTCCTCACTCTGGAGCAAAAGCAGAGAGGATGGACTTTGTAATGCAAGGAGTCCTCAACTTAGGACCGCCGTGGAGCCCAAAATTACCGTTGCGAACTGAAACACATTTCTTAAGCAAGCTTTGCTCTGTTTTTCTGCGCCCGTTATAACTTTGAGTGGTCACTAAATGAACCGTTGTAAGTCGGAGACTGTCCTGGAAACCTGGGTTTTGTTGCAGAGAGTAGTCCTTGACTTACAGCAGTTCGTTTAGTGACCGTTTGAAGCTACAATGGTTCTGAAACAAAGGGACTGATTATTACCATTTATTCGCACGGATGAGGCGTTGCAGCATCCCCCGTGGTCGCGTGATGTACATTCGGGGTGTTTGGCAAATGACTCACATTTATGACGGTCGCGGAATCACGTGATCCCTTTTTGCGACCTTTTGACAAGCAAAAATTAATGGCGAAGCCCAGATTCGCTTAACAACCGTGGCCAGAAAAACGGGACAAAGCTCACTTCATGTCTCACGTAGCGACAAAAAATTGGAGCTCAGTTGTCGTCGTAAGTCAAGGACTGCCTGCATTCTGATTTTTCCTGTCGAAAGCAGAGAGTTTCTTCCAGCGAAGGCTCCCATGTGTCTTTATTGTGGTTTTCCTCTGGGGGGGGGCACAGAGGATGGGCTTTGTAGTACTTGCAACCTGCTTTTTGTACTACTGCTGCATTGGCTAACTCAACCTGGGTTTTCCCTTGTATTTAAATTTGCTTTTTCCCTTGTATTGCTAATTGTTTCCCGTAAGCCTTAACCAGAGTGGGTTTCAGCAGGTTCTGACCAGTTCTGGAGAACCGGTAGGAGAAATTTTGAGTAGTTCGGAGAACCGGTAGTAAAAATTCTGACTGGCCCTGTCCCCATCTATTCTCTGCCTCCCAAGTCCCAGCTGATCGGGAGGGAATGGGGATTTTGTAGTATCCTTCCTCTGGATTGGGGTGGGAATGGAGATCTTACAGTATCCTTCCCCTGCCACGCCCACCAAGCCATGCCCACCGAACCGGTAGTAAAAAAAAAATTGAAACCCAGCACCGGCCTTAACCTTCAAATAAACCCATGTGAGTTAGACAGTGCAACAGTACTACAAGAGCCATGTTTCAAGTATTACAAAGTCCATCCTCTGTGACCTTCACTCTGGAGCAAGAGGCTCTTGCAGTGAAGGCTCCTCCCCCCCTGTCCCCCCCACCCCCCGAGCTCTTACTAGTGGGTCTTCCCAGGTAACAAACCTTAACGCAATGTTTCTCAACCTTGGTAGCTTGAAGATGGATGGACTTCAACTCCCAGAATCCCCCAGCCAGCGCTGCTGGCTGGGGGATTCTGGGAGTTGAAGTCCATCCATCTTCAAGCTACCAAGGTTGAAAAACACTGTCTTAATCTCTGCTCTTGTGGGTATTTTATTTCTGGCCAGGAAGTGTAATGATCTTTTAGCTTTTTGATGGTCTCTTTTGAATGGTGTGTAAATGTGGTCCATCTCTATGTGCCCGTTGATGGCTGTTTTGTCTGAGTGCCGCTGGCTGGGGGATTCTGGGAGTTGAAGTCCATCCATCTTCAAGCTACCAAGGTTGAGAAACACTGCCTTAACGGGATAACAGATTTAACACAAATCTAGTGGGAAGAGTCTCCACGATGAAAATATAGCAATCCATTTGAAAACAAAAATCTTTGCTTGGTGTGTTTCTGGCCAAAGATGCTGATTTCTTGTGTAAACGGGGATCTGCTCCTATTTTTTTCCCTTCTTCACTTTTTACCTGATTTAAATAAGATTAACCATATCGGCAGAAACACAATATCGCTTAGATATTGCTCAGAGAGTGGGTTTAGTCTAGGGGCTAAGGCGCTGGCTTAGAAACCGGGAGACAGTGAGTTCTAGTCCCGATTTAGGCCTGAAAGACAGCTTGGGTGAGTTTGTGTCAGTCACCAGGAGACAGTAAGTTCTAGTTTTGCCTTAGGCATGAAAGCCAGTTGGGTGACTTTGGGCCAATTCCCAGGAGATGGTGAGTTCTAGCCCTGGCTTAGGCCTGAAAGACAGCTGGGTGAGTTTGTGTCAGTCACCAGGAGACAGTGAGTTCTAGTTTTGCCTTAGGCATGAAAGCCAGTTGGGCCAATTCCCAGGAGATGGTGAGTTCTAGTCCTGGCTTAGGCCTGAAAGACAGCTGGGTGAGTTTGTGTCAGTCACCAGGAGACAGTGAGTTCTAGTTTTGCCTTAGGCATGAAAGCCAGCTGGGTGACTGTGTCAATCACCAGGAGACAGTGAGTTCTAGTTTTGCCTTAGGCATGAAAGCCAGTCGGGTGACTTTGGGCCAATCCCCAGGAGACGGTGAGTTCTAGTCCCAATTTAGGCCTGTAAGACGGCTGACTGACTTTGTGTCAATCACCAGGAGGTGGTGAGTTCTAGTTCTGCCTTAGGTATGAAAGCCAATTGACAAACTTTGGGCCAATCCCCAGGAGACTGTGAGTTCTTAGGCTCAGAAACCGGTTGGGCCAGTCACTCTATCCCGGCTCAACCCACCTCATAAGATTGTTGTTAACGGGGGGGGGGGGGAAATGAGGAGGAATCATAGGTGTGTGTTCATCGCTTTAAGTTACTTCTAAAGTAATAAAAGTTGGGATGCAACTCACTTAATAACCGCCTCATTTAGCAACAGAAATTTTTGGGCTGGGTTGGGATTGTAAATTGAGGAACACCTGTACTCAGCTCCACGGCGCATGCGCGTGCTGGTCAGCTGATTTTCGGGCCTTCTGGGCCCACAAGAAGTAGAGAAACAGGCTGTTTCCTGCCTCCGGAGGGCCTGGGGAGGGTGGAGAAGGCCGTTTTAGCCCTCCCCAGGCTCCTGGAGAGGCTCTGGAGCCTGGGGAGAGCAAAAAATAAGCCTTCCAGTCCCACTGGAAGTCGGCAAATGGGCCGTTTCCAGCCTCCTGTGGGGTGGGGAAGGCTGTTTTCACCCTCCCCAGGCTCCTAGAGAGGCCTTGGAGCCTGGGGAGGGCAAAAACTGGGCCTACCGGACCATCGCGTGCCAAAAGCAGGGGAAGCTCTGGGTGGTCACATGCGGGAGGCCGGGCGCATAGAATAATTACACCCTCCCCGGTGCTCCCCCTTCTTTTGGCACGCGATGGCAAAAAAGGTTAGCGATCACTGTCCTAGGAGCTCTCAGAGGTTGATATATTGGTAGTCCTTGACTTGCAACCGTTCATTTAGTGACCGCTCGAAGTGACAACATTACGGAAAAAAGTGACATGACCGTTTTTCACACTTACAAGCCTTGCAGCTTCCCCGTAGTCACGTGACCCAAATCCAGAATGCTTGGCAACTGGCATGTACTTACGACTGTTGCAGTGTCCCGGAGTCACATGATTCCTTTTTGCGACCTTCTGACAAGCAAAGCCCGAGTCCCTTCACAGCCGTGTTAATTAACAACACCAATGATTCACTGAACCGCTGTGGCAGGAGAAGTCGTAAAATGGAGCAAAACTCACTTAATGTCTGGTCTTGGTTACTGAGAGAAGTTTTGGGGTTCGGTCGTGGTCGTAAGCCGAGGAGAGCCTCTACTCCCTTAGCTCTGTCACTTGAGGCAATGACCTCTGCCAAACTTGGGTAAAACATACCTCAGGAGCGACGAAAGATTTTCCTGAATCGGGACAGGATTGTCCGAAAGTGTAAACATCTGGTGTTGGAAAAGCTTTCCATAAATAGGAGAAAGTCATGGATATTGTAAGCTGCCCTGAATCTCCGGAGTCTACGCATTATAAGCTGCCCTGAGTCTCCGGAGAAGGGCGGCATATAATTCAAAAATTCAAATTAAAAATAAATTTAAAAAAATAAATAAAAATAAAAACAAATGGGTGAAAAATCCCCAGAGCCTCAGCAAACTTCTAAAAAGTGCATTTCTGTGGTCTTCAGATGGGCTTGGAGACCAGCTTGGCTAGATGCTGGAGTGTAATATCTGGGAGTAATGATACACAGAATAACAAGAGTTGGAAGGGCCCTTGGAGGTCTTCTAGTCCATCCCTCTGCTTAGGCATGAAACCCCACACCACTTCAGACAAAGGGTTGTCCAATCTCTTCTTAAAAACTTCCAGAGTTGGAGCACCCACGATTTCTGGTGGCAGGCTGTTCCACTGGTTAAGTGTTCTAACTGATTCGGAATCTGAGTTAGAGCGGTGTTTCTTCAGTGGAAAATGGGTGGATGACAACACACAGACCGAATTCCCCAGCCTGCCAACTTTTTTCAGGGCTGTTAGAATTTCGAATGGTCACGAAACAAACTGTTTAGTAAGTTGAGGACTGCCTATTATGATGTAATGTTTTTAGGCAGTGTATTGCTTTATGATTAGATTCATTGTATGCCATCCACAATTACTATCTGCCATGAGATTGGCAGATATAAATTAGATTAATAAATAAAATGAGTAAATAAATAGGTCACTAAATGGACTGTTGTAAGTCAAGGACTATCTGTATTCCTTTTTCCCTCCCTCTCTTCCTTTTTCCCTCCCCCTTCTTCCTTTCTCTCTTTCTTCCTTTTTCTTCCTCTTTTCTTCCCTCTCCTTCCTTCCTTGCTTGCTTCCCTCTCCTTCCTTCCTTGCTTGCTTCCTTCCTCTTCCTTCCTCTTTCTTCCTCTCTTCCTCTTCCTTCCTCTCTTCCTCCCTCCCTCCCTTTCTTCCTTCCTTTTTCTTCTTCCCTCCCACCCTCCCTCCCTTGCTCCCTTCCTTTTTCTTTCTCACTCCCTCTCACCCTCCTTCCGTCCCTCCCTCTGTCCTTCCCTCTCTTCCTTTTTCTTCCTCTCTTCCTCCCTCTTCCTTCCTCTCTTCCTACCTCCCTCCCTCTCTTCCTTCCTTTTTCTTCTTCCCTGCCTCCCTCCCTCCCTCGCTGCCTTCCTTTTTCTTTCTCTCTCCCTCTCGCCCTCCTTCCGTCCCTCCCTCCCTCTGTCCTTCCCTCTCTTCCTTTTTCTTCCTCTCTTCCTCCCTCTTCCTTCCTCTCTTCCTCTCTCCCTCCCTCTCTTCCTTCCTTTTTCTTCTTCCCTGCCTCCCTCCCTCCCTCGCTCCCTTCCTTTTTCTTTCTCTCTCCCTCTCGCCCTCCTTCCGTCCCTCCCTCCCTCTGTCCTTCCCTCTCTTCCTTTTTCTTCCTCTCTTCCTCCCTCTTCTTCTTTCCTTCCTTCCTCTTCCTTCCTCTCTTCTTCTTTCTTCCTTTCTTCCTCTCTTTTTCCTCCCTCCCTTCCTCTTTTTCTTCCTTTTTCTTCCTCTCTTTCTCCCTCTTCTTCTTTCCTTCCTTCCTCTTCCTTCCTCTCTTCCTCTTCCTTCCTTTCTTCCTCTTTTTTTCCTCCTTCCCCTCCTCTTTTTCTTCCTTTTTCTTTCTCTCTCCCTCCTTCCATCCCTCCGTCCCTTCTTCCCTCCCTTCGTCTTTCTTCTTCCCTCCCTCTCTTTTTTTCTTTTGATTTTTAATTTGATTTGATTTTCCCTTCCCTCTCATATAATCTACCTTCCTTCCTCCCCTCCCCTCCCTTCTCCTCTTCCCCTTCCCTCTTTCTGAAGAAATGCTCATTTTCTTTCTGAAATTCAAGGCTTGTCTTAGAGTATGAGCGAGATAACAATGTCACTCACTGGGCCCACTTTATTGTTTGCAATGAATGGCGATCATTAGTAGGGTTGTGATGGATGAATCTTTTCCTGTAATTATGCAGAAGGAACAATGAAGGAACAATCTTCTTTCTTTTCTCTTTCCCTCCCCTCCTTTTTTGCCAAAAAATAAAAATAAAAACGGTCCTATCTTGAAAACAAAAGTGTTAGGTCGTGATACAATGGTTGTGATTTTCACATTAATACCGCTATCTTACTGGTAATTTATAGTTATTAAATGTATTAATTTTACAAAATGGGCTTAGGGCAGCCCAATTCCTAGTGACTTTGGGCCATACGGAGATTAAAAACATAGAGGACAATAAAACAGTACAGTAATAAAAACCCAAATAGACAAAAAACAGAAAACTCAAATTATCCAGATTATTCACCGTTGCTTAAATGAATTTGGCTCCATTTTACAATCATTTCTTCCCACATTTGGGAAACACTGCAAGTTTTTAAGAAGATGTTGGATAACCATTTATCTGAAGTGCTGTAGGGTTTCCTGCCTAAGCAGGGGGTTGGCCTAGATGACCTCCAAGGTCCCGTCCAACTCTGCTATTCTAAACTGAAGGTAATTTGTTAAGTGAATCAACTGCAGTCGTTAATTTGTTAAGTGAATCAACTGCAGTCGTTAAGTCATCAACCCCCTTGACTTTACTTGTCACCCTGGGACAATGCGACCGTCATAAATGTGAGTCAGTGGCCAAGCATCCAGATTTGATGACGTGACCGCGGGGACTGCTGCATTGGTTGTAAGTGGGGGGAAACGGTCATAAGTCTCTCTATTCAGTGCTGGTGTAACTTTGAACGATCACTACTTATCACTTACTGTGGTAAGCCGAGGACTATATGTAAAATGTGATTGGGGGATGCTGCAGAAGTCATAAATGCAGGCCGGTTGTCAAACACACAAACTGATCAAGGGTGTGTGTGTGTATGGGTGTTAGTGTTGGAAGTTTAAATCATAACTTCAAACGTTCGTTAAGCGATTGGTCATAAGTTGAGGACAGCCTGTACTTTTAAGAGGTAGTATTTGTTTAAAAAATTGTGTATCTAGAAAATGTCGTCTTGCAATTGTGTGAGGTTGTTCCTTCAATCTGTAGGCCTGAGGTAAAAAAAACAAAAAAAATAAATTGGGGAGGGGACGCCCCATTCCGGCGAAAACCTCCTGCGATTTGCAAACCGTTTTTATTTTTCTCTCCACAATTGCAAAATCAAAAGTTGCAACACGTTCGAAAGCTCTCCGCAGTCGAGAAAAGCGATCGGTGATGTGGCTGGCTTATGCTGCTGTGTGAAGGCACGTAGTCCTTGACTTACGACAGCTCGTTTAGTGGCCGTTCGAAGTGACAACGGCATTGAACGGTTTTCAACGGCGTTGAAAAAAAAATGCGACTTAAGACCGTTTTCGCACTTACGACCGTTGCAGCGTCCCCGTGGTCACGTGATCAAAATTCAGACACTCGGTTGAATTAGCATATAGTTGGTAGAAAAACCTTATATATATTTATTATACTGTTATTTAGGGATAAATATAATGTTCAAAATATTTGATAAGTATATGATTTACGTCTAGTATATATTAGATAGAATAACTTTATATTATTCAATGCTAAACGTTTTGATATGTTGTCTGGATCTCACCTATATTTTTTGTTTAATATTGATTGATATATAAGATTAATGTTTTTTTATTAGTAAAGGAAGCCTAGGGAGGGTAGGAGGGAAGTGATGGGAGGGAAGGGAAGGGAAGGGGGGGTGGATGGGAGGGGGGACTAAGGGGGGGAAATGAAAAAATTGTATTGTAAAACTTTTTCAATAAAAAAAAAAATTCAGACACTCGGCGAGGTGGACTCGTATTTACGACGGTTGCAAGGTCCCTTTTGTGACCTCCTGAGACGTCGACGAGGAAGCCAGATTCACTTAACAACCGTCTTATTTACTTAACAGCTGCAGTGGTTTGCTTAACAACGGTGTCAAGAAAGCCCGTAAAACGGGGCTAAACTCACTTAGCAACTGACTGGCGTAAAACGGAGCAAAACTCTCTCAATCAATGTCTCCTTTATCCACTGAAAACTTTGGGCTCCATCGTGGTTGTAAGCCGAGGATTTACCCATAGCTATTTTGGAAGGAGTTTCTTGCTAATAATGCAAGGGCCCCCTTGGGGCACGTGTGAGAGCGCGAGAGAGGGAAGGGCCGGTGTGCTTGTGTAGGGTTGGGTTGCCAGGGGGGTAGGACGACAATCCTCTTGTGATTGTTTACCTTCTAATTATAGGCATCGTTTAGGTGTGGCTTTAACATAGTTGAATTGCGGTACCCGTTACCTCATCTATTTGCAAACACCACTTTTCTTCGAAGGGCCTCGGTTTTCCGGGCTGGGAAATGGGTCTAAGGCACGCCTAAGTTACGTTATCCCAGGGAGGAAAGCCACCTCAGATCAGAAAAGTATCTCCCGAGTTTTCAAAACAATCCAGATACCGTGTTTCCCCGAAAATAAGACTGGGTCTTATATTTTTTTTTTTTGCTCCAAAAGATGCATTAGGTCTTATTTTCTAGTAAAGTCTTATTTTCAGGGAAATACAGTACTAAATGCGTCCATCCAGCTGAGGATCTGAATTGGGGCTTATTTTGGGGAGTAGGGTTTATATTACGAACATCCTGAAAAATCATGCTAGGCCTTATTTTCGGGTTGGGTCTTAATTTCTGGAAACACTAGTTGACATACGACCTCAACTGAGCCCAGGATTTCTGTTGTTAAGCGAGACAGTTGTTAGCCGGTTTATGACATTTGTCTCGCTCTGGGCAACTGACCAGGCTATAAATACAGAAAGAGACAATGGCAGAATTAGTTTAGTTAGTTTAGTTTAGTTTATTAGATTTATATACCGCCCTTCTCCTGACGGACTCAGGGCGGTGAACAGCCAAACATTAAAACATTAAAATACAAGCGATATAAAAGTTAAAAATAATCTAAAAACGTAATTAAATCAAAGTTTTGGCTTCCCCCAGATTTAAAACCCCTCACTAAAGTTAACCCAATTAAAATCTTTTTAAGCCAGCCCGACTTGCTGAAATAGAAAAGTCTTCGGGGCCTTGTGGAAAGTATGGAAGTCCGGGATCAATCGTATTCCTGGGGGTAGCTCGTTCCACAGGGCGGGTGCCCCCACGGAGAAGGCTCTCCCCCTGGGGGCTGCCAGTCGACATTGCCTGACCGACGGCACCCTGAGGAGACCCTCTCTGTGAGAGCGTATTGGCCGGTGGGAGGTTATCGGTGGCAGAAGGTGGTCTCGCAAATACCCAGGCCCTTGAAGCGCGCCCGGAAGACCACCGGGAGCCAGTGCAGCTCACGCAGGAGAGGTGTCATATGGGGGCACCAAGTCGCCCCCATAATCACCCGCGTGGCTGCATTCTGGACCAGTTGGAGCCTCCGGGTGGTCCTCAAGGGGAGCCCCATGTACAGAGCATTACAGTAGTCCAGGCGAGAAGGAGCATTAGAACAGTAGGCACGAAAAGTTAAAAATGTTAATATTCAGCTAATACAGTTAGCCCAAAATTTCCGTTGCAAAGTGAGACAGTTGTAAAGTGAGGTTTGCCCAATTTTTATGACTTTTCTGGCCACTGTTAAGTGAAGCACCGCAGTTGTTAAATTAGTAACAAGGTTGTTAAGTGACTCTGGCATCCCCACGGACTTTGCTTATCAGAAGGTCGCAAAAAGGGAGCACGTGATCCCAGGATGCTGCGACCGTCATAAATACGAACCAGGTGCCAAAAACATGCTTTAGCCCCAGAAACAAGGCACAGTCCCCGATGTATGACCACATATGAGGTCTGTATTTCTCTTGCTAAACAAGACAGCTGCTAAATGAATTTTGACCCATGTTATAGCCTTTTTTGCCACTGCGAAAAATCACTGCGGTTGTTAAATGAGTAACTTGGTTGTTAAGTGAATCTGGATTCCTCATGGACTTTTTTACTTGTCAGAAGGTTGCAAAAGGGGATCACCCCCCCCCCTCCCTGGGGATGCTGCAACCGTCATAAATACCGTGTTTCCCCGAAAATAAGACCTCCCCAGACAATAAGCCCTCCTCAAAAATATTTAACCGCATGCACAGCTGGTCCCCACCATTTCCTCTGGTTAAGGTTAGGGAGACACAGCTGGAAATCGGGTAAGGTGGCAAGAGGAGCCCCGTCCTGCTCCAGACGCCCCAAAATAATAAAACCTCCCCAAAAATAAGGCCAAGCGCTTATTTCGGGGTTCAAAGAAATATAAGACAGGGTCTTATTTTTGGAGAACACACGGTATGAGTCGGTTGCCGAGCTACTGAATGAGGGGGATGTTGCAACGGTCATAAATGTGAAACATCCTCCTAAGTCACTTTTTTCGGTGGCGTTGTAACTTCGACCGGTCACTAAATGAACGGTCGTAAGTCGAGCATGACCTGTAACAAATCTTGGAAAGGATTTAGGCCAGATATGGGGTCTTTTGAGGACCGTTTTTGAAATGAGTGGCCAAGAATCTCCCCCAACATCCCTTTGATTTAAAAATAAAATCTCTAGGCTGGTTCTCGGCTTGATTAAAGAAAGCGAATGGGATTTAAATGGGAAAAGATCAAAGTACCCGGCTGATGGTGCAGGATTGCTGCTCCCCCTCCCCTGGCATTGCTCTCCCCCCAAAATCTCAGCTCATGTGCTCTAAATGTCATTAGGAAGGCAACCATGAAGCTACTTAAGCCCTAGGGGAGATCCTTATAGGATGCCAGCTTCCCAGCATTGCAAATGACTTCAGCAATGGGTGGTAGCAGGGATGAAAACAACAGAATAAGAGAGTGGGAAGGGACCTTGGAGATCTTCTAGTCCAACCCCCTGCTTAAACAGGAGACCCTACACCCGTGATGGCGAACCTATGACCCGCGTGCCACAGGTGGCACATGGAGCCATATCTGTGGGCACGCGTGCGTTGACCCTCGCTCAGCTCCAGTGTGCATGTGTGCGCCGTCCAGCTGATTTTCGGCCCTTCCTAGCCCATTGGAAATTGGGAAACGGTCCGTTTCTGGCCTCCGGAGGGCCTCTGGGGGGTGGGGAAGGCCATTTTCGTTCCCCTCAGGCTCCAAGAAAGCCTCTGGAGCCTGGGGAGGGCGAAAAACAGGCCCATCGGTAACCTTTTTTTGCCATTGTGTGCCAAAAATGAGGGGAGTGCGGGGGGGGGGTTGTCGTGTTCGCATGCGCGGCGAGCGGAGTACAGGGGGGCATTGAATTATGGGTGTGGGCACGCGTGCGTCGGACTTTCCGCACTCCCCCCGTTTTTGGCACATGATGGCAAAAAGGTTAGCCCTCACTGCCCTACACCATTTGAGACAAGTGGCTATCCAGCTTCTTCTTAAAAACCCCTAGTGGTGAAGGAGGAGCCACAACTTCCAGTGGCAAGCTGTTCCACTGGTTAATTATCCTCACTGTTAGGAAGTTTCTCCTGAATTCCAAGTTGCTCGTCTCCGTTGCTTCTTGCCCAGCCTTCTGGGCCATTGGAGAATAGGTGGGCTCCCCTCTTCTTTGGGGAAGCCCCCCAAATATTGGACCGCTGGTATCATGAGCCCCCCCCCCAGTCCTTCTTTTCTCTAGACTAGCCAAACCCAAATCCTGCAACTGTTCTTCGTATGTTCTTGTCTCCAGGCCTTTGATCCTCTTAGTTGCTCTTCTTTGCACTTTTCCCAAAATCTCAACATCTTTTTTGTAATGTGGTGACCCAAACTGGATGAGGTATTCCAGGTGTGGCCTTACCTAAGGCCTTATAAATGTTAAATCTTATTTTTGAGGTTTGATGGCTAATAAGACCACTTTTTCGGGGGGGAGTTTCAAGATAATCCTATTCCACTGCTGGAATGGCCTGGGAATAGCCCAGACCTTCACCCAATTGAAAATCTACGGAGCCGACTAAAGAAATTTGTTAGTCAGAAGCGACCCAGCAATAAAAACCAGTTAATAGAAGCCATCATTTAATCCTGGTTTCACATTAGAACAGCTGCAGAACTCAAAGACTTGGTTCATTCTATGGGAAGACGTTGTAAGGCTGTCATTCATGCTAAAAGGTGACCCAACAAAGTATTAACTGACCTGGGGATCATTTTTGTACATCTCATTTTCTCTACGTGTTTCACTTTTCTTCTTTATACTCTAACTGCTATTCTCATAGCAAATCCTTCCTAAAAGTTATTGCATTACATTCTTGATTAAATTATCTTTCCGTTGATATATAACATTATGGTACTACTAAAAAAAATAAATAAGTGGTATTATTAGCTAGTTTTAGAAAAGACACTTTTCCCAAAAGGTTTCCACAATTTTGGCCACCACCATCTTATCTTGTCATGTTTCTGCAGGGTATATTAGAGGTGGAGACCCTTTTGGGAGCTGGAGGCAACGAAATTTCATTTTAATGAACGCCGATTAGTGTGCATTCAAAGTAACAATAAAGTTATTCTAAGTTTTGTGAGTAAGTGGGTATTTTTTGCAAGTGGGTGCATTTTTAAAAGAGGTGGGGGGTTTTTTGAGCATGTCTCTGCGAAGAGTTGATGGCTTTCCGTTCTGGGTTTGCACTGTTATGCTTTAAAAAAAATAGTTTACATATTTATTAGACTTTTTTTATCCTCGCTTTACAGTAGTCCTCGACTTACAACGATTTGTTCGGTGACCGTTCCAAGTCACAATGGCACTGGGGAAAAAAAAAGGACCGATAACAGCGTCCCCATATGATCAAAATTCAGATCCTTGGCAACTGACTCGTATTTATGACGGTTGCCATGTTCCCAGAGTCACCTGATCCGCTTTTGCGACCTTCACTTCACAAGGATTTGACTAATTTTAACAACTGCAGGTGGTTAACTGTCCACTCTCTTCTTAAAGACCTCACAACTTCTGGTGGCAAGTGGTTCCACTGGTTAATTGTCCTCACTGTCAGGAAGTTTGGCACTTATTTATGACGGTCTCGGCGTCCCCTTTTGTGACTGTCTGACAAGCAGAGTCAATGGGGAAGGCAGATTTGCTCATTTAACAACTGCCGTGATTCACTTAACAACTGTGTCAGGAAAGGTTGTAAAATGGAGCAAAACTCACTTAACAACTGTCTGGCTTAGCAGCAGAAGTTTTGGGCTTCATTGCGGTCGTAAATCGAAGACTACCTATAAACGAATTTCTGTTCTGGATTATCAGGATGTACTTTGCTCCAGAAGGAAAGGTTGCGAAGTTGTGGGGTTTTTAATTGTTTTTATTTATTTATTTATTAGATTTTTCTATTACTTTATAAGTAACTCAAGGAGACAAACGTACACAGTACACCTTCCTATTTTCATCTTCCCCGTGTTCTGAATGTCCTGTAACAATACAAGCCAGGATTTGAACCCATATCCCTTTTCCTCAGTAACTGACCGGTTCTTTCTGGAAGGCCTTAAATCCAGTTAGAATCAGTTCCTTTTTATTTCCATATAGCCCCCCCCCCCCCCCCCCCCCCCCCCCCCCCCCCCCCCGGGGATCTATTTTCCACAGCAAACAACTGCCTCTGATGTGGCAACCAAGTTAAAACCATGAGGACTAGTACCATGGTTACTATAGTGACTTAATCCTTTCCTTTAAAACTGTACATGATGTTAGCAACCATGGCTATTATGCTGTCTGGGGAATTCTGGGAGTTGAAGTCCACACATCTTAAAATTGCCATGTTAGGAAAACATTGGTTTAAGCAAATTGTAGTTAACTCATAATGAGTTCAGCAACAATGCTGAAAAAAAAGTGAGTCATGTTATATCTAAGATGTAACTAAGGAGGTATTTCCTATCGGTGAGAGCAAATCAACTAGTGGAACTCATTGCCTTCAGAAGTTGTGGTTTTCCCCTCACTGGAGGCTTTTAAGGAGAGATTCGACAACCATTTCTCCAAAATAGTGTAGACTCTTTTGCTCGAGCAGGGGGTTGGGTTAGATGACCTCCAGGGTCCCTTCCAACTCTGTTATTCTCTGGTCTTTGGTCTAATTGTTAAGATTCGTTGGATTCCAACTCCTTTCAAAGCCATCAAGACAGCCAATGGCTCTCTTGTCCAGTTGTTGCATCTTAACATTGTTGGAGAGCAAGCCAGGAATGATGGTTGTTGCATCCTAACATCGTTGGAGAGCAGCATCTTGAAGAACCACCATCGTAGACCCCAAGTAGGCCTGCTTCAGGTCAAGGTGGACCTTAGCAACAGCTTGAGGGCTACTATCGTAGACCCCAAGTAGGCGTGCCTCAGATCAAGGTGGACCTTAGCTGGGTCAACATGTCGGTGTCATAGGACCTTCTAAACATGACAACCATCTTCTCACCCGTTGGCTTTACAATTGACCAAGTGGTCTTCTCAATAACATCCTGGTTCTTCCATGCCTGTGGATGATGGGCTCGAGGGAGCAAGCTTCAGCTCCGTTCAGCCCCATCATTAGAGCCAATGGCTCTCTTGACCAGGTTGTTACATCCTAACATAGTTGGAGAGCAACAGCTTTGAGGGCCACCATCGTAGACCCAAGTAGGTCTTCCTCAGATCAAGGCAGACCTTAGCAACAGCTTGAGGGCTACTATCATAGACCCAAGTTGTCCTGCTTCAGATCAAGACGGACCTTAGTAACAGCTTGAGGGCTATTATCGTAGACCCCAAGTAGGCCTGCCTCAGATCAAGGTGGACCTTAGCTGGGTCAGCATGTTGGGTCAAAGGAGCTTCTAATGTGATGACCATCTCCTCACCCATTGGCTTTAGACAGCCAATGGGTCTCTTGGCCAGGAATGATGGTTGTTACATCCTAACATTCTTAGAAAACATCAGCTTGAGGGCCTTCATTGTAGACGCAAATAGGCCCGCCTCAGATCAAGATGGATCTTAGCTGGGTCAACCTTCTAAACCCAACTCAAGCATCTCACCGGTTGCTTTTACAATTGACCCAAACTTGTCTTCTCGATAACGTCCTTTGTTCTTCCATGCATCTGGATGATAGTCTCCAGGCTCCAAAACTCCAGGTTGTTAAGGAATTAAAATAATTTTATCTTGAAAACGCTTCTCCGGAGCTGTCTAGACATACGATCCACCCACCCTCTCAATTTGTTCGTCTGCTAGGTCGAACTGAGTCTCGGAGGATGACAATCATAACGATTTTGCTCAATTAAGCGTCTCGTGTTTGGATTTGCTTTTTAATTTCTGACGCTCCGGAATGCTGATTTTCAAAGACGAAGCTCCAGCTTCGAAACGAGTTTGGTCATTTTTGGAAGCTGTCCCTTGCGAATCGATTTTTCTCAGCGGTGTAATTTTTGTTCCTTGTTCACAACCCTGGTTGAGCCCTGGAATCGGGATTTAAAGATTGCTCTTTTTAAGACATGGGCTTACAAACTTTTAAGTGGCTGAAAAGCGAAACGAGCCTCTGATTTAACTTAAAGGCAGGATCCTTTCATGATTTAACGAGGAATGGTGCAGTAAGGGACAAAAATTGCAATTCCTTTCTGTTTACCGTATTTCCCCGAAAATAAGACTGGATCTTAATATTAATCTTTTCTCCAAAAAAAATGCATTAGGTCTTATTTTCGGGGAAACACGATATTTATAATACAGGTAGTCTTCGGCTTTTTTGAGTCCAATATTTCTGTTGCTAAGGGAGACCGTTGCTGAGCTTTGCCCCATTTTGTGACAGTTGTTAAGTGAAGCGCTGCAGTTGTTAAATTAGTAACACGGTTGTTAAGTGAATTTGGCTTCCCCATCGTTGTGAGAAGGTCTCAAAATCACGTAACCTGGGGACACTGCCACCGTCATAAATATGAGTCAGTTGCCAAGGGCTTTAATTTTGATCACGTGGCCACAGGGGATGCTGCAGCGGTCGTTAAGTGAAAAACAGTCATAAATTGCTTTTTTTCAGTGCCTTTGTAATTTGGGACGGTCACTAAACAAGCTTTTGTAAGTTGAGGACTCCCTGCAGAGTTATGATACACACGTGTAGAAAAAATTATGTATGGTTATTAAAGCAACCAACAACTCCCATTGGATACTCTCCACTTTGAGGCTTAGCTCCTAAACCAGGTTTTGTCTTCAGTCTATGTTGCAGTGTCTGTCACTTTTAATGATGGCTTGTCTAGGCAGATCTGGAACTTGGCGGAAAGAGCTACGGGACTACGTCGGCGAGTTTGCCCCAAGTTGAAATCTGGGTTGTTCGGCACTGGCATGAGATGCGGCCCCTCGCACTTGGCAAACTGGGATTTACGGCTTAGCGTGTGGTGCAAAGGTAGCAAATGGTGGTTTAGGCATTAAAATGTGGTTAGCAAATCATGGCATACCACTGCAGACGGCGCACGCTCATTCTATGTGTGGGAGAAGGACAGGTTGGAAATGGACCACTTGACTGAAACCCCCCCAAATTTTCCCTCGGGTTTTGTTACGTTTTGGGGGTTCAGAAATCGGCCAGAGGTTAAGCACTTCCTAAAAATGTGCAAATTGCCTTGAAGGCAGATCGAACCCCAGGTTCGTAGAGGTCAACCTCTGGGTTCCCCAGTGGTCATCTAGAAGGATTTGGGGGAGGGGTCCCAAGCCTCGGGGGTGAGCACCCCCTTTCTTCTAGCTTCCCAACCACCCCTGTTTAAAGTCAAATATTGCATTATTGCGGACTAGTGTATCACGATTTAAAGCCAGAAAGTATCTGCCCATCATCAAGCCCCCCAATTTGCTGCCATGGTTACAACCACCGACTGCCCCTGCCACCACGGTGCAGGGTTGTAGGCACCTGGGAAGAGAGATGCTCGGCGCTGCCTGGGCGTCTTGAAAACCGAGCGTCCGCGGCTTTCATCCGGCTTTCACCCATTGAAACGGCATTTTGAAGGATCCGGGAGGGCGTTGTGTTGCTCCGGGGAATCCTGCTGACTTAGGAGAAGCTCCAGGAAAAGTGCTGGGTCACTTTAATGGGGTTTCCTCCCTTCTCCTTCCCGTCCCCTCCCTCCTTATTGGCCAGCCGTAGAGAAAAGGGGTAGACACGGTGCAGCTCGCCGGTTCCTTCCTTCCTTCCCTCCCTTCCTCTCTCCCTCCTTCTTTCCTTCCTTCCTTCCTTCCCTCCCTCCCTTCCATCTCTCTGTTCTTTCTTCATCTGACTTTCCCGTCCCTTCTTCTTCCCTCTCTCTCTCTCTCCTTCCTTCCTTTCTTCTCTTTCATTCTCTCCATCTTCCCTTTCTTTCTCTCTCCTCCCTCCTTCCCTCTCTCCACTCATCCATCTCTTCTCTCTTCTTCCCCCATCCCTCCCTCCTTCCCTCCCTCCTTCCCATCTCTTTCTTCTTTCTTCCTCTCCTTTCCCCCACTCCTTCCTTTTTCTCCCTCCCTCTCTCCCTCCACTCAGCCATCTCTTCCCTCTTCCAGTCTTCCCCCGTCCTTTCCTCCACCCCTCCATCCACCCCTCCTTCTATCCATCCATCCATCTGAAGAGAAAGCTACCAGAGGAGGGTGGATGGACGGATGCCAAATAGCAAAAGCCCAGATCCTCTTCCTGAACCACCAAATATCTGATTTTTTTCCCCCTAGGAATTGAGTCCACGCCCCCCCCCCTCCCCTCCGTCCTGCTTTCCCACCTCTTCATTCCCCAGCTTTTCCTGCTCATCCACCCCCCCCCCCTATTTCACCCCCTCCCCTCTCATTCTCTCTCTCCACGCACCTGGGAGTGACGGGGAGCGATGGTGACTCTGCCCACCCATTTTCCCTTCTCGCCAATTGGAAGTGAGCAAGGGAGAAGGATGCCTCGGCTGGGCGACTATTAATATGGAAGGCCAGGGCCAGGACCATGAGCTCCCTCTTCTGCCGGGCTTGCTCGTCCACCTGAATGTGCCAGGCTGGAGTGGATTTTTTGGGTGCCCGGAAGGAGACGAAATATTGGCTTGCATTGCATCCATCGTCCTCTAAAGTTGCAGCGTGATAGGTAAGTTCCATCAGCAGCACCTCTCGCATCTGATTTCCAGCCACGATTATAACCGGATTGCTTTTTAATTATTTAATCCAAAAGTAAACCGATATGATGAGGTTGGGGTTTTGTTTTGTTTTGTTTTGTTTTGTTTTTCCTTCCCAGGCTTTTAAGCATTCCTCCCTCTCGCTTTTGGGAGCTCAGAAAAGGCATTTGGAAATGTGTTTTTACGGGCAGAAGAGGAATAAATATATTTAGCAGAGCTGCTGGAGTTTGCGCCGGGAAGGAAAACAGATCCAGAGCCGGTTTTTTTTGTGGGTGTGTATTGTGTGTGGCTGTGCATGCCTCCAAACAGCTGATCTGCACAAATCTTTGTAGCACCGCACACGAGAAAGGAAAGAAAATCTATTTATTGATGCATTGCTTGTCCATGTTGGTTTCGCTAGCTTTCAAGGAGGGTTTAATTTAGGCGAGGATCTTAATTTTAACCTGGATACGAAGCACTGAAGGGACTGTTTTGTAAAAGTACATAAAGAAAGTGATAAATTATTTTATTAAATTTCTACGCCTGCCCGGAGTCACCTTGTAGGGGAAATTAGGCGACCGAGAAATTTAATTCAACAAATAAATAAAATAAGAAAGGGTGAACAAAGCAAAGTAAACTGGGATTTTTTTTGCGAGCGGCGAAACCCCAAAAGAGGATCTTACTTAAACTTGAATCTTTGCTTTCCAAAGCAAATAGGATCCCCAGATCATTTACCTATGGTTTTAGTTTCCTTTGTAGATTTAAAGACCTGAGAACTTGTTTTTATATGGGAATAAAGTGTATGTATGTATGTATTTGCATGTTTCTGATATGCTAGATTAATTTTTTTAAAATGTTTTTTGCATCACCCACTTGTCCGATGGAGATAAAGAAATAGATAATTTCTTCACTGGCTGATCCTCCTTCAAGACGGTTTGTTATATTAGGAATATAAATTTGGAAATAATTTAATATCCCTACCCCCAGTTAGAAAAACAGAATGAAAATAATTGAGCCAGCGAGGGTCTGTGGAAGATTGATATTTCCCAGGTTCCAGTGAGTAAAACCATGTTTTTATGTGTGTTTATTGTCCTGCTTTTTGGTTGATTTAACTTATTAATTAATTATTGAGAGTTGCTCATGTTTTTAGTCAGAAACGCAACGCTCCCAAATTAAAATAGGAAAAAGATTCCATCAAGTTTCCTTTTTGCCTGGCTTCGGAATGTCAAAAATGTAAATAAAAGTACAATTTGCTTGAAATGTTTTTTTTTTCCCTCTTGGGTCCAAAGTTAGCAAGATGACTTTGATAAATAGAGAGAAATAAAGTGAATTATACAAATGGAGATTTGGAGAAGACCGAAAGATCTCAAGCCCAGGGGGAGGCTTTTAAAACTACATTAGTCCTGATTTTTGTTTTTTGTTTTTATCGATTTGAAAACGCATATGCAGCCTGCTAATTGCCAAAGGAGAGTCTGATATGACATAATTGGGAGACATTTTGAGCTGGATCCGTCCGTTTCTGGCGCTGAGATGGATTTCTGTGGCTTGAGGAATGCTGTTGAGGTAGTTTTGCCCCATTTTAAGTTTGAAGGGAGCTTGATGTATTAATGTTGTTATGCTTCTATTAAAATATGAGGAAAGGTTGCGAAAGCTGACGGTTCCAAATAGGATTTCCACGGTGCTGAAATGGTCGGCTGTTGCATAATTCTTATTTATTTCTCGTCCGTGGGATATTGGGATTCTTCCCATTTCAGAGATGGAAGACTGAGGCCCGTGGCCGAGATTGGCCCATTGCTCTGATTTTAAGACGATCGCTTCATCTTTTTCGGCTGTGACTTAACATACAGGAGGCTGTGCTGTAGAGGGAAACCTGTTTTAAAACTTTTAATAACGGAATCATGAGGACTAGACGCATGCCGGAAAACAAGCTTACCGTTTGTAGGAAATGGTGCTGTTTAAAATTACGATGTGATTCTGTTTAAGATAGGCAGCACAGGTTCCTTAGCTGTAGGCCGAGGGGCTATAAGTGGGTTTTTGAGCATTGTATAGAAATATGTATTAAAGATTCAAATGATTTCCTAAAAATTGATTTAATCTAACACCGGGTGAGTTCACAGAGTACGGCAAACCATGATGCAGGAAAGTTTCAGCATGCTGAGAACAAGCTTCTTGGTTTATACAGGCAGTCCTCGATTTACAGCAGTTCATTTAGTGACCACTTCACCGGCACTGAAAAAAGGGACTTATGACCGTCTTTTCCCACTTAACGACCGCTGCAGTATCTCCACAGTCATGTTTTCAAAACTGAGATGCTTGGCAAACTGACTCGTATTTATGACGGTCGCAGTGTCCCGGGGGTGTGTGTCACACAATCCCCTTTTGCGACCTTCTGACGAGCAAAGTCAACCGATTCACTTAACCACTGCGATGAGGAAGGTCGCAAAATGGGGGCAAAACTCACTTAACAACAGCCTCGCTTAGCCACGGAAATTTTCGGCTCCGTCGCGGTCGTAAAGTCGAGGCCTTCCTGTTAGGCCGCAAACTGCAGGTGCAGGAAGATCAAACGTGGGTGGGGGGTGGGGATCAGACTAGGATTTCCGCTGACCACGATTGCTGGAAGCAGAACAGTCCCTCCGTCCGGCAGAGACGTGAAAAGGCGATTTCTATTTTTTCCCCCCTCGTCTGCCATCTTTCAAAAATCAGGAAAAAAAATATATTTGACCCCTTTTTTCCTGTTTACGCGATCTCTGTCGGGACCCCTGGATAAATCCCGACATGCACCGGGCTCCTGACTCAGGTTCCCGGACACTCGTGTTGCTTTGTGCAAAAGCTTTGCAACCGGTTGCTGCAAAAAAGCAACAACCCTGGAATTTTGGGGGGTGTGTGGAGTAGAGGGAAGACCCTTGGAGGTGGGGGGGGGGCAGTACCCTTGGAGGTGGGGGGGCAGTATTTCCTTATGGCACCTATATGGGAAGGCTGGCACGGAGTGGAACAGAACTCTCAACGCCCCCCCCCCCCCCACAACACAACACAACACAAAAACAACACAACAGAATAACACCCACCCACATCCCCGGGTTGATCCTGGGCATCCTTGCCCGTTAAAAAACCCACTTCTTCGTGGACCCAGATTCGGCCAGCGTACACCTCGCAAAATCCGGGTGGATTTGCTTTGCAACGTTGGCTTGCTAGTCAGCATGCTGGATGGAAATGAAATTTCCCAGAAATTGGGGGTTGGAGGTGGGGGGGGGGCGGCGGGCAGGACTCCAGACTCCGCCGATCTCCCCCCCCCCTCCCCGGCGCGTGGGTGGATGTTTGTCTTCAAAGGATCAGCCTTGCTCTTTTCCTCCTCCTCTGAAAAGCCACGGATATTTTTGCGTGCCTCATCGCCCCATTTCTGGGGTGCGTGATGTGTTTGTTTCTTCAGCCTCTCAAGGATCTGAGAAGCGAGCTTTTATTCTTTTTTTAGGGGTGGAGTAACCGAGAACCCCAAACTATGCCTTGTCAAAAAAGAGTCTGCGATTCAATACGTCTCCTTCAAAATAATGTCGGATTGATTTCGGATTGACTGGTCGCTCTCTTTCTTATGGAAAACAGATAGAAATAATTCATTTCATTCTGCTGAAGTCCGCCCTCCCCGAGGACAAGCAATGGATGGAAACTAATCGAAGAGAGAAGCAAACGGAGAACTGAGGAGAAATTTCCTGACAGTTAGAACAATTAATCAGTGGAACGACTTGCCTCCAGAAGTGGTGAATGCTCCAACACTGGAAGTTTTTAAGAAGATGTTGGATAACCATTTGTCTGAAGTGGTGTAGGGCAGTGATGGCTAACCATTTGGCCGTCGTGTGCCAAAAGCGGGGGTAATGGGGGGGATTTTGCACACGCATGCCCACACCCATAATTCAATGCGCCCTATACCCCCACACATGCACACGTGACCCCCGCTTTTTTTTTAATTTTTTAATTTTTAATTAGATTTATATGCCGCCCTTCTCCGGAGACTCAGGGCAGCTTACAATGCATTAAGCAAAAGCCTTCATACTTTTGTACATTTATACAAAGTCAGCTTATTGCCCCCACAAACTGAGTCCTCAATTTACCCACCTTAGAAAGGATGGAAGGCTGAGTCGACCTTGAACCTGGCTAGGATTGAACTCGCAGTAATTGAAGGTCGCTGGATGTTAAATGCTGCCTTTAGTAGAAAGCATTAGCCTCCTACGCCGCTCAGGCTCCTTTTGGCATGTGTGGGCCTGGTAGGCCCATTTTTTTTGCCCTCCCCAGGCTCCAGAGCCTTTCTAGGAGCCTGGGGAGGGTGAAAACAGCCTTCCCCACTTTCCCGGAGGCCCGGAAACAGCCCGTTTCCTGACTTCTGGTGGGCCCGGAAGGCTCGAAAAATCAGTTGGCCAGCGCGCCCATGCGTGCTGGTCTGAGGTAGAGCAACGCTCATGTGCCCACAGATATGGCTCCATGTGGCACCCGTGCCATAGGTTCGCCATCACGGGTATAGGGTTTCCCGCTGGAGCAGAGGGTTGGACTAGGAAATCTCTTAAGGTCCCTTCCAACTCTCTTACCCACTGTCTTTGCAATTATATAACTCCTGAAATTGTTCTTTGCTTTGTAGGTGCGTGTCTTTATGGATGCACAGTGGTGATTAATATTAATAATTAAATGTTTTAGGAATGCAGGCCGTCCTCGACTTAACGACCGCAATTGACCGCCACATTTCTATTGCTACGCGAGGCTTTTCGTTAAATGAGTTTTTGCCCCATTTGACGACCTTTCCGGTTGTTAATTGAACCCCTCCAGCTGATACTATTAGTAACATGCTGGTGAAGTGAATCTGGCTGCCCCCCCCCTTCCCTCCCCCCGTTGACTCTGCTCGTCAGAAGGCCGCGAAAAGGGATCACGTAACCTGGGGACGCTGCGACCCGTCATAAACGCGAGTCAGTTGCCAAGCTTCTGAATTTGGATCAGGTGCCCCACGGGGATGCTGCAGCGGTCAGAAGTGCGAAAACTGGTCATGAGTCATTTTTTTCCCCCACTGCCGTCGTAACTTCGAATGGTCATTAAATGAACGGTTGAAAGTCTAGGACTGTGATGGCGAACCTATGACATGCGTGCCAGAGGTGGCATACAGACCCCTCTCTGGGCATGCGCGCCGTCGCCAGCTGCTTTTCTGGTTTCCAGCGAGCACGTGCCCACCAGCCAGCTGGTCTTTGAGGGTGCTGGAGCGCCGGAAGACGGCCCAAAAACGGCCTGAAAAAAGCCGAGAAAACAGCCCAAAACCCACCTGGAAATGACCTGAAAAATGGGTTTTTTTGCCCATGTTTCGGACCGTTTTACGGCACTCCGGTGCCTGCGAAACCAAAAGAGCAACTGAAGACAGCATGCAGGCCCACAGAGAGGGCTCTCTACATGCCACCTCTGGGACCACATGCCATTGGTTTGCCGTCGGGGTCTAGGACCATCTGCGTTGTCCTAAAATTTTTGATTTCCCTTCTTTGGGGTGAGTTTGTAATGGTGTCTGCCCAGGGACAGTTGCATTCGCTTTAATTCTTCTCCTTTGGACAGTCATGTCAGATTAAAAAGAAAAAAAATCAGTGGCATCTTTTTCCAACATTTTATTAAAGCAGAAGGCTTGGGGAGTTGCCGCTCAAAATTGGGAATTTGGTGGCACATTGGCCAACATGTTTTAGAATAGAAGAGAAGAGAAGAGAAGAGAAGAGAAGAGAAGAGAAGAGAAGAGAAGAGAGAGAGAGGAGAGGAGAGGAGAGGAGAGGAGAGGAGAGGAGAGGAGAGGAGAGGAGAGGAGAGGAGAGGGAATAGAATAGAATAGAATAGAATAGAATAGAATAGAATAGAATAGAATAGAATAGAATAGAATAGAATAGAATAGAATAGAATAGAATAGAATAGAATAGAATAGAATAGAATAGAATAGGGAGAGGAGGAGAGAATAGAATAGAAGAGGGAATAGAATAGAAGAGGGAATAGAATAGAATAGAATAGAATAGAATAGAATAGAATAGAATAGAATAGAATAGAGCTGGAAGGGACCTTGGAGGTCATCTAGTCCAACCCCCTGCCCAGGCAGGAAACCCTATATCACTTCAGACAAATGGTTATCCGACATCTTCTGAAAAATTTCCAGTGTTGGAGCATTCACAACTTCTGGAGGCAAGTTGTTCCACTGGTTAATTGTTCTCACGGTCAGGAAATTCTTCCTTAGTTCTAAGTTGCTTCTCTCCTTGATGAGTTTCCACCCGTTGCTTCTTGTCCTGCCTTCAGGGGCTTTGGCTTGACTCCCTCTTCTTTTGTGGCAGCCCCTGAGATATTGGAAGACTGCTATCATGTCTCCCTTGGTCCTTCTTTTCATTAAACTAGACCTACCCAGTTCCTGCAACCGTTCTTCATATGTTTTAGCCTCCAGTCCCCTAATCCTCTTGGTTGCTCTTCTCTGCACTCTTTCTAGAGTCTCCACATCTTTTTTACATCGTGGCCACCAAAACTGAATGCAGAATTCCAAGTGTAGTCTTACCAAGGTATTAACACTTCACATGATCTTGATTCTATCCCTCTGTTTTGTTAGAAGTTTTTCTGGGCTTCGGCTGTCTTTTAGTTACAGCCCAGGGATGCTCCTGCATCTTCATAAAATTTGTGATCCAGGTTTCTACTGACAAAAATTGCAATTTTCCTGCATGGGGTCCTGAGGATTATGTCTGGATATTCCACAATCGTTACAGGTAGTCCTCGGCTTACAACAGTTCATTTAGTGACCGTCCGAACGGCGCTGAAAAAAGCGACTTATCGCTGATGACTGTTGTAACATCCACAGGGTCCATTGATCAAAATTCAGATTCTTGGCCACTGATTCATATTTATCACCGTCGCAGTGTCCCGAGGTTTTGCAACTTTCCGATAAGCAAAGTCGATGGGGAAGCCCGGTTCACTTAACAACGGCGTTACAGATTTAACAACGAGATTCACTGAATAACTGTGGCAGTGGTGGGTTTCCAAATTTTTTACTACCGGTTCTGTGGGTGTGGCTTGGTGGGCGTGGCATGGCTTGGCCGTGGCTTGTTGGGTGTGGCAGGGGAAGGATACTGCAGAATCTCCATTCCCTCCCCACTCCTGGGGGAAGGATACTGCAGAATCTCCATTCCCTCCCCACTCCTGGGGGAAGGATACTGCAGAATCTCCATTCCCTCCCCACTCCTGGGGGAAGGATACTGCAAAATCTCCATTCCCTCCCAAATCCAGGGGAAGGATACTGCAGAGTCTCCATTCCCTCCCCACTCCTGGAGGAAGGATACTGCAAAATCTCCATTCCTTCCCCACTCCTGGGGGAAGAATACTGCAAAATCCCCATTTCCCACTCCTGGGGGAAGGATACTGCAAAATCTCCATTCCCTCCTCACTCCTGGGGGAAGGATACTGCAAATTCCCCATTCCTTCCCCACTCCTGGTGGAAGGATACTGCAAAATCCCCATTTACACCCCACTCCTGGGGGAAGGATATTGCAAAATCTCCATTTCCACTCCACTCCTGGGGGAAGAATACTGCAAAATCCCCATTCCCTCCCAACTCCTGGGGGAAGGCTACTACAAAATCCCCATTCCCTCCCCACTCCTGGGGGAAGGATACTGCAAAATCCCCATTCCCTCCCAACTCCTGGGGGTAGGATACTGCAAAATCCCCATTCCCTCCCCACTCCTGGGGGAAGGATACTGCAAAATCCCCATTCTCTCCCAACTCCTGGGGGAAGGATACTGCAAAATCTTCATTCCCTCCCCACTCTAGGGCCAGCCAGAGTTGGCATTTGCCGGTTCTCCGAACTACTCAAAATTTCCGCTACGGGTTCTCCGGAACCTGTCAGAACCTGCTGGATTTCACCCCTAGTATAGAGCAGCTTGAGCCAGGGGGTTGGAATAGAGGACCTCCGAGGTCCCTTCCGACTCTTGTCATTCTGCAATTCTACAATTCCTTTGCCAACCTGGCACCAATCTATGTCGCCATGTTCTGTCCATGCTGTGACTTCCTGACCTGTACATAATTTTCTCATCAGGACAAAGAAATGTGCTGGGTGTTTCATTTTTCGGTGCACTTTCCACAGCATGACGTGGTCGACACAATCGAAAGCCTTTGTGTAAACCAGTGAAGCAAACACGGACTCCGATTTGGCATTCCTTGGCGTTTTTCAACGGTGGCTGAAAAGATTTTTTAGAGCAGGCGATTTCCTTATTGTTGAGCCTCTCGGTAATTTACAAAGATAAGCTAATGGGTTGGTATGGCGCGGCGTGGTATAATCTCGCGCTACGAAATCCATACAACGCACGCAAACTCCGTCTGCGGAAAGAAGACGGGCAGTCCTCGGCTTACGACCGCATCGGAGCCCAACATTTCTGTTGCTGAGGGAGACATGGTTTGAGCGAGCTTTGCCGGTGTTGTTAAGCCAATTGCTGCTGTGGTTGACTTAGTGACACGGTTGTTAAGTGAATCTGGCCTCTCCGGTTGATTTCACTTGTCCGAAGGCTGCAAAACGGGATCACGGCAGTGGTGGTTTGCCCCCGGTTCGCACCGAACCGGTCGTAAAACCGGCGGGAAGCCCCTCCCACTGACCCCGACGCCATCAGAACGCTTCTGCTCATGTGCAGAAGAGTGCGCGCTCGCGCGAACGAAGCAAAGTACAAACTCGTAGTAAAGATAAGTAGAACCCATCCCCGAATCACGGTCATGATCCCCCCCGGGGACACTGCAACAGTCATAAATATGAGTCAGTGGCCAAGCTTCAGTGGTCTTCCCTGGTGGCACCACCAGTGGCCAAGAGTCTGAATTTTGATCCCGTGGCCATGACGATGCAACGGTCATTAAATGGGAAAAATGGTGATACGGGATTTTTTTCCAGGGGTCTAGGCGGTTTTGGCAGTGAGACCCTTGGATGGGTCTCCTTCGCCCCCAGTCACCCTCCTCAGCCGATTCAAAGCCAGCTTTCCTCTTCCGCTGGCCGTCCTCCGGCTGTTGTCCTTTTGCCAATGGTCCCCTGGCCCTCTGCCCCCTACCCTTTGCCCCTGCCCATTCGCCCAGGCACCGCACAGGATAAATAGCCCCCATACAATTGGGGAGCTACAATGAAAGATTTTTTATTTTTTTTAAAGGGCTGTCCTTTCGGAACCAATTGGGTGACTCCAGAGCTGTGATTGGTTGGTTGGTTGCTTGGAGCTTGGTTATTTTCCTGCAGACGTTTCATTACCCAACTAGGCAACATCATCAGTGCTATAAGGGAGTGGAGGAGGAGGAGCAGCGTAGGGATCTTGCTGCTGTCTGAGCTTGGTGTTTCTCTTGTAGACGTCTCGCTACCAAACTAGGTAACAGTACTACTAGGTTGTAGTAACAGTACAGTACAGTAATCAGTAACATCTGCCCTGATGACGTTCCCTAGTTTGGCCGTGAAACGTCGCCAAGAAAGCCACCAAACTCGGAAAGCACCAAAAACTCCTCGAAGCAGCCTGTTCTTGACTTAAGCAATGCTTTCCCAGATTATTTAGGAATTTATGGGAAATTTAGTGCATATGATGGGTTCATGTGAGGTAGTGACTAAGTTCAGCGTTGGTGTAAATCCAGACATGAATGCCAGAACTGATCAAGGTTTGGAGCAAAATATCTTGTATGAAATTTTAATTTTAAAAAAAAAACTGCCTTAAGAACTCAAATCTGTTCAAATGTACATGATGGGTTATTTATTTTTTTTGCTAGCAGCTTTTTATATATGTGTGTTTATACATATATATTATAATTATATATATATATTACAAATATATATATATGTATGTGTATATATATATATATATATATATGTATGTATATATATATGTGTATATATATATATATATACATACGTGCATATATATATATATATATATATATGGTCTTTGGTTATTCGGGTTTTCTCCCGCGTAAAATTGGAAGTGTCTTGGCGACCTTTCGACGAAGTCTCGTACATCATCTTCAGGCTGGTGTTTTCAGCTTCGTGCTTCTAGGAGCAATGTGTGATTGCAGCTGTTTCTTCCTTTTTAACTGCTAGTGGGGGTGTGAACTGACTGGGTGGGGGCTTGGCTATGCTCCGATTGGATGGAGGGTTGGCTGTACTCCGATTGCTGGGGGTGTGTAATATATATTACAAACTATTCTAAAAATACAAGTTCTAGGTATCTTTTTAAATAAAGAAGCACGTATTTTGGGAGCTCCGGAACTAAAATAATTAAAATTTACTTATTAATTTATACGCACACAGAGACATATATTAACCAGGACTGACTGATGAGACTTTAAAGATTTGTTTAGAGATAAGATATAGGGTAAAAAGAGTATTTGTTGTTGGTGTACATTTAGAGAAAGTGATAATCCACGGTATTAAAGTGGAAGGAAAGTGTTAAGCTTGGGAAGGAGGTTTTCTGAGAGAAGATGAAGAGAAGATGATAAGAAATTAATTTGTGGAGTATTATTTGATGGAATTAGATTTTAATAGGTTGTTTCTGGTAGCCTTTTAATGGGATTTTTTTTTTCTGATTAACTTTGAACAATGAGGCTTTAAGGATTTGTTTATGGAGATGAGCTAAGATATGGGAAGAAAAGAGGGTGATTTTTTTTTGTATTTTTAGAGAAAATGATAAATTCATTATGCATGAATATGAAATTAATTTACTTGTTTACGGTGATAATATATGTTATTTCTGGTAGACTTTTCCTGATTAAGACTGAACGTTGGCCCTTTAGTATTTGCTAATGTAGCCACTTTTTGACTTACGACCGTCACTGATCCCAAAATTTCCAGGGTTCAACGAGGCAGTCGTTAAATGGGTTTTGCCCCATTTTACGACCTTCATAGCCACAGCTGTTGAGTCAATCATTGAAGTTGTTCAGTGAGTCATGCAGTCATTAAGCGAATCTGATTTCCCTCGTTTGCTTATCAGCAGCGGGCTGAGAAGGATGCAAATCTTGACCCAGGGATAGTGACGCTGTCATAAATACAGGCAGTCCTCGACTTATGACAGTTCACTTAGTGACCTGTCCCAGGGATAGTGTCCCAAGGATAGTGACGCTGTCATAAATACAGGTAGTCCTCGATTTATGACAGTTCACTTAGTGTCCGTTCAGAGGTACAATGGCACTGAAAAAAGTGACTTATGAACATTTTTCACACTTACGATCGTCGCAGCATCTTCCATGGTCACGTGATCAAAATTCAGACACTTGGCAACTGACTTCTTTTTACGGCAGTTGCAGTGGCCCGCGAGGAGACGGGGGCTCCCACATTCTAGTAAGGTTAAGGTAAAGGTAAAAGGTAAAGCCGTTTCCGACTCTAGGGGGCGGTGCTCCTCTCCGTTTCAAAGCCGAAGAGCCAGCGCTGTCCGAAGACGTCTCCGTGGCCATGTGGCCGGCATGACTCAACGCCAAAGGCGCACGGAACGCTATTCCCTTCCCACCAAAGGGGGTCCCTATTTTTCTACTTGCATTTTTTTACCTGCTTTCGAACTGCTAGGTTGGCAGAAGCTGGGACAAGTCACGGGAGCTCACCCTGTTACGCGACGCTAGGGACTCGAACCGCTGAACTGCCGACCTTTCCACCAACAAGCTCAGCGTCTTAGCCACTGAGCCACCCCCGTGTCCCAGCACATTATATCAACTGTGATTTGTTCAAGCTTGCTTCAGTTGCTAAACAACTAAGAGGACCGATTCTCACAAAGGTTATTGAATCATAATGTCAGTTTAACACAGCAGGCTACTTAAGCCAACGTCAAGCAGATCACAGTATGGCTTAGTGCCAAGCCATCATGCTTGTGTGATCTGATACACACACACACACACACACACACACACACCCAGCTGCTTCCTGTCTCCTGCTCCAGAGGAGAACTACTGTAGGATGTGAATATGGATTAACTGCATTTTGAAAAACGAGCCTTTTGCTATCGTTGGGCTGGTTTTTCACTCAATTGCCTTTGTGCTGGGAGGGTGTCTGTGTGTGTTCCTTGCCCCCTTCAGTCCTTCTACATCTCCAGAAGATGATGATCATCCAGTCAGAAGTTGGAGAGCCATCGGTTTGGGAGGCTTACATTTCCCATTGAATGCAAAATAGAGAGTCACGGAGTTGACCTGGGTCTTCTCGTCCAGGGGTGACCAGCCTTTCGGACCTCAGGGAATTCATCATTTTAAATCCCATATTAGTGGACCACTAATATGATCTGCCTAATGACCGATTGGGTGGGCGTGGCCAACTTGAGGTCGCTCACATCGAGGGCGCCTCGCTGGCCTCTATTCACCCCTCCCCTCCCAGCTACTCTTCACCTGCCCGCCCGGGCTCCTTAGGGCCCCAACAAGAAGCAGTTGTTGGAGCTAAGCAGCCACCACGAGAAAGAGTTGGCAAATTGGATCTGACCAAGAAGGAAGCTCAGCAGAAGCACCTCACTGAGGACTAGGAGCATAGACTTTCCAAGCAGAGGGAAGAACTTCAGGAGTGCAAGGCCAGGTACTGGCACCTGGAGGCTCAGCGGGTTGAGATGGTCAGCCAGTTCCAAGCCATGATACAGTCCCACTGGAACGAGGCCCTCTGGCTCTTCGCCACCAGCGGTGCTTCCCTCCAGCCTTCGCCCAAAGCCCCCCACCAGGAAGCTGTAGCAGACCCCAAGTTGGAATTTCTGCCCCCCTCCGACCCACACAAAAAAAACCCCAAAGGGGGAGACTCTCTACAGTAACACAAGCATTCATTGCACATATCCGGCCCAGGGGCTGTCGTTTGAGGACTCCTGATTTAGTGCAATATAAAAAATGCAAATAATTTTTCTGCGGGCCACCAAATTTTTCTCACGGACCACCAGTTGGTGACCACTGTTCTGGTCCAACCTCCTGCTCAGGCAGGAAACCCTAGAGCATTTCAGACAAATGGTTGCCCAATCTCTTCTTGCAGAGCTCCAGAGCAACTTCTAGTGGCAAGGTGTTCCACTGATTAATTGTCCTCACTGTCAGGAAATTCCTCCTTAGTTTTAAATTGCTTCTCTCCTGGATGAGTTTCCATCCGTTGCTTCTTGTCCTGCCTTCAAATGCTTTGGAGAATAGCTTGACTCCCTCTTCTTTGGGGCAGCCCCTCAAAAAGATTGCTATCGTGTCCCGTCCTCCCCCAGTCCTTCTTTTCATCAAACGACTTAGACCCAATTCCTGCAACCGTTGTAGCCTAAGACAAATGTGTGCATTCATATGGATAAGGCCTGTTGAAGCCCAGGTGTCCAGCACCTGTTGTGCTCAGCAGTGGGGGATGCTGGGAGATGTAGTTTAAGCATCTTGTGGTACCATGTTTCCCCATCCTGATGATAAATATATATTTTAAAAAACCACCTTAAACTAAGGGACTAAAATGGGTGGACTGGCCCAGGCTATCGGCTGCAATTGATGACAGTTGACAGAGGCAAACATCTGTAATATTGATGAACAAGAGATGCCGGTGTGGTGTAGGTGTGGAGAGCGATGGAGTAGAAGTGGGAAAAACCAGGTGCATCCATTTTGGGAGGGTGGATAGAAAGAGCGAGCGCTACGCAGAGCTCCTCGGGGTGGAGAAAAAGAGGCAATCTAGTAAATGAAAAAGGCAGCATGCTAATTTTGCTTTTGCTGAATGTTTGCTCTTTGAAAACAGAAGTGGGCAGTTGGAGCTACCATCTTAACTTAGGTTTCTCTATGTTTTTCCTTCGTAGAAAGTCCACCGGCAGCAATGTCCAGAAATGGGTACTTCTTTGAAGAAACAGGTAAGCATTCTTTTCCTTCCTTCCTTCCTTCCTTCCTTCCTTCCTTCCTTCCTTCCTTCCTTCCTTCCTTCCTTCCTTCCTTCCTTCCCCCTCCCTCCTCTGTTTCTTCCTTCTTTTTCTCTTTCTCCCTCCCTCCTCCCTCCCTTCCACTTTGTTTCTTCCTTCCTTCCTTCCTTCCTTCCTTCCTTCTTTCCTTCCTTTTTTTATCTTTCCCCTTCCCTCCCTCTGTTTCTTCCTTTCTTTTCTCTCCCTCCCTCCTCCTCCCTCCCTATCTCTCTTTTTCTGTCCCTCCCTTCCTTCCTCCTCCCACTCTCATTTTCTTCCTTTTCTTTCTCTCCCTCCTCCCTTCCTTCCTCTCTCCCTCCTTTCTCACTCTCTCTCTGGCTCCTTCCTTCCTGCCTGCCTCCCACTCCCTCTCCTTTCTTCCTTCTTCCTCCTCTCTCTCTTCGTTCTTCTTTTCTTTTCCCTCCCTCCCTCCCTTCCTTCTTTCTTTCCATCCTTTTCTCTTTCTTTCCCTCCCTCTCTTCCTTTCCTCTCTTCCTCTCCTCCCTCCCACTTCTTCCTCTCTTCCATCCCTAGTTCTTTCTCTTTCTTTCTTTCTTTCTTTCTTTCTTTCTTTCTTTCTTTCTTTCTTTCTTTCTTTCTTTCTTTCTTTCTTTCTGCCTGCCTGCCTGCCTGCCTGCCTGCCTGCCTTCCTTCCTTCCTTCCTTCCTTCCTTCCTTCCTTCCTTCCTTCCTTCCTTCCTTTCTTTCTTTCTTTCTTTCTTTCTTTCTTTCTTTCTTTCTTTCTTTCTTTCTTAGTTCAATTTATACGCTGCCCTTCTCCAGAGACTCAGGATAGCTTACAATGCGTTAAGCAATAGCCTTCATACTTTTGTATATACCTGCTTAGTAGGGCTTTTGCCCACCCCCCACCCCCCAGCAGTGTTATTTTTTTATACAAAGTCAGCTTATTGCCCCCACAATCCGGGTCCTCATTTTACCTACCTTGAAAGGATGGAAGGCTGCGTCAACCTTGAGCCTGGTGAGATTTGAACTTGCAGTAATTGCAGGCAGCTGGTGCTACTTAACAGCACTTTAGTCTGCTGCGCCACCAAGGCTCTTCTCTCTCTCTTTCTGGCTCCCTCCCTCCCTCCCTCCCTCCCTCCCTCCCTCCCATTCCCTCTCCTTCCTTCCCTCTTCCTACTCACTCTCTCTCTTTTCCTTCCTTTCTCCTCTCTCCCTCCCTCCCTTTTATCCATCCTTTTCCCTTTCCTCTCTTTCTCACTTCCCTCCCTCCCTCCCCTGCAATTAAAACCAAATTAGTTGCTTGTGTACATTTTTGTTTATTTTACATAAATAACATCATGTAAGATAATAAACATGAAATACAGTACTAGGAGATGTATACAGTGGAACTACATGGAAGTTGGACGAGATAGGCCTAGAAAACACAGATACAAGTTATGTCATCTTTCATTTTGCTTAAATTTAAGTGGAAACTTCCCAAGTGTAAGATCTGTACAGGAGCGGAACACTTTGCTGAAAAGACCACGGAGGTGAGACACGAGGGTCCTTTAAGGTAAAGGCAAAAGGTTCCCCTTACTAGTGGTTCCTGACTCTAGGGGGCAGTGCTCATCTCCGTTTCAAAGCCGAAGAGCCAGTGCTGTCTGAAGACATCTCTGTGGTCATGTGGCTGGCATGACTCAATGCCAAAGGCGCACGGAACGCTGTTCCCGTCCCATCAAAGGCGGTCCCTATTTTTCTACTTGCATTTTTTACCTGCTTTCGAACTGCTAGGTTGGCAGAAGCTGGGGCAAGGAACGGGAGCTCACCCTGTTAATGCAGCACCAGGAATTCGAACCACTGAACTGCCAACCTTTTGACCGACAAGTTCAGTGTCTTCGCCACTGAGCCACCCCATCCCTTAGGGTCCTTTACAAGTACATAAAAGAGACGTTACTTGCTGAAAGTCATCTCTCAAGGATGATTTAATTGCACCTTGGAATGCACTGGTGATCTTTTAATCTATTTCTAATCTATTTCAACCTTACATTTTCAGACCCCGTCAGGGGTTGGAATTAGAAAAATGTAAGTGGAGCTGGCCTTGAGAACAGGAAATACTTCCACTTGTTCTATTTTTTTTTTCCAAATTATGTGCTAATCTGTGTTGTGTTGAGTAAAGTAATACAATACGTTACTCTAGAACAATACCAAATGTTCGCCCTGTGTAAATTTTTGCACGTCCCTTGAACAGCTGGGCTAACAGTGAGACAAATGACAGGGACCAGAGGCAGCATTCAGCCGGTTCGTACTAGTTTACCTGAAGCGGTAACAGAAATCGCAGGTGGGCTCATCCGCCTGCCCTGGCTCTATGCCATCCTAATTAGGCATGTTTTTGAGACTGGGCGCATCCACGGAAGGCAGGGGGCAGGTGCCAATCAGATGCGTACACAGGGCGAATCGGTAGTAACATAATGTGCAACCCACTGCTGACAGGGACGGTTGCATTTTATTTTATTTTTTTGAATCAAGTTTTATTAGTTTTTTTTTCCCCTAACACATACCCACATATTTTATGAAACAGGGTATTGATCATATCATATCATATCATATCATATCATATCATATCATATCATATCATATCATATCATATCATATCATATCATATCATATATCATATCATCATACAACTTGCCATATCCAAATATATATTACTTAGTTACAATTTCTGCCAAAGGGTTCTTTTTCCATATTTTTTAATCAAATCTTGATATTTCTATTCTTGTTTCTATAAACCGTATCTTCTTTCGCCCTCAAATTCTAGTTTTTCCATTTTTAATCATACATATTCTCCTTTAATTTTTAATAATTCACTCTTTATCCTACTATATTTAAACATGTTCGGGGATTTTGCAGTATCTTTCCCCTGGAGTGGGGTGGGAATGGAGATCTTACAGTATCCTTCCCCTGCCATGCCCACCATGCCATGCTCCCCAGAACCGGTAGTAAAAATTTTTGAATCCCACCACTGCATTCAACCCTTCTCAAAATTAGCCATTCTGAATTCAAAATTGCAAGCTCAGAATCGTTCAAATGTCTCATCGGGAATTTGGAACTGACTATCCTACATCTGATCTGCTTTGCAAGCTTATAAACATTTTCATCTTTTTTATTAGCAAAGCCCCAGAGTAAGGCTGCCCTGCTTGAGAATAATAAACGAACGAACAAATAAATAGATATCAATAAAAGTCCTTAGTTAAGGCAGAAACGGTCCCTGCATGCGTCTCCGTTTAATCATCACAAATAATAACCAGCCCAATTGTGTCATGTGCTCTACAGATTGGCAGGTTTTCAGGACCACAAAATGTGACTTTTCCCCCCTTTTTTTTTTCCTGTCGTCTTCTGAGGATCCAAGTCAAAGCATTGGCATCCGGATCCTTGGGGGAGAAGAAGAGATTTCAGCATCCATATAAGGGCTCGGATTTTGATAAAGAGCAGCTAAAAATGTCACCCAAGAACTCGCGAACTTTCACGCTTGGCCAAAATTCTTTAGCAAGCTGGAGTTTGCAAAATATATATATATATATGGGGAAGAAGCAATAAAGCCTCAAATGTTTTACAGAAAGCCCAGAATCACCGTGAGTGGGTTGGGTGGCCATATAAATTTCACAGAAACAGAGAGAGAGAAAGAACGAGAGAGAAGGAGGGAGAGGGTGGGATATGGAGAGAGAGAAATAAGTAGTTGATGTGGTATGGATGATAGAGATAAGTGGGAGATAATAAGAGATGAAAGAGCTAAGGAGATAAATAAAAGTGGATAGATGGTTTATCTATATTTATATATCTACAGCGAGAGAGATGAGAGATAAATCGATAACTAAAGATGATACATAAATAGAGATGATGGGGATAGATGATTAGAGATAAAAGGGAGATGATAGAGATGATAATAAGGATATGAATAAAATTAGGTAGAGTTTCTGTCTTTAGAGAGGAAGAGATGAGAGAGATAAATAGATGACTAGATAATAGATACAGATAAATGATAGAAAGATAAAGATGAGATGGATGGATGGATGGATGGATGGATGGATAGATAGATGATAGATAGATAGATAGATAGATAGATAGATAGATAGATAGATAGGAGAGAGAAAGAAGGTTAGATGATCAAAATTCAGAGGCTCCGCAACTGCCTCATATTTATGACGGTTGCAGTGTCCCGGGGTCATATGATCCCTTTTTGTGACCGTCTGACTTAACAACCGTGTTCCTAACTTAACAGCTGAGGTAATTCACCTAATAATCGGGCCAGAAAAGTTGTAAAATGAAGCAAAAACTCACTGAACAAATGTTTCATTTCGCGACAGAAATGTTGGGCTCCATTGTGGTTGTAAATCGAGGACTATCTGTACTTACTAATCTTCCTTAATATGGGTAGTCCTTGTCGTATGACCATAATGGAAGCCATTATGTCCATTTTTCACATATGTGACTGTTGCAGCATCCCTGTGGTCACATGAACAAAAGTCACACGCTCAGCATTTGACTCGTATTTATGACAGTTGTATCCCGGGGTCAAGTGATCCCCTTTTGCGACCTTGCAACAAGAAAAGTCAGTGGGGGAAAGCCCGATTCATTTAACGACGCCTGCAAAAGCCGTTTGCCAGTTTTACTTTCCCCTTAACCCACTTAACAATTGCAGAGATTCATTTAACCACTGTGGCAGGAACAGTTGTAAAATGAGGCAAAACTCACAGAACAACTCTTACCGCTTAGCCACAGAAATTTTGGGCTCCGTTCCGGTTGTAAATAAATAAGATCCCAGGAAATCCCACACCACACAGCACTCAAAAGTTGTCGAAGTCGCACAACAGGGCTTTATAAAGAATATTTCAGGTTGTATGATACAAAACCCAGATAGTGTTGTGGCCTCTCGGCCTCCAGCCCGTCCGACAGCAGAATCAGAGGAGGAGGAGGCGTGGGAGTGAGGGTCGGCATCAAGGCAACCTGAGAGCTCCGAGGGGGAGGAGGGAATGGAGGTGGCAGCGAAAGAGAGATGAAGGTGGAGCCTGGGCCGTCCATCAGCCCTCAGATGGAGAGTCAACAGCCCCCAGGTCTGGAGGTGGCTGACGAGGAAGAGGAACAGCTGGGTCCAGTGCCTGATACGTGGATGCACAGAAGGCAGAGGAGAGGAGAGCAGTGGAAATCTATGGGCCGGTCCTTGGGCCGGAAGAGCCACTGCTGCTAGCGAAGCCCC
Organism: Coluber constrictor foxii; assembly: GCA_038048745.1. Lineage (NCBI taxonomy): Eukaryota > Metazoa > Chordata > Lepidosauria > Squamata > Colubridae > Coluber > Coluber constrictor. The sequence continues at coordinate 2,138,671 of CM075965.1, read as the reverse complement.
ACCCTAGCTCTGGGGATAAAAGGCAGGGGGCAGAGATGAATAGGTGTGGCAGACAACTATTCATCTTCCGGATGGACAGGCTTGTTAGCCTGCAGTGAGAGAAATTTTTTTTGCCAGGCACTCCTAACGAAAGGAATCTTTTGAGTTCACTTCAGAGGATTTGTCGTGTTTGAGGAGCTGGGTGAGAACAGATAGGTTTTGTGGATTCGTGGTTCCAACGTACTATGAAAAGCGATCCGATAACGGCCTCCGCCTCTCCTCTTTCTTAATTTCCTTGTGCTTAAGTAAACATTTTAAAAATGTGTTCGCATTGTTAGGCCGGAGCTGTCACGATTTGCTTCTTTTTTTCTTTTTCTTTATTTTTTGTGCATTGTCGCAAACATGTTTTGCGTAACAGCTTTGCCAAGGATGGCTTGAGAAAAGGATTTTATTAATTTCTCCTTCTCATCCGCGTTAATTTTTCACGGCTTGTTGGACAGCTTAAAGGGATGATTAAAAGGCGCTGGCACCCATATTAAGCAGCATTTGTGATGGGTTTGGGTTGTGGTGACATTCAAGACGGAACGGCCATGTGCTGTTGTGGTGCGGCGTGCTCACAACATGCAGGGTTGTTCTTTTAATTACAGGAATATATTTGATTTAATTTTTTTTTTCCCCCTGTAACCGGGTACATGTTTCCAAAGAAATAAAGGAAAGCATTGCGATGAGTGTTATTTTTCTGTTTGAATGTATTTGGGTGTTTTTTTCCTGATATGGCTAAAAAGTATTATTATGAATGGGAAGTGAGCTTTGAAAGCAAGACTGATTTGAAAAGTCTAACTGGAATGTGATGGGATGTAAGCCAGGGTTGAAATGCTCCCAGTTCGGACTGGGTCGCCCGATCCGGTAGCGATGGTGGCGGATGATTCGGAGAACCGGTAGCAAAAATCCCTGCGCACCCCCCACCACCACCACCATTGCCCAGATGAGCTGCACGATAATCAAAGGCTTTTTAATATTTTTTACTTTTAAAAACATTTTTTCTACAACTTCTTCCGATGAAAAAATACTTTTAAAGTTAAAAAAAAAAGCCTCTGATGATCGCGCGGCTCAGCTGGGGGATCGTCAGAGGCTTTTCAAAGCATTTTTTTCTGCAGCCTCTTGGCCAAAAAAAAAAATTGCTTTGAAAAGTCTCTGACGATCCCAGTTGAGTTGCCTGATCGGCAGAGAGGCTTTTCAAAGCATTAGAAAAAATGCTTTGAAAAGTTAAAAAAAAAAAAAGTTGGCCACGCCCATTCAATCACATTACCCCACCCCACCCCAAGCCACACCTACAGAACCGATAATAACAAATTTTACATTTTTTAAAAAATTTGATTTATATGCCGCCCTTCTCCGAAGACTCACACAATAATTATTTCATTCCCCTATAATATCTTCTTTTACAGTTATACATTTAAACATTGATTTTGGATTCTTTCTCCAACCAGTTATACCATCTATTCCATGTTTCGTAGTAAATCATTTCCTCTCGGTCTTTTAGTTCCATTGTTAATTTATCTGCTTCTGCGCATCCTAGCACCTTTTTTATGATCATCGTATTGGATGGAAGCAAATCTGTGTTTCCAATTTTGTGCAAATTAATTAATTCATGTATTTTTATGATGACTCTGATCATGATTTATCACTTATAGTTTTTATGTACGATGAGAGCTTTTGCACCAAAGACAAATTCTAATAAATAATAAATAAATAATTCCTATTCTATTCTATTCTATTCTATTCTATTCTATTCTATTCTATTCTATTCTATTCTATTCTATTCTATTCTATTCTATTCTATTCTATTCTATTCTATTCTATTCTATTCTCTCTATTCTATTCACTCTATAGTACTCTATTCACTCTATTCTAATATTCTATTCACTCTATTCTATTCTATTCTATTCCATTCCATTCCATTCCATTCCATTCCATTCCATTCCATTCCATTCCATTCCATTCCATTCCATTCCATATTTTCTATTCTATTCTACTCTACACTACTACTCTACTCCATTCCATTCCATTCGATTCCATTCCATATTTTCTATTCTATTCTATTCTATTCTATTCTATTCTATTCTATTCTATTCTATTCTATTCACTCTACTCTACTCTACTCTACTCTACTCTACTCTACTCCACTCCACTCCACTCCACTCCACTCCACTCCACTCCACTCCACTCCATTCCATTCCATTCCATATTTTCTATCCTATCCTATCCTATCCTATCCTATCCTATCCTATCCTATCCTATCCTATCCTATCCTATCCTATCCTATCCTATCCTATCCTATCCTATTCCATTCCATTCCATTCCATTCCATTCCATTCCATTCCACTCCACTCCACTCCACTCCATTCCATTCCATTCCATTCCATTCCATTCCATTCCATATTTTCTATTCTATTCTATTCTATTCTATTCTATTCTATTCTATTCTATTCTATTCTATTCTATTCTATCCTATCCTATCCTATCCTATCCTATCCTATCCTATCCTATCCTATCCTATCCCGCAGTTGTGTTTTCTGATAAGGAAAATTTATTCAGAAGTTTTTATACATTGGGGGGGGGGGGGGAAACAAATTAGCCAACCTAGGTTGTGTATGTGGGCCTGTGTTTATTAGACTTTTACTACTTTAGAAGTAACTCAAAGCAGTCAGCATGCATAATGCAGGTAGTCCTCAACTTACAACCATAATTGAGTCCAAAATTTAGGTTGCCAAGCAAGATAGCCGTTAAGTGAATGTTGCCCCATTTTACGACCTTTCTAGCCACAGTTGTTGAGTGAATCATTGCGGTTGATAAATTGGTAATCTGGTTGTGAGGTGAATCTGGCTTCCCCATCGACTTTGCTTGTCAGAAGGTCACAAAAGTGGACACACCAATGGTCGTAAGTGTGAACCAGTTGCATGGTCATGGGGATGCTGCAAAGTTTCTTAAGTGTGAAAAACGGTTGTAAGTCACTTTATTCAGTGCATATTGTAACTTTGAACGGTCACCAAATGAATTGTTGTAAGTCGAGGTTTATCTGTACTCCATCCTCCTCATATTTTCCCCAAAACAACAACCCTGTGAGGTATGTTGGGCTGAGAGAGAGTAAGTGGCCAAAAGCCACCCAGCCACCTTTCCTCCCTAAGGCTGGACTAGAACTCTCCGTCTCCTGGTGATTGGCCCAGCATTACCCAGCCACCTTTCCTCCTTAAGACTGGGCTAGAACTCTCCTTCGCCTGGTGATTGGCCCAAAGTCACCCAGCCACCTTTCCTCCCTGAGGCTGGACTAGAACTCTCCATCTCCTGGTGATTGGCCCAAAGTCACCCAGCCACCTTTCCTCCTTAAGGCTGGACTAGAACTCTCCATCTCCTGGTGATTGGCCCAAAGTCACCCAGCCACCTTTCCTCCCTGAGGCTGGACTAGAACTCTCCATCTCCTGGTGATTGGCCCAAAGTCACCCAGCCACCTTTCCTCCTTAAGGCTGGACTAGAACTCTCCGTCTCCTGGTGATTGGCCCAAAGTCACCCAGCCACCTTTCCTCCCTGAGGCTGGACTAGAACTCTCCATCTCCTGGTGATTGGCCCAGAGTCACCCAGCCACCTTTCCTCCTTAAGGCTGGACTAGAACTCTCCATCTCCTGGTGATTGGCCCAGAGTCACCCAGCCACCTTTCCTCCCTGAGGCTGGACTAGAACTCTCCGTCTCCTGGTGATTGGCCCAGAGTCACCCAGCCACCTTTCCTCCCTGAGGCTGGACTAGAATTCTCCATCTCCTGGTGATTGGCCCAGCATTACCCAGCCACCTTTCCTCCTTAAGACTGGGCTAGAACTCTCCTTCGCCTGGTGATTGGCCCAAAGTCACCCAGCCACCTTTCCTCCCTGAGGCTGGACTAGAACTCTCCATCTCCTGGTGATTGGCCCACAGTCATCCAGCCACCTTTCCTCCCTGAGGCTGGACTAGAACTCTCCTTCTCCTGGTGATTGGCCCAGAGTCACCCAGCCACCTTTCCTCCTTAAGGCTGGACTAGAACTCTCCGTCTCCTGGTGATTGGCCCAGAGTCACCCAGCCACCTTTCCTCCCTGAGGCTGGACTAGAACTCTCTGTCTCCTGGTGATTGGCCCAGAGTCACCCAGCCACCTTTCCTCCCTGAGGCTGGACTAGAACTCTCCGTCTCCTGGTGATTGGCCCAGAGTCACCCAGCCACCTTTCCACCCTGAGGCTGGACTAGAACTCTCCGTCTCCTGGTGATTGGCCCAGAGTCACCCAGCCACCTTTCCTCCCTAAGGCTGGACTGGAACTCACAAGTCTACTGGTGATTGGCCCAAAGTCACCCAGCCACCTTTCCTCCCTAAGACTGGACTAGAACTCTCCTTCTCCTGGTGATTGGCCCAAAGTTACCCAGCCACCTTTCCTCCCTGAGGCTGGACTAGAACTCTCCGTCTCCTGGTGATTGGCCCAAAGTCACCCAGCCACCTTTCATGCGTTAGTCGCCACTAGAACTCCCAGTCTCCCACTTTCTTGCCGCTGCTTGCTTGTGAGGAGAGCTTTAAAAGTCATGGAAAGAGTTAAGTGTGTGCCTCTTTTGTGTCACCAACTTGTCCCCTACCCCTTCCTTGCACAACCGGCCCCTCCCTGGAGGTATTTTGTCCAATTCTGGAACAAACGAATCTTCCTTTTCATCCAAGGCCGAAAATCAGTCAGTTTCTGCCCTCCTGCAGCGACACACAGATTGTTGTGTGCCGATTAGGAAATGTCACTCAGGAGTTTGGGCGGGGGCCAAGATTTTTTAAGTACGCTTTGTGGTCCCTGCAGCATCAAAATCGGGAGGGGAAGCAAAACTCATCAGAACGCGGGTAGTCCTCGACCTACGACCACAATTCGGCCCATAATTTCCCTTGCCGAGGCAGACGGTTGCTAAGTGAGTTTAGCCCCATTTTACACCTTTCTTGCCGCCGTTGTTAAATGAATCATTGCAGTGGTCAGTGGTCGTTAAGTGAATCGGGCTTGACTTTGCCAAAGGGGAATCATGTAACGCCGAGACTGAATGTCTCGGGTCTGAATGTAAATCACGTGATGGTGGGGATGCAGCAGCGGTCATAAGTGTGAAAAACGGTCGTAAGTCACTCTTTTCAGGGCCGTTCTAACTTCAAAAGGTCACTAAACAAATTTTCGTAAGTCGAGGACTATCTGTATACAGATTGTTAGCCAGACAGTGGCTTGTCTATTTTCTCTAATCCAAATTCAAGCGCTGGGCAACGGACTCACATTTATGACGGTTGCTGAGCCATGGAAATGTTGGGCTCAGTCGTGGTCGTAAGTCGAGGACTACCTGCACCCATAAGGCAGTCTGCCTAAATTTTCAGCTGATCAGAAAAGGAGCTTCTGTGTTTAGGGGGGGCGGAGGGGGGAAATCATAAACATCTAGAAATAACAAGCAATTGCGATATAATTGAAGGTTGTTTCTCTCATAGGGTTGAGTAATTCACACTTTTGTGTCGCTCATTTGGTAATTTGGAGCATTACCTTCACAGTTCGTGCAATTACCCACAAATGAGAATCTTAACTCACAAGTGGATAAAATGTTCATTAATTTCCTATTCCCCCCCCCCCCGCCCCCCACCTGAGGACTGCTGCCCCTTTAAAAGGTTTTCCTGAATGTCCTTTCAAAACCTACGCCAAATAACACAGGTTCCTTCTCTCGAGAGTGTTCCATTTATTTTATTTTTAAAAATCGGTTTTATTCAACTTATATGACCGCCCTTCCCTCTTTCTTTCTTTCTCCCTTCCTTCCTTCCTTCCTTCCTTCCTTCCTTCCTTCCTTCCTTCCTATTTATTTATTTATTTATTTATTTATTTATTTATTTATTTATTTATTTATTTATTGGTTCAATGTATATGTCGCCCTTCCCTCTTCCTTCCTTCCTTCCTCCCTCCCTCCCTCCCTCCCTTCCTTCCTTCCTTCCTTCCTTCCTTCCTTCCTTCCTTCCTTCTTATTTATTTATTTATTGGTTCAATTTATATGTCGCCCTTCCCCCTTCCTTCCTTCCTTCCTTCCTTCTTTCTTTCTTTCTCTCTTTCTCCCTTCCTTCCTTCCTTCCTTCCTTCCTTCCTTCCTTCCTTCTTATTTATTTATTTATTTATTTATTTATTTATTTATTTATTTATTGGTTCAATTTATATGTCGCCTTCCTTCCTTCCTTCCTTCCTTCCTTCCTTCCTTCCTTCCTTCCTTCTTATTTATTTATTGGTTCAATTTATATGTCGCCCTTCCCTCTTCCTTCCTTCCTTCCTTCCTTCCTTCCTTCCTTCCTTCCTTCCTTCCTTCCTTCCTTCCTTCCTTCCTTCCTTCCTTCCTTCCTTCCTTCCTTCCTTCCTTCCTTCCTTCCTTCCTTTCTTTCTTTCTTTCTTTCTTTCTTTCTTTCTTTCTTTCTTGGTTCAATTTATATGCCGCCCTTCTCCGGAGACTCAGGGCGGCTTACAATGCATTAAGCAATAGCCTTCATACTTTTGTATATACCTGCTTAGTAGGGCTTTCTGCCACCCCTAAGCGTTGTTCTTTTTTATACAAAGTCAGCTTATTGCCCCCACAATCCGGGTCCTCATTTTATCTACCTCGGAAGGATGGAAGGCTGAGTCAACCTTGAGCCTGGTGAGATTCAAATTTGCAGTAATTGCAGGCAGCTGGTTACTTAACAGCACTAATCATCTGCGCCACCAAGGTTCTTGTAGCAACTCTGGGCGGGCAGCCACAATTAAAAGCACAGGGCAACAGGAACAATAAATACCTACAATAAATACCAGTAACAGAGATTTCCCCCACAAAACAGTCTTGTCATTTTTTTTTAATTCCGCCAAAATCAGAAAGAAAAAGTTTTCCTCCCACCAGAAGCAGCGTCTAAAAAATTTCCCATTTCTATTCGTTCTGATTTTCCTCTTTTTCTCCAGCAAAAAAAACCGCCAAACAAACCCTTGGGTTTAGATTAAGTCCTTGACTTAACGACCATAATTGTGCCCAACAGTTCTGTTGCTAAGCGAGACGGTTCTTAAGTGAGTTTGGGAGCCATTTTACGACGGTCCCTGCCACAGTTGTTAAGGGGAACCACTGCAGTTGTTAAGTTAGCCACACAGTTGTTAAATGAATCTGGCCTTCCCCAGGGACTTTGTCAGAAGGTCGCAAAAGGGATCACATGACCCAGGGACACTGCGACCGTCATAAATATGAGTCAGTTCCACAGAGAATGCTGCGAGAGTCGTAAGTGTGAAAAACGATCATAAGAAGTCACTTTATTTCAGTGCCGTTGTTATCTTCGAACAGTCACTAAATAAACCGTTATAAGTAGAGGACTGAATTCCCTTGCAATAGGTATAATCCGGAGGGATGCTGGTTTGCTTTCTTTGAAAATGGGACTATGATCCAGCTTGCAAATCGTCAGTTAGAGGAATGACATCTTTGCAAATTCGTTTTGAGATGTTGCTTCTTTCCTTGATTAGTTTCCATCCGTTGCTTCTCATCCTCCTTTCTGGTGCTTTGGAGGACAATACAATTTTTTTTTTAATTAGAAGAACGATGAAAGATCGAACGAGCTAAAGCACTTTATGATTAGCCAGCGTTATTTTTAATTGCAAGGATATTATTGAGCCCAGCGAAGGTCTCCCGGGGGTCTTGGTAGAAAATAGGAGATGGCGAGTTCTAGTCCCACCTTGAAAGACAGCTAAGTGGTTTTGGGCCAGTACCTCTCTCTCAGCCCAACTCGCCTTCCATGAAGAATTTTCAGAACATGCATTATTATGGGATTACCGTTCTTGAAATCATGGAGGAGCCTCTTTCCGTCCTCCAGAGAGTCCTCCGGAGCCTGGGGAGGCCATTTTCGCCCTCATGGGGGCTCAAGGAGCACAGGGAGGGCAAAAACGCCCCCCGCCATGGTGCAGGAGGCTGACTAGGCCATGCCCAACCGTGGCCACGCCCACCCGGCGAACCCCTTGCTAAAATTTTTGAAGCCCACCCACCCCTGCCTGGATCAAAGTATTTTTGGAACTCCTAATATCTCTCTGCTTCCTTTCCGTGAGTTACTCATTTCTTTGACCTGCTCAGAAAATATTTCGTACCAGGAGCCTCACCTGCATAAGGAGGGGGGGAAACGACATTTTGCTTTTCTTATAGGAGGGATCTCCAAACTTGGCGGCTTTAAGACTTCAACTCCCAGAATTCCTCAGCCAGCCATGCTGGCTGGGGAATTCTGGGAGTTGAAGTCCACAGGTCTTAAAGTTGCCAAATGTGAAGAGTCTTGGTTGGCTTAGAGCAGGGGTCAGCAACCTGCGGCTCCAGAGCCCTGTCAGGTGATCCCACCCCTGGCTGGCCCTTCCCTCCCAGTCATTCTTTGCCTGGCCTGAGAAGGTAAGGGCGAGGGTGGGGGATGGAGAAGCGGTCAGGGCAGAGACAGAGAGATACATAGAGAGTGGGAGAAAGAGAGAGACAGAGAAAGAGAGAGGGAGAGAGTGGGAGAAAGAGAGAGACAGAGAGAGAGGGAGAGAGTGGGAGAAAGAGAGACAGACAGAAAGAGAGAGAGAGAGGGAGAAAGAGAGAGACAGAGAGAGAGAGGGAGAGAGTGGGAGAAAGGGAGACAGAGAGAGGGAGAGAGTGGGAGAAAGAGAGAGACAGAGAGAGGGAGAGAGTGGGAGAAAGAGAGACAGAGAGAGAAAGAGAGGGAGAGAGTGGGAGAGAGAGGGAGAGAGTGGGAGAAAGAGAGATTCAGAGACAGAGAAAGGGAGAGAGTCGGAGAAAGAGAGAGACAGAGAGAGAAAGAGAGAGAGGGAGAGTGGGAGAAAGAGAGAGACAGAGGGAGAGAGTGGGAGAAAGAGGGAGACAGAGAGGGAGAGAGTGGGAGAAAGAGAGACAGAGAGAGGGAGACAGTGGGAGAAAGAGAGACAGAGAGAAAGAGAGAGACAGAGAGAGGGAGAGAGTGGGAGAAAGAAAGAGAGAGAGGGAGAGAGTGAGTGGGAGAAAGAGACAGAGAGAGAGGGAGGGAGAGAGTGGGAGAAAGAGAGAGACAGAGAGAGGGAGAGAGTGGGAGAAAGAGGGAGACAGAGAGAGTGGGAGAAAGAGGGAGGCAGAGAAAGAAAGAGAGAGACAGAGAGAAAGAGAGACAGAGAGATGTGTAAAAGGATTTTGTGGTTCCCGCTATTTTTTAACAACTGGTTCTCTGCCCTAATGACCAGCTGGGTAGGCGTGGCTGGGGGTGGGTCATGTGACTGGTGGAAGTGAGTGACATCGAGTTGGCCACACCCACCCAGGTTTTGTGGCTCCCGGTGTTTTCTTTTCTGTGGGAAACGGGTCCAAATGGCTCTTTGAGTATTTAAGGTTGCAGACCCCTGGCTCAGAGCAATATCCCGTCGAGACTGGGCTTTGATTTCTGGATCAGGGTAGCAGGAAATGGTCAATAATGGGTCTTTTCATGTGGCAGGTTACCTTAAGTGCGATACGGATGACGGCTGCGACAACAAAGAGGAAGTCGGAGGGGAAGAACTCTTCGACACGGTCAACTCCTCCATTGTGTCAGGGGACAGCATCCGATTTTTCGTGAACGTCAACTTGGATGTTCAGCAGAACGTTACAGGTAAGGACGCTTCCCTGTAAAATCTCACCTGGCTGCTCTGGGGATTGGATAGTTTTGTTCTGTGGGATCTTTGGTGCTCTCTGCACTTGCAGGCATTTCATGACCCAACTAGGTAATACCATCAGTGCAAGAAGGGAGTGAGGTTTGCAGCGCAAAGGAGGAGGAGGACTTTGTGATCTCTGAGCTTGGTTGTTTTCTTAGAGATGTTTCATTACCCATGTATGTAATATCATCAGTGCTACGGGGGGAGTCCGGTTTGCTCTTTGTTTATATACAATGCCCTGTCAATGTTGGTGGAGTATGTTTTTTTTTTCTTGGTAGTTCCTTGATCGGGCTGTTGCTTACTGCTTGAATGTTTGTCTGGTGTTAAACCCTGCTTATCTAGCTGTTGTTTGCTACAGAGGATTGTTCTGGCCTGTTTGTTTCTTCCTTAGATTTTTATTCTTTTGCGGTTGGTCCTGAGTTACAACTATTCTGGTTTGTTCCAGAGGGTGTAAAAGTCGTTGTGTTAAAATAGCCAATCTATGATTTAAATTAAGCCATGGTTTGTCTCACTATGCTCGCTTGTGTGTGTGTGTGTGTGTGCCTATTGGCACAGCTCACACGAAGTCAAATTCAGGTAGATTTGCCTTCTGCCTCAAGTCGTTTGACTTCACACAGATAAAAGTAAACGAAGACAGATTACTAATAGTCCATAAATCTCATTATACTGTTATTTCCTTTGGGCAATTACCTAAACTCAAAGGGACTCCCATCAAGTTAGGATTCTGACAGGGTTGTCTTTAGCAAGATTTATGGCAGAGAACTGGAGCGAGTCTGTAAAGATTCCCGCCGAGTTCCCATCTATATAACCAATTTGACTCGAGGGTGGAGATGTGCTGACTTTTTTCCCCCCTTAATAACCTTTCTATCATCTTCAAACGAGAAAGTTTGCAGGATTTTTATCGGTCTGAGAATTGGCTCTTAGGATAGGGTTACATGCGAATGCATTGGTGATTATAGGAGCCTGGTTTAGCTCTTTGATTTGATTTGATTTTGATTTTATTGGATTTATATACCGCCCTACTCCCGAAGGACTCAGGGCAGTGTACAGCCAACGATAAAAATACATAAATACAAAATTTAAAACCCAACTAAAAACAGATTAAATAAATTTGGCCCAGACTAAATTAAAACACCCCAAATAATTTAAAACAGATTAAAATTTAACGCTAAAAATGGAGAGAGGTTAGGCCAGGCCCGCCTGGCGAAATAAAAAGGTCTTAAGAGTGCGGCGGAAGGTGCGCAGATCTGGGATCCTCCGTATCTCCGGGGGGAGCTCGTTCCAGATAGTAGGTGCCCCCACAGAGAAAGCTCTCCCCCTCGGGGCCGCCAGCCGACATTGTTTTGCTGACGGCACCCGGAGGAGCCCCTCTCTATGAGAGCGTACTGGCCGGTGGGAGGCTATTGGTGGTAGTAGGCGGTCCTGCAAGTAGCTCTGCAGACTAAAGCACCATAATTAACATCCAGCTGTCTGCAATTACACCAGTTTGAATCTCCCCAGGCTCAAGGTTGACTCAGCTTCCACCTTTTCTAAGGTAGGTAAATTGAGGACCCAGTTTGTGGGGGCAATAAGCCAACTTTGTATAAATATACAAAAGCATGAAGGCTATTGCTTAACGCATTGTAAGCCGCCCTGAGTCTCCGGAGAAGGGCGGCATATAAATCAAATTTTTTAAAAAAATTATCTAGGGTCACTTTCTTTGATTTCATAATTATATACACTTCAAACATCCACAGCTGCAAAGATGGGATTCAGCCGGTTCGTATCGGTTCGGCAGAACTGGTAGCAAAGATCGCGGGTGAGCCCGGCCACCCGCCCCGGATCTATTCCGTTTGATTTAGGCACGTTTTTGAGGCTGGGCGCATGCATGGAAGGCGCTCAAACAAGCTAAGTGCATGTGCAGAAGGCACACGCATGAAGCAAGCATGTGTGCATGGGGCGAACCGGTGGTAAGAATCCTGGAAACCCACCGCTGCACAGCTGCTTATCCCAGGTCCTTGGAAAGAACTTGAGAAATGAATAAAAATGCAAAATCCAGTCTAAACGTTCTATGCTGACTGCACAACCAACCATAAAAGTAATACGGGTAGTCCTCGACCTATGACCACAGTTGAACCCCAAATTTCTGTTGCTAAGCGAGACATTTGTTAAGCGAACTTTGCCCCATTTTCTTGCCACGGTTGTTAAGTGAATCACAAGCCTCTGTTCAATGAGTAACACATTTCGTTAAGCCAGTCGGGTTTTCCCATTGAATCTGGCTGGTCACAGAACGCCACAAAAGTTGATCCGATGACACCTGCGACCGTCATAAGTATGAGTCCGTTGCCAAACGTCCGCATTCGGATCACGGGACCACGGGGATGCTGCAACGGTCGTAAGTGTGGAAAACGGTCCCAAGCCCCCGTTTTTTTTTCCAGTGCCGTTATAACCTGGAACGGTTGCTAAACGAAGCGTTGTAAGTCGAGGATGACCTGCAGCAGTTGTAAGGGGTAAATAATCCTTTTTGTGCTGAGCTTTGGCAGTTGTTGCCAAGTGGGTAAATAAGATGGCTATCAGATTAAACAACCAGCTGAATTTAAGAGCGAAGCTCAGGCTCAAAAATGGTCGAACACCATTTCGGTGCTGCGTTGTGTTCAGATGTGTTGAAACAAGAACCTTCTCACACTCGTGGGCTTCCAAAACCAGTTGGGCCACTATTGACGGCTTCCTCCCCCTCCCTTCGCCATTGTTGTCAAGTTCGGAGCCTACTCACGTGGTTCTGGTTTGTGTTGACTGGCACAGCATCCCCGTTCCTAGTGCCAAGAACGGGCTTAATTCCTGATTTAAATACGTCGCCCTCCTACACAACAGAGTGCAGAGCAGCCTTCGGTATTTTTTCCTATCGAGAGCAGCCTTCGATATTTGTCTTGCTAAAGAAAATAGAAAATGGAGGTAGAAATTAGAAATTGGGAAAACGTTACGATGCATACTGTCACATAATATAAGTCACTATAATTACTACGTATACGTAAATGTTAGAAGTCGGAAGATTACTCAAAAAGTCAATAAGAGTTGAAATACTAAAAAGGGCAAGAGATGATGGATAGAAGATGGATAGACCACGGGTAGCAAGAAAGCTTATAAAACAAAAGGGGGCAAAACTCCCTTAAATGCCTCATTTAATAACAGAAATATTGGGCCCAATTGTAGTCATAAGTTGAGGACTACCTGTATAAGCTCGGTCATTGAGATTCCGACATGGGTGAACCCAGGTAGCAAAAAAATGGAGAAGTAGCTAGTCCGTATCTTCCTGGATGGATATTTATTGACTTCCCAGCCTAGCCTACAATCTTGGTGATCTCTTAGCCAAATGTTAACTAGGTCTAACAGGGCTACGTTTTCTGGAATCCACCAAGGTTGAGTCTTTGCTGCCACCTAGCTAAATAAATATTAGCAAAACTGCAACGGAGCCAATTTGGGTTAGTGCAGGTGTCGGCAACCTGTGGCTCTGGAGCCGCATGTGGCTCTTTCACCCTTCTGCTGCGGCTCCCTGTCACTCAAAATAAGCGTCACAACCGCCAATGTGCGACACCCACCGGCACACGATTTATTGAGCTTTTCAACCCCCCCGGTAGGCCAACCATGGATAAATCGAAGAAAAGAAAAGTTTCCAAAGAAAACAGAACATTTAATTCAACTACATAGGCTAGTTTTGTGGCCGCTCAAGAAATAGTCAGGCACGGGAAGGGTTTTGTGGCTCCCGGTGTTTTCTTTTCTGTGGGAAACCCAGCAAGTTCTAGTTTCACCTTAGGCACAAATTTGGCTGAGTGACTTTGGGCCGGTCACCAGGAGGCAGTGAGTTCTAGTTCCAGTTTAGGCTCAAAGGACGGCTGGGTGACCTTGGGCCAATCACTAGGGGCCAGTGAGTTCTAGTTCTGTTTGTGCTAATCACCAGAAGACAGTGAATTTTAGTTCCACCTTAGGCACAAAAACCACTGATTCACTCTTTCTGTTCCATTCCAACCCACCTACCTCACAGGGTTGTTGTAGTAGACAAAATAGGAGGAGAGGAAAGGTGTACATTGGCCACTTTGAATTATTTGTAAAAACAATAAAGGGATAGAAATAAATAAATAAATTGCCATGCAGGTTTGCACTCCTCATCTATTCCTTGCTCCTCGCAATGTTGGAACATCAAGAGAACCATCTAAGATCAGGGATGTCCAACCTTGGCCATTTTAAAAGTTGTGGAGTTAAACTCCCAGAATTCCCTAGCTAGAACATCTGAACTTCCATTCTGGGGATACCTCAGGGGATACATGGACTTCAACTCCCAGAATTCTCTTGTGGTCTTCCTCTCTCGGGATTCCTCAGGAGGATACATGGACTTCAACTCCCAGAATTCCCAAACTAGAATATGTGGACTTCGACTCTCTGGATGCAGGAGGAATACATGGACTTCAATTCCCAGAATTCCCTAGCTAGAACATCTGAACTTCCATTCTGGGGATACCTCAGGAGATACATGAACTTCAACTCCCAGAATTCCCCTGTGGTCTTCCACTCTCGGGATTCCTCAGGAGGATACATGGACTTCAACTCCCAGAATTCCCAAACTAGAATATGTCGACTTCGACTCTCTGGATATTGCAGGAGGATACATGGACTTCAGTTTCCCAGAATTCCCCAGTCAATACGTGCGGAATTCAATTCCCAGAATTCCTCAGCTGGCATGACTGGGTTGGGGAATTCTGGGAGTTGAAGTCCACAAGTCTTAAAAGTTGTGAAGCTTGGGACACCCTTGGTGTAGATTGTCCTGGCCATCTTCACCAGATCTTGCAAAATGGATCTTTGGGGACCTGGTACATTTCCACCACGGATGGAATTTTCCTTACACAAACACACACACACACAGAGAAAAAATGTCAGTTGAAGATAATGTAAGATGGATGCGAGGCCCAGTAACAATTCAACTTAGCACCTTATCGTATGCAAACCGGGAGGGTGGCTGGAGAAATTGGACATGCACCGGTTGCTAATTGTGAAGTTGTGGTTTCATTTGTGGGCAGAGCTTGCTTCTTTTGTTTAGATCAGGGGTCTCCAATCTTGGCGATTTTAAGCCTGGAGGACTTCAACTCCCACAATTCCCCAGGCTGGGGAATTGTGGGAGTTGAAGTCCTCCAGGCTTAAAGTCGCCAAGATTGGAGACCCCTGATTTAAAAGGTTCCTTCAGTTTTGGGGCTATTTGAATATTCACATCCTGATCAATGCCATTGTTTAATTTTGCACCCATGGAAAAAAACACCCATGGAAAGAATGGAGGGCAGGTCTTAAATGGTCACGAGTTACTTTTTCGGGTCTAACTTCAAAGGGGTCATTAAGTGAATAGTTGTAAGCCGAGGACTACCTGAGACAAGGGAGCAAAGAACAGAAAAGAGGTTTTTTTTCGAAAAAAGTTGGAAAAGGTGCTTTGTAATGCCTGGAGGGACATGGTGGCTCAGTGGCTAAGACGCTGAGCTCGTCAATAGAAAGGTCGGCGGTTCGGCGGTTCGAATCCCCAGTGCTACATAACGGGGTGAGCTCCCGTGACTTGTCCCAGCTTCTGCCAACCTAGCAGTTCAAAAGCACGTTAAAAAAAAATGCAAGTAGAAAAATAGGGACCACCTTTGGTGAGAAGGGAACAGCGTTCCGTGCGCCTTTGGCATTGAGTCATGCCGGCCACATGACCACGGAGACATCTTTGGACAGCGCTGGCTCTTCGGCTTTGAAACGGAGATGAGCACCGCCCCCTAGAGTTGGGAACAACTGGCACATATGAACGACTAGCACATATAATCTTAATCTTTACGTTTAATGCCTGGAAAACAGGTTGTCCTCAACTTAACAAGCGTTTTGTTTAGTGTCCGAAGTTACAACAGCGCTGGAAAAAAATGTGACTTACAACCAATCCTTACACTTATGACTGTCGCAACATCAGTATGATCAGTATCCAAGTGCTTAGGAACTGGACTGATTTTAGGAGTTTCATCTTCCCCTGATTTTTGTGATCATCATTTATGGCCTGGCTTCCGACCAGCAAAATCAACGAGGAAGACAGATTCGTTTAACGACCACCCGATTCACTTAAGGACTGCAAGTCATTTACCTAACAAGAGGTGGTAAAATTGGGCGCAACTCTTTTAAAAACTGTGTTGCTTAGCCAAGGAAATTCTGGTCCCTTTGGGGTCGTAAATTGAGGACCACCCCTACCGGTGGTCATGCACTTACGACCGCAATCCAATCCAAAATTTAAGTGGCTGAGTGAGGATTTGTTACGTGAGTTTTGCCCCATTTTACAAAATTTCTTGCCACGGTTGTTAAATGAATCACTCACAGTTGATAAGTTACCTGGTTGTTAAGTGAATCTGCCTTCCTCATTACTTTGCTCATCAGAAGGTCGCAAAAGGGGATCACGTGACCCCGGGACACGGCCACCGTCATAAATACGAGTCAGTCGCCATGTGTCTGAATTTTGATCTCATGACCATGGGGATGCTGCAACGGTCGTAACTGTGAAAAACGGTCACAAGCCACTTTTTTCAGTGCCGTTGTAACTTTGAATGGTCACTAAATGGATTGTTATAAGTCGAGGACTACCTGTACAGTCTCCTACACTAGTTTTTTTTTAAAGCAGGTACCTCATTCCGGAATCATAGTTTGCGTTCGGAAGCAAAGTCGTGCCCAGCCAGGATGCAAAAAAAAAATCATTCGATGCATCGGAAGTTTTTTAGATCTGCAATTTATATTCCTGAGTTGGATACGCTCCAGTATCATCGTATATCCTCCCTTTCTTAGCAGATGCAAAATGTGCAGGAGGCATTTATGAACTGATAAATGTATTTAAGGCAATTGTTGTTTTAAATTTGTTTAAAATGTATTTAATGCAACAAAGAGGATGAGGGGCCTGGAGGCTAAAACATAGGAAGGACGGTTGCAGGAACTGGGTATGTCTAGTTTAATGAAAAGAAGGACTAGGGGAGACATGATAGCAGTCTTCCAGTATCTCAGGGGCTGCCCCAAAGAAGAGGGAGTCAAGCTATTCTCCAAAGCACCTGAGGGCAGGACAAGAAGCAATGGGTGGAAACTAACCAAGGAGAGAAGCAATTTAGAACTAAGGAGAAATTTCCTGACCGTATAGAACAATTAATCAGTGGAACAACTTGCCTCCAGAAGATGTGAATGCTCCAATACTGGAAGTTTTTAAGAAGATGCTGGATATCCATTTGTCTGAAGTGGTGTAGGGTTTCCTGCCAGGGCAGGGGGTTGGACTAGATGACCTCCAAGGTCCTTCCAGCTCAATTCTATTCTATTCTATTCTATTCTATTCTATTCTATTCTATTCTATTCTATTCTATTCTATTCTATTCTATTCTATTCTATTCTATTCTATTCTATTCTATCTATTCTATTCCCTCTCCTCTCCTCTCCTCTCTTCTCTTCTCTTCTATTCTATAAAACGTGTTGGCCAATGTGTTGGCAGGGGGTTGGACTAGATGACCTCCAAGGACCCCTTCCAACTCTGTTATTCTAGTTCTATTTTTTTTAAAAAAAAAAATCCTTGGGGAACCATTCAAGCCAAGAAAGTTAGCTTTGTCTCTGTGGCATCTGAGCTGCAAATGGGAATTTAGAACATCGAAGAAGAAAGTTGAAAAGGACCTTGGGAGGTCTTCTAGTCCAACCCCCTGCTCAAAACAGGAGATCCTGTTCCAGTTCAGACAAACTTTTTCTTGGAAACGTCCCGCAATGGAGCATCCGCAACTTCTGGGGGCGAACTCTTCCATTGATTCAGTGTTCTCGCTGCTGCCAGGAAATTCCTCCTTCGTTTCAGGTTGCCTTTTGTTTTGGCCCTCTGAAAATCGGAAAGAGGCAATTTTCAAGTTGTTGGGAAAGGTTCCTGTTCAACCTTCGTTGAGGGGATGTTCCAGGCCTTCTTTTCCCCCAGGAAGGATGAGGGTTAAAGAGCTGCAAATAACTGTCTTTTAAACTGTTGTATTTTGTGCTTTTATAGTTTAGTAGTATTCTTTTATATATGGTATATACAGGTCGCCCTGTGGTAAGATGGGCAGTCAATAAATTTTAAGGAAGGAGGGAGGAAGGGAGGGAAGAGAAGGGGAGAAAGAAAGGTGAGAGAGGGAGGAAGGGAAGAGGAGATAGGAAGGAAGGAAGGAAGGAAGGAAGGAAGGAAGGAAGGAAGGAAGGAAGGAAGGAAGGAAGGAAGGAAGGAAGGAAAAAGTGGAAGGAGGGAGGGAGAGGGAAGGAAGGGAAGATAAGAAAGAAAGAGGAGAGGAAGGAAGGAAGGAGAGGGGATGGACGAGGACAGAGAGGGTGGGAAGGGGAGAAAGAAAGGGGAGGGAGGGAGGAAGGAAGGAAGGAAGGAAGGAAGGAAGGAAGGAAGGAAGCAAAAAGTGGAAGGAGGGAGGGAGAGGGAAGGGAGGGAAGATAAGAAAGAAAGGGGAGAGAGGAAGGAAGGAAGGAAAAAGTGGAAGGAGGAAGGAAGGAAGGAAGGAGAGGGATGGACGAGGACAGAGAGGGTGGGAAGGGGAAGGGGAGAAAGAAAGGGGAGGGAGGGAGGGAGGAAGGGAAGAGGAGATAGGAAGGAAGGAAGGAAAGAAGGAAGGAAGGAAGGAAGGAAGGAAGGAAGGAAGGAAGGAAGGAAGGAAGGAAGGAAAAAGTGGAAGGAGGGAGGGAGAGGGGAGGAAGGGAAGAAAGAAAGGGGAGGGAGGAAGGGAGGAAAGAAGGATAAAAGTGGAAGGAGGAAGGAAGGAAGGAAGAGGGATGGACGAGGACAGAGAGGGTGGGAAGGGAAGGGGAGAAAGAAAGGGGAGGGAGGGAGGAAGGGAAGAGGAGGAAGGAAGGAAGGAAGGAAGGAAGGAAAAAGTGGAAGGAGGGAGGGAGAGGGGAGGAAGGGAAGGGAAGAAAGAAAGGGGAGGGAGGAAGGAAGAAGGAAAAAGTGAAGGAGGAAGAAGGAAGGAAGGAAGAGGGATGGACGAGGACAGAGAGGGTGGAAGGGAAGGGGAGAAAGAAAGGGGAGGGAGGGAGGAAGGGAAGAGGAGGAAGGAAGGAAGGAAGGAAGGAAGGAAAAAGTGAAGGAGGGAGGGAGAGGGGAGGAAGGGAAGGGAAGAAGAAAGGGGAGGAGGAAGGAAGAAGGAAAAAGTGGAAGGAGGAAGGAAGGAAGGAAGAGGGTATGGACGAGGACAGAGAGGGTGGGAAGGGAAGGGGAGAAAGAAAGGGGAGGGAGGGAGGAAGGGAAGAGGAGGAAGGAAGGAAGGAAAAAGTGGAAGGAGGGAGGGAGAGGGGAGAAGGGAAGATAAGAAAAAAAGAGGAGAGAGGAAGGAAGGAAAAAGTGGAAGGAGAAGGAAGGAAGGAAGGAGAGGGATGGACGAGGACAGAGAGGGTGGGAAGGGAAGAGGAGAAAGAAAGGGGAGGGAGGGAGGGAGGAAGGGAAGAGGAGATAGGAAGGAAGAAGGAAAGAAGGAGAGGTACAGAAGGGATGGGAAGGGAAGGGAGAAAGAAAGGGGAGGGAGGGAGGGAGGAAGGGAGGAAGGAAGAAGGCAGACATGAAATCCAGTAGGTTCTGGCGAAGCAGTAGCAGAAATTTGAGTAGTTTGGAGAACCGGCAAATACCACCTCTGGCTGGTGCCAGACTGGGGTGGGAATGGAGATTTTGCAATACCCTTCCCCCAGGAGTGGGGAGGGAATGGGGATTATGCAGTATCCTTCTCCTGCCACGCCTACCAAGCCATGCCACACCCCCTAAGCCACACCCACAGAACTGATAGTAAAAAAATGTGGATTTCACCACTGGAAGAAGGGAAGAGGAGAAAAAGAAAGGGGAGGGAGGGAAAAAGGAAGGAAGGAGGGAAAAAGTGGAAGGAGGGAGGAAGGAGAGAGAGAGTGGGGGACAGAGGGGGAGAGAAGGCGAGAAAGAAAGGGAGGGAGGGAGGAAAGAAGGAGAGAAGGGAAGAAGGGAAGAGGAGAAAAAGAAGGGATGGAAGGAGGGAGGAAGAAAGGAGAGAGACAGTGGGGGACAGAGGGGGAAGGAAGGGGAGAAAGAGGGGAGGGAGGAGGAAAGAAGGAGAGAAGGGAAGAAGGGAAGAGGAGAAAAAGAAGGGAGGGAGGGAGGAAGGAAGGAGGGAAAAAGTGGAAGGAGGGAGGAAGAAAGGAGAGGGAGGGAGGAGAGAAGGGAAGAAGGGAAAGGATGAAAGAAAAGGGGAGCGGGTGGAGGAAGGAAGGAAGAAGGAAAGGAAGGAAGAAAAGAAGGAAGGAAGGAAGAAAGAGAAAGGAAAGAAGGAATAGCCGGTTAGAAGGGCATTTTTCAAATCTCCTTCATCAGCCTCATTTGTGATTCCATCCCACGGCTTCTGCTGGGAGAAGAACTGCCTGGAGGCTGGCAGAATTCTGGCTCGCTCTACAGAGCCATGTGTTCATATGCAAAAAAAGAGAGAAAGAAAATACATCCCCGTCCTGTGTAGACAGAAGGTGACTCACACCTTCTCTCTCTTTGGGGAGCCCGTTCCGATCTGAATCTGCCTGAGGACTAGCAGGGCTGCAAGGATAACATCGCAGGCTCGTCGTTTGTAAGGCTATCCTTTCCCAAAATGGGGGAAGCCGATAAATAGGACGGCTGGAGGTGGCTGCAACAGGATAAAGGGGAAGGAGAGAATTGTCTCTGAAATTGGAACAACATGGAATAAATTGGAAGGCTGTTGGGGGTCCTTGATGCTCTCTGACCTTGGTTAGGGAACGTCATCAATGCTAGAAGGAGAGTGGGGTTGGAGGAGGAGGAGGAGGAGGAGGAGGAGGAGGAGGAGGAGGAGGAGGAGGAGGAGGAGCGACCAGGGGTCCTTGTGCTCTCTAAACTTTGTGGTTTATTTGTAGAAGTTTCATGACCCAACTAGGTAGCATCATCAGTGCTAGAAGGGAGTGAAGTTTGCCGAGAGGAGGAGGGGGAAAGCAAAAGGAGGAGGACTTTATAGAGTCCTTGGTGTTCTCTGAGCTTGTTTGTTTTTTTTGCAGACATCTCATTACCCAACTAGGTAACATCATCAGTACTAGCCGAGAGGAAGGGGAAGAGGAGGAGGAGAGGATTGGGGGAAAAGGGGGAGGAAATCAGGAGGAGGAGGAGATTCCTGGGTCCTTGGTGCTCTCTGAGCTTGGTGATTTTCTTGGAGACGTTCCATGACCCAACTTGGTAACATCTTCAGTGCTAGAAGGGAGTGGGGAGAGGGAAGGAGGGAGGGCAAGGACAGGGGGAGGAGGGGGAGGGGAAGAGGAAGAGGAGGAGGAACAAACAACTGTGAGGTCCTTGGTGCTCGTTGAGCTTGGTGATTTCCTTTGCAGACGTTCATGACCCAACTTGGTAACATCATCCATATCAGAAGAGAATTTTAAAAAGAAGTGCTCTCTGTTTATAGATACCGTCCCTTTATATACAGTATGTTTTGTTATATCTACTCTCTGTCAAAGTCGATGAAGGCATGGTTGATTCAAATCACCTTCCAGATTGGGATTGGTCTTGTACAAGTGACTCGTCAGATCTTCGCAGCATGCGCCCAGCTCCTCAGTTGCTACATCTACCCCTCTTTCCCCCGAAAATAAAACCCCACCGGAAAATAAGCCCTAGCATGATTTTTTTCAGGATGCTCGGAATATAAGCCCTCCTCTAAGCGGTGCTCTCCCATAACTCCTAGCTGAAAGCGGGAAAGGTTGTCAGATGCTGGCTGGGGATGATGGAAATTGTGACCTAATGGTTCTAGAAATCGGTTGGGAAGGTTGGTCCTTCTTGTATTCCCTTCAGGACACGGAGCTGTGGATCCTAACTCAAAGTACGGATTATTATTATTTTTAAACCCAACTCTGGATTGTACCTTCAGGGATACAACGAGGAAAGTTACATGTATTCTCAACTGGCCAGTATACGGGTAGTACTCAAATCACGGGAATCGGAGCTCCCAAAAGAGCTGCAGAGCGGCGCCGGTGGTGCCACCGGAAGTCAGTATACGGGTAGTTCTCGTCTTACGACCACGATTCAGCCCACCGTTGCTGCGGTTCAGGGAGATAATTGTGTGAGTTTTGCCCCGTTTTGCTCCATCTTTCTTGCCACCGTTGTTAAGTGAGTCACGTGGTTGTTAAATGAATCCAGCTTCCCCCATGGACTTGGCTTGTCGGACGGTTCGCCAAAGGGAATCATGGGACATTACAACCGTCACAAATACAAGTCAGTTGCCAAGCAGTCTGAATTTGGGTCACGCGACCATGGCTTGGCCACAAGGGTCGTAAGTGTGAAAAACGGTCCTAAGTCGCTTTTTTCAGAGTTGTTTCAAACGGTCACTAAACGGAACTGTGTCGTAAACCGAGGAACTTGCCTGCAGTCAAAACCCACCCTATTCAGATATCCCTCGTGGATGCTTGCCACCGCCATCAAGTGTGAAAAGCGATCCCAAGTCCCTTTTTTCAGGGCCGTCGTCACTTCAGACGGTCACTAAACGAACGGTTGTAAGACGAGGACCACCTGCAGTAGATTTGGGGACGGTTGGCGTCCTTTTATTTGAAATTTCCTTGTTCATCGCCCGAGTTGCTCTCGGATTTTTGGCTGGAGTGAGGAGCCCATGTCAGATCCCTCTCTATGCCTTCAGCTAGATTTTAATGCCTTCCCAGATGCTTTATATATTTAAACCCCATTTTTTCCCAAGAAGCCCAGCTCGGTCGGGGGGGTGGGAGATGGTTTTTAAGGATGGGTGTTGTAATCCAAAGCCATTGGAGAAGTTGGCCCAGGTACAACGTACCGTTTACAATGGAGGTTTATTTTTCTTTTTTACCCCACTTAAAACCTCTTTAATTTGAACATTTCCTGTCTCTCCTTGTCTGGAAGCATTTAACCATCCCCAGTGGGTCGGCATTGTCTACCGCCCGTGTGCGTCGGGTGTGTGTGTGTGTGTGTGTGTGTGTGTGTGTGTGTAAAGCTCCGTCGCTATTAATTAGATTTTTGAAATCTTGCCCGTTGCCGCAAAATAAATCTTTTTAACTCCACCTGGCACGGTTTCTGAAGCTGCTAAAGTAGCCGGGATAAAAATCAGGAATGGCGCGTGAGAAGGTAGAAGCATGAGATTGGTTGACTCGTCCTTCCGTGGTCGGTAAAGTGAGGACCCAGATTCAATATACTGTCTCTCTCCCTCTCTCTCTCTCCTTCCCTGTCTTCTCTCTCCTTCTCCCCTTCCCTCTCTCTCTTTTCTTCCCTCTCTCTCTCCCTCCCTCCCCCTCTCCCTTTTCCTCTCCTTCCCTCTCTCTCTCCTCCTCCCTCTCTCCCTTTCCCTCTCCTTCCCCTCCTCTCTTTCCCTTGTCTTTCCTTCTCTCCTCCTTTTCTCCTTCCCTCTCTCTCCTCCCCCGCTGTCTCCTCTCTCCTTCCCTCTCTCTCTCCTCTCTTCCTCTCTCTCTCCCTCTTCCTCCCTCTTCCTTCCCTCTCCTCCTCCCCCTCTCCTTCCCTTTCTCTTTCTTGTCTTTCCTTCTCCTCTCCTTCTCCCTTTCCCTCTCTCTCCTTCCCTCTCTCTCCTCCCCCGGTCTCTCCCTCTCCTCCTCTCTCTCTCTCCCTCTTCTCCCTCTTCCTCCCTCTCCTTCCCTCTCTCTCCTCTCTCCTTCCTCTCTCTTTCTTGTCTTTCCTTCTCTCTCCTTCTTCCTCCCCTTCCCTCTCTCTCCTCCTCCGCTCTCTCCCTCTCCTTCCCTCTCCTCTCTCATCCCCTCCTCTCCCTTCCTCTCTCTCTCTCTCCTTCCCTCTCTCTCTCCCTCTTCCTTCCTCTCCTTCCTTCTCCTTCCCTCTCTCTCCCCCTCCGCTCTCTGTCTCTCCTTCCCCCTCCCTCTCCTTCCCTCTCTCCCCTCCCGCTCACATCCTCCCCCCTCTCCTTCCCTCTCTCTCCCTCTCTCTTGTTCTTTCTCTCCATCCCTCTCTTCCCTTCCCTCTCCCTCTTCTTCTCCTTCCCTCTCTTTCCCTCTCTGTCTCTCCCTCTCATGGAAGTACAGGTAGTCCTCAATCTAACGACCATAATCAATCCAAAATTTCTTTCACTCAGCGAGATATGTGTTAAACGAGCCTCACACCACTTGTACGACCTTTCTCGCCACAGCTATTAAGCAAATCACTACAGTTCAGTGAGTAACACGGTTGTTAAGCGAATCTGGCCTCCTCTGTTGACTTTCCTTGTCGGAAGGTCGCAAAGGGAATCACGTTGACCTCCGGGGACACTGCGACCGTCATAAATACGAGTCAGCTGCCGAGCAGCTGAGTTTTGATCATGTGACCACGGGATGGCTTGCAACGGTCGTAAGTGTGAAAGGCGGTCCTGAGTCCCTTTTTTCCCCAATGGCGTCGTAACTTCGAACGGTCACTAAGTGAACTGTCGTAAGTCCAGGGCCAGCTGAATTTTTTCAGGGGAAAAAAACGATCCAGTCAGGTTGAGCCTAAGGCCTGCTCCTGAGCGCTGGCTGGGGGATTCTGGGAATTGAAGTCCACCCATCTTCAAGCTTCCAAAGTTGAGAAACACTGCATTAAAACAAGTTTAATGTCTTTTGGCGTCTCGAGTGTAAATCTTTGCGGTGGTATTTTCACGGAGGAAACACGCCGAGCCTGGTCTCAATTCGAACCTGATTTAGAATAAATTCTTCCGCGATTTATGCGTCCTCTTCCTCCTTTGGCGCTTCTGATCGCGGCTTCGTCATCTTCTCTCCTCTTACACCTCCACGGAGATTTCTTTAGTAATTGTGGCGACCTTGCTCTGTAATTACCGCCCTCACTAATTACTACATTGTTTGAGGGAACCAATGCGCTGGTCAAAAACAAGGCAGCGATAATTCCTGCGGGTCCGCGTGGGCCCCCAGGGACCTTCGTGCATTGCTAGAAGCCGCAATCTGTTGTAGTTTTAAATACAAGCCCAGTTGCTAGCGGTAGTATCCTAATTGTAATTAAAACTCGTTGCAAAGATATCGCGGGGCATTCAAACACCTGATTGATTCCGCTTGGCATTGGTTTCCTCGGCCTGCCAGAATCTGAGCTGGGGCATTTGTAGAAAATACAACCAAGCAGATATTTTCTCCCTGTTGTAAAGCTCTCTTACAGCGTGTTCGTGTTATCTCCGGGTAGTAAAACCAGAGATGGGAGGGTGCTTTCTGGAATGCAGGTTGTGTGTGCAAAAGGGCCTTTCAGGATTCAGTTTACTAGGTGTCTTGATAATGTTAGGAAAGTGTCTGGGAAAACGGTGGGAAGATGTTAAGGTGCTGGCCCAGAAACCAGGAGATGGTGAGTTCTAGTTTTGCCTTAAGTAAGTATGAAAGCTGTCTGATCACTTTGAGCCAATCGCCAGTAGATTGTGAGTTCTAGTCCTGCCTTAGGCATGAAAAGCTCGCTGGTGACTTTGGCCAACCACCAGGAGATGGTGAGTTCTAGTCCCAATTTAGGCATGAAAGCAGCTGGGTGACTTTGGGCCAATCACTAGGAGATGGTGAGTTCTAGTCCTGCTTACCCAGGAAAGTTGGTTGGGTGACTTTCGGCCAATCACCAGGAGATGGTGAGTTCTAGTCCCAATTTAGGCATGAAAGCCAGCTGGGTGACTTTGGCCAATCACTAGGAGATGGTGAGTTCTAGTCCTGCTTACCCAGGAAAGTTGGTTGGGTGACTTTCGGCCAATCACCAGGAGATGGTGAGTTCTAGTCCCAATTTAGGCATGAAAGCCAGCTGGGTGACTTTGGGCCAATCACTAGGAGATGGTGAGTTCTAGTCCTGCTTACCCAGGAAAGTTGGTTGGGTGACTTTGGGCCAATCATCAGGAGATGATGAGTTCTAGTCCCAATTTAGGCATGAAAGCCAGCTGGGTGACTTTGGGCCAATCACTAGGAGATGGTGAGTTCTAGTCCTGCTTACCCAGAAAAGTTGGTTGGGTGACTTTGGGCCAATCACCAGGAGACGGTGAGTTCTAGTCCCTCCTTACGCATGAAAGACAACTGAATGACTTGGAGCCAATCACTAGGAGATGGTGAATTCTAATCCTGCCTTACTCATGAAAACTAGTTGGGTGACTTTGGGCCAATCACCAGGAGACGGTGAGTTCTAGTCCTGCCTTAGGCATGAAAGCTGGCTGGCATCTTGTCCCCAACAATCTGGGTTCTCCTTTTACCAACCTCGGAAGGATGGAAGGCTGAGTCAGCCTTGAGGTGGCTGAGAATCAAACCCTTGGCAGTCAGCAGAATTAGCCTGAAATAAAGGTAGTCCTTGACTTACGACCATAATTGTGCCCAAAATTTATGTTGCTAAGCAAGACCATAGTTAAGTGAATTTCCCCCCATTTTACGACCTCTTGTTAAGTAAATCACTGCAGCCGTTAATTTAGTAACACGGTTGTTAAGTGAATCGGGCTTCCCCATCGGCTTTGCTTGTCCGAAGCTCGCCAAAGGGATCACATGACCCCAAGCGTCATAAATATCAGTTGCCTATTGTCTGAAGTTCGATCACATGACCACGGGGATGCTGCAACGATTGTAAGTGCGGGAAAAATGCTTAAGTCCATTTTTTCCCCCCCGTGTCATAACTTCGAACTGTCGTAAGTCGAGGGCGACCTGTTCTGTCTTCGAACCAAAGTGACTTTTTAAAAAATTGTGTCTCTTCCACTTCTCCTTTGCTCATCCGTCTGCTTCCCGAAAGCATTTCTGGGCCTAAACCCCGAATTTCACAGAGGCTAAAAACATCTGTCCCAGTCAAAACGAGTAACACAACACACACAAAAATCTGTTGTTGTCTTTTTGTCCAAGTTCTCCATGCTTGGATTTTTATTTCATTTTTTTTAAAAAAAAGACTATTTGCAGAGCAGGAAGCGTCTTTGTTCGCTAATAATGGGGCAGGACCGGCCCTTCGGCAGACAATCGCCAATTGATGGATCTAGTCCCACCTACTCACACAATAGCTTGTCCCCAGATTAGAGTTTCCTGAAAGACTCCCGAGACGCAGGCAGGCACGCACACGGAGTCTGCCCGGCGGCTTGACCGGTTGAATAGTTTCCAAATCCCAGCGGGAGGCGGGAGGCAGAGGGGATGGAATTGGGCTCCTGGAATAATTGGTAGAAAGGAGGCGCGAGGCTTCGGAGGGAAGCCCCCCGTTCCAGTGGCGCCAACAAATTCCTTCCAGGCGAACGAGGAGGGTTTGGAGACTGAAGGCACATCGCTAAGCAAGACAATGGCTGCATTTCCTTGTATTAAGGCCGCCGGCTTTTTTGTTCTGTCGCCACGCACAATAGCCCACCGTCCGAGCCCCCGTCTGATAAATTCTTATTTTAGAAAGATGGTAGCGGGAGGCCGGTCGCTTAAGGACTTTTTCATCGGGCGTGGAACGTCTCAGCAAAACTCCTCTGTCTCCATTGTCTGTGGAGATTCTCCAGGTTGTCCCAAAAAGTGCCTTTAAAAAAAAAAAAAAGAGGCAGCTGGACATTGTGATTTTTCTTTGAAGACATTTCGCTTCCCATCCCAGAAGCTTCTTCAACTCTAACCGGATGGCGGGGAACGGAAGGATTGATAC
Organism: Coluber constrictor foxii; assembly: GCA_038048745.1. Classification (NCBI taxonomy): domain Eukaryota; kingdom Metazoa; phylum Chordata; class Lepidosauria; order Squamata; family Colubridae; genus Coluber; species Coluber constrictor. The sequence continues at coordinate 2,111,424 of CM075965.1, read as the reverse complement.
TCCTTGCAGAAAACTAGTACTTGCGGGACCGCCTTCTGCCGCCGATAGCCTCCCACCGGCCAGTACGCTCCTTCAGAGAGGGACTCCTCAGGGTCCCGTCAGCCAGGCAATGTCGGCTGGCGACACCCAGGGGGAGAGCCTTCTCTGTGGCAGCACCCGCCCTCTGGAACGATTTGCCCCCAGAGATCCGCGTGATATCTGATCTCCGGGCCTTTCGCCGTGCGCTAAAACCTTTTTTATTTCATCAAACTGGGCTGGCGTAACCCCACCCACCCCTGCCCCCCCTAGATATTTTTAATTATAAATTGATTTTAGTCGGGAGGTTTTAAATTTTGGGGCCAAATTTGTATAATTCTTTTAATAATTGTAAATTTTGTATGGGGATGTTTTTATTCTTGGCTGTGCCTGAGTCCAGTAGGAGAAGGACGGTATACAAATTTAATAAAATAAAATAAATTTGCATTCTTTTAAAGGGAGTCATTGAGGCCACGTGGAGGTTTACCTATGTCCCCAGGGTCACCTGAATACTGCAAATGGGTGTGGAACCCCCAGATGTGCACTGTTATCCTTTCCATCATCCTCGGTCAGGCTGATGATGCAGTGGTTGGGGATGATGGGAGCCCGACTCCGGCAGATTTCCTGGCATTGTGGGGGCATAACTGGTTGGAAATGTTCAGCCTCCCTTTCCTTTCCATCCACCATCTTTCCATCCACCATCAAAAAAACACCACCCAACCCTGAAATTAATTCATTTGAGCTCTGGAGATCCTGAATAAACAAAAATCCTTGAGGAATAGTGATGAAATAATCTCGGCGGCTCCGAAATAGAACAGAAAAACAACTTTAGGCTGTTTGCATTCAGATGCCGCGCGCACGTGGCTTTCTCCTGAAATAAAATTATTTCATTTCCAGCTCCGTTGTGTCTATTCTCGTAGATCCGGAGAGCTGATTAAAATATGAATTTAGGGGAGGAATCGTTGCACAGAAAGGCTCCATCGAGCCGTACTACAGATACTCCTCGACATAGAATGATTCGTTTAGTGACGGCTCAAAGTTACAACGGCACTGAAAACTCTGGCTTAGGACCATTTTTTACACAACCGTTAACAGCATCCCCGCAGTCAGGTGATCAAAATCTAGACACTTGGCAACTGATTCATATTTACGACGGTTGCAGGGGGTTACGTGATTCTCTTTTGCGACCTTCTGACGAGCAAAGTCGATGGGGAAGTCGGATTCACTTAACAACCCGTGTGACTAACTTAACAACTGCAGGGGTTCAATTAACAACTGTGGCAAGAAAGACCGTCTCACTTAGCAATAGAAATTTGAGCTCCATTGTGGTCATAAGCCGAGGACTATCTGTAATATAAACGGGTGGGTTTTTTCCCCTCCACTAGGTTAAAAAGGGGAAATGTCAGACGTCATTTATTTACAAGAAAGAGGATAAAATAAGGGCAATAAATCACTTAACAACTGTCTCACTGAACAACAGAAATTTTGGGCTCAATTTGTGGTCGTAAAATCGAGGACTACCTCTATTATTATGTCTGTAAGACACCCAGGGTTTCCTTATGGTAAGATGGGCGGCTAATATATTTTATAAATAAATAATAAATACAAATTATCAGCTCCGCTGTGGTCGTAAGTCGAGGACTACTGGAAAAAGTGGAAGATGCGCGATCCTATCTTTTAAGGCAAACATTTATATAAATAACCCGGCTTGGGAGTTTCAACAAAGTTTGCATTCTCCTTTCCGTAACGAAAGAACAATTAATAATAGATAAAATGTTGATTTGGGAAGGGGAGACTCTGGCTTAAACCACTGTAATATTGTGAACCCCACAATGTGAGTTTAGGCTTGCTGGTCTCGTTCAGCCCGTCCTACCTCACTGGACTGTTGTGGAGACCTTGCATAGGTCAGCTTGAGCACAGAACTACCTCAAATGAAGGTCGGCCAACAGTTCAATCAATCAATCAATCCATTTATCCATCTATCTATCCATCCATCAGCAAATGCTCCAGCACTGGAAGTTTTTAACCATTTTGTCTGAACCATTTTGTCTGAAGTGGTGTAGGGTTTCCTGCCTAAGCAGGGGGTTGGACTAGAAGACCTCCAAGGTCCCTTCAACTCTTCCCTTCCCTTCCCTTCCCTTCCCTTCCCTTCCCTTCCCTTCCCTTCCATTCCATTCCATTCCATTCCATTCCATTCCATTCCATTCCATTCTATTCTATTCTATTCTATTCTATTCTATTCTATTCTATTCTATTCTATTCTCTATCTATGCTTTTCTTTTCTCTTCTCTTCTCTTCTCTTCTCTTCTCTTCTCTTCTCTTCTCTTCTATTCTATTCTATTCTATTCTATTCTATTCTCTGTCTATGCTTTTCTCTTCTCTTCTCTTCTCTTCTATTTTATTCTATTCTATTCTCTGTCTATGCTTTTCTCTTCTCTTCTCTTCTCTTCTCTTCTCTTCTCTTCTCTTCTCTTCTCTTCTCTTCTCTTCTCTTCTCTTCTCTTCTCTTCTCTTCTCTTCTCTTCTCTCCTCTTCTCTTCTCTTCTCTTCTCTTCTATTCTATTCTATTCTATTCTATTCTATTCTATTCTATTCTATTCTATTCTATTCTCTGTCTGCTTTTCTCTTCTCTTCTCTTCTCTTCTCTTCTCTTCTCTTCTCTTCTCTTCTCTTCTCTTCTCTTCTCTTCCATTCTGTTCTCTGTCTATGCTTTTCTCTTCTCTTCTCTTCTCTTCTCTTCTCTTCTCTTCTCTTCTCTTCTCTTCTATTCTATTCTATTCTATTCTATTCTCTATCTATGCTTTTCTGTTCTATTCTCTTCTCTTCTCTTCTCTTCTCTTCTCTTCTCTTCTCTTCTCTTCTCTTCTCTTCTCTTCTCTTCTCTTCTCTTCTCTGTCTATGCTTTTCTCTTCTCTTCTCTTCTCTTCTCTTCTCTTCTCTTCTCTTCTCTTCTCTTCTCTTCTCTTCTCTTCTCTTCTCTTCTCTTCTATATAAACAGTAACTTTTCTCTCTTTTTTTCCCCCCCTTTTAGCAGAAAGCGATGGCTCTGGGTGCGTTTTATTGCACACATCAAGAAAAGTAGGTACAATTTTGTTTTAACTGTTGTTCTATGTCTGTCGTTCCACTTTATAAAAATTATGGACCTTTTTTTTTACTGTAAGCACATTGGTCGTCATTAAAAATGAAATTCTGTTGCCTGCTCTTATAAGAAAGTATATATCTACCCAAACACATACATCATACATATATTTATTGTTTATTTATTTATTGGTTCAATTTATATGCCGCCCTTTTCCGGAGACTCAGGGAGGCTTACAGTGCATTAAGCAATATATACGCATGCTATATGCATACATAATATATACCTGCCCCGTACATACATATACATGTAAGTATTAATCACTGGATTATGGTATTTCCAAAAACATAGGCATATGTTTCCTTTTTCCCCTCAGTTGTGGTCTTCATTAACAGGCTTGCTGGTTTTATGGCCCTCAAGTTATTTTTTATCTGAACTTGTCTCTGGTGGGCATTTCCCCCAGGACAGTATGAAAATTATTTTTTAAAAAAATATAATTATTTTAAATCATTTTAATCATTACGATATTGTGGCCTAATCTGGAAACACCTGGATAAGGTTAGAAAACAGGAACCCTCTTCCATTTCAGCTGGGAGAATGGATTGCACATCTGGATGGCATCCGATTACCTTGCGAACATGAAAATTAATATTACAGGTCTCTGAAAATGACGGGGATTGATTGCAAGCAGTCCTCGACTTACAACGGTTCATTTAGTGACCGTTCGAAGTTACGACGGCACTGGAAAAAGTCACTTACAACCAGTTTTCACACTCGTGATCCCTGTAGCATCCATGGTCACGTGATCAAAATGTAGATGCTTGGCAACTGACTCATATTTATGACGGATGCAGTGTCCCGGGGTCATAGGATCCCTTTTTGCAAACTTCTGACAAGCAACATCAACGAGGAAGCCAGATTCACTTAACAACGATGTCACTAATTTAACATCTGCAATGAGTTACTTAGCAGACGTGCCAGTGGTGATATGTAAAATTTATTACTACTGGTTCTGTGGGCGTGGCTTGGGGGGTAATGTGACTGGATGGGCATGGCCAACCTTTTTTTTTTCTTAACTTTTAAAACCATTTTTTCTACAATCGCTTCGGCGAAGAGGTTGTAGAAAAAATGGTTTTAAAAGAAAAAAAGCCTCTGCCAATCAGGCAACTCAGCTGGGATCGCCAGAGGCTTTTAAAACCATTTTTTCTACAACCACTTCGGCGAAGAGGTTGTAAAAAAAATGCTTTTAAAAGCCTCTGACAATCCCAGCTGAGTTGCCTGATCTGAGTTGCTTTTTTTGTTTTAAAAGCCTCTGACGATCAGGCAACTCAGCTGGGATCGTCAGAGGCTTTTAAAAGCATTTTTTTATAACCTCTGCAGAGGTTATAGAAAAAATGGTTTTAAAAGAAAAAAAGCCTCTGCCAATCAGGCAACTCATCTGGGATCGTCAGAGGCTTTTAAAACCATTTTTGAAAGAGGTTGTAGAAAAACCTAAAGAGGTTGTAGAAAAAATGGTTTTAAAAGCCTCTGACGATCCCAGCTGAGCTGCGTGATCATCAGAAGCTTTTTTTTTTTTTTTTACTTTTAAAAGCATTTTTTCTGCCGAAGAGCCTCTGATGATGGCGCGGCTCAGCTGGGCATAGAGCGCGCAGGGATTTTTGCTACCCGGTTCTCCGAACCGCAAACCTCTGATGATTGGGCAGCTCAGCCTCCATTGCTACCGGATCAGGCAATCCGGTTAGAACTGGGAGCATTTCACCCCTGAACCGTGGCAAGAAAAGATTGTAAAACGGGGCAAAACTCACTCAACAACTGTTGTCCATCCCTCTGGAGAATTCCTGGATCACAGACGTTCTTTGAGATGTTTCTGCTTACAGTGGGACCTTCTACCAAAATCATTGCGGTGGCCACCCGAGTCAGAAATTGCTACGACATAATTGTTATGACAAACTAGACATCATAATTGGTATGAAAAATCACATGTCACGCACACAAGGCGGAAACAACTAGTAGAAAACAACTCAGGGTAGGAAATATAACTCATCTGACGCTCCCAAATTTTCCTCACTCAAAATGTTTGTCTGTGTACGACACGCAGACATTAAGCCCTAGTCCGTTCAGAAGGTCCCAGATTTGGGAAGTCGGAGCAACGTGGTACAAAGGGTCCGACACCCCACTGCGCCATCAATGCGTGGTAATATCCACATCCTTTAATCAAAGCTTTGAAGTCACATCCTGCCGGCTCATGCAGAATTCTCATTTATAGATTGCTATCCTATAGCTGCCGTCACATCTGTCGTTCTTGCCGAATTTGAGTAGCGCATGGAGTACTATAAAATGATTGTAAAGGAAAGTCCATTTCCTGCTGGACGGACGCCGGTGCCAGTTTTCCAATCGGACAGATGAAAAGGACCTTCCCTAAAATGTTAACCTCGTTGGCAGTTCCCTTCAAAACCGAGCCTTTGATGGAGTCTCTGACTTCTGACATCGCTCGGGGCCCTTCCTTCCACAGCCGGTAACGAGGACGGGACCCATAGGATGTGCAAAATCTTGTAACTCGTCTCTTTTGGGGAGCTCCATCAAAGTTGGGTGGAGAAGGAAGCACCATGAATCCTGGCTGGGATATTTTTATTGGTCTTGATTTCATTGTGCAGACACAAAAATTATGGGCACGAGTGAAGGCAGGCGGGGGAATACTAGGAGTTGTTAGTTCACCCATCCTGCCGAAGTTGAGAAAAACAACTTTTAGGGTCTGTACAGATAGTCCTCGAGTTATGACCACAACGGAGCCCGAAATTTATGTTGCTAAGTGAAGCATTGGTTAAGTGAGTCTTGCCCCATTTTACAAATTTCCTTCCCTTCACATTTCTTATGCGAATCACTGCAGTTGTTAAGTTAGTCGCACAATTGTTAAAAGGGATCCCAGGACAATGCAACAGTCATAAATGTGAGTCAGTTATATCTGAATGTAAAATCACGTGACCGTGGGAATGTTGCAACGGTCATTAAGTGGGAAAAATGGTCAGTCTTTTTTTTTAATGCCCTTGTAACTTCAAACAGTCATTAAGTGAAGTGTTGTAACTCGAGTTCTACCTGTAATAATGCTCTATATATCGTAAACTCTTGTCGTAAGTTAAGAGCCTGGTGGCTAACTGAGCCTAGTGGCTCAGCAGATTAAAAGCATTGTGATTAACACCAGCTGTCTGCAATTACTGTAAGTTCGAATCTCCCCAGGCTCAAGGTTGACTCAGCCTTCCATCCTTTCTAAGGTGGGGAAAATGAGGACCCAGTTTGTGGGGGCAATAGGCTGACTTTGTATAAATATAAATATACAAAATTATGAAGGCTATTGCTTAACGCATTGTAAGCTGCCCTGAGTCTCCGGAGAAGGGCGGCATATAAATCAAATTAAAAAATAAATTTTAAAAAAATTATCGCTCAATGGCCTTTGAGACCACTTAACGACTGTAACCAGAAGATTTCAATCCCGAATTGGGGTTGTAAATTGAGAACTACTTGCAATGTGTGTTTGATTTTAATATTTGATTTTAATTTATTCACGTTTTAACGCCAGATACATTTTTTTATGTCCCTAAGCCGCCTAGAGAGTTACCTTACGGTAAGACTGGCGGCCAATATATATTATAAAATAAAATAATATATAAATAAATTGCCGCTCGATGGGGAAATGAGCGGAACATGAATTTAATAAATAAATAGAGGAGTCATTCTAGTCACACTCGTTCCAACAGACGAAGAAAATATGTTTTTCCGGAGTTGTGGCTCGTACCAGAGAAAAACGTTGTCCCCCGTTTTCTGTTTTATTTTTCCTTGCAGTACCTAAAATTAAAGAATTTTGAAGAGGAGGTCAGAGCCCACCGTGATCTGGATGGGTTTTTGGCCAGAGCGAGCATCATTCTGGATGAGACGGCCACTTCTCTAGACGATGTTTTGCGAGAAATGTTAAAACACTTTGCCGAAGACTCAGACAACGCCGAGCCAAGCTGCAACTTCGACAAAATTATGAGCACTTTATTCACCGATTCGGGGACGCTCAGAGAGGGAAATGGTACGGTTGCTTCTCGTCCGTCTAGACTGGGAAAAATTGGGTGAAGAGGTTTTTTTTTTTCGTAGGACGTTCTGGGTGCCCCCTTCCCAGTGGTGAAATGTATAATTTGTTACTACCGGTTCTGTGGGTGTGGCCTGGTGGGGGTGGGGGTAATGTGACTTCGGCCGAAGAGGTTGTAAAAAAATGGTTTTAAAAGCCTCTGACGATCCCAGCTGAGTCACACGATCATCAAAGGCTTTTTTTTTTAAACTTTTAAAAGCATTTTTTCAGCCGAAGAGGTTGTAGAAAAAATGCTTTTAAAAGCCTCTGACGATCCCAGCTGAGCCGCGTGATCATCAGAGGCTTTTTTTTTTAACTTTTAAAAGCATTTTTTTTTTTGGCCAAAGAGGTTGTAGAAAAAATGCTTTCAAAAGCCTCTGACGATCCCAGCTGAGCCGTGTGATCAAAGTCGAGGATTTCCTGTGGATGTTAGCTATCTGGCAAACGTAGGGCGAACTCAAATATATATATAAAAATAAATCAAAATGTGATTTCTCTCTCTCTCTCTCTCTCTCTCTCTTTTTTTTTAACTTTTGGATAGTTCACCTTTTGTCGGACACAATTCAGGGTGTGACGGCCACAGTCACCGGGATCCAATATCAACAGTCGTGGCTCTGTATCATGTGAGTCCAAAAATTTATTCCAAAGAATCAATTTTGGTGCAAGAATCAATTTTGGTGCCATTACAAATCTTCTATGGCAGAAATAGATCTTGTCTCTATTTGGTTTACGGCATAGAGGAGGAAGAGGACTCTGGGGTCCTGGGTGCTCTCTGAGCTTGGTCGTTTTCTTGCAAACATTTTATTATCAGTCTAGGTAACGTTATCCGTGCTAGAACGGAGTGAGGTTTGTTCCCTGATTGTATACAGTAGCTTTTGCCTTGCCACTGTTTGTAGGATTGTGTTTTTTTCCTTGATTTGCTGTCAGACATTTCATTACCCAACTAGGCAACAACATCAGGGTTAGAAGGGAGTGGGGTCTGGCCTCTTTTTATACGCCTTGTCAGTGTTGGTAGGAATCTGGTGGTTCCTTGTTGTTTACTCTTTCATCGTTAGTTTGAGGTGGTCGTTTCTTCTTTCCTGTACTGTTTTCTGCTTGATTATTTGTCTGGTGTTCATCCCTGCTTATCTGGCTGTTGACGGTTGGAGAGGATGTGGGTTTGTTTTTTTCTTCTTAGCTTTTATTGTCTCTTTTGAAAGGGGTGTTAAAGTGATTGGTTCTTCTAAGGAACCGATTCTTCCAAGCCCTTGGAAAATCGGTATTTTCAAAAACTTGGAAAACTACTCCGGGTTACCGCTTCGGACTCCCAAAAATTGTGGGCAGTGGTGGAATGCTACGGGTTTAACAACCAATAGCATATTTAAATAGGCTAGGGGAGTGGCCAATTAGCCCCAAGCTTTATTCTCGAGGAGACCTCCTCCTGAGGAGCCACTCCTGTCATTTGGCAGCTCTGCGCACTCGCGCATCGAGAAGAGGCTCCTCCTCTTCGTTCACTTATGGGAGGTTCTGGAGGTTCTGAAGGCGCTGGCTGAATCCCTGTCTCTGGCACCACATCTTCTCCAGCCTCCTCAGTGTCTGACTCAAGCGCCAGCTGCACAGGCTGTTGGCGAGGCACCACACCAGCCTCCTCGCTGTCGGAATCAGCTACTAGTTGCACAGGCCGCTGACGGGCCACAACAGGTAGAGGGCTTCTTGCCCTAGTAGGAGGTTGCACTAGAAGACCTCCAAGGTCCCTTGCAAATCTGTCGTTCTGTTACTTCATTGCGCTGAACTCGATGGCCTGCGTGGCCAAGCATTTTCTCAAATAGATATTAGATGCTGATGTTAGTACAGTTTGTTTAGTGACGAAGTTACGGCGGCTCTGGAAAAAAGTGACTTAGGACCGTTTTTCATCCTTACAACTGTTGCAGCATCGTGACCCCATGGTCACAAGGTCAAAATTCAGACATTTGGCAACTGACTCACATTTATGACAGTTATAATATCCTGGGGTCATGTGATCCCCTTTTGTGACCGTCTTATGAGCAAAGTCAATAGGGAGCCAGAATCACTTAACAACCGTCTTTATTAACTTACGAACTGCAGTGATTCACTTAACGACTATGCTATTAATTCATGAACTGCAGTGATTCACTTAACGACTGTGCTATTAATGAACTGCAGTGATTCACTTAATGACTATGCTATTCATGAACTGCAGTGATTCACTTAACGACTGTGCTATTAATTAATGAACTCCAGTGATTCACTTAACGACTGTGCTATTAACTTACAAATTGCAGTGATTCACATAACGACTGCTATTAACTTACGAACTGCAGCGATTCACTTAACGACTGTGCTATTAATTTATGGACTGCAGTGATTCACTTAACAACGGTGCTATTAATGTAAGAGCTGCAGTGATGCACTTAACAGCTGTGGCAAGAAAGGTCGTAAAACAAGTGTTCACTTAACGAGTGTTCACTTAACGAGTGTTTCGCTTAGCAACAGAAATGTTGGGCTCAATTACGGTCGTAAGTGGAGGACCATTTCTATTCCAAAAAAAAAATAAAAAACACCAAACCCATTTTGTGCCTTTATTCCATCACCACCTCTTAATTAATTCGGTGTGGGAAGCGAAAATGGAGACAAAAGTACAGATCGAAGTAACATTTCTTAATTTGTCTGGTTTTCTTTGTTCAATTTTTCCGCTGAGAAGCTTCCCTTTCAGCTTTAACGGTTCAGTTCTTTTAAAGCCAAATTATTCTTTAATGCAAAATGAAGGAATACAATGCCAGCGGCACCTCTTAAAACAGAATAAAAACAATGGTACAGAGAACAAACGGACAAAATTTAAATCCTTTGGAAGTTGGTGAATTTTTAGAACTTTTACACGGACTCTACTTTCCTTTCTTGGTACCGTGGGAGAGAAAATAATGAAGGAATAAAGACCAGAGATTTGAATATAATATTATGACCACTGTAGTCCTTGACTTACAACTACAATTGGGGCCAGAAGTTGGTTTGCCAAGAAAGATGATCATTAAGTGATTTGCGCCTGATTTTATGATCTTTTTTTGCCGGGGTTGTTAAGCAAATCACTGCATTTGTTTAGTAAATCACGCCGTCTTTAAACAAATCCTGCTTACCAGGGGTGGGTTCTAATTTTTTTTACTACCGGTTCTGTGGGCGTGGCTTATTTTGTGGGCGTGGCTTGATGGTCATGTGACAATTATTTAAGATTGAGCAGTGGTACTGGTCTACCAGGCTTTTAACTGCTTGCAGAGCTGTACCAGTCTACCCATTTATTTTTTCAGGCACTGGTCTACCCATGTATTTTTGCAAGCACCGATCTACTCATGTATTTTTGCAGGCACCGGTCTACTCATGTCTTTTTGCAGGCACCGGTCTACTCGTGTATTTTTGCAGGCACCGGTCTACTCGTGTATTTTTGCAGGCACCGGTCTACTCGTGTATTTTTGCAGGCACTGATCTACTCATTTGTTTTCTTTTAACACTGATCAGCTGTAGGGCGGCCCTTTGAAGCTCCCTGGCAAGAGTTTAAACAGTTTTTTTCCCTCTAGCCATCAGCTGGGACTCAGGAGGCAGCAATAGATTGGGGGTGGGGCCAAATAAAAGGTAAGAATAACAAGGCGGGCGGGGGGGGGCAGAACCGGTTCAGCCGAACCCACCACTGCTGCTTACCCTGTTGATGCTGGCTGGGAAAGTCACAAATGACCCCAAAAGTTGCAATTGTCGTAACTCCATCAAGCTAAGCATCCAAAATTCGATCACATGACTACAGGAATGCTGCAGTGGTCATAAACTCGAGGACCGGTTGCAAGTCCCGCTGTAGTAACTTCCGACGGTTGCTACGTGAATGGTTGTAAGTCGAGGTCTACCTGTGCAGGTAGGCTTCAACTTATGACCGCAACTGATGTTGCTAGAGGAAAGATTTAAGTGAGCTTTGCCCCATTTTACAACCTTTCTTGCCACAGTTACTAAGTGAATCACTGCATTTGTCAAGTTAATCACATGGTTGTTAAGTGAACCTGGCTTCCCCATTGAATTCGCTTGTTGGAAGGTCGCAAAAGGAAATCATGTGACCTCCCAACCGTCGTAAGTACATGCCAGTTGCCGAGCATTTGAATTTTGATCATGTGACCACGGGGATGCTACAGTTGGTCGTAAGCGTGAAAAATGGTTGTAAATCTCTTTTTTTCCATGTCGTCGTAACTTCCAACGGTCACTCGACGAATGAGTTTAGGTCAGGGACTACCTAGTTACTCACATCCTGCATTCGCGAAGACAATTTCTGAAGCTTTTAACGAATCCTTACGAAGTAGAATTTCTTGGTGGGAAAAAGGACCTTTTGTTCAAAATTAAAGGTAAAGGTTCCCCTCGCACATATGCGCTAGTCGTTCCTGACTCTAGGGGGAGGTGCTCATCTCCATTTCAAAGCCGAAGAGCCAGTGCTGTCCGAAGACGTCTCCGTGGTCATGTGGCCGGCATGACTCAACGCCAAAGGCGCACGGAACACTGTTCCCTTCCCACCAAAGGCGGTCCCTATTTTTCTACCTGCATTTTTTACGTACTTTCCAACTGCTAGGTTGGCAGAAGCTGGGACAAGTCACGGGAGCTCACCCCGTTACGCAGCACTGGGGATTCGAACCGCTGAACTGCCGACCTTTCGATCGACAAGCTCAGCATCTTAGCCACTGAGCCACACACTTTTGAGTTCCAAACAATTTTGGATTCAAAACGCCCTATTTTGAAGCAATCAGGTACCGTGGTGTTTTTCTTTTTCTCCCCGTGTTCCAGTTTGAAGGTTTCAATTATGTGACGATAATTTTGAGCTGGAAAAGACAATTTTAGCTGTTTACGACTGTGGGCTGGGCGCGCGAGAAGACCTCTCTTTAACAAGTCCCGAAGGAAGTGTTGGGAAAAAATTTCTGAGGGAAAGTTGGAGGCATTATAACTGACATATATGCATGTTACCTACAGCCAGGAACGCTCAACTGCCAAAAATTTTAAAAAAATTAAACTTAACTTAAATCAAAATGTCTTAGAGCCGAGATGCCCAACTTTGGCAACTATAAAACTTGCGGACGAAGATTTTTATTTTTTTAAAAAATGACTGAAGTCACTTAACAGCTGTCTTGCTTACCGACAGAAATGTTGGGCTCCGTTGTGGTCGTAAGAGGAGGACCGGCTGTATAATTCACCTTCCTGCCGCAATTCCTAAGGAGTTAATCTGAACTCTTGCTTTGTCTCTTAGCAAAATGCCAATCTCTGAGAATGTAAGAAAAGAACCAACAATGCAAATTTAAATTATTCCTCCAAGATCATGTTCTTGGAGGGGAGGTCTCCAATCTTGGCAACTTTTAAGATTTGTGGACTTCGACTCCCAGAATTCCTCAGCCACTTTTTGCCACTTCGATGATAGGAAAGATGCTTTTCTTTTCCCCCATTGTGCAAATGTTCTCTTTAATTAAATGCACGCAACTTGTTTGCCATAAGGATTGGGGTAATTCATTTACTGAATAAGGCAGGAGCTGAGTAATGTTTCCTTGGAGTTTTTGGGGAAGGGCTCCGGAAGCAACAGTACTTGGTAGGCTTCTCCTATGCTTCTCCAGCAGCACGAAGCCGAGTCCGCATCCTGATAAACCTCTTTTATTTCGTTGACAGTGAATTCCACTCCAGCAAAGCTTTTCAAGATAGTTCACAATTACTGACCTTTATCAAGCTTGGAGAGCGGCCAAGCCAATATCTTTCAGACTCCGCAATACTTGGCAAGAATGCAGGAATGAACTAATTGCCTCCTGCAAACTCCACTCCCCTGTTGCTCCTCTTTTATGTGACTCTGCAGATAAGAGATGTTTCATCAGGAGGAAGAAAAGCAGGATAACCGGAGGTGATATTCAACCGGCTTGAACTGATTCGGGCGAACCAGTAGTGGCGATCTGCAGGTGGGCTTGCCTACCCTCCTGCTGTCGTGACCTAGGCTTACTGAATCATTACACAACACAATTAGTCCCAAAAAAAACCCCTATTTTATTGTAAGAGCTGAGAATTACGTTCATTCCCAGCTGAGTCCCAATTAGTTGCAAAACAAGTCCTTCGGGATAATCACCAACCTTTATCTTCTTTGACACCCTGCCAAAGGCCTTACTTGGCAAAGCCCCACAAAGTTCAGAAACAAACAAGAGATGCCGACTGGAAACAGAGTTAGCAATGTTGCTTTCCTGCAAAAGCCCCAAGTGCCTTTGTTTCTCTTTTAAGCCTTATGGGAGGGGCCAATCTTGGCCTTACTCCTGAGTCGTCCCTTTTGCTTTAGCTGCTCTTGCCTTCTGGCAGGTCTGCGCATGTGCGCACTAGGAACAGGCTCCTCCTGTTCCTCTACCTCTCTGCTGTCCAACTCTAGGGACTCTGGAGTCCGCACATCACTCCCAGATGGCCCTGGCCCCATCTCTGCCTCCGATGCAGAGCCCTCGTACGGACCTTCCCCAGTCTCCAGGACTGGCTCACGTTCCTCCCCAGCCTCCTCACTGTCCGACTCCGCAAGCTGCTGGTAGACCACGACACCTGGTGCAATCCCATCCTATATCGCTGTGTTTTTGACGCCGTAAGCAAGTGCGTACGGCGCATGGGCATGAATTGCTGTGTTGTTTGACGTTGCACTCATGTAGACAGCGTGCATGAGCGAATTGCTGTGTTTTATGACATTTCTGGTGCTGGGTGAACCAGTTGCCACAGTATGTCAAGCCCACTTCTGAGAATAACCGTGTTGGAAGGGATCTTGAAGGTCTTCTAGTCTAACCTCCCACTCGAGCAGTGACGGAGGGACGATGGCTCAGGAGCCAGAGATGGAGCCCTCTGAGTCACTTTTCCAAACCGCTATGGCAGAAATTGGTCCCCATGGTACAAAAAAAAGACCTTGAGACTCTAGGAAGGATGAGGAGAAGAGAGCAACCAAGATGATGATGGGGCTGGGAGCTAAAACATACGAAGAACGGTTGCAGGAACTGAGCCTGGCTAGTCTAGTGAAGAGTAGAACCAAGGGGGAGATGATAGCCATCTTCCAATATTTGAGGGGCTGCCCCAAAGAAGAGGGGGTCAACCTATTCTCCAAAACACCGGAAGGCCGGACCAGAACCGACGGATGGAAACTAATCAAGGAGGGAGAAGCAACCTAGAAATAAGGAGAAATTTCCTGATAGTTAGAACAAGTAACCAGTGGAAAAGTTTGCCACCAGAGATTGTAGGTGCACTATCACTGGAGGCTTTTAAGAAGAGACTGGACAGCCGTTTCTCCAGAAGAGCAAAAGCGCTTATATATCGTTTCACAGTGCTTTGCAGCCCTCTCTAAGCAGTTTCCAGAGTCAGCATAATCTGGGTCCTCATTTTAGCGACTACAAAAGGACGGAAGGCTGAGTCAACCTTGAGCTGGTGAAGATCGAACCTCTGGCAGTCAGCAGAATTATCCTGCAATGCTGCCTTTTTGCCATTGTGTGCCAAAAGTGGGGGTCACACGCACGAGTGCCCACATCCATAATTTTATGCGCCCCGCCCCCCCGTGGTCCCCCCACTTTTGGCACGTGATGGCCTGGTAGGCCCGTTTTTTTGCTCTCCCCAGGCTCCAGAGCCTTTCTAGGAGCCTGGGGAGGGCAAAAATGACCTTCCCTCACCCCAGAGGCTCTCCGGAGGCCGGAAACAGTGTGTTTCCTGACTTCTGGTGGGCCCAGAAGGCCCGAAAATCAACTGCATGGCGCACACATGCGTGCCAGAGCTGAGCTCAAGTGCCCACCGATATGGCTCCGCGTGCCACCTGTGGCATCTGTGCCATAGGTTCACCATCACGGCTGTAGGGTCTCCTGTTTGAGAAGGGGTTAGACTAGAAGACCTCCAGGTCCCTTCCAAAGTCTGTTCTTCTGAATTAAATTGGCAAATGGCCACTTGGCCGTTTGTCTCGGGATGACACGTTTTCCCGTCACCGCAGGAGCCATAAATGCGCCGCGAAGCACTGAATTATTCCTGCAAGTGATTTAAAAGTAATTTTATGCCTCCCGCTTGGACGGGAGGCAACTTCCACCTTAACGGGACTGAATTACCGTGTTTAATCCAGGTCATTATCAAACAATGATTTTCAAAGAGCAGGTTTTGAATTTCCAAGGGGCTGAAAAATGTCATGATTTAATACAAAGCTAAGCTCTTGGGGTGATGTAAGCAATATAGCTGTTTTCCATTATTATTATTTTTGCTTATGCTGGGAGACCTGCTCTGAAGCAATCAATTCGTAACTCAACTATGGTATGAAATACTACGCAGCAGTACCATATCACCAGTGGTGGGCTGCTGCTGGTAGGGTGCGCCCGCATGCACTCACATTCCCGGTGGTGGGAGAACCAGTGTTTTGCCGCAGCTATGGACCTCAAAGAATGCAGCACACACAAAGTCCGTACAAAATTAGTTTACTAATTAAGGACTACTAATGAGCTTTCTTAGTAGTTGTTCGAACACAAGTACAGTTTAAATCAGTCTTTTCCGAACAAGAGCTATTAATTTAACTTCATTAATAGCTGACAAGAATTCAAAAAATAATAACTCCATTGTCTGGGATCAATACACTTTGCGTACAAATCTGATAATGATATTACCATTTAAATATACATAATCGTAATTTTTCTATTATTATTATTATTATTATTATTATTATTATTATTATTATTATTATTATTATTATTATTATTATTATTGGTTAATCGATAGTGAGATTCACAGTCTTTGAGGCTGGTTAATAGCTCAGCAGCTCGAGTCCTAACCAAGGACCTAGGAACTGTTAAGGTATCGTCGGAGGATGTAAGCTGTTCCGAGTAAGGTGGTTTTTTGTAGAGTCAAAATGTTCAAGTCCGGTAAATTTAGAATTTCTAAATAGCGGGGTAGCCCTTTGGGTATTGCTCCAAGGGCTCCAATTAAAATCGGAACAACACATGATTTCTTTTTCCATAGTCGCTCAATTTCGATTTGCAAGTCCCAGTACTTTGTGATTTTTTCTTCTTATTATTCTTCTTATTATTCTTAATTAGATTAGATTTAGATTTAGATTTGGATTTAGATTTATTAGATTTATATACCGCCCTACTCCCGAAGGACTCAGAGCAGTGAACAGCCGATAATAAAAATACATGTATACAAAATTTAAAAGCCCAAATAAAATCAAATTAAATAAATTTGGCCCAGACAGAGTTAAAACACCCCACACACTTTAAAACAGATTAAAATTCAACGCTAAAAGAAGAAGAGAGGTGAGGCCAGGCCCGCCTGGTGAAATAAAAAGGACTTAAGAGCGCGGTGGAAGGTGCGCAGATCCGGGATCCTCCGTATCTCCGGGGGGAGCTCATTCCAGATAGTAGGTGCCATTACATTTATTTATAAATTTATATAAATAAATTTATAAATAAATTTACATTTATTTATATTTATATATAAAAAATAAAATACGTACAAACATTAAAAAACCATTTAAAATACATTAAATATTTTGGCCCGGAAAACAGATTAAAACACCCCAATTTATAAGACAAATTTAAAATTTTAAAAGCAATTTAAAAGAGAAGTTAGGCCAGGCCAGCCTTCTGGAATAGGAATTTTTTGAGAGCACGGCAGAAAGCACACAGATCTGGGATCCTCCGTATCTCCGGGGGGAGCTCGTTCCAGATGGCAGGTGCCCCCACAGAGAAGGCTCTCCCCCTGGGGGCCACCAGTCAACACTGTTTGACCGACGGCACCCTCAGAAGCCCCTCTCTATGGGAGCGGACTGGTTGGGGAGAGGCCACTGGTGGCAGAAGGCGGTCTCATAGATACCCCGGTCCTAAGCCATGGAGTGCTCTAACTTTTGTGTATACATTAGTAGTTACAATATGTTCCATTATATTGCAGTATACATAATACTATTTTCCCAATTTGTACTTTCTACTTGTTTTTTCTAACACTTAATAAAATAACCACCCTGTTAAAAAATGTCCTACATCTATCCACCATCTCTTGCCCTTTTTAGAAATTCCTCTTTTTCAATCCCTCTAAAATCCAAGGTAAATTTCAATTTGGGAAGCAGTTTAGCCACACAAATCTCCAAGAACTTTTGATAAGGACTTTTTGATTTAAAAAAAAAAACGATTATGAAAGAATTTCCACAATTCTGGTGGAGCTGGAGAGCTATTTATAGTCAACTAGCTGATAACCCAGTGTTGCCTGGCTATACCAGAGGGGGCCCTCCTTGTGGAGTACTGTGAAGCCGTTAGGATCTCCTGCTTGAGAAGGGGTGTACAGTAGAATCCATTTTAAGGCACAACAGGCTGTATCTTTACAGAATGTGAATCCAAAATGCACACTATCGCTGTCAAAAATACTGTGATTTAACAGTACTTTTCATTTCAGCGGCCCAGGCGTTCCAGAGTTATGCTGGAACACACGCACACACACCCCCACCCCCACCCCCACACACCTCGAGGGATGTTAGGAGTGTCTTATCCCCACAATATTTCTTTCCAGAAAATAATTCTTCTGTGTACCAAGTTTGGTTGAAATTGCTCGAGGCGCTCCAGAGTTATGCTGGAACACACACACACACACACACACACAGAGCCATTTATACATATATATAGATTCAGCGTTCAAATTTCCACCTCTTTCGCTTGCCCGATATCAAGAGTGTTGGACAGCCTCCATTTTGGGGCTGAAAGCTCAGTTTCCATCTGCTTTCGTATTATAAATGGACGGATCTGCCATCAAGTTTTTTTTGGTTTTTTTTTTTACTTCTGACAAGTGTGAGAACTTCACTTCGCACTTCAGGATGCTTCTCACAAAGCCTTGTCAGGACCTTGGATGATATCCTTTAAAAAGTAATTTTATTTTTTGAGCTAAACTATGAAATCTCAGCTGCTTGTAGATTGCAAGGAGCTGAGCGAATGAATTCCTTGGATTTCGGGTCAGTTAAGGCCTCCAATAAGATATGAATATGAGCGGGGGTAGGTTTCACTTACCTTTACGACAAGTTCGCCCCGTACGTTCCTGGCCTCGAAAACATGCCTAAATAGCACAACTTGGAGCCAGGGCAGGCCCACTCTGGAGTTGGGGTGAGCCCACCCTGGAGCTGGGGCGGGTTAGGCCCACCCTCGATTCCTGCTACCGGTTGCAGATTTTATAGTTTCAGTTTCAGTTTCAGTTTATTAGATTTAAGTGGGTGATTGTGTCATGGCAAATCTCAGGGGCTGAAGTGATGTCAAAAAGAGACCCCCATTCATTTAGGGATGGGTTCGAAGTTAACAACGGCACCCCCAAAAAAGTGACTTACGACCTTTTTTCCACACTTACAACAGTTGCAACATCTCCACAGTCACGTGATCAAAATCCAGACGCTTGGCAACTGGCTCTTATTTACGACGGTCGTAGTGTCCCTTGGTTTCCTTTTGTGACCCTCTTGACAAGTCAGTGAGGAAGCCTGAGGCACTGAATAACTGAGTTACTACCGTCTTTCCCCGAAAATAAGACCCTGTCTTATATTTTTCAGAACCCCGAAATAAGCGCTTGGCCTTATTTTCGGGGAAGTCTTATTATTTTGGGGCGCGTGGAGCAGGACGGGGCTCCTCTTGCTGTCTTATCTGATTCCCAGCTCTGTCTCCCTAACCCTAACCAGAGGAAATAGTGGGGACAAGCTGTGGATGCGGTTAAATATTTTCGGGGAGGGCTTATTTTTAGCGCATGCGTTCAAAAGCCCGATTGGGCTTATTATCCAGGGAGGTCTTATTTTCAGGGGACATACGGTAGCTTAATGCCTGCAGTGATTCACTTAACAATTAATGCCAAGAAACGGGACAAAATTCACTTAACAACTGTCTCACTTAGTAACGAAAATTTGGGGGCTCCACTGTGGTCGTCAAGCCGAAGGCTGCCTCTAGTATTTTTCGCTAGAAGTTGATGCTTTGAGGAGCACAGCGTTTCCCAAATATGATAATAATAATAATAAAATAAGCCCTGCGAGATGGGATAAATGTTCTCGCTATTGAATAAAAAAATGGAAGCTGTGCCGTTTTAGTGGATGCCAAGAACAAAACCCTGAATTGCAAATAGTGCATTAAGCAGTTCCCTTTGCGCACCGATTTAGGTTGATGAATATACATGAGAGCTCAGAGCAACTAAGAAGCTGGAGGATTTGACAGATAACCCGAATTGCCCCAGAAATTCTCTGGCATCTTTTGCCCGTAATTGCAATACATGGATGTTTGTGCGAGAAATGGACCCGCAATAAACTTTTTGATGATTTTCAGCCATCCTCAGGTGGAGCTGACCAACACCAATGCAATATGAATGGCTTAGCATATAAGTCTCATTAGCCAGATTTCTTACAGATTATTATTTTTTTTAATAAAAATAATGGAATCAGCTGCCCCCAGAGTTAAGGAGAATTCAAGACCTTCCGTTGTGCCCTTAAAACCTTTTTTCAGCAAGCCGGGCTGTATACAAATTTAAAAATAAATAAATAAATAGATGATAGATATAGATAGATAGATAGATAGATAGATAGATAGATAGATAGATAGATAGATAGATAGATAGATAGATAGATAGATAGATAGATAGATAGATAGATAGATAGATAGATAGATAGATAGATAGATAGATAATATTGATGAACTGTCACTGGGCGTCTATGGAGATTCTCAGCCATCCAGGTCATGGATGATTAGGAAAGGCCTGGCAAATAAAAATTACAAAGAATGGGTGCAGGATTTGGGTTTGGCCAGTCTACAGAAAAGAAGGACTAGTGGGGGGGATATGATACAACTAGGTATTTTAACTCCATCCAATGGTTTTGTGGATTTATTGTTGTGAGCCGCCCTGAGTCCGTTGGGAGATAGGGCGGCATATAAGCTAAATAAAATAAAATAAATAAATAAAATAAATGATAGGATATTAATATTTTATACGCAGTAAAAGGAGTGTCACCTAGAATACGGAGATGGGTATAAAAAAAATAACATACCGAAATATTGAATAATCAAAGAATGAAAGATCGTAATTCAACAAAATATGTGTACCCCGTGGTGAAATCCACATTTTGTTACTCCCGGTTCTGTGGGCGTGGTGTGGCTTGATGGGCGTGGCAGGGAAAGGATACTGCAAAATACTCATTCCCTCTCCACTCTTGGGGGGAAGGATATTGCAAAATCTCCATTCCCACTCCACTCTGGGGCCAGCCCGAGTTATCTGGTTATCAGTTATCCAAATGTGGAAAGAGTATGAGAAAAAGATTAACGGTGTTCAGCCTAATCAAGAAAACACAAGAACACTCACCTATATTGCTAGGATAAACTAATACTGTATTTTCCTGCGTATAAGACTACTTTCTAACACACAAAATTCTTCTCAGAAGTCGGGGGTCGTCTTATACGCCGGGTCTCATTCTCCTGTAACCAGGCAGACCAGCCCGAAAGGTTCTGACGAGCCTTAAATGGCTCTGAGAAGGGTCGTCTTATACGCCCAGTTGTCTTATACGCCGGAAAATACGGTAGTTTATAAACAAATCCCACTCCCTTCTAGCACTGATGAGGTTACCTAGTTGGATCATGAAACGTCTGCCAGAGAACATCCAAACTTAAGAGAGCTCAGAGACCATCAAGGACCCCATGTTTGTACATAGATCCGCAGAGACAAGGGAAATCAATGTTCATCTCAGTTGACATTAGTTTTTTCCCCCAAGAGGGTTAATGGGTCGCTTCATCACGATCCTTCCAAGAAATAAGCATTTGATGCACGAGTGGTACATTTTCTGTACAAATTATAAGGGTCTTTCCTAGTCAGTCCCCTGTTCACTAGTCCATCGTGGAAACAAGGATTAATTGTTCCTTCCTTTCAAGCCAACTTCCTGACCCCAACCATTTTCTAGGTCTCCGATCCGGCTGAAATAACCCGTATCTTGTTTTGACAGTTGCACTATAAAATCCCTCCAACGACGTCACGTTTGTATCAGCCGTCTTGAAAGACCCCAGAACTGGGGAGAGAATTCCTGTGAAGTGAGATTCGTCATTTTGGTGCTGGCGCCTCCGAAAATGGTACGTTGACTATTCCTTCCGGGGCTGATGTGAATCGATCTTCCTGGCTTTGGTGGGGTGTCCCAAGCAAAATTCGCCCTCATTCAAGTGACGGGGAAAGAACTCGTATGTGAGATATCATCCGAGGTGGGATTCAGCCGGTTCGGGGTAAACCGGATATTAATTTTATGTTCTGTTCGGCAAACTGATGAGTGGCTGGTCCTGCTCCTCCCCTCTCAGGAGTCCCCATGCCGCCCGTTTTGGATCCCGGGTAAGTGCAGGGGGCACGTGGGGCCCGGGGAGGTAGAAAACGCGCCTCCCAGAGGCTCATGGAGGGCGAAAATGGGCCTATTTCCAGCCTCCAGAGAGCCTCCGGAGCCTGGGGAGGTGGAAAATGGGCCCTCCACAGCCTCTTTTTGCTTCCACGGGGTGCAGGAGGCGGAATGCTGCCTGTCACATACCCTGGCCACACCCTCCCAGCTGGTCATTAGGGCAGAGAACCGGTTGTTAATTTATTTGAATCCCACCCCTGGATATCAAATTTATATATTAAGTCTGTGCTGTAACCTAATAACACAAGGGTCTTTAGCAACCGTCTGAGGAATTCTGGGAGTTGATGTCTATGGGTTTCAAATTTTGGAATCCCCACACACCCCATTTTGGCTCCCAGGTAAGTGCAGGGAGGCCTCCTAGGCCCAAAATGGGGTGCAGAGGGGTGATGTGCCCCCTCCGTGCCCAGTTTTTGCTCTCAGGAGGCTTCAGGGAGCCCTACTAGGCTGAAAATGGGGTGCAGGGGAGAGAGGCGTGTGTCCGTCCGTCCCCCTGCAGCCTATTTTTGTTCCCAGGGGGGTGCAGGAGGCTAAGTGCTGCTTGTCACAACCCCTGGCCACGCCCACCAAGCCACGCCCACAGAACCGGTAGTAAAAAAATTTTGAATCCCACCACTGCACCAAGGTCCTTTGAAGTGTCCACCGTCTACTGGGCCAGCCAGTTTCGTTAAATCTAGGATAAAGACGGAAAAACGTGGAGACCCCGTAAAACATAACGTAGAATTTTACCTCATCCATCATCAACATCTCTTTTGCTTCCTCAGAAAAGTACCAAAACGGCAACCGAAGTGGGTCGGACTTTTGCCACCATGTTTTCGGACATCACCTTCCGGCAGAAACTTCTAGAAACCAAAACCGAAGAAGAATTCAAAGAAGCTTTGGTCCACCAGCGTCACTTGTTGATGGTGGTCAACCAGAGGCCCTCGACGGTGACCGATGACCACAGAGCTCATGGGTCCAAACCTCTGAAGGTATAGGACGATGGACAAAGCGGGGGTGCCTTTTTTTCAGGTTCTCAAAAATACGACCATGTCTCTTAGAAGAGTTGAAGCAGGGATTCAGCCGGTTCGGGAGACCCCACCTCTTGAGTTGAAGGTCTCCCCCTCAGTTCAAGGAGGCATGTTATGGGTAGTTCTCGACTTACGACCACAATTGAGCCCAGAATTTCCACTGCTAAGCAAGATAGTTGTTAAGTGAGTCACATTTGATGACCTTCCTTTGCTACAAGTTAGTAGCACGGTTGTTAAGTGAATCTGGCTCCCCCATGGACTTTGCTCGTCAGAAGGTCACAAAAGTGGATCAGGCGACCGCAGGACACTGCGACGGTCATAAATCTGAGTCAGCTGCCGAGTGAACTTTGATCCAATGGCCATGGGGATGCTGCAACGGTCGTAAGTCACTTCTTTGTGTGTGACGTTGTAGCTTCTCATGCTGACTAAACAAATGGTTGTAAGTCAAGGACTATGTGTACGTGTTTAGTTTTTAGGCCCTGCTACATAAGCACACCTGGAGGACTAGGTTGGTTGAAAGTTCAGCGATAGAGACCCTCAGAGGCAGGGAAAAATTAACTTTGTGGGGTCCCTGCTGGTTTTCTTGTGGACGTTTCATTACCAAACTAGATAACATTATCAGTGCTAGTAATGTTATTGATTATTGTACCGTTACTGCAGCACTGAAGACGTTACTTTGTTGGGTGATGAAATAATTCTTAATTATTGGTGTTTTAAATCTGTCTTGGGCCAAATTGTTTTATTTTGATTTTATTCTGCTTTTAAATTTCGTATTTTATGCGTTTTATCTTGTGCCTGTTCACCGCCCTGAGTCCTTCGGGAGTAAGGCGGTATATAAATCAAATAAAAACTAAACCTAAAACATAAAATCGCCAAACTCAGATCACACAATCCTCCTCCTCCTCCCTCTTCTTCCTCCTCCTCCTCCTCCTCCTCCTCCTCTTCCTCTTCCTCCTGTCAGCAAATCCTCCCTTCTAGCACTGATGAAGTTACCTAGTTGGGTAATGAGAGAGCACCGAGGACCCCACATTTCAGCCCTGAGCTTCCAATATCCTCTTCTAAAATTAGCTTCGCCCGCGTGGACGGTGGTTTTGATGGCTTTGTGTGAAACAAAGCCAAACTTTCCTTCCGCGGTGCGTCTTGAGACCTGGGGCCATTTTGGAAGGACCCCGTGTGCCGTTCCCCAACTCCCCCCCCCCCACCTCCACCCCGTCTTTTAAGTTCACGGCAGCGCCCAGTGCCCCATCATCAATTCTTTGAATCCCGTCGCAGCCGCTGCCTTTTTTCCGCCTGGCTGGCTGCGCGCTTCTCTTTTCCTTCAACAACAGAGGAGCGTTTTTTGGGAACCGAAATAAACATTTCCTTCCTTTCCTTCAGCTGCACGAGTTCTTCAATGTTGGCAAAGGGATTTTTGATGACATAGCGAGGAGGTTTCCAGTCTACGCTCTGGACTTCACGGACGGTAGGTGAGCGGGTGTTTAAAGGGGGGGGGGGGAGAAGAGCCCACATTGGCCCCGGTGTCCTGTTTACCGGTGTCTGACAACTCGGCCTTGTTGTTGAAAGGAAACTGAGGGGCTGGGTTGGTGGTGGTGAGAAGCTTCCCCGGGTCCTCAGCCAAAAGGGATGCCCTGTGACCGCATCAAGGGTTATCCAGGTGTGCAAAGAAGTTGACATACGGAGGAAAAACACAATATTATTCTTCTTCCGTGCACAATATTCCTGTCTCGTTCCCAGAGTCCCATTTTAAACATAGTTTGAGGGGTCCTTGGTGTTCCCTGAGATGGGTCGGGTTTTTTGGATTTTTTTTTAATTAGATTTACATGCCGCCCTTCTCCGGAGACTCAGGGCGGCTTACAATGCGTTAAGCAACAGCCTTCATATTTTTGTATATTTATACAAAGTCAGCTTCTTGCCCCCACAAACTGGGTCCTCAATTTACCTACCTTAGAAAGGATGGAAGGCTGAGTCAACCTTGAGCCTGGGGAGATTCAAACTTCCAGTAATTGCGGACAGCTGGTGTTTAATTACAATGCTTGAGTCTGCTGAGCTATCCAGGCTCTGTAGATGTTTTGCATCTACATTTTGCAGAGGTTTCATGACCAGACTAGGTTAACATTGATCATACCTGCCCCAAACTCCATTGCCTTTTACCACTGATGCTGTTACCTGGTTTGGTAATCGAATGTCAGCAAGAAAAGCACTAAGATCAGAGAGCACTAAGGAGCCCACAGTTCTCCTCTTCCTCCCCCCCCCTCCCCTCCTCTTCTTCCTGGCTAAGACGCTGAGCTTGTCGATCAGAAAGGTCGGCAGTTCGAATCCCGAATACAGGTCTCCTGAGTGAGCAGGGGGTTGGAATAGATGACCTTCAAGGTCCCTTCCAGCTCTGTTCCTGTAAAAAAAAAAACCAACCTTGTGTTGCAATCTTTGAATTCCTCCTCCTCCTCTTCCTCCCCCCTCCTCTTCCTCCTGTTCCTGTTCCTCTTCCTCCTCCCAGTTCTTCCTCTTCCTCCTCCTCCCATCTCTTCTTCTTCCTCCCCCTCTTCCTCCTTCCCCCTCCTCCTCCTCTTCCTCTTCCTCCTCCCATCTCTTCTTCCTCCCCCTCTTCCTCCTCCTCCCACCTCCCCCTCCTCCCCCACTCCTCCTCCCCCCTCCTCTTCCTCCTGTTCCTCTTCCTCCTCCCAGCTCCTCCCCTTCCTCCTCCTCCCATCTCGTCTTCTTCCTCCCCCTCTGGCTCCTCCTCCCACCTCCTCCTCTTCCTCGTTGGAGGAACAAGTGGTCAAAATTGGGATGCGTGGCACCTGGCTTTCATATATATATAATATATATATATATATAATATTTTATGTTTTCTGAGGTTTTCGCGGGTGTTTGTATGTAGGTCTTTGGTTATTCAGGTCTTCTCCCGTGTAAAATTGGAAGTGTCTTGGCGACGTTTCAACGAAGTCTCATTTGTCATCTTCAGGCTGGTGTTCTCGGCTTCCAGGAGCAATGGAAGCCAAGAAAACCAGCCTGAAGATGACAAATGAGACTTAATCGAAACGTCGCCAAGACACATCCAATTCTACACAGGAGAACATCCGAATAACCAAAGACCTACATACAAGTTGGTGTTCTCGGCTTCGTGCCCTGCAACTCAGACTAAGCCGAGCACAACCAAGCCCCCACCCAAACAGATCACACCCCCAGCCAATCAGACCACAACCAACTCCCCATCCAATCAGAGCACAGCCAAGCCCCTAACCAATCAGAACACACCTCCACCCAATCAGAACACAGCCAAGCTCCCACCCAATCAGCTCCCACCCCCACTAGCAGTTAAAAGGAAGAGACAGCTGCGATCACACATTGCTCCTGGAAGCACAAAGCCGAGAACACCAGCCTGAAGATGACGAATGAGACTTCGTCGAAACGTCACCAAGACTTCCAATTTTACGCGGGAGAAGACCCGAATAACCAAAGACCTACATACAAACACCCGCGAAAACCTCAGAAAACATATATATATATATGACTGTTGCAAGATCCCAAGGTCACCTGTTCCCCTTCTGTGACCTTCTGACAAGCCAGATTCACTTAACAACACTGTTATGAACTCAACCACTGCAGTGATTCGCTTAACAACTGCGGCAAGGAAAGTCATAAAACGGGGCAAAAACTCACTTAACAACTGTTGCGCTTAGGAAGGGAAATTTTGGGCCCCATTGTCATCGTAAGTCGAGGACTACCTGTCCATTATATGAGATAAAATGAAAGAGGGGTTTTTTTTTAAAAAAAAATCTGTCTTGCTTTTCACTTAAAATAGCTCCACTCCTTCCTTCGGGATGGTTCCCGTTTTTAATTTCATTGGTCACAATGGAGCGTGAAGGAATGTCAAAGAACCAGCATTTTGAAATATAATAAACTGTGAAGCGTATATTAGCAAGCTTGGAGTGCTATTTAGAGGCTCAGATGAAATACAAGTTGGTTTCAAAAAAATAATTATCATTGTGCTGTGCTATAAAAGCTCCGGATAAGGAAGGATTGCAATCCAGAATAGGGTATCCTATTTCAACTTCATTCTGATCGCTTCTGGTGATAAATCTCACCTGTCTGGCTAGGTATCAATCTTAATAGTTGGGGTTGATAAACATTTTAACTCAGCAATATGTAGGTAGTAAAGATGGGAGGGGGGGAGGGAGGGAGGAAGGAAAAGAAAGAGGAAAGAGGGAGGATGGATGGATGGGAGAGGGAGAGGGAGAGGGAGAGGGAGGGAGTGAAGGAAGAATAAAGAGGGAGGAAGGAAAAGAAAAGGGGAACTAAGGAAGCAAGCGGAAGAAAGAATAAAGAGAAGGAAGGAAGGAAAGAGGAAGGAAAAGAGAAGGGAAGGGAGGGAGGGAGAAGAAGGAAGAAATGGAGGGAGGGAAGGAAGGAAGGAAAAGAAGGAGGGCAGATGGATGTATAGATGGAAGAGGGAGGGAAGGAAGGATAAAGAGGGGAGGAAGGAAAAGAAAAGGGGAACTAAGGAAGCAAATGGAAGAAAGAATAAAGAGAAGGAAGGAAGGAAAGAGGAAGGAAAAGAGAAAGAAAGAGAAGAGAGGGAGAAGAAGGAAGAAGCGGAGGGAGGGAAGGAAGGAAGGAAGGAAAAGAAGGAGGGAAGATGGATGTATAGATGGAAGAGGGAGAGAAGGGAGAATAAAGAGGGAAGGAGGGAGGAAAAGAACAAAAGGGAAATTTAAGGAAGCAAGAGGAAGAAGAAGGGAAGAAAGAATAAAGAGGAAGGAAGGAAGACAAGAGGGAGGGTGGAAAAGAAAGGGAAGGGAGGGAGGGAGAAGAAGAAATAATGAGAGAAAAGAAAGGGAAGGAAGCCCCCATCTAATAGTCACAATGGCCTTCGTGTTATTGCGAGTTGACTCCAGTTCCCAGAATCCTCTAGGCCCCCACCTGCTGCATTTCCACGTTTTTTAATCCCCTATTTGGGCTTCGTTTTAGGCATCATCGGCAACAACAAAGCGATAGGCAAATACATCACCACCATGATCTTCCTCTACTTCGCCTGCCTCCTGCCCACCATCGCTTTCGGCTCCCTGAATGACGAAAACACCGACGGGGTCATAGGTGAGTTGCAGAGGTGGGCTGTTGCCGGTTCGGACCGGTAGTTGCGACCGTCCACCCGCCTCGGCGCTATCCCGTCCTGTATCGCTGTGTTTTTGAAGCCACGCGCACGCACAGAAGGTGAGCGGGGCGGGTGAATTGCCGAGTTTTTGAAGCCGCGTCCATGCTCACATTTTCGGTGCTGGGCGGTTGTTAACATTATGTAACGGTTGTCTCTGGAAGATCATGTGATGACCGTAACCAGGCGGGCATTCGCCCAGGTTCGCCTGGTGCGCCAGTTGCGGCCTTACTTGGACCAAGATGCCCTACGCACTGTTACTCATGCGCTGGTCACCTCCCGTCTTGACTACTGCAACACTCTCTACCTAGGGCTGCCCTTGAAAACCACTCGAAGGCTTCAGCTGGTCCAAAATGCGGCCGCGTGGGTTGTGATGAGAGCGTCCCAACACTCCCTGATTACACTCCTCCTGCGCGACCTACATTGGTTACCGATTGCCCTTCGGGTGAGGTTCAAGGTGCTGGTTATCACCTATAAAGCCCTTCATGGCCTAGGCCCGGGATATTTGTCGGACCCCCTGCAACCAGCGACAATCCCCAATCGCCTGGTGTGTTCCCACAGACAGGGCCTCCTCAGGGTGCCGTCGGCCAGACAGTGTCGGCTGGCGACCCCCAAGGGGAGAGCTTTCTCTATGGGTGCACCCACCCTCTGGAACCAACTTCCTTTGGAGCTCCGGATGGCTCCTGACCTCTGCTCCTTCCGCCGCGATGTGAAGATCTGGTTGTTTCACAGTTTGGACTGAAGGGGATTTCTTAATTAATCTTAATTGTTTTAAATTTGAATTTTTAAATTTCACTGTTTTAATGAGGGATTATGCATTTTTATTGTTGTGAGCTGCCCTGAGTCCTCGGAGATAGGGTGGCATATAAATTGCATAAATAAATAAATAGAAT
Organism: Coluber constrictor foxii; assembly: GCA_038048745.1. Lineage (NCBI taxonomy): Eukaryota > Metazoa > Chordata > Lepidosauria > Squamata > Colubridae > Coluber > Coluber constrictor. The sequence goes on along the minus strand of CM075965.1, from coordinate 2,082,769 downwards.
GAATGAATGAATGAATGAATGAATGAATGAATGAATGAATGAATGAATGAATGAATGAATGAATGAATTGAATGAATGAATGAATAGAACGGATGGATGGATGGATGGATGGATGGATGGATGGATGGATAGATAGATGATTGAATGAATGAATGAATGAATGTCTGTATGTGATGGCCAACTATGGTGATTTGGCCTTGTTTTGGTTACCTCAGGATTACCGGAGGGGGGCTCTGGGCATTGGGAAAAATCCCAACTGGAGCTTTGTGAATGTCTTTGCCCAGGGGAAAAAAAAATCCCTCTAGCAGAAAAGTACAGGCTGTCCTCGACTTACGACTACCATTAAGCTCCAAATTTCTGTTGTTAAGCGAGAAATGGGTTATTTGCCCTTCAACCTGTAGCCCCTTCCATCCAATAGGCAGCGTTGGGAACATCTGCACATTTTAATTATTTGCAGAATTTACTTACGGACAGGTCATCTTCCACTTAAAACCATTCATTTAGTGACTGTTCGAAGTTACGACGGCACGAAAAAGAGTGACTGGTGACCGTTTTTTTCACACTTAACGACCGGTTGCGGCATCCCGGCGGCCACCTGACCCAAAATTCAGATGCTTGACAACTGACTCGCCTTTATGACGGTTGCAGCGTCCCGGAGTCATGTGACTGACCCTCTTTTGCGGCCTCCTGACACAGCTAAGTCGACGGGGAAGACAGATTCATTTAACAACCGTGTGGCTGACTGCAGGGACTGCCTTAACCAACGGGGCAAGAAAAATCGTACAACGGGGCAAAACGGTCACTTCACAAATGTCTCGCTTAGCGACGTAAATTTGGGGCTCCGTTGTGGGTCGTAAATCGAGGACTACCTGTCTTTAAAAAACAAAAACCTTGACAAGGAAGGATGGTTTTTAAAAATGTTCATTAAAGCTAGAGACGGCTCTAAAAATAAGGATTTGGTTTTTTTAAAAAAATAATAATTTAAAAACAGCCTTCTGTCCAAAGAAAAACAAAAACCTTTGTTGGAACCAGACCAGGAACTCTTAGCTTTATTTATCTGCTTGTCTACTTGGACCTAAAGTTCAGGAAATTCCATTTTTCTGATTTAGAAGGTTAGAAAAGATAAGAACAGCCAATCTTGCTGAGCTATAAGGACGGAATTGTGCTAAGACACACAAACACAAACACACACACACACACACACAGAAACACACACAAACAACTCCCCCAAAAGCCAAAGAAGTCTTAAGGTTGTAGCTTAAATCTTGTTTATCCCTGGGATGCGCCCAGTGGTGAGTTTCAAAATTTTTTACTACCGGTTCTGTGTGTGTGGCAGGGCTTGGTGGGTGTGGCTTGGTGGGCGTGGCAGGGGAAGGATACTGTAAAATCTCCATTCCCATCCTACTCCAGGGGAAGGATATTGTAAAATCTCCATTCCCTCCCCACTCCGGGGGAAGGATATTTCCCTCCTTACTCCGGGGGAAGGATATTGTAAAATCATTTCCTCCTCACTCCAGGGGAAGGATTTTGTAAAATCTTCATTTCCTCCTCAGTCCGGGGGAAGGATATTTCCCTCCTTACTCCGGGGGAAGGATATTGTAAAATCTTCATTCCCACCCCACTCCAGGGGAAGGATATTGTAAAATCTCCATTCCCTTCTCACTCCAGGGGAAGGATATTGTAAAATCTCCATTCCCTCCCACTCCAGGGGAAGGATATTATAAAATCTCCATTCCCTCCTCAATCCAGGGGAAGGATATTGTAAAATCTTCATTCCCACCTCACTCCAGGGGAAGGATATTGTAAAATCTCCATTCCCTCCCCACTCCAGAGGAAGGATACTGCAAAATCTCCATTTCCTCCCAATCAGCTGGGACTCAAGAGACAGAGAACAGATGGGGGTGGGGCCAGTCAGTATTTTTACTACCGGTTCTCCGAACAACTCAAAATTTCCTCTACCGGTTCTCCAGAACTGGTCAGAACCTGCTGAAACCCACCTCTGGATGTGCCTCTTAACAATATTTTTAACGAAATGAAATTTTGCAGAACAAGGAACAAAATTTTCCTGCTTCTCCATCCTCCCTTAATCAGATTGGATAGGTTTCAGAAACCATCCTCCCCAGCAGCGTGGCGTTCCTGCCATGTAGCAGCATCCTTCGCATTGCCCGTGGCGTGAAGATACAGATAGTCCTCGACTTACGACCACAGTCGAGTCCAAAATTTCTGTTGATAAGTAACGCCGGTTGTTAAGTGAGTTTTGCTCCTTTTTAACGTCCCTTTCTTGCCAGCGTTGTTAAGTGAATCGTGCACCCATTAAGCGAATCTTAATGCTTAAAATTCATGTTCTGTGGTCTGTGAGAAGGATAGCTCTGTTGCAACAACCAGAATGTGGTCAAAAAAGTCAAGATGGAGGCCAGGATGGTGCAATCCGAACTCTGCTCTCATGCGGCGCGCCACTGTCAACCCTGAAGCTGGCCTGACTGAGGACATTTTGAGACATCAGTCCTGACACACCAGAGAAGAGGGATGGAGTGGGGGGGAATAGAGATAGTTGGGGTGTTGTAGCCAAAACAAAATACTTCCTTGTGGGAACCAAGGACATTTCTGCAGGTGTTCGGAAGGAGGGGGACTGCGAGTCACTTAGCAATTGGACTGTATCCTGATTGGACCATGTGACGGATTGTTTTGAGAAAGTGACAAACTTTCACTTTTAATTTGGTGAAAACTGCAGGAATGTTCAGAGCCGGTTTTCACCAGCCTGTGCCAATATGACATACTCTATAAACCAGTGGTGAAATCTAAAATTTGTTACTACTGGTTCTGTGGGCGTGGCTTGGTGGGGGTGGGGGTAATGTGACTGGGTGGGCGTGGCCATTTTTTTAATTTTATTTTAACTTTTAAAACCATTTTTTCTACCACCTCTTCGGCGAAGAGGTTGCAAAAAAAAAATGCTTTCAAAAGGCTCTGACGATCCCAGCTGAGTTGCCTGATCGGCAGAGGCTTTTTTTTTCTTTTAAAAGCCTCTGGCGATCAGGCAACTCAGCTGGGATCGTCAGAGGCATTTAAAAGAAAAAAAAGGGGGTTGTTTTTTTTTTCAAAATAAGACCCAACTGGAAAATAAGCCCTAATGCGTCTTTTGGAGCCCAAATTAATATAAGACCCGGTCTTATTTTGGGGAAAACATGGTAGTCGTAAGTCGAGGACTACCTAAAGTTCAGAAGATTCCTGCGCGTAGCATTTTAGCAATGAAGCGGTTTACTTGGACCTTATATATGGATTTCTCCTGCCTGACAATACTGTGGTTTAAGGCCGGTTGACTCCACCCCATTCTGAGTTCTTTTTCTAATGTTGTCTTTCCAGATGTGCAAAAGTCCATCGTGGGCCAGTGCATCGGCGGCCTGCTTTATGCTCTCTTTGCCGGCCAGCCTCTCGTGGTGCTTTTAACCACAGCTCCTTTGGCACTGTATATCAATGGTGAGTTCACGGGGCCGCTTTTTGGGGTTCTCACAAGTGATAGGCTTTTGAGCAGGGGTCCCCAAACTTGACCGCTTTAAGACTGGTGGACTTCAACTCCCAGAATTCTCCAGCCAGCTATGCTTTCATGCTTAAGGTGGAACTAGAATTCTCCATCTCCTGGTGATTGGCTGATCTGTCCCCCCTCTACAGATACCCACAAAAACACAGCCAGTCGAGGGTTAAAGAAGCACTTGGCACACTCCACAGTTCTTATCTCAAACTTGGCAGCGATATGCACACCGTCTGTCAAGAGCTTTAATAGTTCACAAAAAGAAAATCACCTACGTAGCTTTGCCAAAATCCGTTCTTTTAGCTCCAAAGATTACTAGATTGAGTTTTTGTTCATCACAGAGATCATTAACCACCACCCTGTCTATTATATAGTCTCTCTGGGTGTGGTCCAGTGACTCATTGGTCCTGTGACTCCAGTCCAGTGACTCAGGTCTATTCCCTCATGCGTCTCCGCAGCTGCTGTAAGCGTTTATCTCGCCTTCGTTGACGTGCGTCCAGGAATGACGTCTCTCCCTCACTCTCATCTGAGACACCTGTTTCCCCATTACTTTGCTCTCTTTCAGCTGGCACCTGAGACGGTGTGAGAGGGGGGGGGGGCTGGGAGATCTGGCTGGCTCCTCTTCCTCATGCTCAGAGCTTCCTTCCTCCAATGGGATAGGCTCAGAGGACGGGGCCACAATATTGGCCCAAAGCCATGGGTAAAGCCAGACTAGAATTCACGGTCTCCTAGTTCCCACCTTAAACACTTTCATCAGTAGATCAAACTGGCTCTTTTGCTTTCTTGCTTCCAGTGATCAAAGGAATCTGTGACGACTACAACTTGGACTTCCGTGCGTTTTATGCGTGGGTTGGACTCTGGAATAGTTTCTTCCTAGTGCTGTACTCTCTCTTCAATTTCAGTCTTGTAATGAAGCTCTTTAAAAGGTAAGAAATGCCGCCTCTCCTCCTCCTCCTCCTCCTCCTCCTCCTCCTCTTCTCTTCTTCTCCTTTTTCTCCTCCTCCTCCTCCTTCTCTTCTTCTCCTTTTTCTCCTCCTCCTCCTCCTCCTTCTCTTCTCCTTTTCTCCTCCTTCTTCTTTTCTTCTTCTCCTTCTTCTTCTCTTCTCCTCCTTCTTTTCTTCTTTGTCTTCACCTTTTTCTTCTTCTCTTCTTCTTTTTCTCCTCCTCCTCCTCCTTCTTCTCTTCTTCTCCTTTTACCTCTCCTCCTCCTCCTCCTCTTCTTCTCTTCTTCTCCTTTTACCTCTCCTCCTCCTCCTCCTCTTCTTTTCTTTTTCTCCTTTTTCTCCTCCTCCTCCTCCTTCTCTTCTTCTCTTCTCCTTTTTCTCCTCCTCCTCCTCCTCCTCCTCCTTCTTCTCCTTCTTCTTCTTCTCTTCTCCTCCTTCTCCTTCTTTTCTTCTTTGTCTTCACCTTTTTCTTCTTCTTCTCTTCTTCTTTTTCTCCTCCTCCTCCTCCTTCTTCTCTTCTTCTCCTTTTACCTCTCCTCCTCCTCCTTCTCCTCCTCCACCTCCTCTCCTTCTTCTCCGCCTCCTCCTTCTCCTTCTTTTTCTTCTTCTCCTTCTCCCCCTCCCTCCTCCTCCCCCCTCCCTCTTCCTCCTCCTCCTCCTCTTCTTCCTCTTCTTCTTCTCGTAATAGTCACTCATCTCATAATAGTGACTCTGGGCAACTTGGAAATTTTAAAATTAGTGCAAAAATACAATATAAAACCTAACACTACGTATAGCAGTTAAGGAACTGAATTAGTCTAAACAAAAGAATGCAGGGAGTCCTTGATTTACAAGAATTCATTTAGTGACCCTTTCAAAGTTATACTGAAAAAAAAGTGACTTATGATCCTTTTTCACACTTACGACCGTTGCAGCATCCCAGTGGTCACGTGATCAAAATTCAGATGCTTGGCAACTGACTCATATTTATGACGGTCGCAGTGCCCCGGGGTCACATGCTCCCTTTGGCGACTTTCTGACAAGCCAAGTTGACGGGGAAGCCCGATTCGATTAAAAAACGGTGTCACTAACTGAACAGCTGCAGTGATTCACTTAACAACTGTGGCAAGAAAGGTCGTAAAATGAGGCATAACTGACTTAACAGCTGTGTCACTTAGCGATGGAAATTTTGGCCTCATTGTGATTGTAAGTCAAGAACTACCTGTATATCCCTGGTGGGGCGGGGGGAGAATATGCTTCAAAATGCTTTGAGGTCTTTCAGATTTTGTCTGTTTTCCTGCCTGAACAAGAGGTTGGACTAGAAGACCTCCAAGGTCCCTCCCAACCACTGTTCTGTTTTGTTTTGTTCTGTTTTGTCCTGTTCTGTTTATTCTACTTTCTCTTCTCTTCTCTTCTCTTCTCTTCTCTTCTCTTCTCTTCTCTTCTCTTCTCTTCTCTTCTCTTCTCTTCTCTTCTCTCCTCTCCTCTCCTCTCCTCTCCTCTCCTCTCCTCTCCTCTCCTCTCCTGTATTCTATTCTATTCTATTCTATTCTATTCTATTCTATTCTATTCTATTCTATTCTATTCTATTCTATTCTATTCTATTCTATTCTATTCTATTCTATTCTATTCCATTCCATTCCATTCCATTCCATTCTCATTCTCATTCTCATTCTCATTCTCATTCTCATTCTCATTCTCATTCTAAATTCCATTCCATTCCATTCCAATCTATTTCTATTTCTATTTTTTTTTCTATTTCTATTTCTATTCTATTCTATTCCTAATTCTATTCTATTCTAAATTCTTTTCTATTCTATTCTAAATTCTATTCTGTTCTATTGTACTCTATTCTAAATTCTATTCCATTCTCTTCCGTTTTCTATTCTATTTTCTATTCTATTCTATATCAAAAGATGCTCTTAGAGAGACTTGGTGTCATTGCCGGCCTTTTGGTTGACGGTCTTCTCCTGTTGTGTGTGTGTGTCTGTGTGTGTTTTTGTAGGTCCACAGAAGAAATCATTGCACTTTTTATTTCCATCACATTCGTGCTCGATGCCCTGAAAGGAATCACAAAAGGTAAACCTGATGGGAAAAATCTCACCTGGCTCCTACCTTCATCGTTCATAACGCAGAGCAGAAAAACAGGGTGGCCCATGCTCCAATATGAGACTCGTTCAAAAGTGAGCAGCAAATTTTGCTTTCAGGTTAGGCTTAAACCCCCCCAACCCTCCCCCTCCAAAATTGCATTTACGGATATTCCTCGACTTACAACGGTTCATTTAGTGACCGTTTGAAGTTACAAGAGCACTGAAAAAAGTGACTTACAACCATTTTTTGACACCTACGTACAACCATTGCAGCATTCCCATGGTCCCGTGATTTACATTCAGATGCTTGGCAATGGATTCACACTTACGACGGTTGCAATGACCCAGGATCCCTTTTTGTGGCCACTTGGGTTTTTTTTTCTCTGCCCTAAATGAGCCTCCAAGAGTCAGATAAAATCTCCTAGTGGCCTCCACGACTCTCAGAGAGAACGCTAATGACCAGATGACTGCAAGGAATATAAATCCTTCTTCCCCTTCTCCACCATTCACTCAGAACTGATAAAAATTTGTTACTACCGGTTCGGTGGGTGTGGCTTGGTGTTGGAGGGTAATGTGATGGTGGGCGTGGCCAAGTTTTTTGTTTTTTTTTTACTTTTCAAAGCATTTTTTTCTAATGCTTTGAAAAGCCTCTCTGCCGATCAGGCAACTCAGCTGGGATCGTCGGAGAGGCTTTTTTAAAAAATGCTTTGAAAAGCCTCTCTGCCGATCAGGCAACTCAGCTGGGATCGTCGGAGAGGCTTTTAAAAAAATGGTTTGAAAAGCCTCTCTGCCGATCAGGCAACTCAGTTGGGATCGTCGGAGAGGCTTTTTAAAAAAATGCTTTGAAAAGCCTCTTTGCCGATCAGGCAACTCAGCTGGGCTCGTCAGAGACGTTTCAAAGCAAACCTCGTCAGAAGAGGTTGCAAAAAAAATGCTTTTAAAAGTAAAAAAAAAAGCTTCTGATGATCGTGCGGCTCAGCTGGACATGTGGGGGGGGGGGGGCAGGGATTTTTGCTACCGGCTCTCTGAACCACCTGCCACCATCACTACTGGATCAGGTGATCCGGTCTGAACCGGGAGCATTTCACCTCTGCTCCGCAGACTGCCTTTCTTGCAAAATCAGACAGGCTGCCCCCCCCTTGTTTTTGGCATGGGGGCAGGTTGCAGATGTGAGGCTGCCAGCTGTCTGTGCTCAGCTCAGCTTTTCAGGATGAAAGAGAGAGAGACCCCTTTATGATTTCGGCTGAGCGGGGTCCATTGTCATAATTTCCTCCATCAAAGGCGAGCGAGGTAAATAATCATTTCCCTTCCTTTTTTTAATTTTTACTCCCCCTCCCTCCCTCCAACCCTCCCTTCTCTCTACACCGGGAGTCCCAGAAAATAATTTACCATATTTTTCAGACTATAAGATGCACCGGACAATAAGATGCACTTTAATTTACAGGAGGAAAACAAGAAAAAAAACAGTTTTTGGTCTCCGTGCGTCAGATTTTCACCCTCCCAGGCCCCCAGAAGCACTCTGCAGTGCTCTGCACGGCCCGTTTTCGTTTTACAGAGTGCTTCCTGGGAGCCCGGGAGGACGAAAACGTGCCATGCGGAGGGCTTGGGAGCCCAAAAACGGGCTGCATGGAGCACTGCAGAGTGCTTCTCGGGGCCGGGGAGGGTGAAAATGTGACGTGTGGAAGTTTCAGGAGGCCAGAAACTCCCGTATTCGGTCTCTAAGACGCACCTAAATTTTCACCCACTTTTTTGGGGGGAGGGGGAATTGCGTCTTATACTCTGAAAAATACGGTAAATCCCGTATTCGTTCCTGTTTCATCTCCGATCTCCGAACCCCCACACCCGCCCTGTGGTTTGGAAGCGCCGTCCAGCCGTCCGGTTTCCTTCTGAAAGGAAGATCAGCAGAATATTCCTTTTCATGCCGGACGCTTTCAAAGCCTCCACTGTCAGGAAAGGGGTGGGTGGGAGGGTGTGTGTTTTGCGTGTTAAAATCACATTGCAAGGGGGGGGGAGGGAAAGGGGAAGGACAGGGGGTCTGCAAGGCTGCGGCCCATCCTTTTCAGCTGCCTCCGACGTTTGATCTTGACTTTTGCTCTCTGGCAGGAAACGCAACGGCAGCAGCCAGTTTGAAGCAAACAAGTGATTGCTAATGGGATCAGAGGGACCTCAAATAACTCCCTTGCCACACTGACACACACACACACACACACGTGTAGTTTTGTTAGGCTGTTGCAGCCGCTGACACATAGCGAGTCCATCCGTTCACCTGCCAGGATGAATATCAGCTGCAAATCGATATCCTAAAACTGTGGGAAAGGAATGCCGGCGGCCATCGGCACTGGCAATTGAGAAAGATTTAAGTTTTGTACATGGGATAACAGAGTTGGAAGGGGCCTTGGAGGTCATCTAGTCCAGCCCCCTGCTTAAGCAGGAAATCCTACTGTCCAAGCTCTTCTTAAAAACCACAAGTGTTGGAGCACTCACAGCTTCTGGTGGCAAGTTGTTCCGCTGGTTAATTGTCCTCACCGTCAGGAAGTTTCTCCTTAATTCCAGGCTGCTTCTCTCCTTGATTAGTTTCCAGTATTGTAATTCCTGAACTTACATAGTTATTGATATTTATTTATTTATTTAGCCTATGGCTGGTCACACACAGTATTAAAACACTTCAATTTTACAGGTTAAAACAATAAAAAAAAAAGCTGTAAGAAAACCTAAAAGGAAAACAGAAATAACATTTCAGAGTTTAATGTCGAGTTTGGAGATCCAGTCAGTAGCTGCCGTTGTTATGCATTTATTTGCAATTACTGTATTTACAATACAGCTATTGATAAATGCAACGTTAGTAAAAGGTATTGAGCAGAGTATATTAAGTTGTTTTTATGATGCAAATTTATATAAAGCTGAAAGTAGCATCACGTTTTCAGTTTAATGCTGAAAACCTCCACTATATTGTTATTTATAAACATTTAAAAAGAAAAAAACCCCTGAAATGAATATGAGTAAATATTTAATTTCTGACTTCCTTCTTTCTTTTGCTCCAACATTTTACAGTATCTGTTGGTATCGGCTTAAAAAAACCACCATACTTTAAGTACTTTAAAGAGCCTGGTGGAACAGTGGACTAAGTGCTGTTAAAGTAGCCCTTAGTTGCCAGCTGCCTGCAATTATTGCAAGTTCAAATCTCACCAGGCTCAAGGTTGACTCAGCCTTCCATCCTTTCGAGGTAGGTAAAATGAGGACCCGGATTGTGGGGGCAATAAACTGACTTTGTATAAAAAAGAACACCGCTTTGGGGGGCCCGAAAGCCCTACTAAGCAGGTATATACAAAAGTATGAAGGCTATTGCTTAATACATTGTAAGCTGCCCTGAGTCTCCGGAGAAGGGCAGCATATAAATCGAACCAATAAATAAATAAATAAATGTTTGGTTTTTATCTGATTGCGTAATATGAAATATGAATGGAAGCCATTCCTCCTTAAATTTATTGAAACTTCTGTTATGTAAAAAAGTATTTACCGTATTTTTTGGAATATAAGATGCACCTTTCCCCCCCCCCCCCAAAAAAGAGGGTGAAAATCTGGGTGTGTCTTATATTCCAAATGTAGCCTTGCCCAGCCGCTCAAACGGAGGTTTCAGAGGCTGAAAAAAGCATCTGAAATAAAGGTTCAGAAAAAAAGCCTCCAAACGGAGCTTCAGAAAAAAAGCCTCCAAACGGAGCTTCAGAAAAGAAGCCTCCAAACGGAGCTTCAGAAAAAAAGCCTCCAAACGGAGCTTCAGAAAAGAAGCCTCCAAACAGAGCTTCAGAAAAAAAGCCCCCAAACAGAGCTTCAGAAAAGAAGCCCCCAAACAGAGCTTCAGAAAAAAGCCTCCAAACGGAGCTTCAGAAAAAAAGCCTCCAAACGGAGCTTCAGAAAAAAAGCCTCCAAACAGAGCTTCAGAAAAAAAGCCCCCAAACAGAGCTTCAGAAAAAAAGCCTCCAAACAGAGCTTCAGAAAAAAGCCTCCAAACGGAGCTTCAGAAAAAAAGCCCCCAAACAGAGCTTCAGAAAAAAAGCCTCCAAACAGAGCTTCAGAAAAAAAGCCTCCAAACAGAGCTTCAGAAAAAAGCCTCCAAACAGAGCTTCAGAAAAAAAGCCCCCAAACAGAGCTTCAGAGGCTTTTTTTCTGAAGCTGTTTCAGAGGCTTTCAGAGGCAGAAAAAAGGCAGGGGTTTTTTTTTGAAACGGAGTTTCAGAAGTTTCAGAGGCAGAAAAAAAACCCAGGCACGGAGCTCACAACCAAGGAACCTTTTGCTAAAATTCACCTCTGGGAACAGCTGATTGGGGGTATTCCGGGAGGCGGATCCACCTGCCAGTCAGCTTTTTTCTTATTTTTCTCCCCCAAAACGTGTCTTATACTCTGAAAAATACGGTAATTCTCATATGGTGTCCTACATACATAGTCCTCGACTTAACGGCCATAAGTGAGCCCAAAAGTTATGTTGCTACGTGAGACATTTCTTAATTGGGTTTTGCCTCATTTTACGACTTTACTTGCTGCGTTTGTTAAGTGAATTACTGCAGTTGTTTTTGTTTTGTTTTGTTTTGTTTATTTGATTTATATGCTGCCCTTCTCCGAAGACTCAGGGCGGCTTACAATGCGTTAAGCAATAGGCTTCATACTTTTGTGTATTTATACAAAGTCAGCTTATTCCCCCCACAAACTGGGTCCTCAATTTACCTACCTTAGAAAGGATGGAAGGCTGAGTCAACCTTGAGCCTGGTGAGATTCGAACTTACAGTAATTGCAGGCAGCTGGAGTTAATCACAATGCACAATGCATTAGTCTGCTGAGCTATCCAGGCTCTGTTGTTAATTGAATAACCCAGTTCTTTAATGGAATCTGGCTTTCCCCTTCACATTCCTTGTCAGAAGGTCTCACAAAGTATTCACATGATCCAGATCACATTATGTAACCGTCATAAATATGAACCGAGCATCGAAGCAGAGTTCCGATATCTCAGGGGCTGCCCTAAAGAAGAGGGAGTCAAGCTATTCTCCAAAGCACATGAAGGCAGGACAAGAAGCAACGGGTGGAAACTCATCAAGGAGAGAAGCAACTTAAAACTAAGGAGAAATATCCTGACAGTGGAAGCAATTAATCAGTGGAACAACTTGCCACCAGAAGCTGTTAAGTCGAAATCTACCCGTATTTGCAAAAGATGAGTCGTAATGTATTTGATTCAGGACGTCTTCTTCTGCAAGATCTACTTTGTAGGACGACGGTGACTCTCTTTGGCCTACAGTGAGATTTAAGATTACAGTCTGCAGAGCATTTCAAATTCGATCAATTGTAGATGTGCAGCACCCCGTCCTAAGGGAGTAAGGAAGCCTTGCCGTATTTGGAAAGTGTATCTCACACTCCAAATAGCTTTGCTTTGAAACCGAGCGTAGAGAATAGGGGGAGAGCCCTGAGGGATAGGAAGAAAAACTGCCAGCAAGACAGTGCTCGGATAAGTGTTATCCTCTATCCAACTTTTCCCTCCGCTTTTCCTATCCTTTAGCCCAGCGATCACCAACTGGTGGTCCGCGAGAAAATGTTGGTGGTCCGCAGAAAAATTATTTGCATTTTTTATATTGCACTAAATCAGGGGTCCTCAAATTACCGCCCCTGGGCCGGATACGTGCAATGAATGTTTGTGTAAACCTGGCTTAAAGAAAAACATGATAGATAGATAGATAGATAGATAGATAGATAGATAGATAGATAGATAGATAGATAGATAGATAGATAGATAGATAGATAGATAGATAGATAGATATAGAGATATAGAGATAGGGAAGGAGGGAGAGAGAGAGGATAGATAGATAGATAGATAGATAGATAGATAGATAGATAGATAGATAGATAGATAGATAGATAGATAGATAGAGATAGATAGATAGATAGATAGATAGATAGATAGATAGATGATAAATAGGCAGAGATGAGATTCATAGATAGATAGATAGATAGATAGATAGATAGATAGATAGATAGATAGATAGATAGATAGATAGATATAGAGATAGGGAAGGAGGGAGAGAGAGAGGATAGATAGATAGATAGATAGATAGATAGATAGATGATAGATAGATAGATGATAGATAGATAGATAGATAGATAGATAGATAGATAGATAGATATAGAGATATAGAGATATAGAGATATAGAGATAGGGAAGGAGGGAGAGAGAGAGGATAGATAGATAGATAGATAGATAGATAGATAGATAGATAGATAGATAGATAGATAGATAGAGATAGATAGATAGATAGATAGATAGATAGATAGATAGATAGATAGATGATAAATAGGCAGAGATGAGATTCATAGATAGATAGATAGATAGATAGATAGATAGATAGATAGATAGATAGATAGATATAGAGATAGGGAAGGAGGGAGAGAGAGAGGATAGATAGATAGATAGATAGATAGATAGATAGATAGATAGATGATAGATAGATAGATAGATAGATAGATAGATAGATAGATAGATAGATAGATAGAGATAGATAGAGAGATAGATAGATAGATAGATAGATAGATAGATAGATAGATAGATAGATAGATAGATGATAAATAGGCAGAGATGAGATTCATAGATAGATAGATAGATAGATGATAGATAGATAGATAGATAGATAGATAGATAGATAGATAGATAGATAGATAGATAGATAGATAGATAGATATAGAGATAGGGAAGGAGGGAGAGAGAGAGGATAGATAGATAGATAGATAGATAGATAGATAGATAGATAGATAGATAGATGATAGATAGATAGATAGATAGATAGATAGATAGATAGATAGATAGATAGATAGATAGATATAGAGATAGATATAGAGATAGGGAAGGAGGGAGAGAGAGAGGATAGATAGATAGATAGATAGATAGATAGATAGATAGATAGATAGATAGATAGATAGATAGATAGATAGAGATAGATAGATAGATAGATAGATAGATAGATAGATAGATAGATAGATAGATAGATAGATGATAAATAGGCAGAGATGAGATTCATAGATAGATAGATAGATAGATAGATAGATAGATAGATAGATAGATAGATAGATAGATATAGAGATAGGGAAGGAGGGAGAGAGAGAGGATAGATAGATAGATAGATAGATAGATAGATAGATAGATAGATAGATAGATAGATAGATAGATAGATGATAGATAGATAGATAGATAGATAGATAGATAGATAGATAGATAGATAGATAGATAGATGATAAATAGGCAGAGATGAGATTCATAGATAGATAGATGATAGATAGATAGATAGATAGATAGATAGATAGATAGATAGATAGATAGATGATAAATAGGCAGAGATGAGATTCATAGATAGATAGATAGATAGATAGATAGATAGATAGATGATAGATAGATAGATAGATAGATAGATAGATAGATAGATAGATAGATGATAGATAGATAGATAGATAGATAGATAGATAGATAGATAGATAGATAGATAGATGATAAATAGGCAGAGATGAGATTCATAGATAGATAGATGATAGATAGATAGATAGATAGATAGATAGATAGATAGATAGATAGATAGATAGATAGATGATAGATAGATGATAGATAGAGATAGAGATAGAGATAGAGATATAGAGATATAGAGATTTATCTTTCTGCTACCTAAAATTGTTTGTTTTCTTTTCTCCCCCCCCCCCCCCCCCTCCAGTTTTTACAAATTACTACCACGGCCCAAGAGCTCACAGCCTGACCATCAACAACACCAACTTACTGCTGAACATCTCCACCGAACGTTCATCGATGGGAAATCAGAGCGACGGTCCTTCGGCCACCACGCATGAGGGGCGAGAAACTGCCGTTCTGAGTCTCATGCTGATGCTGGGGACTTTGTGGCTTGGTCACACTCTCTATCAGTTCAAGAAAAGGTAAGCTACTCCCTGTGTAAGTTGTGTGCGCAGGAGCCGCTGACTGTTTCTCCCAGTCAGTGTTTCTCAACCTCGGCGACTTGAAGACGCCTGGACTTCAACTCCCAGAATTCCCCCGCCAGCATCTCCAAACCCGGCAGTATTTTAAGACTTGTGGACTTCAACTCCCAGAATTCCCCCACCAGCATCTCCAAAGTTGGCAATATTTTAAGACTTGTGGACTTCAACTCCCAGAATTCCCCCGCCAGCATCTCCAAAGTTGGTATTTTTTTTTAAAGACTTGTGGACTTCAACTCCCAGAATTCCCCAGCCATGCCTCTTGAAGTTGCCATGGTTGAGGAAATGCTACTCAAAATATCCATTTTTGGAAGACTAGGACCAAAACGGTGTAAAAAGAATGATCAGGATTGGAGAGAGGCAAGGATATGTCAAAAACAGGAAAGAAAGAGGAGTCAGGGTTCAGAAGAGTTTGTTGACAGGGTTAAAGGAGCTTGGTAGGAGGAAATGCCATCTTAGGCAAACAAGCTAACAATAAACAATAGGCTGATCAAGAAATTACCAAGAAGAAAATGATACTATTATTATTATTATTTTGATTATTTATTAGATTTATATACCGCCCTTCTCCTTGCGGACTCAGGGCGGTGAACAGCCAGATAAAAAACAGTAGATAAAAGTTAAAAAATTTTAAAACCCATATAAACTTTGGCTGAAATTAAAACAATTAAATACTTAAAATACCACAACCCTACATACAAAAATCTTTAAAATTCAACAGGGGTCAGGCTAGACCGGTGAGCTGGAAGAGATAGGTTTTTAGGGCCCAACGAAAAGTCCAGAGGTCGGCAATTGTTCTCAGTTCTGGAGGAAGATCATTCCAGAGGGTAGGGGCTGCCACAGAGAAGGCTCTCCCCCTGGGGGTCGCCAGCCGGCATTGTCTGGCTGACGGCACCCTGAGGAGGCCCTCTCTGTGGGAGCGAACCGGACGGTGGGAGGCTATTGGCGGCAGAAGATGGTCCCGTAAGTACCCTGGTCCTAAGCCATGGAGCGCTTTAAAGGTGATCACCAACACCTTGAAACGCACCCGGAAGTCCACCGGCAACCAATGCAGCTCGCGCAGGAGAGGTGTCACGTGGGAGCGTCCCGTCGCTCCCATAATCCCCTGCGCGGCCGCATTCTGCACCAGTTGGAGCCTCCGGGTGCACCCATGTAGAGAGCCCCATGTAGAGAGCATTGCAGCATTACAACCTCTAACACCAAGAGGGCAATCCACTTGTATATAAACAGAGAGAAAACCCCACTCAGAGAGCAGCAAGGAATCCTTAGTTCTCCTCCTCCTCCTCCTCCTCCTCCTCCTTCTCCCAAACCCTCTTCCCTTCTAGCACTGATATTGTTACCTAGTTGGGTCATTAAATATCTTCAAGAAGTCAACCAAGGTCAGAGAGCAGCAAGATCTCCATAGTCATCACGTCCTCCTCCTCTTCTCTACGAAGCCAATTCCTTTCTAGCACTGATGATGTTACCTTCTTAGGTCATTAAATGTCTGAAAGAAGATAGCTAAGCTCAGAGAGCAGCGAGGACCCCATATCATTTCTCCAAAGAAAACCCCTACACTCTTAATCTTGTTCAACAGAATTCAACAGAGAAAGAAAGACTGAGTGATGGGCAAGCTTTGTAGCTAGGCATGGTTCAAAACTTGGCCATGTTCTTATGATGCATGTTAAGGATATTCTTAGCTCATAACCGATGTTGTGGGTTGTTGAGCAGAGTACCCTTTGAGTAAACGCATGAAAAGCGACTGGGAGTGGTTGTGAACAATCACAGCCAGCATGCAAACACACTGAGTTGTTGTCGTCTTTTACTTTCAGAAAAAGTAAAGCGAAGTTGAAAAACAATCCAAGTCATACATAGATAAAAGAGTTAAAAGATCAATATTTCAAGTACAAAGTCTTCTTACCAGTTGTGGTCATACACATTAAAACAGTTCTTCTTGAGTTTCAAAACGGAAACAAGTTCAATATCAAAAACATTCAATAAATAGTAGAAAGCAACATGTAGCTGTGATCAAACAGTGATCATGCAGAGAGATCAGGTAGAGAGTTACAGCAAATAAGCAGGCAAAATGGTGTAGTATCCACACAAGCCATGATCCTGACTTCCCTTAAGTACATTGGCTACAGAGCTTAGCCAATCAGGATACAGAATGATGCAATACAGTCTTAAAGCAATATATAATACCTTTCTGACTGCAAACATATGTTGTTGGTTTATATATTGCCTGTCCAACTAATTAGGCAAATAACCATTTCAATGCTCCTTGAGCAGCTGAAGCAAGCCTGAATAGCTCAGCAGACTAAACATTGTAATTAAAATCCAGCTGTCTACAATTACTGCTAGTTCGATCCCCAGGCTCAAGGTTGACTCAGCCTTCCATCCTTTCTAAGGTAGGTCAATTGAGGACCCAGTTTGTGGGGGCAATAAGCTGACTTTGTATAAATATACAAAAGTATGAAGGCTATGGCTTAAGGCATCGTAAGCCGTCCTGAGTCTCCGGAGAAGGGCGGTGTATAAATCAATTTTTTTTTAAAAAGCCTCTCTCCTTTGGACCAGAAATAGATTGGAGTTTCATCCCGATCTTTCAACCATCTTCAACAGGGTAGTAGTTGAGTTGTTATTCCTAATTCGGTGTTTCTAATTTCGTTGCAGCCCGTACCTCCACCCTCGAGTCCGGGAAATCCTTTCGGATTGCGCATTGCCTATTTCTGTCCTCACCTTCTCTGTGATCGGATCCCACTTCTTTGAGGAAATAAAAAGTAAGTTCTCGTGAGGGCTGGGGGTGGTTGAAATTGAAGGGAGTAGAGATTCGGAGGGTTCATTTATCTTTTGAATTCATTTCGGCACGAATCTCCTTGTCGCAAACGATTCTGTATCATTGCAAGATGGCGCCCACCCTGCGAGGTAAACCAGGCAGGAACCACGACCACGATGAGCTAATTCTGCTTTGTGGTAGGGCCACGTTAAGAGAAATCTCGCAAGTCTGAAAGTACAAGGTAGTCCTCAACTTACAACTGCAATGGAGCCCAACATTTCTGTTGCTAAGCGAGTAAGCACCAGGAGACAGAAAGTTCTAGTCCTGCATTAGGAGTGAAAGCCAGCTGGGTGATTTTGGGTTAATCAGTCTCTCTCTCAGCCCAACCCACCTCACAGGATTGTTGTTGTGGGGGAAAAATAGGAGAAGGAAGGTGGCTTGGATATATTCACCTCAGGAATGGTATTTACTTATTTTCCCTACCGGTTCGCAAATGTCAGCGTGTCCCCACGAATTTCCGCTACTAGTTCGGCCGACCCAGTTGGAACCGGCGGATTACCACCTCTGATTCACCCCCTTGAGTTTTTTTGTAAAACTAATAATGGCAGAATAGAAACAAACAACGACCGTAAATTACCTCACAAAAGTTATTCCTGGCCAAACATCCCAGGTCCCAACCTATATCTCAACAAACAAATTTTCCAATCTCAGCCCGAGTGGGTTCCTTTGAACTCATCCAGAAGTGGGATTCACTTACCTTCCCTACCAGTTCGCAAATGTGAGCGCCCGCGCGCCACCTCTGCGCATTCACAAGGCCTTCTGTGCATGCGCAGTAGTCGTGCATTAGGTCCGGGCAGGGGGGCGGAGCCTCCCACAGTCATCGCTACCAGTTTGTGCGATCCGGACAGAACCGGCTGAATCCCACCACTAAACTCCATATAATTCCTCGCTTAGCACCAAGCAGAGGTTGAAATGCTACCAGTTCGGCCGAGCCAGTAGTGATGGCGACGGGTGGTTCGGAGAACCGGTAGCGATGGTAGCGCGAGGCTCCGCCCGGTCGCCATTACTTCCTGATTTTAACCAGGAAGTAACCTGTTTTTTATCTTCTGTACGTGTGCGGAAGAGTTTACGTGTGCATGTGACACACGCATGTGAGCACCCCCGAACCGGTAGGGAAGGTAAGTAGATTTCAGTCCTGGCACCAAGCATGTATTATCGCAGATACTAAATTCTCTGAATGATTCTAGTCCACAGTTTAATTTTGCTCTCATGTAAGAAAAGACACTCTTACTGAGGGGTTGTTTTTTTTGTTTTATTTATGAGGGGGGGAAAACTTTTTATTTTCTTCCACCCCACAATTATTCTGGCAGCCAGCAAAAGGACTGCCTCATTTATCAGAGGCAGGAAGAACCGCTGACGGACAGACAGATGTAAAAGTGATGAGTTTGACTCACAGTTGTTTTTTTTTTTAATGCTGTTATTTTGTATTTTCCTAATTCAATGGCGCAAACAATCCGGAACATCTGCTGGGAGCATCAGATGTTGAAGGAAATCTGAAATATTATTATCCACGGCTGCGTTGGTCAAACGGATCCTCTTTTCCGCAGTAGGAAGGGAAAAACCGATTCTCCGTCCTCCGAATGACGTGGATTGGAGATGTGTGGGACAGGGATAAAAGGGAATTTAAGGAATCTCACGCCTCCCCCTTTGTGTGGGTCGCATTCCATCCATTTGGAACCAGAAAGGGGCAAAACCTCTGCAGATGGTGTGGATCTGACACAACGGTTTCCATGCTCCCTTCCTTATTGGAAAAGGGACAACCTCTCCATGCTTTTAAATTTCATTGTTTTGAAGGATGCACAAAATCCATCTCGGCTGCTAAGAGGGAAGAGCCTCTTATCTCTCTCTCTGTTTATTTTATTTATTTTTACCTGTTTATTTGTATCCTGCCTTTATTACCCGTTTATAAATCACTCAAGGGGGTGAGCATCCCTAATACGTCTTCGCCTTCCTATTTTTCCCACAATAACCACCTTCTGAGGTGGGTTGGGCTGAGAGAGAAGGCCTGGCCCAAAGTTACCCTGCTGCCTTTGGGGCCTAAGAGAGGACTAGAACTCACCGTCACCTGGTGATTGAGTGAAAGTCACCTAGCTGATTTTCATTCCTAAGGTAGGACTAGAACTCACCCATCACCTGGTGATTGGCCCAAAGGTACCCAGCTGATTTTCATACCTAAGGTAAGACTACAACTCACTATCACCTGGTGATTGGCCCAAACTCACCTAGCTGGCTGTTATGCATAAAGCAAGACTAGAACTCACAGTCTCCTGGTGATTGGCCCAAAGTCACCCAGCTGGCTTTCACGCCTAAGGCAGGACTAGAACTCACCATCCCCTGGTGATTGGTCCAAAGTCACCTAGCCGGTTTTCATGCCAAAGATAGAACTAGAACTCCCGTCTCTTAATGATTGGACCAAAGTCACGAAGCCGGCTTTTGTGCCTAAGGCGGGACTAGAACTCATCATCTCCTGGCCCTTTTAAAACTTGTAGACTTCAATTCCCAGAATTCAGCTGCTACGAAGGGAGGGAGGGAATGGTTGGCTGGGGAATTCTGGGAGTTGAAGTCTACAAGGTGCCAAGGCTGGACACCCTTAACCTTATCAGTCAGGGCCAGGGGTCAGCTGCATGTGGCTCTTTCCCTCCTCTGCTGTGGCTCCCTGTCACTCAAAATATGTGTCACAACAGCCAATGTGTGACACCCACCGGCACACGATTTATTGAGCTTTTCAATCCCCAGTAGACCAACCATGGATAAATCCAAGAAAAGAAAAGTTTCAGAAGAAAACAGAAAGTTTAATTCAACTACAGATGCTAGTTTTGTGACTGCTCAAGAAACAGTCAGGCACGAGAAGGGTTTTGTGGCTCCCGGTGTTTTCTTTTCTGTGGGAAACGGGTCCAAATGGCTCTTTTGAGTGTTTAAAGTTGCAGACCCCTGGCCTAGGGCAAATAGCTGTCCAGTCTCTTCTGGAAGACTTCCAATGACGGAGCGCCCGCCACCTTCCTGTCTTTTTCAGTGTCCAAATTTAACTACAATCAGTCGGAGAGCTTGTTCGTCTTGGCTCCCTTGAAAGACCTCTACCTCGGCTCGGTGATGAGCGCGATGGGGCTGGGATTCCTGCTATCTATGCTTTTCTTCATAGAGCAAAACATCGTGGCCTCGCTCACCAACGCCCCAGAGAACAGGTAAGGGTTTCCCATCGCGGCCGGTTGGCTTTTCGGTGTCAGGTTCGGATTCTCCAGCTGAAGCCCCGTCCGGTAACAAAATGAGGAATCTCTGAGGATGCACAGAGTTGGTCCTCACTGCAGCCAGCACTAACTCAAATGAAGGGTTTCAGCAGTAGCAATAGCCCTTAGAACTTATATTATTTATTTATTATTTAGATTTATATGCCGCCCTTCTCCGGATATTCAGGGTGGCTTACAACGCGTCAAGCAACAGCCTTCATACTTTTGTATATTTATACAAAGTCAGCTTATTGCCCCCACAAACTGGGTCCTCAATTTACCTCCCTTAGAAAGGACGGAAGGCTGAGTCAACCTTGAGCCTGGTGAGATTCGAACTCGCAGTAATTGCAGGCAGCTGGCAACTGAGTGCTACTTTAACAGCACTTAGTCCACTGCGCCACCAGGCTCTATATGCCGCTTCATAGTGCTGTGCAGACCACGCTCTTAAGCGAGTTGCAGAGCCAGCCTCTTGCCCCACAACAACCTGGGTCCTCATTTTACCTGCCTCGGAAAGATGGAAGGCTGAGTCGACCTTGAGCCAGTCAGAATCGAACTGCGGGCAGTCGGCAGAATTAGCCTGCAATACTGCATTCTAACCACTGCACCACCACAGCTCAGATGGATATATAGATAAGATACAATATAGAATAAGAATAGAATAAGAGAATAAGGATAGGATGGGATAGGATAGGATACTGTGTACAGTATCTAGCTAGCTATGTAGATAAATAGATAATAATATCTATTTATCTACATAGCTAGCTAGCACTTCGATTTATATACTGCTTCACAGTGCTTTTACAGCATTCTCTTAAGCGGTTTATAGAGTCAGCCTCTTGCCCCCAACAATCTGGGTCCTCATTTTACCGACCATGGAAAGCTGAGTCAACCTTGAACTGGTCAGGATCGAACTGCCTGCAGTCAGCAGAATTAGCCAGCAATACTAGCTTCTAACTACTGTGCCACCACAGCTCGCTCCTTCCTATCTTCCTATCTTCCTTCCTTCCTTCCTTCCTTCCTTCCTTCCTTCCTTCCTTCCTTCCTTCCTGCCTCACTCCCCTATTGCTCTCCTTCCTTCCTCCCTCCCTCCCTCCTTCCTAAATAACAATAGCCGATTTATATACCGCTTCACAGCATTCTTTTAAGCGGTTTACAGAGTCAGCATATTTCCCCCCCAGCAATGTGGGTCCTCATTTTACCTACCTCGGAAGAATGGAAGGCTGAGTCAACCGTCAGCCAGTCAGGATCGAACTGCTGGCGGTCGGCAGAATTAGCCTGCAATACTTCCTTCTAACCACTGTGCCACCACGGCTCTGAACAACAGCCATGTCTGCAAGTTTCTCCATAGAATGATAAAGCTCTCGGCTTCCTTTGCTCTTTAAAAAGGCAACTAGAAATCGACTTTTAAGTATTAAACCTGAAGATGTTTCACAGCTAAATAAACGTAGGCTAAAGTGTGGGATCCTTAAGTGTTCGCAGAGCTTGGTTGGACTTTTTATTCGGCCTCTGCCTCCCAGCAATTTGCCTCCTTGCAGCAAACAGCGCGGTCAGCTTCGGCACAGCCTATTTAAGCACGAGTAGCTGATTGGCGGTTGGATTGGACTCCTGGAATACCACCAATCAGCTGTTCCAGGCGGCGGGGATCGCCACCGCCTGTCGCCACCATCACCGCCTATCCCTGCCGCCTGGAACGGACTGAAAATGGGACGTGAGGAGGCCGAAAATGGGCGCGCGGAGGTAGTGACAGGCAGCAGTGGCGATGGGCTGTGGCGATCCCCGCAGCCTGGAACAACTGATAGGCGGTATTTCGGGAGACAGTCCAACCGCCAATCAGCTGCTCATGCTAAATCAGGCTGTGCTGAAGCTGACCAGGCTGTTTGCTGCAAGGAGGTAAATTGTTGGGAGGCAGATTTTTTTCCCTTGTTTTTCTCCCCAAAAGCTAGGTGCGTCGTATAGTCCGAAAAATATGGTAGTTTGGTAATGAAATGTCTGTAAGAAAACCACCAAGCTCAGAGACCACCAAGGTTGTTGTTGTTGTTGTTGTTGTCATCCTCCTCCTCATTTCTGCAAACCCCACACTCTTCTAGCACTGATGACGTTACACAGTTAGGTCATGAAATGTCCACCAGAAAACATCCAAGCTCAGAGACCACCAAGGACCCCATCGTTCAATCCTGAGCTACAACTATTCTCTTCAATTGGAGACCCAGAGTGTTCTGGTTCTTGGGGTACAGATGGTGGTAGCTTGGCCCCATGTTTCCCACATTGAACCTTGATTCTAACAAAGATTTTACTCCAGGTTGGTGAAGGGGACAGCCTATCATTGGGACCTACTCCTAGTAGCACTGATCAACACGGGGCTGTCCGTCTTCGGATTACCCTGGATCCACGCTGCCTTTCCTCACTCGCCGATGCACGTCCGAGCCCTGGCCTATGTGGAGGAAAGAGTTGAGAACGGTCACATCTACGAGACGTAAGTCCTGTGAAGAGCTTGCTCTGTTTGGCTTGAGTCCAAAGCCATCGAATGGCTATGAAACACACTGAGCTGGGCACTGGCGTTTGAAATCCACTAAAAATTGAAAGGGGAGAATTTCTCAAAGTGGGTCCTCAAAGAAGTTGATGGATGGTAACCATCCTCTGCTACCATTGTCAAAGCGTGAATCAGCTTTGGTCCCCTCCGGGGAAAACTGTGATTAATTAGAGGTGATTGGATCTTGTTTCCCATGGTGTATAGTATCCAAGAAAGAAAACCCGAAATAGAAAATCTAATAAACATTTTATTGTTAAAGTAAAAAACTAGCTAACTACATTCTTACCGTCAGTTTATCTCAGAGACGGACAAAAGAGAAAGTAAAGCAGAAAGTTAGAAAGAAAGAATGTAGACATGCGCAGTAGTTCAAAGTAGTCCTTATCTCTTCACTCTGATAAAAGTCCTCTAGCAAGGCTACCGTAATGCTCAGAATGGAAGCTCAGCTGGCAAATACAAAATAACTCAGTGACAGGAAGGGAGTGAACCCTTCGCTACAGATAGTCCTCGACTTACAACAATTTGTTTAGTGACCGTTCAAAGTTAAAATGGCACTGAAAAAAGTGACTTATGACCAGGAGTGGGATTCAGCCAGTTCGGGCGAATTGGTAGTTCCAACGATCAGCTGGCCCCACCCACCCACACTCACCACAGTTAAACCGGTTGCATCCCACCACTGCTTATGACCGTATTTCACACTTAACAACCGTTGCAGCAACCCCACGATCATGTTACCAAAATTCAGTTGCTTTGGCAACTGACTCATATTTATGACGGTTGTAGTGTTCCGGGGGGCGGGGAATTACATGATCCCCTTTTACGACCTTCTGACAAGCAAAGTCAAGGGGGAAGCCAGGTTCACTGAACGACCGGGTTAATAACAAGTGCAATGCTTCACTTAACAACTGTGGCAAGGAAGGTTGTAAAAAGGCAGAACTCAGCTGCCTCGCATAGTGACAGAAATTTTGGGCTCAGTTTTGGTCATAAGTCGAGGACCACTTGTACATATTTATAACATATTTTAAATAAATAAGGTAAATATTATATAAATTACTTACGTTGTAAATATTATGGGTCTATATATGCAGCCTATTAGCATCGTTGGGGATTTACGTTGCTTTGTCCTTAAATAATTTTTTAATTATTTGGCGAAATAATTGAGGGCGAAAACGGCGTTCTCTACCCACCTGGAGGCCAGAAAAACGGCCCGTTTCCCGACTTCTAGTGGGTCCGGAAGACCCGAAAATCAGCTGGCTGGCGGGCACATGCACATTGGAGCTGAGCTAGGGTAACGCTTGTGTGCCCACAGATATGGTGCCATAGGTTCGCCATCACAGTTCTGTGGGGTCCAGATTTAATACCAAGGTGAATCGTGCAATGAATGTTATATCGCTTATACGTGACCCCCAGGAGACATCAACCGCCATAAATAGGAGTCCGTTGCCAAGCACCTGAAATCTGATCCCGTGACCATGGGGAATACTGCAGCGGTCGTTAAGTGTGAAAAACAGTTTTTGTAACTTTGAACAGTCACTAAACGAACTGTTGTAAGTTGGAAAGTTTAGAAACTTTCCTTTAGAAAGTTCTTGCTAGCAGGAAGGGGGGAAAAATGCTGCTCTCCGCCACCAGAGGGCAGCACTTGTTCGAAAGATCTTTTTGGACCAGCTGTTACCTGCATCTCGGGTGGCTTCAGATACAGGATTTTGCTGATGCAGATTGATTTGGGGGGATGGAAAAAAACCCCATCAAAGCCGGTGCAGATTTGTAGAAATCCCACAGATAAACTTTCTTTAGCAGGACTTCCCAAAGGTGCTTTTTTCAAGAGGCCACTGGACTTTCTGGTTTTTCTTTGAAGAGGTTTCGCTTCTCATCCCAGAAGCTTCTTCAGCTCTGGGTGAATGGTGAGGAATGGAAGGATTGATCCTCCTTGCAGACAGATGGTCCTTTGCATCCTTGTAGAGGGTCGTTGAGGCCACTCGGAGGTTTATCTGTGTCCTCAGGGTCACCTGAGTGGTGCAAATGGGTGTGGAGCCTCCTTGGAACTACTGAAAGGGCTGTGTTGTAGATTGATCATATTGTACCCCCACTCCTAGCACTGATGATGTTACCACGTTGGGTCATGAAATGCCTATAAGAAAATCACCAAGTTCAGAGCTCCAAGGAGCCCTCAGTCCTCTTTCTCCTCCTCCTTCCTCCTCATCCAAGAAGATTTTTCAGCTCTGAGTGGATGGTGGAGAACGGAAGGATTGATACTCCTTGAAGGCAGCTGGTCATTTCGCATCCTTTTTAGAGAGTCACTCGGAGGTTTGTCTCTGCCCTCAGGGTGAACTGATGTTCTGTCCCAGCTACGGACCCCAAGGAACACAGTACACGCAAAATTTATACAAAACTTAATTTACTAAACTAATTCAAGTTTTTTTCAAAACAAAGGCTGTTAATAAACTTTCTTAACAGCCTACAAGAAACAAAAGATAAATTAGTAACAATCTCACTAAGGTTGGCAGAAAGCCCAGAAGCAATTTTGCAGAGAATCCAGACGCGAAGGAGAGTGAACTGAAGTTGTTCCCTACAAATTGCTTCAGTCGGTGTTCCTCCTTAAATAGGCTAAGGAGAGTGGCCAATTAGCCCCAAGCCTTACTCTCGAGGAGACCTCCTCCTGAGGAGCAACTCCTGCCTTTTGGCAGCCCTGCGCACCCGTGCATCGAGAAGAGGCTCCTCCTTTTCGTCCTCTTCGTAAGCCGCTGACGGCCCACAACATCTGAGTACTAGACGTTTAGCTATGCACTTTGGGATGAAACACTTTTGAATGGTGGAGGAGTATGAATGGATGTCCAGAAAAAAAAATTGGAGACTACAGGAACCATTTTCTCTTCAGCTTGAGATGCAGACACGACACAGACTCATCCTCAACAGGCTGCACCTGGTTTCCACAGGGAAGGGACGCAGGGCAGAGAAAAACCTCCTGCAGAAGACGAAGCGAAACGGCAAGAAAAAAAAAACAGAAAGTCTAGTTGCCTCCTGAAAAAGCACCTTTGGGACGACCATGATGTGGATGGCTGAGAACCTCTACAGATGATCTACAAATAGCTACACAACGCAGCCCTTTCAGTAGTTCCAAGAAGGCCCCACACCAGGGGTGAAATGTAAAATGTGTTATTACCGGTTCTGTGGGTTTGGCTTGGTGGGTGGGTGGGTAATGTGACTGGGTGGGCATGGCCAACTTTTTTTTTTAAACTTTTCAAAGCATTTTTTCTAATGCTTTGAAAAGCCTCTGGCGATCAGGCAACTCAGCTGGGATCGTCAGAGAGGCTTTTTTAAAAAATGCTTTGAAAAGCCTCTCTGCCGATCAGGCAACTCAGCTGGGATCGTCAGAGACTTTTCAAAGCATTTTTTTAACCACCTCTTCGGCCAAGAGGTCGCAGAAAAAAATGCTTTGAAAAGCCTCTGACGATCCCAGCTGAGCCGCGACATCATCAGAAGCTTTTTTTTTTTTACTTTTAAAAGCATTTTTTCATCGGAAGAGGTTGTAGAAAAAAATGCTTTTAAAAGTTAAAAAAAAAAGCCTCTGATGATCCTGCGGCTCAGCAGGGCATGGTGGGGGAGGGGCAGGGATTTTTGCTACCGGTTCTCGAAACCATCCGCCGCTACCAGATGGGGCGACTTGGTCCGAACAGGGAACATTTCACCCCTGCCCCATACACATTTTCACTACTTGGGTGACCCTGAGGACACAGACGAACCTCCAAGTGGCCTCAACAACCCTCTAAAAGGACACAAATGACCAGCCGCCTGCAAGGAGGATCAATCCTTCCGTTCCCCACCATCCAGTCAGAACTGAAGAAGCTTCTTGGATGAGAAGCGAAACGTCTTCGAAGAAAAACCAGAAAGCACCTTTGGGACAAACCAGGGCCTGGATGGTTAAGAATCCCCGTAGAAATTTAGCAGGATCTGTAATTACTTTGAACGGTCACTAAACAATAGATTGTAAGTCAAGGACTATACATGCATCCAATTTCTGTTTAAAATACCAACACGATCCTTTGATTCCTAGAATTCGTGAAGCGTGTTTTCCATAATCTGCGAAAGGGATGAAACTTAGTTTTGGTGTTGTCGATAATGCTGAATTAATAACGTCTTTTCTTGGATCTTGAATCTGCTATTTCTGGGTCTCTCAAGGAGGGAGATTCCTTTTTTTAAAAAAATTGCTGAGCTGAGCTCCTGTTTTTTTTGGGTTTTTTTGACTTGTCTTATTTCCTTCTCTTTTTTTTTTCATTTCTTTTAATGCTCTGGAAAAAAAAAGAAAGTTGAAAGATTGGATTGCAAAAATTGGAGAGCCGGGACCAGGAAGGATTAAAAAGCAGAAGGGAGCTGGCACAGTGAGATAAAAGCTTAACAGACCTAAGTCAAAAAAAATTTCTGTTAAGCTCTGACGATTGGAAGAAATGAAAGGGAAGCGTAGGAAGGTTGAAAGAAAATTCATTAGCCGGAATGGAAATGGACATTTCAAGAGTATTTCCCAAAATCTGTTATGTCATTTTCAGTGGTTAGAACCATGCTGAAGTAAGATCAGAGCAAAAGTGGAAACAGCTAGTCCCAACATTCCCGTTGCTAAATGAGGCACTTTTAAGTGAGCTTTGCCCCATGTTACGATGTTTCTTGCCGTTGTTAAGTGAATCGTGGCAGTTGTTCAGTTAGGAACACCGTTATTAAGTGAATCTGGCTTCCCCCTTGACTTTGCCGGTCAGAAGGTCCGAAAAAGGGATTACGTGACCCTGGGACACTGCGATCGTCATAAATATGAATCAGTTGCCAAGCATACAAATATTTTTTCACATGACCATTGGGATACTGCTACAGTGCTGTTGTTGTAACTTCAAACGGTCACTAAACAAAGAGTTTAGTGTTTATCCCTAAACTTCCTTCAATGGCAAGTCTTCATTTGAGAGATGGGTGTATAAGTTCCTTATTGGCCTTTGCTTTGTTATTTTGAGATTGAGCAGTTCGGCCTAGTGGTTAAGGCAGCAGGCTCAAAAAAGCAGGAGACGGTGAGTTCGAGTTCTGCCCCAAGGCCCGGAAGGCAGCAGGGTGATTTTGAGCCAATCATCAGGAGAGAGACAGAGTTCTAGTCCCGCCTTAGACAACTGGCTGGGTGACTTTAAGCCAATCAGAAGGAGCCAGTAAGTTCTAGTGCCGCTTTAGGTACGAAAGCCAGCTGGGTGACTTTGGCCCAATCACCAGGAGACGGTGAGTTCTAGTCCCACCTTCGTCATGAAAGACATCTAGGTGACTTTGGGCCGATCACCAGGAGACCGTGAGTTCTAGTCCCGCTTAGGCATGAAAGCCAGCTGGCTGACTTTGGACCAGTCACTCACTCTCATCCCCAACCCACCTCACAAGGTTGTTTTTGTGGGGAAAACAGGAGGAGAAACGAGCGGTTAGGTATGTTCGCCCCCTTGAATTGTTTACAAGAATAATGAAGAAATAAATATTTGTTTATTTCATTTTACAGAAATAAAATAATGCAGTATTTGTCAACCTCAGCCGTTGGAAGAGGGGGTGGACTTCGACTCCCAGAATTCTGAGAGTTGAAGTCCACCCGTCTTTCAGCAGCTGAGGTAGAGAAACACTGAAATAATAAATCAACAACGCCTCAAAACTTCACATGTCCAACCCTGACTCTGACTTTTCTCCCCGTTTTAGGATTGTGAGTGTGAAGGAGACGCGTCTGACCACGTTGGTGGCCAACTCCCTGGTGGGCCTGTCTCTCCTGCTCCTTCCTTTCCCCCTCCAGCTCATCCCGAAGCCCGTCCTGTACGGACTCTTCCTCTACATCGCCTTGACCTCCATCGATGGGAACCAGCTGTTCGAGAGGGTGGCCCTTTTGCTCAAGGAGCAGGTAACATGCAACTGTACCGGCTGGCCAGCTGGCTGGGCCCTGCAGAGCAACGGCTGATGCTATTTCTTGAGGAAGCTTATCAGGGGTGAAATGCTATCGGTTCAGACCGGTTCGGGCAAACCGGTAGTTTAAAAATGCTACCAGTTTGAGAGAACTGGTATTTCCGACAATCAGCTGTGCGACGATCAGCTGTGCCACACGATCTAAATCGTTATCACCTCGGATTGCTGTCTATGTATGATCTGGCTTCCTTGCTCAAGCCCTGGCCTTGAACGTCCTTGTGGCGGGGGATGTTGCTAGTAGAGGTCATCTTCGGTTTAACGACAGTTCACTTAGTGTCCATTTGGAGTTGTAACGGCACAGAAAAAAGTGGCTCGGGATCGTTTTTGACCCTTGCTATACGACTGTTGTATCGTCCCTGTGGTCAAAATTTAGATGCTTGGCAAGTGGTTCATATTTATGACGGTCGCAGTGTCCCGGGGGGGTGGGGGGTGGGGTCATGTGATCCCGCTTTACGACCTTCTGACAAGCAAAATCAAGGGGGAAGCCAGAGTCACTTAACAACCGGGTTGCTAACTTAACAATTGCAGGGATTCACTTCACTTGCGGAAAGCAAGGTTGTGAAAGGAGGCAAAACTCACTTAACAACTGTCTCGTTTAGCGACATCAATGTTGGGCTCAGTTGGGATCATAAATCCAGAAGTAGCAATAGCAATAAGCACTTAGACGAGTGATGGCTAACCTTTTTTTCTTCGGGTGCCAAAAGTGTGTGCCCACGCTGCCCCACCTCCCTGTGCATGCATGCGTGACCCCCCCAACCTCCCCGCGTCCTGTTGTGGGCCTAGCAGGCTTCCCTGAAGCCTCTGGAGGCCAGAAACAGGCTGTTTCTGGCCTTCCAGTAAGTCTGTTTTTCACCCTCCCTAGGCTCCGGAGGCTTTCCTGGAGCTTCCAGGAGGGTGAAAACGGCCTCTTCCGGCCCTCCAGAGGCCCTCTGGAGGCCCGAAACGGCCTGTTTTCAGACTTCTAGTAGGCCTGTTTTTCACCCTCCCAGAGTCTCCACACGAGCCCTGTACTTACGTGACATCCAAAACGGGCCACGTGAAGACTCCTGGGAGGGGAGGGCATGCGCATGCATCTCCCGCATTCACGGCAGAGACCTGAAAATCAGCTGGCCGGCGGGAGGCGCACATGCATATGCGGTGGAGCTGACCTAGGGCGACAGCTCGCGTGCCCGCAGAAACGGCTCCGCATGCCACCTGCGGCACGCGTGCCATAAGTTCGCCATCATGGACTTAGACTTCTATACCTCTTCACAGTGCTTTTACAGCCCTCTCTAAGCAGTTTACCAAGTCAGCATATTTCTCCTCAACAATCTGGGCCCTCATTTTACCAACCTCAGAAGGATGGAAAGGCTGAGTCAACCTTGAGCTGGTCAGGATCGAACTGCTGGCAGTCAGCAGAATTAGCCTGCAATGCTGCATTCAAACCTCTGCGCCACTATGGCAAAAGAAATAGAAATAGGAATAATAGAATTAGAAGTAATAGAATTAGAAACAGAAATGTAATTAGAAATAATAGAAAGAGAATTAGAAATAGAAGTAAAAATAGAAGTGGAAATAATATTAATAGAAATAACCCTTAGACTTACTGTATTTTTCGGAGTATAAAACGCACCTTTTTCCCCCCAAAAAGAGGGTGAAAATCTGGGTGTGTCTTATACTCCGAATGTAGCCCCGCCCAGCTTCTCAAGCAGAGGTTTCAGAGGCTGAAAAAAGCATCAGAAACAAAGCTTCAGAAAAAAAGCCTCCAAACAGAGCTTCAAAAAAAAAAGCCTCCAAACAGAACTTCAGAAAAGAAGCCTCCAAACAGAGCTTCAGAAAAAAAGCCTCCAAACAGAGCTTCAGAAAAAAAGCCCCCAAACAAAGCTTCAGAGGCTTTTTTTCTGAAGCTCTGTTTCGGAGGCTTTCAGAGGCAGAAAAAAAGCAGTTTTTTTCTGAAATGGAGTTTCAGAAGTTTCAGAGGCAGAAAAAAAAGCAAGGCACAGAGCTCACAACCAAGGAACCTGTTGCTAAAATTTCACTTCTGGGAACAGCTGATTGGGGGTATTCCGGAAGGCCGATCCACCCGCCAATCAGCTTTTTTCTTATTTTCCTCCCCAAAAACTCAGGTCTGTCTTATACTCTGAAAAATACGGTATATGCTGCTTTACAGCGCTTTATAGCCCTCTCTGAGCAATTTCCAGAGTCAGCCACTGGCCCCCAACAATCTGGGTCCTCATTTTACCCATCTCGGAAGGATGGAAGGCTGAGTCCACCTTGAGCTGGTCAGGATCGAACTGCTGGTAGTAGACTGCAGAGTTTTTGCTTGCAATACAGCATTCTAACCACTGCATGGCGACATCTCAAATACTACGAGTAATTGCTGACACTTTCCTTCCTTCCAGACCGCCTATCCTCCGACGCATTACATCCGCCGAGTGCCCCAAAGGAAGATCCACTATTTCACTGGCCTGCAGGTTGTTCAGCTCCTCATTCTCTGCAGCTTTGGGATGTCTCCTCTGCCGTACATGAAGATGATTTTCCCGCTCATTATGATTGGAATGATCCCGATCAGGTGAGATCTTGGCCGTGGCCTCCTTTGCGGAGATTGCTTTTGACAGGATAAGATGGTAATACAGGTAGTCTTCACTTAATGACTGGTCTCTTAGCGTCCGTTCAGAGTTATGCGACTTATGATCTGGGTTTGAAGTTTCTGTGACCTCTGGGTTCCCTCTGGGTCACATGTTCACATTTCAGACCCTCAGCAGCCAGCCCCCACTTACAACTCTTTGCAGCATCCCACGCGCACATTATCGCAATTTTCCAACTTTTATACCTGAAAGCAGGTTTTACTTCAGTGGCTTTGCTTAATGACTGCGGCGTTTGCTTTACAATCGCTACAAAAAAAAAAAAGTCCTAAAATCGCATTGATCGTGACGGGCCGTAAAATGATCGGGCTCAATTACAGTCATAAATCGAGAACTACGGGGATTAAAAATTCCCCGTCGTCTCAAAAAAAAAAAGGACTCATAACGACACGCTGTTTCTCTCTTCTTCTCGCTCAGGTACAACCTGCTCCCCAGCATCATCGAAGCGAAATATCTAGACGCCATGGACGCTGAACA
The DNA here is from genome assembly GCA_038048745.1 of Coluber constrictor foxii. Classification (NCBI taxonomy): domain Eukaryota; kingdom Metazoa; phylum Chordata; class Lepidosauria; order Squamata; family Colubridae; genus Coluber; species Coluber constrictor. The sequence goes on along the minus strand of CM075965.1, from coordinate 2,050,602 downwards.
CTGACCGCGCAACTATCTCCATCTTGGTGACAGTTCGTCGCTCGTTTTGGTCTTCCGGAACGGAAAGGGATCTGCGTGAGCGAGCGACCGAGTCGCTCGTTTGGACGTGGGTTTCTTTCTGCAACCTCGGTGCCGAAACTTGCGACGTTCAATTTGTACTGCACTACAGCTCCTCCTACCCAAAGTCCTGACACCATCGACTGACCAAGTGCCGCCCCCCACCGCCCCCCAGCCCCATTTCAGGGTGTGAGGAGGGAGCGGGGGGACAAGAGGCACAAAGCGAGGAGACCTCTCCCCTCTTTTATAGAGGGATAGCTAGATAACGCTCCGGGTCCCTTTTTTCGTTGGACGTGAATTTCTATGCAAATTTCGGGAGCTTCGTTCAACCTCTTGCGGCTCTTGGATGCCCGTCGTCTTCTGAACGAGACGTACCCCGTTGTCCTCCCCGAACGAGGACATTGCCGGAGACACCGAGATGTCCTACCCCCGGTGGGATTTTCGGCCTCCCGTTCCATCTTTACACGCGGCAAGGGTGCGGAAGTGCGTTTCGGCGGACACGGGAACCTTGCCGAAGGAAACCCAAGGCTTATTTTGGAAGCGGCGTTCCGTACACCGCGGTGACTTTGGCCCGGTGGCTTTTCCTGAGCAGCCTCTTCTCCGACGTGCATTATGACTTGAGCCACCCCCGGGTCTCAAGGACTAAACTGTACATATTATACATAGCGGATCTAAATTTTCTGTATATATTTTGCATATAAATACCGTATCGTACCGGGTATCCGATGCCCCTCCTTTTCAGAGACTGCGAAGATTTTTGTGCAATCAGTGTTAACTTGTACTGTAACCGCCCTGGTTCTTTATCCCCCCCCCCCCCCCGTTTATTTTAATCCTTACGGACTGCTGTTTTGTGTTATTTTCTCTCCTTGTTTACATGGATTGCTGACATGAATTTGGGGGGCGGGGGGATGTGTTGGTTAGTTCTGGCCTTTAATTCCCATCTCTCAGGATTGCTGTTGGCGTTGGAGATTGTGGGATTTGTGTTTAGGCCAGCTTTTTGCAGCATGGTGCCTTTCCAGTGGGCTTGGTGGGGGAAGGGAGGGGGGGCGGATTCGATTCCCATCGTCCGCAGTTAGCCCAGGAGAATGGGAGTTTTAATCCAAGACCGTCCAGAGAAATCTTTTAATTCCTAGATTACCAAAGGTCTGATCTCGTTGCTTTTTTTCTTTTTGTAATTTCGATCGTGGGCTTCCCTGTTCTTTTCCTCCTCCTCCTCCTCCTCCTTCTCCACAAAATTGTATTTCTGGAATGATGTTCAAAGTTTGTAATTTTCTCCGGATTTATCACTTGTTTATGCATTGGGCTGTTTTGTCCCCTTTTCCACGCTCCTTCTGAGGCCTGCAAAGTCGAAAAGAAAAGAAAGAAAAAACACATGTTATATTTGAGATCGGCGTCTTGTTTTTTCTTGTCCCTTCTTGCTCTTCCTTTTTTTTTTTTTGGTATGACATTAAAAATCCCCCACCCTCACACACACACACACACCGCACGAGGCATGGTGCTCTCAGGAGAGCTTTCTAAAATGTTAGAATGAGAGAATTGTAAGGGGCGTTGGAGGTCTTCTAGTCCAACCCCCTGGGCAAGCGGGAGACCCTATAAAATTCCAGACAAATGGCTGTCAAATCTCTTCTTAAAAAACCTCCCGTGTTGAACTTCTGGAGGCAAGTAGTTCCACTGGTTAATTGTGCTCACTGCGTCAAATGAGTAGCATGTGGGCATTACGAGAAGGGAGGCTGGAGGGAAGATTAAGATCTCAATCACAATCCCTAGTTTATCATGTCTGTGGAGATTCTCCATCATCCAGGTCTTCGCTGTCCCAAAGGTGCTTTTTTTCAAGAGGCCGCCGGACTTTCTGGTTTTTCTTTGAGGAGGTTTCGCTTCTCATCCCAGAAGCTTCTTCAGCTCTGAGTGGATGGTGGGGAATGGAAGGATTGATACTCCTTGCAGACAGCTGGTCCTTTGCATCCTTTTAGACAGTTGCCGAGGCCGCTTGGAGGTTTATTTCAGGGGTGAAATCCAGCAGGTTCTGACGGGTTCTGCAGAACTGGTAGCGGAAATTTTGATTAGTTTGGAGAACCGGCAAATACCACCTCTGGCTGGCCCCAGAGTGGGAAGAGAATGGGGATTTTGCCGTATCCTTCCCCTAGAGTGGGGTGGGAATGGAGTTTTTACAGTATCCTTCCCCCGCCACGCCCACCAAGCCACACCACACCCACCAAGCCACGCCCACAGAACCGGTAGTAAAAAAAAATTCGGATTTTGTTACTGGTTTATCTGTATCCTCAGGGTCATCTGAGTGGTGCAAATGGGTGCAGAGCGGATTTAGAACTGCTGCAAGGAGCCATATTGTAGGCTGGAGATCGATGATATCAGTGGTGAAATGTAAAATTTGTTACTACCGGTTCTGTGGGCGTGGCTTGATGGGGGGGTGTAATGTGATGGGCGTGGCCAACTTTTTTTTAAAAACTTTTTTACAGGCAACTCAGCTGGGATCGTCAGAGGCTTTTAAAAGCGTTTTTTTTCTACAACCTCAGAGGTTGTAGAAAAAATGCTTTTAAAAGTAAAAAAAAAAAGCCTCTGATGATCACAGGGCATGGGGGGGGGGGGGCGCGCAGGGATTTTTGCTACCAGTTCTCCGAACCATCCACTGCCATCACTACCGGATCGGGCTATCTGGTCCGAACTGGGAGCATTTCATTCCGGATGATATCGTATCCCCACTCTGAGCACTGATGATATTACCAAGTTGGGTCATGAAATGCCTATAAGAAAATCACAAAGCTCAGAGGGTCCTCTCTCCCTCCCCTCCTCTTCCTCGCTCTAAACCCCCACTCCCTTTTTGTACTGATGACGTTACCTACTTGGGTCATGAAACCTCTGCAAGAAAACTGGATAGATCAGCAAACTAATGCATTGTAATTAACTCCAGCTGTCTGCAATTACTGTAAGTTCGAATCTCACCAGGCTCAAGGTTGACTCAGCCTTCCATCCTTTCTAAGGTAGGTGAAATGAGGACCCAGTTTGTGGGGGCAGTAAACTGACTTTGTATAAAATATACAAAAGGATGAAGGCTATTGCTTCACGCATTGTAAGCCGCCCTGAGTCTCCGGAGAAGGGCGGCAAATAAATCAAATTAAAATAAATAAATAAATACAATTAAATTAAATTTTAAAAAAGCAGGCTCAGAGAGCACCAGGGACCCCACAGAATATTATACCTATAATCCCGAAAGGCCCCCTTTTCCTGCATGCACAGTAACATTCCCATTCTCTCCAGGAGCGTCCACTGTGTCGTTCTTAACGAAAATTGAATCATTCCGTTGCTCAAGCAGAGGCGGCCCGAGCCGGCAGGCCGCGGGCAACAGGAATCGACTGCTTTTGAACAGGTGACTCATCTCCACAAGGCGTTCGGGGGAGAAGCTCTCTCTAGCGATAAGGAAGAGGCAGATGGAAGCCCAAGTGCATTTGTCCCATTGCACGCGCCCTGCCCAGCTTATTCCGCTGCACGTCGCCTATCGTTTTAAGCTGGGTGCACACAGGGTGCATCGTTAAGAATCTCGGCATCTTGAAAGTGTGCAGAGACGAGCAGCGAAGATGGTTAAGAGGGCTGGAGGCTAAAACGTACGAAGAATGGTTGCAGGAATTGGATAGGTCTAGTCTAGTGTAACGAAGAGAAGGACTAGAGGGGGGCATGATAGCCGTCTTCCAGTATTTGAGGGGCAGCCCCAAAGAAGTGGGGGGGGGTGTCCATCTATTCTCCAAAGCCCCAGAAGGCAGGCGGCTAATCAAGGGAGAGAAGCAATCTGGAATTAAGGAGGAATTTCCTAACGGTGAGAACAATTCACCAGCGGAACAGCTTGCCACCAGAATTTGTGGATGTTTCATCCCTGGATAAGGGACTGGACCGTCACTTGTCTGGAATGGTACCGATCGGGTGAAATCCAGCAGGTTCTGCAGAACCAGTAGCGGAAATTTTGAGTCGTTCGGAGAACCGGCAAATACCACCTCTGCCTGGCCCCAGAATGCAGTGGGAGTGGGGATTTTGCGGTATCCTTCCCCTAGGAGTGGGGTGAGAAGGGAGATTTTGCAATATCCTTCCACTGCCACACCCACCAAGCCATGCCACGCCCACAGAACCGGTAGTTTAAAAAAAATTGAATTTCACCACTGTTACAGATGGTTGCCCCCAGTCCAGACCGGTTCGTGAGAACTGGTAGTAAAACCGGCGGGAGGCCCTGCCCACCGCCCCAGATGACATCATCAGCAATCTGCACATGCGCAGAAGATAGGCCCGTGCGAGCAAAGCTAGTGCGTGCACACGATCCCGTTGCAAACCGGTAGTAAAAGGTAAGTAGACCCCTGTTCCTGAAGTATGGCCACAACTGCGCCCAACACTTACGTGGCTTAGCGAGACGTGTGAGTTGAGTTTTGTCCCATTTTACGACCTTTCTGCAGTGAATCACGGCAGTTATTAAGTTGGTAACACGGTTATTAATGGAATTGCTTGTCAAGGAGCTTGCAAACGAGGATCACGTAACCCCGGGACGCTGCACCTGTCATAAATATGGATCAGTTGCCAAGCGGCTGGATTTTGATCACCTTTACTGCAATGGTCATAAGTGTGAAAAAAAGGTCATAAATCGCTTTTTTCAGTGCCGTTGTAACTCTGAATGGTTACCAACGGAACTGTTGTAAGTTGAGGACTGTCCCTATAGTATTTCCTGCTTGAGCAAGGGGTTGGACTAGAAGACCTCCAAGGTCCCTTCCAACTCTTGTTATTCTGTTAAAATGTTTTTCTTTTTCTCCACAATTGGGAACTCCATGTAGCAGAGAATCTCACGGGATATTCTTTTCCAATTTAGTAACTCCCGTAAATCTAGAGATTGCTCCCACCGATGCCATTAATATTTCCAACCACCCTGAAGTTCCCATTATGTGTTCCTATCAATCAGAAGGGAGCTGGAAGGGGCCTTGGAGGTCTTCTAGTCCAACCCCCTACTCAAGCAGAAGACCCTATACCTGGGATGGCGAACCTATAGCACGGGTGCCACAGGTGGGCACGTGGAGTCATATCTGTGGGCACGCAAGCATTGCCCTAGCTCAGCTTCAGCGTGTATGTGCACGCCGGCCAGCTGACTTCAGGCCTTACGGGCCCACCAGAAGTTGGGAAACAGGCCATTTCCAGCCTTTGGAGGGCCTCTTGGTGGGTGAGAAAGGCTGTTTTGGCCCTCCCCAGGCTCCTAGAAAGCCTCTGGAGCCTGGGGAGAGCGAAAAATGGGCCTAGAGGTCCCACTGGAAGTTGGGAAATGGGCCATTTCCAGCCTCTGGAGGGCCTTGGGCGGGGGGGGGGGAGGCCATTTTCGTCCTCCCCAGGCTCCAAGAAAGCCTCTGGAACTTGGCAGGAGCGAAAAATGGACCTTGCGGTCCCACTGGAAGTTGGGAAACGGGTCGTTACCGGCCTCTGGGGGGATGGGAAAGGCCGTTTTCACCCTCTCCAGGCTCCAAGAAACCCTCTGGAATCTGGAGAGAGCGAAAAATGGGCCTAGCGGTCCCACTGGAAGTTGGGAAATGGGTCGTTTCTGGCCTCTGTGGGGGGGGGGGAGGCCGTTTTCGCCCTCCCCAGGTTCCAAGAAAGCCTCTGGAGCCTGGGGAGAGTGAAAAATGGGCCTTGTGGTCCCACCAGAAGTTGGGAAACGGGCCATTTTTGGCCTCTGGAGGGCCTCTGAGGGGGGGGGAGGCCATTTTCGCCCTCCCCAGGCTCCAAGAAAGCCTCTGGAATCTGGAGAGAGTGAAAAATGGGCCTAGCGGTCCCACTGGAAGTTGGGAAATAGGCCGTTTCCGGCTTCTGGAGGGCCTTGGAGGGTGTGGGAAAGGCCATTTTTGCCCTCCCCAGGCTCCAAGAAAGCCTCTGGAACCTGGGGAGGGTGAAAAACCAGCCTACTGGGCTCAACGTGCCATCGTGTGCCAAAACCAGGGGGATCACGGGGGGGGGGGAGTGTCGCACGTGCATTCACGGGGGGTGGGTGCATTGAATTATGGGTGTGGGTATGCACGCACGCGACCCTCCCCGTGCTCCCCCCGCTTTTGGCACACGACCGCAAAAAGGTTCGCCATCCCTGCCCTATACCATTTTGAGACATATGGCTGACCAATTTCTTCTTGAAAACCTCCAATGTTGGAGTGCCCAGAAATTCTGGTGGCAAGCTGTTCCTCTGGTTAATTGTCCTCGCGGTCAGGAAATCCCTCCTCAGTCAGTTCCACGTTGCTTCTCTCCTTGATTAGTTTCCATTCATTGTTTCTTGTCTTGCCTTCTGGTGCTGTGGGAAATAAATTGACCCCTCTCCTCTTTGGGGCAGCCCCTCAAAGATTGATATCCTGCTATCATGTCCCCTCTTTCTTATCTCTAGACTGGCCAAACCGAAATCCTGCAACCCTTCTTTGTATGTTTTCGTCTCCAGGCCTATTAATCATCTCCGTTGCTCTTCTCCGCACTTTTTCCAAAGTCTCAACCTCTGTTTTGTAACGTAGTGACCAAAACTGGATGCAGTACTCCAGGGTTACTAAGGCTTTATAAATTGATACTAATACTTCATGTAATTTTGATTCAACACCTTTTTTAAAAAGAAAATTATTTATATGCTGCCCTTCTCTGGAGACTCAGGACGGCTTACAATGCGTTAAGCAATAGCCTTCATACTTTTGTATATATTTATACAAAGTCAGCTTATTGCCCTACAAACTGGGTCCTCAATTGACCCACCTTAGAAAGGATGGAAGGCTGAGTCAACTTTGAGCCTGGGGAGATTCGAACTTCCAGTAATTGCAGACAGCTGGTCTTTAATTATAATGCTTTGGTCTGCTGAGCTATCCAGGCTCCTGTTTCTACAACCAAGGATTGTATTGGCTCCCCCCCCCCCCCCTTCTAATATGCCTTTGAAGATCCTCCTGGTTTGCAATAAAGGGCTTTCCTTTCCTTTTCCTTTCCCTCCAGTGAACACAATCTTTTCGGTGAATTTTAAATGCTTTCCCTTCATTCAGTGGAATGAAGCTGCCACCTACCGTCTGCAGGAAGCAAATGTCCTGGGGCACCATTGGCAAAAGTACATAGAATTATTACGTCAGGTCAGGTCAGGTCAGAGGTGGCTTGCTGTCAGGGTGCCGACGGATGCCTTAATTAAATCATGAGCCTCGAGCCAAATTTCGAAAGGAATTCAGTTATTTATTAGGAGCTCCATGTCCCCACGTTCCCAAATTTTTTTAAAAATTTTTTTAATTTGATTTATATGCCGCCCTTCTCCGGAGACTCAGGGCGGCTTACAATGCGTTAAGCAATAGCCTTCATACTTTTGTATATTTATACAAAGTCAGCTTATTGCCCCCACAAACTGGGTCCTCAATTGACCCACCTTAGAAAGGATGGAAGGCTGAGTCGATCTTGAGCCTGGCTAGGATTGAACTCAGAGAAATTACAGGCAGCTGGTGTTAATTGCTGCCTTTAGTAGGAGGCATTAGCCCTCTACGCTACACAGGCTCCTACAGCCAACTCTGACCCCACGTAATTTACGGCCCTAATCATGATCCTGTTTCCGCCCCCCATCAATCACATTCACCAGCAGAGCAATTTCACAGGTTGTAGAAACCACTCCTTCTCCAGCCGCTGTGGGTAACCCTGGGAGACAGCCTTGAGAAAGATATATCTGGAATACACTCCTGCCTTTGGCTGCCGGCTGCTTCGTCAGTTTCCCATCCCCCTTGCCTATGGCAACTCAAGAGCAGGCCAGAGATGCTTTGCGAGTTGACAATAATAGGGTTGGAAGGTGCCTCAGAGGTCTTCTAGTCCAACCCCCTGCTCAAACAGGAGACCTTACTATTCCGGAGAAATGGCTATCCAGTCTCTGTTTAAAAACCACCTGTGATGAAGCACCCTCAGCTTCTGGTGGCAAGCTGTTCCACTGATGAATTGTTCTCACTGTCAGGAAGTTCAAAATGACAATGGCACTGAAAAGATGCCTGTTTTTCACACTTAACGACCGTTGCGGCATCCCCATAATCACATGATCAAAACATAGATGCTTGGCAATTGATTCATACTTACGACGGTTGAAGTATCCCAGGGGTTATGCGATCCCCTTTTTGCGGCCTTCTGGCAAGCAAAGTCAATGGAGAGGCCAGATTCGTGTAACGATCATGTTACGAACTTAACAACGGTGGTGATTCACTTAACAACGGTCATGAAATGGAGCAAAACTCACCGTCTTGCTTAGCATCGGCAATTTAGGGCTCAATTATGGTTGTAAGTGGAGGGCCCCTTAGTCCTGTCATAGATCTGAAATAAAATTAATCTTAATTGATCTTACTGTATTTTCCTGCGTATAAGACTACTTTCTAACACACAAAAATCTTCTCAAAAGTCGGGGGTCGTCTTATACGCCGGGTCTCATTCTCCTGTAACCAGGCAGACCAGCCCATAAGACTCTGACGAGCCTTAAATGGCTCTGAGGAGGGTCGTCTTAGACGCCCAGTCGTCTTATACGCCGGAAAATACGGTAAGTAAAATTGCTTCACTTTTATTCAGGGCTCAATTTTTAGCGCTAAATAAAAGCTAAGAAAATGCTGAAGGGCTCACTTAAAGGCGGGCTCTCGGCCACGTTGCTCCGCCTCCCACTTGTCCTACCTCATAGGGCTGTTGTGAACAACGGTGCCTGCAATGTGTGGTCAAAAAAAAATACTAATCAAGAAATCGGACTCTATGCTGTGATCAATACATGGCTTGCTTATTTTAGAGGCATCTCAGAGCTTCGGTCGCGTCTTCGCCATCCGCCATCTTGCCTTTTTTGAACATCCCCTGGTTGTGAGGATCAGCCAGCATCAGAATAGAGCTGGAAGAGACCTTGGAGGTCTTCTAGTCCAGCCTCGTGCTTAATCAGTGCTACCTGGAATTGTGGTTGCTCCATCGCTGGAGGTTTTAATAAAAAAAATGGATAATCCTTTGTCCAGGGTGATATAAGGCCTCCTGCCTTGGTGGGGGTGGACTAGAAGATCTCAAAAGTCCCTTCCAGCCTTATGGGTCGATAATCCTATAGCCACCCATCTCAATCAATGAGGAGGAGGAGTAAGACTGTGTGGTCCTCGGTGCTCTATGAGCTTAGACATTTCATGACCCAACTAGGTAAGAGCATCAATGCTATGTAGGATAAACAGGCAGAAGAGTAGCAGAGTTGCTAATTTCACAAGGCTTGGAGAGACCTAACCATTGTTGCAACTGGGAAACTGAATATCCTAGACCCGTGATGGCGAAGCTGTGGCACGGGTGCCACATGTGGCTCATGGAGCCATATCGATGGGCACGTGAGCTCAGCTTCAACACGCATGCGCACCAGCCAGCTGATTTTCGGGCCTTCTGGGCCCACCAGAAGTCAGGAAACACATTGATTCCGGCCTCCAGAGGACCTCTGGAGGGGTGCGGAAGGCTGTTTTCGCCCTCCCCAGGCTCCTAGAAAGGCTTTGGTGCCTGGGGAGAGCAAAAAACAGGCCTTCTGGGCCATCACATGCCAAATGCGGGAGGGGGGGACATGGGGGTGGCGCATAGAATTATGGATGTGGGCACGTGTGTGTGTAACCCCGCCACGCTCCCCCCGCTTTTGGCACGCGACGGCAAAAAAGTTACACCTGAGCCCGCTAGATCTGTTTTTCACCCTCCCCAGGCTCCTAGAAAGGCTTTGGTGCCTGGGGAGGGTGAAAACAGCCTCCCCACCCCGGAGACCCTCTCGAGGCCCCTCCAGTGGGCCCGGAAGGCCCAAAAAACAACTGGCCGGCACACACATGTGCGCTGCAGCTGAGTTAGGGCAATGCTCGCGTGCCAACAGATATGGCTCCGCGTGCCATTTGTGGCATGAGTGCCATGGTTTCACCGTCACGGTCCTAGACCAAGCTAAATCCAAAAACACTAGAGAAGCCTGGCACTCAAACAAATCAATCAATCTATACAGATTAACAGAATGGGAAGGGACCTTGGAGGTCTTCTAGTCTAACCCCGTCTGCTCAACCAGGAGATCCTACCTACACCGTTTCCGACAAGCGACTGCCCAGTCTTTTCTTAAAAACCTAACGAAGCACCCACAGCTTCTGGTGGCAAGTTGTTCCATTGGTTAATTGTCCTCATGTTACGAAGTTTCGCCTTAATTCCAGCTTGCTTCTCTCCTTGGTTAGTTTGCATCCGTTGTTTCTTGTCCTGCCCACTGGTGCTTTGGAGAATGATTTGACCCCCCTCTTCTTTGGGGCAACCCCTCAAATACGGGAATTCTAATATTATGTCCCCTTCCTCCCCCCCCCCCCGTCCTTCTTTTCTTGAGACCGGCCAAAACCCCAACCCTGCAATCGTTCGTCATGTGTTTTAGTCCCCAGGCCTGGACACCCGGAGCTCCTGATGGGATGATGAGCTATGAATAAACATGATAAATAATCTCCCATTCTTGGCGCAGTTGGGCTCTTCAGCAGGCCATATGGGGAGATGACTAACGGGGGATATTTTAAAGATATCACAAGATGCACAGGGATAATAAGTCAAGTATTTTGGGGACCCGTGTCGTACCTCCCGCTTCCTCTCTCCTGATTCCTCCCCCCCCCCCCAGGGCAGGAGGAATATATAATTATAATTCTGGGCAAAGAGCCAGAAATTCAAAACAGAAAACTTCATAAGGCATCTTTGAACAGGAGAAGCCTCCTCGGTGGGAAGATGTTCTCCAGGAGACATTTGGGTCCATGATTTAAACTCTGCATCAGATTCTTAATTTCGAGATTCGGTGGAGTTCTTGGCTGCAACGGGTGGTCCTCGACTTACATCGATGCATTGAGCGACCGTTCAAAGTTACCACGGCACTGAAAAATGTGGCTTATGACGGTTGCTCCTGGCAAAGAATATGTTCAGTTTTGACGTAGATGGCCTCTTTGGCCCAAACCAGTGGCCCTCTGTCCAAAATGTGGACCTTGCTGCCTTCAAAAGAGCGGCCTGTGTCTTTTAAGTGCAGATGGACTGCTGATTCTTGTCCCGATGGGTTTGTTCTCCTATGTTGTGCCATGCGTTTGTGAAGTGGCTGTTTTGTTTCCCCAATGTAACAGCGAAAGGGAAGTCTTGTGCTGGATTAGCCGCTGCTTTCAGTGGGACACACTTCTGGCAGGCTGAAAGGGCCATCATAAAAGGGCCATTGTTCCCTTATGCTGGCTCAGGAATTCTGGGAATTGAAGTCCACAAGTCATAAAACAGCCATCATTCCTCATGCTGGCTCAGGAATTCTGGGAATTGAAGTCCACAAGTCATACAACGGCCATCATTCCTCATGCTGGCTCGGGAATTCTGGGAGTTGAAGTCCACAGGCCATAAAAGGGCCATCGTTCCCTCATGCTGGCTCAGGAATTCTGGGAGTTTAAGTCCACAGGTCATAAAAGGGCCATCGTTCCCTCATGCTGGCTCAGGAATTCTGGGAGTTGAAGTCCACAAGTCATAAAACAGCCATCATTTCTCATGCTGGCTCAGGAATTCTGGGAGTTGAAGTCCACAGGCCATAAAAGGGCCATTGTTCCCTCATGCTGGCTCAGGAATTCTGGGAATTGAAGTCCACAAGTCATAAAACAGCCATCATTCCTCATGCTGGCTCAGGAATTCTGGGAATTGAAGTCCACAAGCCATAAAATGGCCATCATTCCCTCATGCTGGCTCAGGAATTCTGGGAGTTGAAGTCCACAGGTCATAAAAGGGCCATCATTTCCTACCCTGGTGCAGAACTTTCTTTCTCAAGCTTGACAACTTTAAGATGTGTGGACTTCAACTCCCAGAATTCCCCAGCAAGCCATGCTTATGTAGAGAAAGCTGAAAAACTTAGGGGGGGGGAGAGCAGGGGGGGGGAAGGGGAGGCAGATTATAATGCCCAAAGGAGCACATCATAAAAGGAAAAGCAGGAAAAAAAATATGATTCAACCATTGAATAATCATAACAAATTCTTGAAAAAATACCTGACATTTAAATAAATGTCATTTAAAACTTTTGTGTACTTAATGGTTTTTTTAAAAATTATTTATTGGTTCAGCTTTTTTCTCATCTGAGGGGATCCTGCCACTTAATTTATGCTTCTCCAGTCTTAAGAAGTAATTCTAGGAGCCAAAAGATATTTCCCTTGCCACGTGATTTACGCAGATGGCAAATACTCTCTAATGATTTATATGGGTAACCCAAGGAATATTTTGAAAGGAACTGAAGATAAAGAGCAGTTTTAGGTTTCCCAGGAGATGCAATCGTTTACTTATAATTGGAGAGGATAAAGAAGATTAAAAAGCAGAAATGCAGGCAAGATTTTGATTTCTGTTTAAGAACCTGTAAAGCCTTCATTCCTTCCTTTCTTCCTTCCCATCCATCTTCCTCTTCTTTCCCCTTCTGATACCTCCTTCCCCTTCCTTCCTTCCCTCCTTCCCTCCCTCTTATCAATCTTTCTTCTTTCTCCCTCTGACATTTCCTTCTCTTCCTTCCTTTCCCCCTCCCTTCTTTCCTTCCCTCTTTTCCTTTCTCCATCTCTGTCTTTCCTTCCCTCATCCCTCTCTTCTTTCTCCCTCTGAGATTCTTCTCCTTCCTTCTCTTCCTCCCTTCTTTCCCTCCTTCCCTCTTTTCATTTCTTCCTCTCTCTTTTTCCTTTCCAGCCATCCCTCTCTTCTTCCTGAGATTCTCCTTCCTTCCTTCCTTCCTTCCTTCCTTCCTTCCTTCCTTCCTTCCTTCCTTCCTTCCTTCCTTCCCTCCCATCCATCTCTCTCTTCTTTCTCATTCTGACTCCTTCCTTCCTTCCCTCCCTCCCTCCTATCTTTCTTTTCTTCCTCTGACACTTCCTTGTCTTCTTTCCTCCTTTCTTTCCTTCCTTCCCTCTTTTCCTCTCTTCCTCTCCCTTTCCTTTCCATCCACCCCTCTCTTCTTTCTCCCTCTGAAATTCTCCTTCCTTTCTTCCCTTCCATCCATCTCTTGCATATTTTTCCTGGCATCTTTTCCTTCCTTCCTTCCTTCCTTCCTTCCTTCCTTCCTTCCTTCCTTCCTTCCTTCCTTCTTTCCTAACAATCCTCCTTCTTTCTCCTTCTGACATTTCCTTGTCTTCCTTCCTTCCTCCCCTCTTTCCTTCCTCTCTTCTTTTCTTCCTTTCTCCCTTTCCTTCCCATCCATCCCTCTCTTCTTTCTCCTTCTGACATCTCCTTCCCCTTCCTCCCTTCCCTCTTTTCCTTTCTTCCTCCGTTCTTTCCTTCCCACCCACCCATCTCTTCTTTCACCCTCTGAGATTCCCTTCTCCTTCCTTCCTTCCACCCTTTCTCCCTTCCTTCAATTCCTCCCTTCCTACTCTCCCCAGCCAACAGGGAAAGGAGATCTGGGATCAAAGACTCAGGAGAAAAGCAAGCTTTGGGGCTGGCCGGGAAGAGGAGGTGAAGTTGTAGCCAGCGGCCCGTTTCCAAATTGGCATCTGGTCTCACTCCAGTAGCAACATCTGGGGAGGCTGGAGATGCCTCCAGAGAGGCATTTCTCTCCCTTGCAGCCGGAGCCCTGGACTGCATCCTTCCGTCTGACCACAACAGAGGATACAACCATGATAGTTCTCGTCCGTCTCCTGGGCAGCTCCAAGCCCAAGAATTAGGGGCTGAAGAATAAGATTAGGCAGAAGAAGATGCCGCAAGCCAAGAAGAGATATCGGCTACCTTTCTCTTCTCTTTCACCTCTTGCAAGGTAAAATTCCCCCCCACCCCCCCACCCCTTCATCCTTCTGAAAGAAGATCTCAGTTCCTGGTCCTAAATTGCACAAAGGGACCGAAGATATTTTTTTTTCTCCTCTGGCCTGTTGCTTGACAAAGCCAGAAATGAGATTCGGTGAAAAATCCGATCCTCTCTTTTGGAACATATTTTATTTTACACCCCCACCCCCCCTTATTTATTAAATGTATTGACTGCCCTTCTTACCGCAAGCTATCTCAGCCAAGTTCATTCTCCCTCCTGATGCTTTTAATTCTGGCTATGCAAAGATCTCCCTTTTAATATAATATGCTGTTGAGAATGCCAACGATCCAATGGATTGCTTATCTTGTATTTGATAATAAAAGATACCTTCGCCCCTGAAAGGGAATGTAAGTCATATGCGGCTATTAAAAGCAATTTTTCCAAAGGTAATGGAAAGAAAGGAAGGAAGAAAAGAAAGGAAGGAAGGAAGGAAGGAAAGAGAGAGAGAGAGAGAGAGAGAGAGAGAGAGAGAGAGAGAGAGAGAGAAAGAAAGAAAGAAAGAAAGAAAGAAAGAAAGAAAGAGAAAGAAAGAAAGAAAAAGAAAGGAAGAAAGAAAGAAAAAGAAAGGAAGGAAGGAAGGAAAGAAAGAGAGAGAGAGAGAGAAAGAAAGAAAGAAAGAAAAAGGAAGGAAGGAAGGAAGGATGGAAGGAAGGAAGGAAGGAAGGAAGGAAGGAAGGAAGGAAGGAAGGAAGGAAGGAAGGAAGGAAGGAAGGAAGGAAGGAAAGAGAGAGAGAGAGAAGTAAATCCACGGTAGTTTATTGCACCAAATTAACAGTCTGGTGGCAATTGAAAAGTTAATCATGATTGGTGAGCTACTTGATCAAGATGTAAGTGGGGTTATTCTTGGAACAGGAGTTTAGATCCTGGCTAGGTAAAGGAAGAAGCAAATGATAGATTAGAGGAAAAATGAAGAACAGGAGCTACAGACGGTGAAAATGATTTTTACTGGTTGTGGCCATTTCATTGCCAAGTGTCTTCAATCTATTCTGATGCTCATAAAAATCTCCCGCCCCCCCAAAAAAATCCCCTTTTCTCTGCTTCGTGCAAGTCTTTTTGGGTGTCATCGTCTCAGAATTCTCCTTTTTTGGTAATATATAGTCAATTTTGATTCATTTGCAAATGCCTCCTGTTTAATCATCCGTCTGAGAATAATTCAGCTAAGGCTGCTTCCAATAATTGTTTATTTTCTTGCATTGGATTGTCTTGTTTTACTTTATTATTTTATTTTTACTGTTTTATTTCGTCTTTACTTTTTATTTAACTTTCTTTTTATCGTTTGCCAAGTTTTATTCTATGATTTAATTTACTCCATTCTATCATTTTATGATTCGTTAAGATTCGGCGCAGATATGATAAGAGGGAGACGGTGCAGAAAAATCAAATAAGCGTCAAGAGAGTGATGGATTATTTCTCACTATGGAGGGAAAAAAATGGGTGGAAGGAAAAATGGTTTGGGGTTTGAGATGGCAGCATCAACAGTTTTAAACGAAGAAGAGATTTTATTCAGTCCTGATTCCATTGGGAAATGGCTTCTCTTATTTTTAAACTCGGAATAAAAAAGAAAAAAAGAAACGAGACTTTGATTTCAAGATTGAATCGTTGTGTGGTTACAGAAAAAGCTTGAACTAAATGAAATTCATGTGTTCCTCAACTTCAGGCCACAACTGAACCCAAAATTTATGTTGCTAAGCAGGGCAGTCATTAAGTGAATTTTGCCCCATTTTACAACCTTTCTTGCCACAGTTGTTAAGTGAATCTGGCTTCCCCATGGCTTGTCATAAATATGAGTCAGCTGCCAAGGGTCTGGATTTTGATGACGTGACCATGGGGATGTCTTAAGTGTGAACAATGGTCCTATGTCATAAGTAACTTTTCAGTGCGGTTGTAACTTCAAACGGTCACTAAATGAACTGTTGTAAGTTGAGGACTACTACCATGTTGGTTGTGTAGCTAGGGACCTTCCCCAGGTATTTATGGAGGAAAGGGATGAAGTATCTCCATGACTTTGACTTCAAGGTCAACCATTGTAGTTAACTACCCACTGTTATGAAAACCTAAAGCCAACTCATGATCCATTCCTATTCTCCATGCAGCCATCAGCTTGAAGATGTTGATAAAGGTCCAATCCAGTCAACTTTGGGAGCTGCAACCTCTCCTTGTGGAGACCACGAAGCAGGAGCACCTCTTCCTGGAAGTCAACATTCATGACTGAAGGACTTTCCCAACTCAATGAACCGAGGGCCGTACTCTCCAATGCCACCAACTCCACCGATTGCGGAGAGGACATCGTGCTGTATGGGGACACGGAAAAAGTGGTCATTGGGATAGCCATCTCCACCATCACCCTGCTGACCATCGCGGGGAACAGTCTGGTGGTCATCTCCGTGTGCACCGTCAAAAAGCTCCGGCAACCATCCAATTATCTGGTGGTTTCTTTGGCCGCTGCGGACCTCTCCGTCGCTCTGGCAGTCATGCCTTTTGTGATCATCACGGATTTGGTGGGAGGCAAGTGGCTGTTTGGAGAAGTCTTCTGCAACGTGTTCATTGCCATGGACGTCATGTGTTGTACGGCGTCCATCATGACCCTCTGCGTCATCAGCGTGGACAGGTAAGGGGTAAGATGATGTTCTTCAGGTTTGATCATAGAAGATGGGAGTGATCATAGGCGATCATAGAAGTATAGCTTGGAGATGAACAGGGGAACTAGACCTCCTCCATCTGGGGTCTTCCAGGGGTGTTGGTCTTCAAAGACACTGTTGAAGTCCAGCGCATTCAAAAGATCCCAAGGAGAGACGAGCTAATCTAGGTTGTTCATATCTATCTAATCCAATCCAATCCAATTTAATCTAATCATCTAAATCTAATCTAAATCTAATCTAATTTAAAACTAATCTAATCTAATCATCTAAATCTAATCTATTCTAATCTATTCTAATCTAATATCTAAATCTAATCTATTCTATTCTAATCTAATCATCTAAATCTATTCTATTCTAATCTATTCTAATCATCTAAATCTAATCTATTCCATTCTAATCTAATCATCTAAATCTATTCTATTCTATTCTAATCTATTCTAATCATCTATATCTAATCTATTCTATTCTAATCTAATCATCTAAATCTAATCTAATCTAATCTATTCTAATCATCTAAATCTAATCTATTCTATTCTAATCTAATCATCTAAATCTAATCTAATCTAATCTAATCTAATCTAATCTAATCATAATGTGATCTATTCTATTCTATTCTATTCTATTCTATTCTATTCTATTCTATTCTATTCTATTCTATTCTCTTAATTTTAATGTGATCTAATCCAATTCTAATCTTAATCTTATTTTATCTAATCTAATCTGTAATCTAATTAATCTTAATCTTAAATATCGGTTTCCCCCCATAAAAAAAAAGATTATACATCATGGTCATGTGACTGCAGGATGCTGCAAAAAACCTGTAAATGTGGATTCCATAGTGCCCAAAATGTGATCATGTGACCATGGGAAAGGACAGCCATTGGAGCTTCTAATCCAGGTCATAAGTGACCCTCGAGGAGGTCTGTTATAACTTTGCATGTTCGCTAAGCGACCGGTCGTAAATCAAGGCCTCTCTGCACGCTCAATCTGCACTCATGTTTTCCAGATACCTGGGAATCACTCGACCTTTGACCTACCCGGTGAGACAAGACGGGAAACTCATGGCCAAGATGGTCTTTGTGGTTTGGCTGCTTTCCGCCTCCATCACTCTCCCTCCCTTGTTCGGCTGGGCCAAGAACGTCACGGTGGAGCGAGTGTGTCTCATCAGCCAGGATGTTGGCTACACCATCTACTCCACCGGCGTGGCCTTCTACATTCCCACGACTGTTATGCTGGTCATGTACCACAGGATCTACAAAGCGGCCAAAGCCAGCGCTCGGAAACACCGGTTCATGGACTTCCCGAGACCTCACGACCAGGACTCTATCGTCTGCGTAGACTCTGGCGTACGGCTGCCACGGAGCACCAAACGCAGCCAGGCTGCCAAGGATTGTGCCACGTTATCCAAGTTCCTTCAGGAGGACCACAAGAACATCTCCATCTTCAAGAGGGAGCAGAAGGCCGCCAGGACCCTCGGCATCATCGTGGGCGCCTTCACCGTTTGCTGGCTGCCCTTCTTCTTGATGTCCACCGCCAGGCCTTTCCTCTGCGGCAACCGATGCAGCTGTATCCCGCTGTGGTTGGAGAGGACTTTGTTGTGGTTGGGTTACACCAACTCCCTCATCAACCCCTTGATTTACGCTTTCTTCAACCGCGACCTGAGAACTACTTTCTGGAACCTTCTGCGTTGTAATTATCGGAACATTAACCGGAGGCTTTCGGCGGCAAGCATGCACGAGGCCTTAAAAGCCACCGAAAAACATGAGGGTGTATTTTAAAACACGGAAACCCCAACCCACCTACAATTAGCCCAGGACAGCAAAAATTCATAAAAATCTCACTGAGGTAGGCATTCCTGGTCTTGTAGGGAATCCACAAACACATCTCAATAAAAGATAATATTTGTAGCTCAGGGTTGAACTGGGAAGTCCTTCGTCCTATCTGAGGTTGGTTGTTTTATTGTAGACGTTTCATCACCAAACTAGGTAACATCATCAGTGCTAGAAGGGAGTGGGGCTTGTGGGAGAAGGAGGAGGAGGAGGAGGAATGCTCGCATATTTAAAGGCAATTCAAGGAAGGCACGTTCCTTTATGCCTGCCACACACACACACACACAGTCGCTCAAAAACAATTCCCTAAATTTGTTTGTCGAGCGAAATAAAATATCATCTGTTTCCCCACACGGACCTCAACTTCCAGGTGAACAGCATTTGTCTTCCTGCCTCTCTCCTGCTGTAGAAGAATAAAATATTTTAGGAAATATTTTTTTTTAAAGGCAGAATATTATGTTTCCCTAAAGGAGAAATGGAGAAGCATGTTTTTAGAGGCAGAAAGCAGCCCCCAGTCTTTCTTACTAGCCCGCAGCAGATGCCAGCACTTAAGGAGATAACGAGCGTGTTGAAAGAGGAAGCCAACTATCTAGATGGCTCCATTCATAAGCAAAGCAAATACTACCAGCCGAAGCCCGTTCAAGACAGGATACGTACAGGTATTCCTCGACTTCTGACCACAATTGAGCCCACAATTTCTGTTGTTAAGTGAGACGAGGGGGGATGGAGAAGCGGCCAGGGCAGAGACAGAGAGATACAGAGAGAGGGGGAGGAGGGGGGAGAGAGTGGAGAGAGAGATATGTCGAAAGGATTTTGTGGTTCCCAGTTTTTTTTAACAACTGAATGACTGGCTGGGTAGGCGTGGCTGGGGGGGGGTGTCATGTGACTGGTGGAAGTGAGTGACATTGAGTTGGCCACGCCCACCCAGGTTTTGTGGCTCCCGGTGTTTTCTTTTCTGTGGGAAACGGGTCCAAATGGCTCTTTTGAGTGTTTTAAGGTTACGGACCCCTGTACTAATTAAACAGAGATCTCCTTTCCAAAATGCAGCCTGCCTCCATTTTATTTCCAGTGCCTTTCTCCCAGCTCGGAACTGAATGTGGATATTTCTTCCAACAATGGCATAATAAACTGTCTTGGGTAGTCCCCGGCGGGTATCGGCACAACTGCTGTGATTTCAAGGAACGAATGTTGGCGAGAAAAGTCGTCACGTGGGACAAAAACTCCCTTAAGAAATGGCTCGCTTAGCAACGTGAATTGTGGCCTCCGTTGGGGTCGTAAATCGAGGATTGCCTGTATCGCGTGCTGAATAAATGAAAAGAGGGATGCGACGGGATGCTTGGTTGTACCCTGGCCGAAATAGAGCAGATGCTGAAATTAATGCTCAAATGAATTCCGTCAGTATTGTGAGCAGTAAACCTGCCACCAACTCTCCAGAGCACCGTGGATATTTTTATTTCTTAAATGCTTGAGTAGAAAATTTAGTGCTGCAGGAAACAGAGAAACCGGCACGATTTTGCATCTCTCTGGCGCAGCCTGAAAAGCAAGGTTGATTTTAAAGGCGGGGGGAAAAAAATCAGATTTTTCCAAGTAGAAAGATATCAATAGTCCTTGAAGCAGGGCCACAATCGAGCCAAAAGAATTTCCGTTGCTAATTGAAACCTTCGTTAAGTGAATTGCGCCCCGTTTTATGACTTTTCACGCGACCGTTGTTAAAGTGAATCGTCCCACGCTGTTAAGTCAGTGACAGGGTTGCTAAGTGGATCTCGATTTCCCCGTTGACGTTGCTTGTTAGAAGGTCGCAAAAGCGGATCACGTGCCCCTCCCCCCCCCGGGGTCACTGCAACCATCGTAAATAGGAGTCAGTTGCCAAGCGTCTGAATTTGGATCCCGTGACCACGGGAATGTTGCCACGGTTGTAAAGTGTGAAATAACAGTTATAAGTCACTTTTTTTCTGTGCCATTGTGACTCCAGAAGCTGGAAACGGCCCGTTTCCAGACGTCCAGTGGGACCGCAAGGCCCATTTTTTGCTCTCCTCAGATTCCATTTTTTGCTCTCCTCAGATTTCTAGGAGCCTGGTGTTGTGGCTCCATTGCCTGAGCCTGCGTCATCAATAGGGGAGGACTCTGAGAGTGAGGGAGAGGAGTTGGCAAGACCTCCTTCTCCAGGACTCTCCTCTCTGGAAATGCCTCCGGAGGACACCGAAGGGCAGGAGATAGGCCCAGAGCCAAGCTTGTCCCCGCAGCCACAGGAGGACATTGATGAGGGGAGTGAGTTTTGGTTGGATCCTCACCAGCGTCGGAGAGACAGGAGAGCCCAGCAGAGGAAAAGGCGTGGTCGTGATTAGCTGGTGGACCACGCCTCCCAGACTATATAAGAGACGGATTGCAGCCGTATCTTTGTGACGAACAAAACAAAGATTCATGGATCCCGGTTTTGAATCGGCCCTGCGTCTCAGCTCTGAACATTTTGGTGTATGTGACTGACCTATTAATAAAGACGTTGGCAAGCAGCTGCGGATTGCTGCCAACCTTTGTTATCAGCTTACTTGGTTGCCTGCTAGTTCATTAGACTCTGATTGTCTGAGGGGAGGTTATTTCTGGGAACGGGGCCAGAACACCTGGGGAGGGCAAAAACGGCCTTTCTTACCCCCCCCCCAGAGGCCCTCTGGAGGCCAGAAACAGCCCATTTCCCGACTTCCAGTGGGAACGCAAGGCCCATTTTTCGCTCTCCTCAGGTTCCAGAGTCTTTCTAGGAGCCTGGGGAGGGCAAAAACGGCCTTTCTTACCCCCCCAGAGGCCCTCTGGAGGCCAGAAACAGCCCATTTCCCGACTTCCAGTGGGAACGCAAGGCCCATTTTTCGCTCTCCTCAGGTTCCAGAGTCTTTCTAGGAGCCTGGGGAGGGCAAAAACGGCCTTTCTTACCCCCCCAGAGGCTCTCTGGAGGCCAGAAACAGCCCATTTCCCAACTTCCGGTGGACCCGGAAGGCCCGAAAATCAGCTGGCCGGCGTGCACATGCACGCTGGAGCCGAGCTAGGGCAATGCTGGCATGCCCACAGATATGGCTCCACGTGCCACGTTCGCCATCACGGGTATAGGGTTTCCTGCTTGAGCAGGGGGTTGGAATAGATGACCTCCAAGATCCCATCCACCTCCGTTATTCTATGTTACCGAACGAATGTTGCCTCTCTTTCTTCAGTCCTCCTGTCTCTCTCTCTCTCTCCCCTTCTCACCAACACAAACACCCGATTTTAAGTCTGAATGTAATGATCTAATTTCACACTTCTTACCCATAATAATTATCTCAGCTGGATGGTTCCCTTTGTCGGAACGGAGACCCCGCTTTTCCATTCCTCGGGGGGCATTTATTTAATTAACGTGACCTTTTCCCGAAATTATTAAAGGCTGCATTGCGAAATACGGGCGAAAAAAAGAGAGAGGGGACCCAACATTGGCAAATGGAAATGAGCAGAATTAACCATTTTTGATAAGGAATACAAAATAAAAAGTCTGAATCGTGGATATTTCGGTACTTAGGAGATAGCAGAAGGGAAGAGAAAAAGAACTGGAAAAAGTCCCAAAATACAAAATAGAAACAGAATGACTTTATAAAAGAAAATAAAGGTAGTAGCAACCCGGGTAGTCCTCACTTTACTACCAGATTGGAGCCCAAATTTTATGTCGCTAACCGAGACATGTGTTAAGTGAGTTTGGCCCCATTTTACGACTTTTCTTTGCCCCCTTCGTTAAGTGAATCGCCGCAGTTGTTAAAGGAGTAACATGGTTGTTAAGTGAATCAGGAATTCCGATGGACTTTGCTTGTCGGAAGGTCGCAAAAGCTGCACCCGTCGTAAATGTGAGTCAGTTATGAAGCATCCGAATCTAGATCAGTGTGACTAAACGGTCCCAAGTTACTTTTTTCAGTACCATTGTAACTTTAAACGGTCATTAAGCAAACTGCTGTAAGTTGAGGACTACCTGAACAGGTAATTCTTGATTTAACAACAGTTCATTTAGTGACCAAAGTTACAGCAGCACTGAAAAAAACGGACTTATCACCGTTTTTCCGCATTTATAACCATTGCAGCATCCCTGTGTCACTTGATCAAAATTCAGACACTCGGCAACTGACTCACATATATGACGGTCGCAATGTCCCAGGGTCACATGATTTTCCCTTTTGTGACCTTCCGACTGGCAAAGTCAACGAGGAAACCAGATCCGCTTAACAACCATGCTGCTAACTTAACGATTGCAGCGATTCACTTAACGACGGCGAGAAGCAAGGCCGTGAAATTGGGACAAAGCTCACTGAAGAACCATCTGTCTTAGCAACGGAAATTTGGGGCTCAATTGTGGTCGTACATCAAGGCCGCCACCGTATTCTACCCGCTTTGAGAGTCCAACCGATGTAAGATAGAGTGGAAGCATGTTAAGAGCGTCCGTGATGATGTCTGGATGGGTGGGCAGAGCCCGAACAGGGACGGACCGATAGAGACCCACCATTGGGTAGAAGTGTGTGTTGTCTACGTCACTGAGATCTTCATCTTCTTTTAATGACTCCACAATCCCTTGCGAGATGGAGTCTGGGCAACTGAATGGAGCTAGCAGAATGTTTACTGGCCGGATGCCCTTCCTGTTGCCGGTGTGGAGTTTTGTTCAGTAGATATATTCTCATTGTGACCAGAGAAAGAAATATCAGCCTCTACCTACATTCAAACTCACAGCCTCCTGATTGTGAGGCGAGAGCTCCATCTCTAGGCCACCGCATCACTCCTGTCTTATGACAGTGAGATGTGGTTTTCAAGTTGTGTAGATCCACCAGAACAAGTTCTCTGCCCAGAAATACAAGGAAACAAATTAGAAAACATTTTGTTCTGGAGAAATTAAACTGATTCACACCAGGGACTCATGCTGGAGAACCCTCTTAATTGATTTTTTATTTTAAATAATCAACAGAGGGTTTAAAAAAAAATCTGGCATATTTAGTTCAAAAATTTGTAAACGGGCACAGGGAACCTACTATCATATGTGGTGGACCTGTCCATCGGCAAAAAGATATTGGGTAAAGATAAAAGGGTGGCTAGAAGAGATGACAGCATAACAAATAGAAACCAGAACTAAATTAAAACCAGAACTAAACCAGAATTAAAACCAGAACTACCATATTTTTGGAGTATAAGACGCACCGGAGTATGAAATGCACCTACCTTTTCTGGTGAGGAAAAGAAGAAAAAGAAACCTCCTTCAGCCTCTGAGCAATTTTGCCTCCTTGCAGCAAACAGCAAACAGCCTGCTTTACTTTCATTTTCGTTTTCAGCATAGCTTGATTAGCGCAAGGGAGGGGAAAAATCTGCTCCAGCAATTTATCTCTTTGCAGCAAACAGCAGAGCCCTGTGCAAATCAGCTGAGAGTCAAGAGGCCGATCCGATCAACTTGTGCTAATTAGGCTGTGCTGAAGCTGAAAGGAGCTGGGTTTTTTTTCCCTTGCTGTTTGCTTGCAAGGAGGTAACTGCTGCGAGGCAGAGACCAAAAGGTGGGGGCCAGTGGGTGGGCAGGGCTACATTCAGTGTATAAGACGCTCCTAAATTTTCACCCCCTTTTAGGGGGGGAAAGGTGTGTCTTATACTCTGAAAAATATGGTATTCTTATTAGGTATACTACCAGGGAACTACTATAAAAGCATCATATACTTAATGTTACATGCAGTGGTGGGTTCCACTTACTTTTGCTACCGGTTCACAAACATGGCCCCATGCACAGATCGTCCGTGATCACATCCAGGCGAGTGGGCGGAGCCTTCTGCCGCTACCACTGCCGCTACAGGTTCGCACGAACTGGGACGAATCAGTAGGAACCCACCACTGGTTACATGTAATAACAGTAGCTAGGCTTATAGATGCACAAAATTGGAAAAACAGAAGTATAGCTACAGAAGAAACGGTAATAAAGAAAATATTAGAATGGGCCGAATTGGACAGATTAACGATGGAACTTAAAGATAAAGGGGTAACAGAGTATTACTCAACGTGGGACTGATTGTATAAATGGCTAGCTAACAGGGGCAGAGATTCGAAACTTAATAACGAAAGAAAATTAACAAACGAGAAACAAATACAGGGATGTAGGTCTTTGGTTATCTTGCTCCTGGAAGCCCGAAGCCGAGAACACCAGCCTGAAGATGACGAATGAGACTTCGTCGAAACGTCGCCAAGACACTTCCAATTTTACGCGGGAAAAGACCCGAATAACCAAAGACCTACATAGAAACACCTGCAAAAACCTCAGAAAACAAATACAGGGATATAGATATATAAGAGTATATATCTCTTATATATACTCTTATATATACTCTTATATATAAGAGAGTGAAATCCAGCAGGTTCTGGAGAATCGGTAGCGGAAATTTTGAGCAGTTCAGAGAACCAGTAGCGGACATTTTGAGTAGTTCGGAGAACCGGCAAATACCACCTCTGGCTGGCCCAGAGTGGGGTGGGAATGGAGATTTTGCAGTATCCTTCCCTTGCCACGCCCACCAAGCCACGCCCACCAAGCCACACCCACAGAACCGGTAGTAAAAAAAATTGGATTTCACCACTGGTATATAGTGTAAGCAATATTTCTATCGGACGGTACGTGACTATGGATTAAAATGTATAGAATGTGAAATATATAGAGCCCTATTGTACAACTAGGAAAATAAGGGATGTAAATATGATGGAGAATATCATGTATTTAAAAGAGACTGTGCTGTATAATTACGAGAATAATGGTTAAGGTCAGAGTGTATAATACTATGCATATTTAAAAAGGATTGGATACAACCAGTACCCTGTTGTTGCAAAACTGGAAATGTGATGTAGAATAAAGGAAAAGACATCATAAAAACATTTTTTAAAAAGAAAAGAAAAGAAAAGGAATAAAAACGGAGCGAGCGAAAGCAAACATTTTATTTAAACCAAAGCGATTGAAACGAAAATGCCTTCACAGGGCCTTCTGTAAATTCATCCGCGGTTGGGTTTGCTCCCATCGTGTTGGCATCGAAATTGGGGGAAAGGCTCTTTTCTCTGACTTGCTCCCACCCACCCACCATCTGCCAAAACCTTCAGAAAGAAGTTTTATTAGGAGAAAAAAAAATCAAATTTATTTATTGGTAAGTCGTCTGCTTCCAGACCATAGAAAGGAGATTTTGTCCAACATAACATCCCCCAGATTTGTCATTATAATAAAACTAGCAAAATCAGCTTTCGGTAGCTTCATCAGTTCGTGAATTTGGGATCCAACCCAGCTAGATGCATAGAATCCTAGGGCTGGAAGGGACTGGCCAGCTGATATTCCGGACTTCCGGTCCCACCGGAAGTCAGGAAACAGGCCGTTTCCAGCCTCCAGAGGGCCTCCGGGGAGTGGGGAAGGCTGTTTTTGCCCTCCCCAGGCACCGAGAGAGCCTCCGGAGCCTGAGGAGGGCGAAAAACAGATCTACTTGGTCCACCATGCCATCACGTGCCAAAAGCGGAAAAAGCACGGGGGGTGGGTCATGCACACATGTGGGGGGGGGGTCGGGCGCATTGAATTGTGGGTGTGGGCACGCACACGCACAACCCCCCCTGCTCCCGCCACTGCCCTATACATTTCAGACAAGTGACTGTCCAGTCTTTTCTTAAAGGCCTCCAGTGATGGAGCACTCACAACTTCTGGTGGCAAGTTGTTCCTCTGGTTAATTGTTCTCACTGTTAGGAAGTTTCTCCTTAATTGCAGATTGCTTCTCTGCTTCATTGGTTTCCATCTTTTCTTTCTTGTTTCTTGAAAATAGGCTGACCTCCTTTTTCTTTGTGGCAACCCCTCAAATATGGGAAGACTGCTATCAGGTCACCCCCGGTCCTTCTTTTCATTAAACCAGACATACTGTACAGAGTTCCCGCAATTATTCATCCTATGCTTTAGCTTTCCACCCACCCGTTGTAAGGCTGTCATTCATGCTAAAGGTGACCCAACTAAGGATTAACTGATAGGGTGATCATTTTTGCATCTCTTGTTTTTTTTTGATGTGTTTCACTTTTCTTCTTTATACTGCAACTGCTATTCTTTTTTGCTATGCAAATTTATTTATGCAAATTTATTTGCTATGCAAATCCTTCCTAAAAAGTTATTCTTGATTAAATTATCTTTCCATGGATAAGTAATTTTATGGTACTACTGCAAAAAAACAAAAAAAGTGGTGTTATTAGCTAGTTTTAGAAAAAGACACTTTTCCCAAAAGGTTTCCACAATTTTGGCCACTACTGTATGTCCATGTAGCTAATACCTAGCAAGGGCCACTAGGTGGCACCAGAGTCAAAACTGTGGAGTCGAGAGACTCAGTTAGAGGGCTGGTTTTAAGATGACCTGATTGGTCTATCTGAAATGAGGGGTGCCCTTGTCTCCTATTATGCTGAGGGCCCCCCTATACAGATGCTGCAATGGCACTGGAAAAAGTGACTTAGTGACTGTTTTTCACACTTACGACTGTTGCAGCATCCCTCGCGGTCACATGATCAGATCCTGAGCAACTAATTCCTATTTATGACGGTTGCAGTGTCCCGGGGTCACGCGATCCCCGTTTGGGACCTTCCGACAAAGCAAAGTAAATGGAGAAGCCAGATTCATTTAACAGCGGTGTTACTAATTTAACTGCAAGGGATTCACTTAACGACTCTGGCAAGAAAGGTCGTAAAATGGGGCAAAGCTCACTTAACAAATGTTTGGGGCTCGATGGTGGTCATAAGTTGAGACCTACCTGTGATTAACTTTTCGGGGCACCCACAAACCTTGGCAAGCTGGGAAGGCCATGGAGGAGGCAAGCAGGCAGGCCGCCATCCAACAGGGAGAGTTCTTTCGCCCTTGTTCTTTGCTGAGTTCTTTGCTGCCCCCTGAATTTAAATATATATATATATATATATATATATATATTAATGGCTTTTAAACTTTGTCTCATTTTTGTATGGCCGCTTGGGCTCAAATGGTGGTCGTAAGTTGAGAACTAAACGACGGAGGTCAAGTCAAACGTCAGAATGGAGAAGATTGACCGGTGATTGAACGAGAAGAGCCATTTCAATCCTTTTTTGGTCTTTTCTCCCTCCCCTTCTCCAGAGTCCACCTTTCCCACCCTTTCCATCTGTCTTTGGCCAATCGGTTGTGTTCCTCGGGCTTTTCAACCAAACGGAGATAAGAGCCGCTTAGACAAACAGCGGAGTAATTGTGGCTGTGGGTAACTCAGCAAAGGTGCGGTGGACAGGCAGAGCTTCTAAAAAAGGTTACCTGAACGGAGGGGAAAAAAACCCTCCTTGGACGGTGAACCGAGAAGAAAAAAAGTGATCTAAGCATCTAAGCTCTCACCACCCCTGGAGCCAAAGGAGGAGAACGGCCAGCTAGGAAGTGCGTGGAGGCCAACCAGATGGGACCATCATGGCCTCCAAATTCATGTTCTTCGTGTCCATCCTCATCTACCTCTCGTCCTTCATTGGCATGATCGGCAACCTCATTGTCCTCTTCGCCTTCCTGACCAACGCCATCCGGCGTAAGGCCCTCCAACCTCTGGACCGCATCATCGTCAACATGGGCCTGGTGAATTTCTTTCTCTGTTGCTACAAAGCGATTCCCGGGATGCTGGTTTTCAGCAGCACCAGGGTTTTTGGGGAGGAGGGCTGTAGGGTTCTCCTCTACACCTACCACACCCTGAGGCTGATCAGCATCTGGTCGGTGGAGAACCTGAGCATCCTCCACCTCATCAAGATCCGAAGGCCCAACTACCGATGGACGATGTTCATCCACAGGCATCAGTCACGCTACGTCAACGGCACTCTCGTTGGTTGTTGGGTGGCCAGCGTCCTCCTACAAATCCCTTATTTGCAGTATGAGAAGACCGGCGGTCAAGGAAATAAGACAATCGCCTTCTTGGCTACTTCTACTTGCTTGAGATCTACCGAGAGCTTCGCCATGAAGTTTAGCACCTATGCGTCCATCAGCCTTGACATGATTCTCATTCTCTTGGTCGTTATCCTCAACGGCTTCATCATAGATCTCCTCTGGAAGCACCACAAGAAGGTCAAAGCTTCGTCCTCCGCCACGGGGAGTGGGTGGAATAAACATACGGCCCAGGCCACCAAAATCCTACTGTCCTTGCTCTCCATTTACGTGGTTTGCTGGATCGCGAACGACATGGTCTGGCTCACGATCGTCTTGGGATACAATAGGAACAACACAGAAAGCAGCTTTCTGAGTGCCATGTATGGCATCCTCTCCTCCATATATTATTCCGCCAGCTCGTACGTGATGGTATTTGGGTACAAAAAGGTCCGTGAATATCTCGCAGAAACCTGCTGGTGTCTGAGATGTAGAAGGACCACGATAGTTCAAGCTGTCTCCTTGGTGGATGCGCTCCCCAGATGACGGAGAAGCTCTCCTCAAACTCTCTCCTCAACACTGTTCTTCGAGGCGTCGTCATTTGGGTCCTCGGCGGAGAAGGCTACAATCTAGAAGAAATGGGACCAGTTCTGAAGCTGATGTGGCCTCTGCACTTCAACATTTCAACTTCTGGAACCATATTCTTGGTTGTTGGATCTGGGATCCACTGGGATGACAAATCCCAGGAAGAGAATGGCAGCCAGACACGGGAAGTGAGCAACTGCCAATGTTGAGCTCTTCTTCCCGCTCTTTTTACTTTACCGTTTGCAAAAAAATTATGCTATCTCAACTTCCGTTTGAAGAAACATCTCAGCTTGAAAGGAACAGGCTGCCAACCAGGTAGTTAATATGGCAATGGATATTATGGAGGAAGGAAGACAGGCAGCCCAACCACCAGAGGCCTTGACAAGGGAGGCAGGAGGGGGGGGGTTAAAAAGTCAAGATGTTGGCTTCCCCTCGCATGAACTCCAGAGGAAAGAAGAAGGAAGGAGGAAGTAAGAAGTAACTGTGACTCTAAGAAACTGGGAGGGAGGGAGGAAGATGAGGAGTGTGGTGTAGTGCAGGGGTCAGCAACCTGCAGCTCTGGAGCCGCATGTGGCTCTTTCATCCCTCTGCTGAGGCTCCCTGACACCAGTCAGCTCCACAATTGATGCTTTCGGTTAGAATAGGTGGGGGAAAAAGGACGCCACACTAGGAAGAGACACCATGGTGGGGAGAACCGGACTTCCGGTTGGCTCCAGAATTGAACGGGAGGCTTCTGGTTAGGGCCTTTGTGGCTCTTTGAGTGTTTAAGGTTGCCGACCCCTGGTGTAGTGATTACTGGTACAGATTGGTGTCGCTTAGAAACCAGGAGACTGTGAGTTCTAGTCTTGCCTTAGGCAGGGAAGCTGGCTTGGGTAACTTCGGGCCAGTCAGGAAGGGAAATGCTACCAGTTCGGACCATTTCAGCCGAACTGGTAGCGTTGGCGATGGGTGGTTTGGAGAGCCGGTAGCGACCGCAGCGCGCGGCACGTGCACTTCCAAACCGGTAGGGAAGATAAGAAGATTTCACCTCTGGGCCAGTCCCCCCCTTCTCTCTCAACAACCTCACAGGGTTGTTGTTTGTGGGAGAAAGAGGAAGGAGAATTCCATGCAGTGTATTTGCTGCCTTGCTTGAACTATTTGTAAAAATAACAATGGAAGGTGAACAAGTTAGTAAGGGAGGGAGGGAGGGAGGGAGACGGTGTGTTTGTGTGTGTGTCTTTGCTTTGTCTAAAATCTTCCAGGATTTAGAAGAGAGGACACACAAATTAGTTGCCTCATCGGAACAATGCAAGCAACAGCAGAGAGGTTAATGTGGACTGTAATTCTTGATGCAAGAGTTGGGATTTGGCAAGTGTGAAATTTTGCAGGATGTACAATATTTGCGTTATAATGTTTGTTTGTTTTTAAATAAAGTGAAAATTTTTACAATCTCAAGTATGGATGTTTAAACTGCCTCCTCCTCCTCCTCCTCTGAACGGACTTGTAAACTTTTAAACTGTCTTCTTCTTCCTCTTTTGCTTCCATTTCTTCCTCCTCTTTCTTCTTTTCCTTCCTTCTTCCTTCTCCTTCTCCTTCTCTTCTCCTGCACCTCCACCTTCTCTTCCTCCTCTTTTTCTTCTCCTTTATCACCTCCTCCTCTTCTTCCTCCTCCTCTTCCTCTGTACGAACTTTTAAACTTTCTTCTTCCTCTTTTGCTTCCATTTCTTCCTCCTCTTCCTTCCTTCCTCCTTCTCCTTCTCTTCTCCTCCACCTCCACCTCCTCCTCCTTCTCTTCCTCTTCTCCTTTACCTCCTCCTCCTCTTCCTCCTCCTTCTCTTCCTCCTCTTTCTCTTCTCCTTTACCACCTCCTCTTCTCCTTCCTCCTCCTCTTCCTCTGTACAAACTTTTTAACTGTCTTCTTCCTCTTCCTCTTCTTCCTCTTCCTCTTCTTCCTCCTCCTCTTCCTCCTTCTCCTGATCTCCTGCTTCTCTTCTTCCTTCTCCTTCTCTCTCTGTTCCTTCTACATCTTGCAAACGACAGTGGCGTGGGCCAACCCCGCTGTTCTCTCTCACTGAGTGGCCGTACAATGGACATTTGGAAATGCCACTTCCTCTGCCAAAGCAGAAAGTGGGTAAACATTTGCTTCCCATCTGTCAAATACAAATGAACGGCTGCCAGGTTTACCTCCCGGGAGCACTAGAATAAAACCAGAAGCCCTCGAGCGCTGCAATGTTCACCCTCGGTCCCCTGGTACAATCAAGGGGTGGGGAGAAACACGAGCAAAAGCAAAAAGCATCTCAAAGAAATCGGCTGCGGAAAATCCATTCCTTGGGGGCATGTATGGCCAAGTTTAAATGCTTTTCTTCTCATCGTTTGGATTCCATTTTCTGGGTGCGCAGACCAATTCTCCAAAGCTGAGGGATGGAATAATAGGGGTAAGGGTAGGGGTACGGGTGAGGTAGGGGTAGCTGGATGGGATGGGATGGGATGGGATGGGATGGGATGGGATGGGATGGGATGGAATAGAAGAGAAGAGAAGAGAAGAGAAGAGAAGAGAAGAGAAGAGAAGAGAAGAGAAGAGAAGAGAACAGAACAGAACAGAACAGAACAGAACAGAACAGAACAGAAAATATGGAATGGAACAGAACAGAACAGAATAGAAATTAAAATAGAGAAGAGAATGTTAGAGAAGAGAAGAGAAGAGAAGAAAAGAGAAGAGAAGAGAAGAGAAGAGAAGAGAAAATATGGAACAGAACAGAACAGAACAGAACAGAACAGAATAGAATAGAATAGAATAGAATAGAAAATATGGACTGGACTCCACTGGACTGGACTGGATTGGACTAGGCTAGACTAGACTAGACTAGACTAGACTAGAACAGAATAGAACAGAAAATATGGAATAGAACAGAATAGAACAGAATAGAAAATATGGAACAGAACAGAACAGAACAGAACAGAAAATATGGAATGGACGACACTGGACTGGATTGGACTAGGCTAGACTAGAGTAGAACAGAATAGAATAGAAAATATGGAATAGAACAGAATAGAAAATATGGAATGGAATGGAATGGAATGGAATAGAGTAGAATAGAATGGAATAGAATAGAATAGAATAGAAAATATGGAATGGAATGGAATGGAATGGAATGGAATGGAATGGAATGGAATAGAATAGAATAGAATAGAATAACACAGTTGGAAGGGACCTTGGAGGTCTTCTAGTCCAACCCCCTCCCCAGGCAGGAGAACCTATATCATTTCAGACAAGTAGCTGTCCAGTCTCTTGTAGTCCAGTGATGTAGCACCTACAACTTCTGGGGGCTAGCTATACTACTGGTTAACTGTTAGGAAGTTTCTCATTAATTCCAGGTTGCTGCTCTCCTTGATGCATTCTTCCTTGTCCTGCCTTCGGGCCTTTGGAAAATAAGTGGACCCCCTCCTCTTTGTGGCAGCCCTTTAAATACTGGAAGACTGCTATCATGTCCCTCCCGCTACTCCTTCGTTTCTCTAGACTGGCCAAACCCCAAATCCTGCAACTGTTCTTTATATGTTTTAGTCTCCAGGCCTTTAAATCATCTCCGTTGCTCTTCTCTGCACTTTTTGCAAAGTCTCAACCTCTTTTTTGTAACGTGGGGACCAAAACTGCATGCAGAATTCCAGGTGTGGAATCCTGCATCCAGTTTATAAAGCCTTATTAGCGGTACTAATACTTCACGTGAACAGAAAAAAATGCTAACGAGCAGATGACTGCAAGGAATATAAATCCTTCCATCTTCCACCATTTGGCCAGAGCTAAAGAAGCTTTTTTGGATGAAAAGCGAAATGTCTTCAGGGGAGGAAAAAAAAAAAGAGCAAAGTCTAGCTGCCTTTTGAAAAAGCACTTTTGGGACGAAGAGCAAACAAGTAGGCGAGGACTTACCCAACCTTATCTGTAGGTAACATTTGCCGTTCCTCTGTTTGCAGGCCCTCAACAGCGGAAAACTTTAGTTTCTCTTGTCAGTGGCTCTATTGTAACACCATCACTTTTAGGAGAAAAGAATAACTGTCAGATAGTCCTATATTCTCAAGAAAGGCTAATTACAATCGGCAAACAAAGGAGTTCCTTTTTTTTATCTGAGTACACCAAAGAGCGGAGGGCAGAATCAATACGCCAGCGTCCAGGCGCTTCCAGGCGTGTTTATTTGTGTGTGTAAGACTCGAATGAATGTTTATACAGTATATCTCTCAGCAGATTTGCTAATGGCTTTTCTGACACGTTCAGCAGTGACCTGATAAATCTCGTTACAGGTAGTCCTCGACTTACGACCTCAAGGGAGCCCAAGATTTCTGCTGCTAAGTGAGACCTTGGTTCAGTGAGTTTTGCCCCATTTTAAGACTTGTCGTGCCACAGCTGTTAAGTGAATCACAAGTTGTTAAGTGAATCCGGCTTCCCCATTGACTTTGTGGGTTAAACCAGGGGTGAAATGCTACCGATTTTATTTATTTATTTATTTATTTATTTATTATTTATTAATTAGATTTATATACCGCCCTTCTCCTTACGGACTCAGGGCGATGAACAGCCGAATAAAAAACCAATACATAAAAGTTAAAATATTATAAAAACAATTATAAATTTGGCTGAAATTTAAAACAGATAAATATTAAAAAATCAAGTCTAAAAACTCTAAAAGATTTTAAAATTAGAAGGAATCAGGCTAGACCGGCAAGCTGGAAAAGATGAGATTTGTGCGAACTGGTAGCGGCGGCAGCACGAGGCTCCGCCCACCCGCCTGGATGTCATAACTTCCTGGTTTTAACCAGAAAATAACCTGCTTTTGACCCTCTGCGCGTGCGCAGAAGGCTTTGTGCATGCATAGTGGGTCCAAAACCACATGTGACACGCGCCTGCGCACTTCCGAACCAGTAGGGAAGGTAAGTAGATTTTACCCCTGGGTCAGACATTCGCAAAAGATGATCACATGACCCCGGGACACTTCAACCGTCAT
Source organism: Coluber constrictor foxii (assembly GCA_038048745.1). Taxonomy (NCBI): domain Eukaryota; kingdom Metazoa; phylum Chordata; class Lepidosauria; order Squamata; family Colubridae; genus Coluber; species Coluber constrictor. The sequence goes on along the minus strand of CM075965.1, from coordinate 2,016,850 downwards.
AAATATGAGTGAACTTTGATGACATGACCATGGGGATGCTGCAATGGTCATAAGTGTGAAAAAAAAAACAGTCAGAAATCACTTTTTTCACTGTCCTTGTAACCTTAGTTACTGAACGAATGGTTTGTACTCATGATTGACCACAGGGAGGCAGTATGCAACCTGTTGTGTTCTTGCTGAAATTAATGCAGTATAAATAACACACACAAACACCCTTAGAGTGAACATAATCATTCTACTGGGGAGGGAGGGAGGGAGGGAAGGAAGGAAGGAAGGAAGGAAGGAAGGAGGGAGGAGGGAGGGAGGGGGGAAGAAAGGAAGGAAGAAGGGAAGGAAGGAGGAAGAAAGGAAAGAAAAAGGGAGGGAGGGAGGGAGGAAGAAAGGAAGAAGGGAAGGAAGAAGAGAAGGAAGGAGGAAGAAAGGAAAGAAAAAGGGAGGGAGGAAAGAAGGAAGGAAGAAGGGAAGGAAAGAGGAAGAAAGGAAAGAAAAAGGGAGGGAGGAAAGAAAGGAAGAAGGGAAGGAAGAAGGGAGGGAAGGAGGAAGAAAGGAAAGAAAAAGGGAGGGAGGGAGGGAAGGAGGGAGGGAGGGAGGGAGGAGGGAGCCGAGGTGACGCAGTGGTTAGAGTGCTGTACTGCAGCTACTTCAGCTGACTGCTAGTTCAGCGTATCAGCGGATCAAATCTCACTGGCTCAAGGTTGACTCAGCCTTCCATCCTTCCGATAAAATGAGGGTAAAATGAGGACTCAGATTGTTGGGGGCAATATGCTATTTAGTATACTGCCGATTGTTGTAAGCAGCCCAGAGTCCTCGGAGAGTGGGCGGCACAGAAATATGATTAATAAAATAATAATAATAATAAATAATAAGGAAGGAAAGAAAAAGGGAGGGTGGGAGAAAGAAAGGAAGGAAAAAGGGAGGAAGAAAGGAAGGAAAAAGGGAGGGAGGGAGGATGGAAGGAGGGAGGGAGTAAGAAAGGAAAGAAAAGGAGGGATGGATAAAGGAAGGAGGAATAAGGGAAGGGATATAGGATGATGGATGAATAGGGGAGGGGAGGCTATTGGGTATTATGGATGGATAGATGGATGAATGGAAGGATAAGGAGGAAGGAAAGAAGGAAACGGACATATTAGGATGCATAGATAAGTAGGGGAAGGGACAGAAATAACTATACAGATAATAGATGAACAGATAGATGGATAAATAGAAGGGAAGGGGAAAGGGAGGGAGGAAGGAAGGAAGGAAAAGGAAGGAGGGAGGAAGAAAGGAAGGAGAAGAGAAGGAATATATGATGATGGATGAATAAGGGAAGGAAGGTTATTGGGTCTTATGGATGGATGGATAGATAGATGGATAAGTTTAATTAGTTTAGTTTAGTTTAGTTTATTAAATTTGTATACCGCCCTTCTCCTGACGGACTCAGGGCGGTGAACAGCCAAACATTATAATACAAGCAATATAAAAGTTAAAATAATCTAAAACATAATTAAATCAACTTTTGGCTTTCCCAAATTTAAAACCCCTCATAAAATTCACCCATTAAAATCTACGTTAAGCTTGCTGGAATAGAAAAGTCTTTAATGCCTTGCGGAAAGTACGGAGGTCTGGGATTAATCGAATCCCCGGGGGTAACTCGTTAGGAAGGAAGAAGGAAAGAAGGAAATGGACCTAATAGTATGCATAGATAATAAGTAGGGGAAGGGACATAAATAACTATACAGATAATATAGATGGAAAGATAGACGGATAAGTAGGAGGGAAGGGAGAAGGGAGGGAGGCATATGGATATATAAAGCTTGGTTGAAGTCAGCATGCTGGCTGGGCATTTCTGGCAGTTTGGCCCACATTTCTTAAATTTGATCTGAGTTTGAAAAACACCATCAGATGATCTATGATTGCAATTAGCGCTTTTTTGTTGTTCTTCATAAGGATATTTGATATTTTTTTTTACTAAAGTTTGATTTGGCTTTGTGCAGAAGTGGGTGCAAGTTGCTCAAGTGCTCTGCAGTATTTCTTACAGAAAGACCATGCATGTACTGGACATAGGCCAATACATAAAAAAAAAAGTGCCCACAAAAATGTTGCATTATGTCCCTGGGGGATTCCGTTTTCCACTTTCAAAAGCATATGGCACCTGCACTCAGGCAGAAGCTTAGACACCTCCTTTCTATTTATATACGCTACTGGGAAGGCCCTTAAAAAGACCCTAAACCAGAAGTTGGAGACTTTATGACATGTGGACTGCGACTCCCAGAATTCCTCAGGCAGCCATGTTGGCTGAGGACTACTGGGAGTTGAAGTGCACGTGTCTTAAAGTGGCCAAATTTGGAGACCTCTCCCCTGCCCTAAACTTTCGTTTATAAAATAGCTGGACAGCGCAGTCTATCTGCGAATATTTTCCTTAATTGCCTAGCCTATTTCCAAGGCCAAAATAGAGGCAAATTTTTTTTTTCTAATCAGGCACCTCGTCGGACAGCTCTAAATCGTTGGGGGGGGGAGGGAACAAGGCCGACGTCGCCCCTTGAGGTTGCTAGGCGACGCCGCGGCTGGGCGAACCCCGCTCGCCTTTTTCCTCTTCCGGCCGCGCCAACCAACCAGCCACTCAGGCAAAGAGTGGGCGTGGCCATCGGCTCCCATTCCCCGCCCCCTCCGCTTTTCTAACCCTCGCGCGGCTCCACCAAGAGGCCCGACCGGAAGAGGCGGGAACTAAGGGACGTCACGTGACGAACATGGATCCGGTGCTTTACGTGGTGGCGGCCCTGCTGCTAGCGGCGCTCCTCGTCTTCGTCAGCCGCGTCCGGGGACAGGCGCGAGCGGGTAGGAGGAGGAGGGCCTTCGCCTAACGGGGTCGGTGGTCTGCGGCGTGTGGGGCGAGAGCGAAGGCCTAAGTTTAGCCCGAGGCCTCCATTCGCCTGGGAACTACAGCTCCCACAATCCCTCTGGCCAGCGTCTAAGCCCCTGCGCTGGCTGGGGAGTCTGGGAGTTGTAGTCCAGCGCCTCTTTCCCTGTCTTCTCTCATTGAAGCTGTCAAGAGAGGATGGGAGGGGGTGGGGGTCCTCTGAGGATACACAGAGTGCCTTTCTTTGGGTTGTTGGTTGGTTTTCGGGGTGGCTGCCCTAAATTCTCCTCTTTTTTCCTTTTTTTTTAAGGGGCCCTGGCTTTGGCTGCAAGAGTGTCTCTGGTCATGTGCAAAGGGCCTGATAAGGGAAAATTAGGGGAAATATTGGGTAGGGGCAACCCTGGCTTTCCCCAACCCCAGGTGCCTTTTAAATGAATTTGAGCACAACAAAGAGGATTAAGGGGTCTGGAGGATGAAACATATGGAAGAACAGTTGCAGGAATTGGGAAGTTCAATGAAAAGAAGGATTTAGGGGTGACATCAGGGATGAAATCCAAAATTTTGCCCTACGGGTTCTGTGAGCGTGGTTTGGTGGGGCGTGGCAGGGGAAGGATGGTGCAAAATCTCCATTCCCATTCTAGGGGAAGGATATTGCAAAATCTCCATTCCCATCCCACTCCAGGGGAAGGATATTGCAAAATTTCCATTCTCTCCCCACTACAGCGGAAAGATACTGCAAAATCTCCATTCCCTCCCCACTCCAGGGGAAGGATATTGCAAAATCTCCATTCCTTCCCCACTCCAGGGGAAGGATATTGCAAAACCTCCATTCCCTCCCCACTCCAGGGTAAGGATGTTGCAAAATCTCCATTCCCTCCCCACTCCAGGGGAAGGATATTGCAAAATCTCCATTCCCTCCCCACTCCAGGGGAAGGATACTACGAAATCTCCATTCCCATTCCAGGGGAAGGATATTGCAAAACCTCCATTCCCTCCCCATTCCAGGGGAAAGATACTGCAAAATCTCCATTCCAGGGGAAGGATACTACGAAATCTCCATTCCCACTCCAGGGGAAGGATATTGCAAAACCTCCATTCCCTCCCCATTCCAGGGGAAAGATACTGCAAAATCTCCATTCCAGGGGAAGGATGTTGCAAAAATCTCCATTCCCATCCCACTCCAGGGGAAGGATATTGCAAAATCTCCATTCCCATCCCACTCCAGGGGAAGGATATTGCAAAATCTCCATTCCCATCCCACTCCAGGGGAAGGATACTACAAAATCTCCATTCCCAACTCATTCTGGGGCCAGCCAGAGGTGGCATTTGCCAGGTCTCCGAACTACTCAAAATAATAAAATATTATTATTATTATGCCTGGTAGCAGGTCCCAGCTTGGGCATAATGACAAACTTTAGCTAGTCCAACTTCCTGCTCAAAGAGGAGACCTTACCATTCAATACAAATTGTTGTCTGGTCTCTTCTTAAAAGCCTCCAGTGATGGAGCACCTACAACTTCTAGTGGCCAGCTGTTCCGCTGGATAATTGTCTTCACTGTTAGGACGTTTCTCCTTAATTCCAGGTTGCTTCTCTCCTTGATGAGTTTCCATCCGTTGCTTCTTCTCCTGCCTTCGGGTGCTTTGGAAAATAAATTGTCCCCCTCTTCTTTGGGGCACCTCCTCAAATACTGGAATACTGCTATCATGTCCCCCTAGTCCTTCTTTTCTCTAGACCGGGCATATGTGCAACCGTTCAATCTGTATCCAGCCGCCTGTCGCACATCGGTTGTGATCTTTCACAATTTCAGTTGGCCTGCATCAGGCAGTGTAGAAGTCCCAGGATGTGGTATTAGCAGTCCGTTAGCTTCTTTCTTAAGTGTGGTTGCACCATAGTCACTTTTGCACACTCCTTTGCACCCCTCTTACGTGTGCAAGACTCTGTCTTAACAGTTACATAAACTACTCCAGTTCTTACTCACGTGCAGATAAGGAATATAACGTTTCCCTATATGAAAAAACAGATTATTTTTTGCATTTTTCCTGCGTACATGAATACTGTCTGTCTGTCTGTCTGTCTGTCTGTCTATCTATAGAATAGAATAGAATAGAATAGAATAGAATAGAATAGAATAGAATAGAATAGAATAGAATAGAATAGAATAGAATAGAATAGAATAGAATAGAATAGAATAGAACAGAACAGAACAACAGAACAGAACAGAACAGAACAGAACAGAATAGAATAAAAATATGGAATGGAAGGAATGGAATGAAATAATAGAATTAGAATAGAATAGAATAGAATAGAAGAATAGAATAGAATAGAATAGAATAGAATAGAATAGAATAGAATAGAATAGAATAGAATAGAATAGAATAGAAAATAGGATAGCATAGCATTGCATAGCATAGCAAGAAAATAGAATAGAAAAGAAAAGAAAATATGGAATGGAATGGAATAAGGAATAGAATAGAATAGAATTATGGAATGGAATGGAACGGAACGGAACGGAACAGAACAGAACAGAACAGAACAGAAAATATGGAATGGAATGGAACGGAACGGAACGGAATAGAATAGAATAGAATTCTTTATTGGCCAAGTGTAATTGGACACACAAGGAATTTGTCTTGGTGCATAAGCTCTCAGTGTACATAAAAGAAAAGCTACGTTCATCAAGAATCATAAGGTACAACACTTTAGGGTACAAATGATACAAGCAACAAAGTTACAGTCATAAGTGGGAGGAGGTGGGTGATGGGAACGATGAGAAGATTAATAGTAGTGCAGATTTAGTAAAGAGTTTGACAGTGTTGTGAGAATTATTTGTTTAGCAGAGTGATTGCATTCAGGGAAAAACTGTCCTTGTGTCTAGTTGTTCTGGTGTGCAGTGCTCTATAGCCTCGTTTTGAGGATAGGAGTTTGGGTAGATAGGTGGGTGGGTGGGTGGAGAGAGAGAGAGAGAGAGAGAGAGAGAGAGAGAGAGAGAGAGAGAGAGAGAGAGAGAGAGAGAGAGATGATAGATGATAGATAGATAGATAGATAGATAGATAGATAGATAGATAGATAGATAGATAGATAGATAGATATATTAATGTTTTTCTATTGAGGCACCTGGTCTACCCCAACATGTGGGAGGGAGCATACATCTTTATCAGCGAAATATAAATTATACATACATACATATAGATGTTTTCTGAGGTTTTTGCAGGTGTTTGTATGTAGGTCTTTGGTTATTCGGGTCTTCTCCCGCATAAAATAGGAAGTGTCTTGGCGACGTTTGGACGAAGTCTCATTCGTCATCTTCAGGCTGGTGTTCATTGCTCCCGGAAGCACGAAGCCGAGAACACCAGCCTGAAGATGACGAATGAGACTTCGTCGAAACGTCGCGAAGACACTTCCAGTTCTACGCGGGAGAGGACCCGAATAACCAAAGACCTACCTACCTACCTACCTACCTACCTATATATATATATATATATATATATATGTTCTTGGCTTCGTGCTTCCAGGAGCAATGGAAAAACAACCTTTTCTGAACAGTGGTGCTGAACCTTAAGCAGAGCACGCTTAAACCTCACACCCGAAAAACAGCATTCTGTTTTTTCTCTTTGTTTAAAAAAACAAATTCTGAGTTTAACCTCAGCTAATCTTAACTGAGTTTAGTATTTCAAAATGGAGTTGCTGATGACACGATTATTATTTGTTAGATTTCATAAGTTGAAGCTTCATGACATGCACCGAGTGCTTCGCTCTAAACTGTACCGTAGCACAAAAACCTCCTGCTCTTTTAAAAATAAAATTAGGTGGTTGGCAAACAGACGACCCAAAGCTCTGTTCTCCAAAGCAAAATATGAGCGACAGACATTTTTACCCTTGCATTTTTCCCCCTGCCGCTTTAAATGACAAATTGCTTTGCTTCATCAATTCATCCAGCCTGTTAAAAAAAAAACAAAACATAAAGCAGAAGGAGGAAATTACGGAAAAGAAACGGACACGAAAACAAGTAAAATATAATGCAGGAATTAAGATGGCTGTTATATACGAATAGTGACCGTGATCACATTAATCTTTATTGCCTTGGCAACAATAAAAACAAATTTTTTTCCAGCTTGTCTATATATTAAGATTCCAGACTTTGCATAATGAGACATCCATTAATAGAATATCTTGTTTAGAGGGTGGCTGACTTTCTATTCGGTGCCAGAGCAAGGCACTTAAACATTCCCAAGCTTTTAAAAAGATTTTTTGGGGGAGGCGGATTTAAATGGCACTGACACATCTATTGAGTTTGATATTGCTGTGGGTTAGATAAGTGTTTTTATGCAGTGATTTTCGGGTCTCCGAGTCCACCTCCATTCTCAAACAGGAGACCCTATACCAGTGATGGCCGACCTTTTTGCCATCGCGTGCCGGGGGGGGTGTAGACGGGGGTCGCAGATGTGCATGCCCACACCCATAATTCTACGCGCCCCACACATGCATGCGCGAACCCTCCCCCCCCCCCGCTCTCCCCACCACCACATGATGGCCTGGTAGGCCCGTTTTCTCTCTCCCCAGGCTCCTGAGCCTTTCTAGGAGTCTGGGGAGGGCGAAAACGGCCTTCTCCACTCCCCCCGGAGGCCAGAAATGGCCCGTTTGCCAACTTCCGGTGGGACCAGAAGGCCCGTTTTTTGCTGTCCACAGCCTCCAGAGCCTTTCTAGGAGTCTGGCCTGTTTCCCTACTTCTGGTGGGCCCAGAAGGCCCGAAAATCACCTGGCGCGTGCCGGAGCTGAGCTCGTGTGCCCACTGACACACGAGCTCCGGTTCGCCATCATGACCCTATAGCATTCAATACCACCCAGTTACGTCCCTTTCTGGATCGGGACTCCTTACGCACGGTCACTCATGCCCTTGTAACTTCCCGCCTGGACTACTGTAATGCTCTCTACATGGGGCTCCCCTTGAGGTGCACCCGGAGGCTCCAGCTGGTTCAGAGTGCGGCCGCGCGGGTGGTTATGGGAGCGACGTGGCGTTCCCATGTGACTCCACTCCTGCGCGAGCTGCCCTGGCTCCCGGTGGTCTTCCGAGTGCGCTTCAAGTTTTGGTCACCACCGCTAGAGTGCTCCATGGCTTAGGGCCTGGGTATTTACGAGACCGTCTTCTGCCACCGGTAGCCTCTCACAGGCCGGTACGCTCACATAGAGAGGGACTCCTCCAGGTGCCGTCGCCCAAACAATGTCGACTGGCGGCCCCCAGGGGGAAAGTCTTCTCTGTGGGGGCACCTACTATCTGGAATAAGCTCCCCTCGGAGATACGGCGGATCCCGGATTTACGCACCGTCCGTCGTGTCCTCAAGACCGTTTAATTACAACAGGCTAGCCTGGCCTAACTTCCTTTTAACTGTAACTTTTAAAATTGGTTTTAAAACATTGGGGGCGTTTTAAATTGTTCCGGGCCAAATTATTTAACGGGTTTTATATTGTCTTTTAAATTTTGTAACTTGTGTGTTTTATCTCTCTGGCTGTTCACCGTCCCGAGTCCTTCAGGAGTAGGGCGGTATATTAAATCTAATAAAATAAATCATAAATAAATAAATAAAATGATACAAATGGTTGCCCAGTCCCTTCTTAAAAACTTCCAGTGATGGAGCACCCACAATGTCTGGTGGCAAGTTGTTCCGCGGATTAATTGTTCTAACTGTCAGGAAGTCTGTAGAGATTCTCCGTCGCCCAGCTCCGGGTTTTTTTCAAGGTGCTTTTTTTTCAGGAGGCAACTGGACTACCTCGTTTTTTTCTTCTGAAGACATTTCGCTTCTGCTCCCCGAAGCTTCTTCCGCTCTGACAGGATAGTTGCCTCCTGAAAAAAAACCTTTGAGATAATCATGACAACCTGGATGACTTGAGAATCTCTACAGATTTTTAGCTACACAATTTGGGGTGAAGACCCGTGGAACAGTGTGGGAGCAAGGAATGGATTTCCAGAGGACAAAATGGCAGACTACAGGAACCATTTTGCACCACCCTGAGGACACAGAGAAACCTCCAAGGGCTTCAAGAACCTTCTAAAACGATGCAAACGACCAGCTGTCTGCAAGGAATATCAATCCTTCTATTCTCCATTATCCGGTCAGAACCGAAAAAGCTTCTGGGATGAGAAGCGAAACCTCTTCAAAAGAAAAAACACAAACAAGGAAGTCCAGTGGCCTCTTGGAAAAAAAAAAAACACCTTTGGGTTAAAGCGAGAATGGCGCTCTTGTTTCCCAGCCTTGCGCCTTTAACCGCTACACCGAACTGCCCCTCAAGTTACCCGCAGCGGATCGTAAATCTCCTTCCTTTTCTTTCCTTAGATGACGAGGAGCACCGCCAGAATGTGGTGGCTGCGGGAGCAGTGGCGGCCCGACCCCAGCCCTTCGCAGGCGAGCGGGGCGAAGGGATGCCCAGGCACCGACGAAACAGGATGGTGGCCCTGAGACGCTCGCAGCAGGCCGAGGAAGCGGCGGAAGGTAACGTAGGAGCAACTTACTGCCCAAGTTATAACAGTGACTTGTCTACTCATTATTTATTGACACCCTGCCTTTAATATTTATACAAATTGTTCAAGGCTTCGAACACACTTAATAATTTCTTCTTCCTTCTGCTATCTCCATCACAACAACGGCCCTGTGAGGTGGGCTGGGCTGAGAGAGAGAGGGGCTGGTTCAAAATCACTCAACCGGCTTTCCTGCCTAAAGTAGGACTAAAACTCACCGTCACCTGGTGATTGGTCCAAGATGGCTTCCATGCCTTAGTCTGTTTCCTGGTGATTGGCCCAAAGCTACCAAGTGCCTTTCATACCTAAGGTGAGACTAGAATTCACCGTCACCTAGTGATTGGCCCAGAGTCACCCAGCCAGCTTTCATGCCTTAGTCTGGACTAGAACTCACCATCTCCTGGTTATTGGCCCAGAGTCACCCAGCCAGTTTTCATGCCTTAGTCTGGACTAGAACTCCCCGTCTCCTGGTGATTGGCCCAGAGTCACCCAGCCAGTTTTCATGCCTTAGTCTGGACTAGAACTCCCCGTCTCCTGGTGATTGGCCCAGAATCACCCAGCCAGTTTTCATGCCTTAATCTGGACTAAAACTCACCGTCGCCTGGTGATTGGCCCAGAGTCACCCAGCCAGTTTTCATGCCTTAGTCTGGACTAGAACTCCCCGTCTCCTGGTGATTGGCCCAGAGTCACCCAGCCAGTTTTCATGCCTTAGTCTGGACTAGAACTCCCCGTCTCCTGGTGATTGGCCCAGAATCACCCAGCCAGTTTTCATGCCTTAATCTGGACTAAAACTCACCGTCGCCTGGTGATTGGCCCAGAGTCACCCAGCCAGTTTTCATGCCTTAGTCTGGACTAAAACTCACCGTTGCCTGGTGATTGGCCCAGAGTCACCCAGCCAGTTTTCATGCCTTAATCTGGACTAGAACTCCCCATCTCCTGGTGATTGGCCCAAAGCTACCCAGCCAGCTTTCATGCCTTAGTCTGGACTAGAACTCACCGTCGCCTGGTGATTGGCCCAGAGTCACCCAGCCATTCCCCAGTGAGGAGAACTCCTCATCTCCTGCTTCCAGCCTGGTGCCTTAACCCCTAGATCAACCCAACTTATTGGGCATCCATTTCTTATTGGGGGGAAATGTTATCAGCATGAAAACTCCCCCTATTTTTTTCACCCCGGGTGAAAAATTTGTATGCCGGTCTTGATGCGCATTTCCCCCCACCCCCCCTTCCATCTCCCGCTTTCCTTTTTTGATGCTTTTCCCCTGCTTTGAACGGCCCTGGCATCCCTTTCTGTTTTGGCATCCCAACGGGGCGCCGGGCGGGATTGATGCTGCCGTGTTTGCGCAAAGACCCTCGATTGACAGGCCTGAACTTTTCAACCCGGGCGGATGCCTTTGAAGTGCAAAAGGCGTTTCAAAAAGAATGAAATCAGGAAAGGGGTGGGGGAACCGCTTTTGATGTTTTTCAGAGCAGGCTTCTGCTTCTCGTTTCTGTCAAACGGTACCCGTCTTCCTTGAAGTTATCTCAAAGGCCCTGCGCCGTCCTCACTGAATCTTTCAGCTCAGAAAAAAGATGGATCAAGGCGCCCAGACTAATTTAAATTAACAGACCCAAATCAGTTGCCCAACATTATTTGACAAGTCGATATCACTTCTTTTGAGTTAGCGGTGAGCAGCGGTGGGTTTCATTTTATGCTGCTACCAGTTCGTCGCGGGTGCTCACAGTTGGTGCGTGCGCCTGCCTCCTGCGCACGCACCTGGCCTTCTGTGCGTATGCTTTGCGCACGCCTTTCACGTGTGCGCTTCGCACACGCACACGCCTTTCATGCATGCACATGCCTAAATAGGATGGCATGGAGCCTGGGTGGGTGGCCACCTGCGATTTCCGCTACCAGTTCGGGCGAATCGGGCTAAACCAGCTGAATATCACGTCTGGCGGTGAGATACCATCCAAGTTTAGAGTGTTTTTTTATCCAAGTTTCGAGCATCTTTAATGCTCAATGAACGGCACTCTCTTTGATACTTCAGTAGAGAGGTGGGTTTCAGCAGGTTCTGATGAACTGGTAGCGGAAATTTTGAGTCGTTCGGAGAACCGGTAAATACCACCACTGACGGGCCCCGCCCCCATCTATTCTCTGCCTCCTGAGTCCCAGCTAATCGGGAGGAAATGGGGACTTTGCAGGACCCTTTCCCCTGGAGTGGGGTGGGAATGGGGATTTTACAGTATCCTTCCCCTGCCACGCCCACCAAGCCACACCCACAGAACCAGTAGTAAAAAAATTTTGAAACCCACCACTGTTTCAGTACATGTCTCTTTTGCAGTTTTCAGGTACCTGAGCAATTAGATGATGGGTTTTTTTGGATCCAGAGACATCAAACCCCCCCAGTAAATAAAGAGATTTTAAGATTTTTAAGCCCTCTTGTTAAAGGGATCCTCAGATTTTTTTAAGCTCTTGTTATTAGCTGTTGTTGAAGGTGTTTCTGGTGGTTTCCGGCAGGGTGGACTTGATGTAAATCGTGTCGATTCAGATCACGATTTAAATCCTGATTTAAATCGCTAGTTTAAAAAGGCTTGATTTAAATCCACTCGATTTAAATCACGATTTTTTTAAAGAGCAACTGTCATCTCTGACTATGGACTCACCCACAGTCCCAATATTGCAAACCATACAGCCTCACGTGCTACATAACTAAGCTCCGTTTCATGCCGAGTAAACTAAATTAATTAAGGGATCTTAAATAGAAAACCATCTTTCGATTGAGTTTTTTTTCTTTACTCCAAAAGCATTTTATTTAAATAAATTTGATTTTTTTAAAAACTTCGATTTAAATAAATAAAAAAACCCGATTTTTTTAGCACTGATGAAGCTCCCTAGTTGGGTCATAAAACATCTGCAAAAGGAAACAACCAACTTCAGAGAGCACCAAGGACTCCATTGTAGTTGTCCTCCTCCTCCTCCTCCTCTTCCTCCTCCTCCTCCTCCTCCTCCTCCTCCTCCTCCTGCTTTGCCAATCTCACTTCCTTCTAGCACTGATGATCTTTCTCCGTTTCCTTTTCCCTTCTTCAAAAACGATTGTTAAACCATCCCTAGAAGAAAACGATGGAGCCGAACCGGCTGAGTCCCAGGTTTCCGGAAAGATTGGCGCAAAGAAACAGAGGAAGTTAGAGGAGAAGCAGGCAAGGAAAGCTCAGAGAGAGGTGAGTCTCCCCTGCATTTTATAAATTCTTGGATCAGATCATGTCCCTAGGGATCCTGGGAGTTGTAGTCCTCGTTAAAGTCAGAAGGGACCAAGTTAGAGGCGTAAAGAGAAGGGAACAAAATTCCCAGGCGTTGTTGTGGCCCCGTCCTCTGAGCCTATCCCATTGGAGGAAGGAAGCTCTGAGCAGGAGGAAGAGGAGCCAGCCAGATCTCCCAGCCTCCCCCCCCCCTCTGGCACCGTCTCAGGTGCCAGCTGAAAGAGAGCCAAGTAGTGGGGAAACAGGTGTCTCAGATGAGAGTGAGGGAGAGACGTCATTCCTGGACGCACGCCAAAGAAGGCGAGAGAAAAGATTACTGTAGCTGCATCGTATGAGGAAATAGACCTGAGTCACTGATTGGAGTCACAGGATCAGTGAGTCACTGGACCACACCCAGAAGCCTATCTATATAAGACAGGACAGTGGGTCAAGAAGTTTGTGACGAACAAAGCAAAACAAACATAGCAACCTCGTAGTCTTGGAAGCTAGATGAACGGCAAAGCTACGTAGGTGATTTTCTTGTTTGTGTAAACTAATAAAGTCCTTGGCAGACGGTGTGCATATCGCTGCCAAGGTTGAGATAAGAACTGTGGAGTGTGCCAAGTGATTCTTAACCCTCGCCTGGCTGTGTCTTTGTGGGTCTCTGAAGGGGGGGGACAGATCAGGCGTAGGCAAATAGAACCATTATTTGTATTTTTTTAAAAGTCACAAATTAAAATGTGATTAACAGAAGAACTTTTCTTTCTTACGACCTTTGGGAACTTTAAATACACATAGTCCTCGACTTACGGCCACAGTGGCTCTTTTTTAAAACTTTTAAATGTTAGTTTAAAACTTCGGTTCAGTGAGGGCCTGGAAGCCCACTCCTAAACCTTATTGCCTGCAGCTTTCCAATGGATATATTTCTCTTCTCACACGTGTTTTTTTGTTTCTGTGTCAAGATATGGGGGGGGGGAACCGTTTTTAAGATCGTCTGAGGGATGTGTTTCAGGAAAGAGGGATTTTATCCACACAAACAAACCACACCCTTAATTATCTCCCCCTTCTCCGTCTCCAAAGGCTGATGAGGCTGAACGGGAAGAAAGAAAGAAGATTGAACAAAAACGGGATGAAGAACGGCGCTTGGAAGACGAACGGCTGCGGCAGGAAGAGGAAAGGAAGGTGAGCTGTGAGAAATGTCATCGGAACACAGCTGGGGTGCCCAAAATTTATTTATTTATTTTATTTTATTACATTTTTATATCGCCCTTCTCCCGCAGGACTCAGGGCGATGCACAGCCAGAGTAAAAACACAATGCACCATGAATTTAAAACATTTAAAAGTATTAAATAATTTGGCCCGATTTTGTTAAAAACCCCACAATTAAAATACCCAATTAAAATTTCACTTAGTTCGTCAGCCCTTAGTAGGGTCTTAAGGGCCCGGCGAAAGGTACGGAGGTCGGGGATCCTACATATCTCCGGGGGCAGTTCATTCCCACAGAGAAGGCTCTCCCCCTGGGGTCGCCAGTCGACATAATTTGACCGACGGCATCCCTCTCTGTGAGAGCGTACTGGCCGGTGGAAGGCAGAAGGAGGCTATATCCTTCTGGGCAAAACCAGGATTAGTTTCTCTTCTATATCCCAATACAAGAGATTATCTGTAGCTCAGGGCTGGAGTCTTTGGTATTCACTGAGCTTGGTAATTTTCCTGCAGACGTTTCATCACCCAACTGGGTAACATCATCAGGGCTAGTGCAAGTGAGGGGTTTCCTTCCCATTTATATAACTTGCTTGTCCTGGCAATCTTGGTGGAAGTGTGGTTTTTCTCTTCGGTAGTCCCTTCATTAATTTGGCCTAATGGTCAAGGTACCAGGCTAAGAAAGTGGAAGACGGTGAGTTCTAATCCTACCTTAGGCATGATAGCCAGCTGGGTGACTCTGGGCCAATCACCAGGAGACCGTGAGTTCTAGTTCTGCCTTAGCCATGAAAGCTGGCTGGGTGACTTTGGGCCAGTCACTTTTTCTCAGCCCAGTCCAACTCACAGGGTTGTTCTTATGGAGAAAATAGGAGGAAGGGGCTGTCATTTATTGATGCAAAGTTTAATGTTTTTAACTCTTTTCCTGGGCATTGAGCCTCTCTCCCTTCCTTCTTTCTTGGCCTGTCTCTCTCTTACTGAGGATAGGGACTTTCTTGCCTTTTCACTCAGCCGCATTTGAGAAACTCTTAACGAGCTAGAAGCTGGTTAGGAATAACGTCACTAAACGAAGCAATGCAACCACGCTTTATAAACAGTGGACAGAATGGAAGGAACCCTGCGGTAGTTGGCATTAAAGGTCTGGTGGCCTTAACGCAGCTGAGCATCTTGGGAATTGGAGTCCAACCTTGGGTTGGGAAAGGCTCGTCCGACAAGCCCTTGTATATATGAAAAGCATAAAATCACCCGAACCTCCCTCCTCATAGGAAGAAGAGCTGAAGAAGGCCAAAGAGGAGGAGGAGCGGCGGGAATACGAGGAATATCTGAAGCTGAAGGAGGGTTTTGTGGTGGAAGAAGAAGGGATGGATGAAGCCATGACGGAGGAACAGGTACATCTGGTCGGCTGGCTGCAGAGGGCAGGCAGGAAATGGAAGAGTGGAAGATAGAATGGGGTGATGGGATTAGTTGCTTTTAAGAGAAGGAAGAGCTCAGCTCTATGATAGGCAGGGAGGAAACGAGGGAGGGAGGGAGGAGAAGAGGAAAGGGAAGGAATGATGGGTGGAGAAGAAAGGAGGAAAGGAGAGAATGAGAGAGGATGGAAGAAAGCAAAGGAAGAAGGGAAGGAAAGAGAAGGTCAGAGGAAGAAAAAAATTAAGGAAGTAAAGAGAGGGAGGGAGGGAAGGAGAAAAAGGGAGAGGATGGAAGAAAGGGGAGGAAGGAGGGAAGGAAAGGGAAGGTCAGAGGAAGAAAAAAATTAAGGAAGGAAGTAAAGGGAGGGAGGGAAGGAAGGAGAAAAAGGGAGGGGATGGAAGAAAGGGGAGGAAGGAGGGAAGGAAAGGAAAGGTCAGAGGAAGAAAGAAGACAAGAGAAGGAAACGGAGGGAGGGAGGGAGAAAGGAGAAGAGGAAAGAGAGGGAATGATGGGTGGAGAAGAAAGGAGGAAGGAAGAGAGAATGAGAGAGGATGGAAGAAAGCAAAGGAAGAAGGGAAGGAAAGAGAAGGTCAGAGGAAGAAAAAAATTAAGGAAGTAAAGAGAGGGAGGGAGGGAAGGAGAAAAAGGGAGAGGATGGAAGAAAGGGGAGGAAGGAGGGAAGGAAAGGGAAGGTCAGAGGAAGAAAAAAATTAAGGAAGGAAGTAAAGGGAGGGAGGGAAGGAAGGAGAAAAAGGGAGGGGATGGAAGAAAGGGGAGGAAGGAGGGAAGGAAAGGAAAGGTCAGAGGAAGAAAGAAGACAAGAGAAGGAAACGGAGGGAGGGAGGGAGAAAGGAGAAGAGGAAAGAGAGGGAATGATGGGTGGAGAAGAAAGGAGGAAGGAAGAGAGAATGAGAGAGGATGGAAGAAAGCAAAGGAAGAAGGGAAGGAAAGAGAAGGTCAGAGGAAGAAAAAAATTAAGGAAGGAAGTAAAGGGAGGGAGGGAAGGAAGGAGAAAAAGGGAGGGGATGGAAGAAAGGGGAGGAAGGAGGGAAGGAAAGGGAAGGTCAGAGGAAAGAAGACAAGAGAAGGAAATGGAGGGAGGGAGGGAGGAGAAGAAAGGGAGGGAGTGATGGGTGGAGAAGGAGGGAGGTGGGAAGAGAATGAGAGAATGGAAGGAAGTGAAGGAAGGAGGGAAAGTCAGAGGAAGAAAGACAGGAAAGGGAGGGAGGGAGGAAGGAGAAGAGGAAAGGGAGGGAGTGATGGGTGGAGAAGTAGGGAGGAAGGAAAGAGAGAGAAAGAGATAGGATGGAAGAAAGGGAAGGAAAGAGAAGAAAAGAGAAGGTCAGAGGAAGTAAGAAGACAAAGGAAAGGAGGAAGGGAAGGAAGTATGGGCAGAGAAGGAGAGAAGGAAGGAGAGAAAGGAAGAGGATGGAGGGAAGGAGAGAAGAGAAGAAAACATCAGGAAGGAAGGGGAGAGAGGGACAGGGAAGAGAGAAGAGAAGGATGGATGGATGGATGGAGAAGAATCCTTGAATAAAATGCTGTCTTTACATTTTATCATTTTAGTCTTAAAATCTGCCCTTAAGCCCGAGCCTCAGATGAACTAGAACAGGAGGCAAAAGGGCAAAATAGCAGACAGGGCTTTTAGGAAAACCTTCTAAGGCCCTGGCTAGGAATTGCACATTTACTGATTTGCTGCGTCTTTCCCCCTGCAAATTCCTCGATCCGTTGGCGAGCCTTTTCTCGTGGGGTCATGTATAATTTATTTGCAAAATTAGTCATAAAACAGAGATTAGTTTGCAGCCAGGAAGGGCAGGCATCCAATCCCCAAAAGACCAGAAGACATAATTGTGTCATATCAAAAAAAAATAAAATAAAAATCCGGCGTAACCGTGCAGCAAATTTAATTTCCCTGCGTGTCTGGAGCATGCAATGTCCTCGGATGATTTCTAGCAATTAGCTATTATTTATTGGTATGCTGAATATGTATATAGAGTCCGACGCAGGCTTGGAAATGTATTATTTACGCAGGAGCCAACAGCCTTCCCACTCCCCGATCAGCACCGGACAAGAAGCTGCTGTACTAATTCATTCTTTAAAATGCATCTACGGGTAGTTCTCGACTTACGACCGCAGTGGAGCCCCCAAATCTCTGTTGTTAAGTGAGCGTGGTCCCACTTCTACAGCCTTCCTTGCCATGGTGGTTAAGTGAATCTGGCTCCCCCATGGATTTTGCTCGTCCCGAAGGGATCCCGTCACTTTGGGACGCAGCAACAGGTCATAAGTATGAACCGGGTGGCCGAGCCTCTGGATTTTGATCACAGGATCATTGGGGCTTTTCCGAGGGTCGTAAGTGTGAAAATTCACTTTCCCCCCCCCCCCCCAGTGCCGTTGTAACTTTGAACGGTCGCTAACAATGAGCCGTCGTAAGTCGAGGACTACCTGTATTTCCTTCTCCAGTGAGTTAATTATTGTTCTTCTTGTTTTGTCCAGTCACGTAGTTTCGTCACAGAGCTTCTCGATTACATTAAGGTAAATTCCTCTTTCTTACTTGAGTCTTTTGTTGCTTAATTTATCTTTAATCTGCATTTAATTGCTCAGTTTCGGCCCAGTTCTTCCTTAATATTTCATGCCCTTGGCCGTAATTCCATACTCTTTGGTGCCAAATAGGTGTCTCTGTGGGGTCTTTAGTGCCCCCTGAGCTTGGTTGATTTCTTCCATTACATTTCATTACCCTACTAGGTAACATCATCAGAGCCATAATCATTAGCACTGATGACCTTTACCTAGTTGATTGTCTCTTTTGAATGGTGTGTAGTTGTTGTTTATCTCTGTATGCCTGTCGATTTCCTTGTCTTTCCAAGGCAAGGCAAGAAACGATGGATGGAAATTAATCAAAGAAGGGAACAACCTGGAGAACTAAGGAGAAACTTTCTGACAGGGAGGACAATTAACCAGTGGAATGGCTTGCCCCCAGAGGTTGTGGGTGCTCCATCAGGTTTTTAAGAAAAGACTGGGCAGTCACTTGTCTGAAATAGTGTAGATAGGATCTCCTGGTTGAGCAGCCGGGGTTAGACTAGAACAGCGGTCACCAACCGGTGGTCCGTGAGAAAATTTTGTTGGTCCGCAGAAAAATTATTTGCATTTTTTATAGTGCACTAAATCAGAGGTTCTCAAATTATGGATACGTGCAGTTAAAGTCTTCCTTTTGGGAGTCTTTTTGTGCAGATCAGAGGGGGGCAGGAATTCAAACTCGGGGTCTGCTTCAGCCTCCTGGTGGGGGGCTTTGGGCAAAAGTTGGAGGGAAGCGCCACTGGTGGCAAAGAGCCAGAGAACCTCATTACAGTGGGACTGCATCATGGCCTGGAACTGGCTGACCATCTCAGCCCGCTGAGCCTCCAGATGCCGGTATCTGGCCTTGCATTCCCGCAGGTCTTCCCTCTGCTTGGAAAACCTATGCTCCTAGTCCTCGGTGAGGTGCTTCTGCTGAACCTCCTTCTCGATCAGATCCAATTTGAACCGAGCTGTTTTGCCAACTTTTTCTCCTGGTGGATGCTTAGCTCCAACAACTGCTTCCTCTTCGGGCGCTAAGGAGCCCGGGCGGGGAGGCGAGGAGTGGAGTGGAGTGGCTGGCAGGGGAGGGGCGAGTAGAGATCGGCAAGGAGCCCCTCAACGTGAGTGACATCTACTTGACCACGCCCATCCAGTCACATGATCATCTAGCCACGCCCACCCAGCCGGTCATTAGGCGGGTAATATTAGCGGTCCATGGGATTTAAAAGAGCCTCTCTAGGAGTCTCTGGAGGCTGGGGACAGCAAAAAATATCATTTCCTGTCCCACCGAGAGTTGGGAAATGGGCCGTTTCAGGTCTCCGGAGGGCCTCCGAGGGAGTGGGGAAGGCTGTTTTCGCCCTTCCCAGGTGCACAGAGAGGATCTGGAGCCAGGTGAGAAAAAAAACACCCCCACCGTCCCCACCCCAAGACCCTCCAGAGGCAGGAAACAGCCTGTTTCCCTGAAAATGAGCTGGCTGGCATGCCAGAGCTGAGCTGGCATGCCCACTGATATGACTACATGTTCGCCATCACAGCCTTATACCATCCTGGACAATCGATTGTCCAAACTTTTATTATTATTATTATTATTTCAATTTATAAACCGCCCTTCTCCTCGCGGACTCAGGGCGGTGAACAGCCAAAGAAAAACATAATCTATATAAAATGTAAAACAATTTTAAAATAATTAAATAATTTCGGCCGACAATTAAAACAATCCAATTTAAAATCAATTCCAATTTAAAACAGAGGATGGGATCAAGTCAGTCCGGCTAGATGAAACAAGTGGGTTTTAAGATCCCGACGAAAAGTCCGGAGGTCAGATATCCTGCGTATCTCCGGGGGTAGGTCATTCCAGAGGGCGGGTGCCGCCACAGAGAAGGCTCTCCCCCTGGGGGTCGCCAGCCGACATTGTCTGGCCGACGGCACCTGGAGGAGGCCCTCTCGGTGCGAGCGTACTGGCCGGTGGGAGGCTATCGGCGGCAGAAGGCGGTCCCGCAAGTACCCAGGTCCTAAGCCATGGAGCGCTTTAAAGGTGATCACCAACACCTTGAAGCGCACCCGGAAGACCACCGGAAGCCAGTGCAGCTCGCGCAGGAGAAGTGTCACATGGGAGCGCCCCGTCGCTCCCATAATCCCCCGCGCGGCCGCATTCTGGACCAGCTGGAGCCTCCGGGTGCACCCCAAGGGGAGCCCCATGTAGAGAGCATTACATTATTCAAACATAGCATAGCATTATTCAAACATCCAGCGATGGAGTATTCACAGTTCCAAGTGACAAGCTGTTCCACTGACTAATCGTCCTCACTGTCAAGAAATTCCTTCCTATTCAATTATTGAAAACGAACGAACGAACGAATGAAAGAAATAATAATTTCGAAACTCGTCCCTTCCGCACAGAACGCAAAAGTGGTCCTTTTGGAAGATCTGGCTTCTCACCTGGGCCTCAGGACACAGGTAAGGTATTTGTCAGCTGGACCTTGCGAATTGTCCGCAAGCCTTTGCTCCTCTGTCCACGTGCTGCACCATTAGCGCTGGTCAAGTGGCCCCTGCCCGTGAATGTCTGGTGACCAAATTCAGGTAGTCCTCGACTTACGGCAGTTCGCTTACTGACCGTTTGAAACTACGACGGCAGGGGGGAAAAATGTGACTGATGACCGTTTTTTCACGCTTAGGGCCGTTAAAGCGTCCTCGTGGTCACGTGATCAAAACTCGAGACGCTCGGCAACTGGCCTGTACTTACGACGGCCGCAGCGTCCCCGGGGTTGTGCGATCTTTTGCGCCCTTCTGTCAACGGAGACGCCAGATTCGCTTCACCACCCTGTTTCTAATTTAACAACTGCAGTGATTCACTTAACAACAATTGTAAAATTGAAGCAAAACTCACCTAACAACTGTCTCACTTAGCAACCAAAATTTTGAGCTCCCTTTGTGGTCGTAAGTCAAGGACTACCTGTACGTTCTGCGATGCCTACATATTATTATTATTATTATTTGGTCTTTTAATGACGCCGTAACCGCTTGCATCAGAGTGGAGACGGGGCAACTGAATGGAGCTGAGAGTTTACTGGCCGGATGCCCTTCCTGTCGCCAATGCAGAGTTCTGTTCAGCAGATATTTTCTCATTGTGCCTAGGGAGAGAAATATCTGCCGCTACCTAGGATCGAACTCACGGCCTCCTGATTGTGAGGCGAGAGCTCCACCTCTAGGCCACTGCTTCACTCATCTGCAGTGCCTCCATATTACATGGACTGGGTGGCTCAGTGGCTAAGACACTGAGCTTGTCGATCAAAAAGGTCGGCAGTTCGGCGGGTTCGAACCCCTAATAGAGGTCTCTTGCGAGAGCAGGGGGTTGGACTAGATGACCTCCAAGGTCCCTTCCAATTGTTACTGTTAAATATCCCCTAGAAAAACTCACAAGCTTTCTCAAAAAAAAAACAAAAAACTGTTCACCTGAAATTTATTCCGACGACTGAAAGGAATGTCGGTTTCTTTCCGAAAGCTTGTTCCGAAACGTCTGATTCCTCTCAGCCACCTTCCCTGATTATTAAATGCTAATAATTAATAATCAGGCTCAAATCGGAGGCTCCGTTTCCTGCCTGTCTTGAAGGCTTTTTGCGTTATTCTCCAGGCTGTACGCATTTCATTGCTTGCTTGTTTTGTATTTGCACAGATTTTTATCTCTTTTTCATGCCTGCCAGCCATCCAGAGTCATCTTTGGAGCAGGCAGCAGAGGGTGGGGATTCAGCCGGTTCGGAGCCGGTAGTGGCTCGCCCGCTGAATCCGGTATTATGCCGACCTGTTTAGCCACATTTTCTAAGCCGCGTGCGTGTATGCAAGCCGTGTGCACTCACGGAAGGCACATTCGCACTCACATTTTCGGTGCGCGGCGAACCGGTGGTAAAATCACGTGGAACCCACCTCTGGCGGGCAGTGATATAAATCCGAACACGAGAAGTCCTCGACTTATAATAGTTTGCTTAGTGATTGTTTGAAGTTGCAACGGCCCTGCAACGTGGCTCATGGCCGTTTTATCAAACTTTATGACCGTTTGCAACCTCCCCGTGGCCAGGGGATCAAAATTTGAACCCTTGGCAACCGGCTCACATTTACGACGGTCGCAGCGTCCCCCGTGGGGGGGGGAGTTTGTCACGTGATCCCCTTCTGCAAACCGTCTTGACAAGCAAAGTCACCGGGGTGGGGGGGAGCCAAGATTCGCTTAACGACCGTGTTCCTATCTTCACAACTGCCGTTTCGCTTAATAACGGGGGCAAGCAAGCTCGTGAAAAATGGGGCAAAACTCACTGAACGGCTGTCTCTCTTTGCAACAGAAGTTTTGGGCTCAGTCGGGGTGCTACGTTTTGCGACCATTCCACAACCTTCTTCCTTGCTGCGGTCGTTAAGCGAATCTGGCTTCCCCCTTGACTTTGCTCGTCAGAAGGTTGCAAAAGGGGAATACATGATCCCGGGACTCTGCAGCCGTCATAAATAGGAGTTAACAAGGGTCTGGATTTTGATGACGTGACCACGGGGGAGGCTACAACGGTGGTGAGTGTGAAAAAAAGGGTCATAAGTCGTTTTTTTCAGTGCCGTTGTCACTTCGAACAGTCGCTAAATGGGACTCTTGTAAGTCAAGGAACAATACCTGTATTGTTTGATTGCTTTTAGCTTCATAAGCTGCCCAGAGTCACCTTGTGATGAGATGGTCGGCAAATACATTTAATAAAGAATAAAATATACTTCCACCCTGGAAAGCACAGCATATGAATAGAAATAGAAATAGAAATAGAAATAGAAATAGAAATAGAAATAGAAATAGAAATAATAGAAATAGAAATAGAAATAGAAATAGAAATAGAAATAGAAATAGAAATAGAAATAGAAATAGGACAGGACAGGACAGGACAGGACAGGACAGGACAGGACGACTGGACTGGACTGGACTGGACTGGACTAGACTAGAATAATAGAATAATTAGAATGGAATGGAATGGAATGGAATGGAATGGAATGGAATGGAATGGAATAGAATAGAATAGAATAGAATAGAATAGAATAGAATAGAATAGAATAGAATAGAATAGAATAGAATAGAATAGAATAGAATAGAATAGAATAGAATAGAATAGAATAGAATAGAATAGAATAGCAGAAGGGTAGGATAGGATAGGATAGGATAGGATAGGATAGGATAGGATAGGATAGGATAGGATAGGATAGGATAGGATAGGATAGGATAGGATAGGATAGGATAGGAAAAGGATAGGAAAAGGATAGGAAAAGGATAGGATAGAATAGCAGAAGGATAGGATAGAATAGGATAGGATAGGATAGGATAGGATAGGATAGGATAGGATAGGATAGAATAGAATAAAATAGAATAGAATAGAATAGAATAGAATAGAATAGAATAGAATAGAATAGAATAGAATAGAATAGAATAGAATAGAATAGAATAGAATAGAATAGCAGAAGGGTAGGATAGGATAGGATAGGATAGGATAGGATAGGATAGGATAGGATAGGATAGGATAGGATAGGATAGGATAGGATAGGATTCTCCGGAGAAGGGCGGCATATAAATAAATAAATTAAAAAAGTACCACCACTATTTGGAGTGTGTTGAGTTCCAGATTGTTCCGGTCGCACCACGAGGCTAGTTCAACCTCCCGTCTGTATGCGGATTCATCATTGTCTCGAATGAAACCGATCACTGTTGTGTCATCTGCGAACTTCAGTAGTTTAACAGATGGATCGTTAGAGATGCAGTCGTTGGTATACAGAGAGAAGAGAAGTGGGGAGAGTACACAGCCTTGGGGAGGGGGGGGTCCCTGTGCTAATTGTCCAGGTATCTGACGCGATTCTGCTTAGCTTCACCTGCTGCTTCCTGTCTGTTAGGAAGCTTATGATCCACCTACAAGTTTGTTCGCTTACAAGTATGGTGTGGGTTGCAAAACCAGGGGGCTTACGATGATGGGGCAGCCGCGTTCTGAGCCGCTGCCCAACCCCTTCCCCGAAAAAGGCTTATGTTGGAAGGCTTTTTCCCAGCTTACCTGCTTGGTTTTCTCTTCCCCAGGAGGCCATCAACAGAGTGCAAGACCTGATGGCAGACGGCACGCTCACAGGTGAGAGCAAAACACCTTACGGGATTTCCTGGCCTTGTTTAAACCGAAGCAGATGTCTTCGCCGCGATACCTCCCGGCCGCCTTCTGTCGATACGGTTGATGAGCGCTTCCGTTCGGTTGCCAATGGCTATTTGCAAGGTTATGGTGGCTCATAAGAATATCAGCTCTTCGGGCTCAAAATCATACGAAATGTCCAGAAGTCACTCTTGGGATATTTCATTGGCTCAGAACTGGTTGGCAAAAAATATGCTGATTTCCTGGGTCGAGTTGAGACTTTTTTTTCAGGAGGATATCCTTCCTTACGTTTGTGTTTCCTGTGAATGGTCTTGCACCTGCTGTGGTGTAGTGGTTAGAGCTGCTTCCCCCCCACAAGCTGCCACACCGCAGAGATTTTTCAGTATAATTCTGCACATTCAGATCCCAAGGTTGTTCGGAGGCCCGCAGCGGAGGAAGGGCGTGTATGGCTAAGAAGGCCAAAGTTGCTTTCTCGGTCATCAGGCAGCCAGTTTACTGGGGGATCTGGGGCAAAGTAGTTCCTTTCAAATTCAAGCAGGTGGAGAGAATGAAGGGAGGGAGGAAGGAGAGGAGGAAGGGAGGAAAGAAAAGGGGAAGGGAGGGAGGGTGGGAGGGAGAGGGAAGAGAAAGAAGGAAGAGAGAAGGGAGGGAGGAGAGGGAAGGGAGAGGGAGGAAGGGAAGGGAGAGAAGGGAAGGAGGAGAAGAGACAAAGGGAGGAAAGAAGAAGGGAAGAGAAGGGAGGAAGGAAGGAAGATGGGAGGGGAGACAGAATAGGAGAGAAGGAAAGGAGGAAGAAAGGGAGGCAAGACAAGGAAGAGAAGGGAGGAAAGTAGAGAAGGAGGGAGGGAGGAAGAAGAGAAGGGTGGGAGAAAGGAAGAAGGGAGGGAGGAGAAAGAAGGAAAGGAGGAAGAAAGGAGGGAGGACAGATAAGAGGAGAGACAAGGAAGAAAGGAGGAAGGGAGGAGAAGAAAAGAGGGAAAGGGGAAGGGAGGAAGGAAGATGGGAGGGAGGGAGGAGACAAAGGGAGAGAAGGAAAGGAGGAAGAAAGGGAGGAGAGACAAGAGCGAAGGGAGGGAGAAAGGAAGAAAGGAGGGAAGAGAAAGAAGGAAAGGAGAGAAGGAAAGGAGGAAGAAAGGAAGGAGGGAAGGAGGACAGACAAGGAAGAAAAAGAAGGGAGGAGAGACAAGGAAGAGAGAAAGGAGGAAGGGAGGAGAGAAGAAAGGGGAGGGAGGGAGACAGAAGGGATGGAGGATACAGAAGGAAAGGAGGAAGAAAGGAAGGAGGGAGGCAGGACAGACAAGGAAGAGCGGAGAGAGGAAGGAAGGCGGGAAGAGAGAGAAAGAAGGGGCGAGGAAGAGGAAGCACCCCACTCTACCCTGGAACGCAGGTAAATCTATGAAAGGAATATAAACAAATGTTCCCATTGAAACAGCGAGACCCTTTCAATCACCCTCGTGAGTGGCACGACTTTGAAATGTTGAAATCCTGGAAGAATTCACGGAGTCCCAACTTTCCACCCTTTTTAATTCAACCCCAGTGGACGGAGGCGTGGGTGTGGTGGATTTTAATTCCGGTTCTGTCCTGTCCTGTCCTGTCCTGCAGGGGTGATCGATGACCGAGGCAAATTCATCTACATCACATCCGAAGAGCTGACGGCCGTGGCAGAATTCATCCGGCGTAGGGGACGCGTCTCCATTACAGAGCTGGCTCGAGAAAGCAACTCCCTCATCAATCTGGAAACGGGGGCCAATTTTCTTACTAAAGGGGTAGCCTGAGAAGCCCCTCTATTCTTGGGGACAAATAAAATAGTCTTTCCTTTTTTTTTTTTTGGAATCAGGTGGCCTTTTTGGGGTCATTAAATCCTATATATTTATATAAAGAAATGCACTTGTCACGCATTAAGGTTATAAGAATCCTTTTACGAGGCTTTCCCTGGTGAATCATTTGCTGTTCATGGAATACGTATTGAAAGTTTAGACCTGGAAATTTGCAGGCCTTCGCCTGTATTTCTAACAACCTTTCTGTACTACAAATCCCATACTCCCGGTCCACCCAAGGAGGTAGACGAACCGTAAAGCCAACAGTTCTGATCCCAAGAAATAGGTTTTCTGTTTAAACTCCCTTTATGTATCACAGTCCCAGAGATTCAAATTCAAACAATTGCAATCGCTTTTGAACTTCCTTGCAGCTTTCTTACTGTTTGTTATTTTTCCAAATTAATAGGGGTACTTTTTTTTCCCTATACAAGGATAATGGGGTTAGGATTATGCCTTAGTTTATGTGTGGGTCTCAGTTACGGATACTGATGCAAAGATGGGGGCAAAGATACTGGATATTTCAAGATTTGACTTTCTCCTGAACTGTGAATAAATATTGAATATGTGGAGAAAAATACCAAGTCTTTGGAAATGGTCGTTTTTTACTGGATTTATGACGTTCAAAATTTACAGCAAAGGCAGAAATTGTGCTCTTTTTTTTTTTCTTAAACTAGACGATCAAAATACACTTAAAACCTATTGTCATTTTTTAAAAATTATCCAAGATAAATATAATCCCATTTAGTAAAGGCAATTCTGGATTATAAATACTTCGCCAGATCTCTGATTAGTGCTTTTAAAATTGTCTAGAGATGGGTGGTTTTGAAACTCGGTTTGAAAAGTAATCCTCTATTCCATATGCCACAGCCAAGCTAACTCTTGTCATTTTAAATTTGGAGAAGAATTCCCTATTTGAAAAGGATAACGCAGACATGCATGTTACACTGAGAACCGAATTTTAGCTCCGTGTTCGCTCTTGGTTTCGTTTGAGTTTCAGTGCAGATCTAGAAAATGGAGTAGATTATTCCGGTAACCATGAATAAACCATCGCAGAGAATACTAAAGCTAAATCACGCAGGGAGGCCTTTCCGTCTGCGGCAATGAATTTTCAACTTTTAAAGAGCCTGGTTTAGCTCTGCAGACTAAGCACTGTAATTAACATCCAGCTGTCCGCAATTACACCCGTTCGAATCTCGCCAGGCTCCAGGTTGACTCAGCCTTCCATCCTTTCTAAGGTAGGTCAATTGAGGACCCAGTTTGTTGGGGGCAATAAGCTGACTTTGTATAAAATATACAAAAGTATGAAGGCTATTGCTTAACGCATTGTAAGCCGCCCTGAGTCTCCGGAGAAGGGCGGCATATAAATCTAATTTTAAAAAAGCCAGCAGATGGAGGATGACTGAATTTTGTAAGAACGCTAAAAGCCAGGAGTGACTCACCAAGGTGTTAACACTTGAGTTTTATCTTGGGGGGGGGAGAGAGGTTGGGGAAGGTAACCCAGAACAGGGCACCACCAGGAAATCTCGGGGGCGAAGGGCAGACTAGGAATTCTGAAAACAGACAAAGCCAAACTGCCTTCGCCGTTGTTGAGTGTGGTTGCCGGGCGACCAGCAATTGGTCATCAGTGCTGCTTGTCATCAGAGTTGTCTGCCCACAACTATCGGTCCCGTAGAAGTTGTCCCTCTCTAGGCACAGACTCACAAACAGTGCGCACTGGAGAAACAGGCTGGAAGTCAATAACCGCCAGGCACAAGTGAGAGCCAGAATTGGGGCTGGCTGGCACAGAAGAAGCCGGGCACCCCAGCCACCATGGGCTGAATTGGCAGGGCAGGGGGCAGACCTGGCCTTGGGCCTCTGTATGCAGAGGGGGCTTAAAGAAGGGAGAAGGCCCCCCCTCCCCAAAATTCGGGCTGAGCTAGTGGAACTACAGCTCCCAAAATCCCTTGCTGGGACCAGCAGGCGGCAGTGGGTTGTCCTGATTTTGGCTGCAGGGAATGGGGGGGGGGGGGAAGGCCAGATGATAGCCGGTGTCACGTGATTGGATGCCCATAAAAAGGGGCTTTGAAGGGTCATAGCTGCCATTTTGACTTTTTTTGACTACCCCCATCAAGCTTGGTTTAGTTATCAGGATAGTGGGGCCGGGAAGGAAGGGAGCGAGGGAGGGAGTGACGGAGGAAGGAAAGGAAAGGAAAAGGGAAGAGAGGAAGGATGGAGGAGAAAATAAGGGAAGAAGGAAGGAAAGGAAAAGGAAGGAAGGAAGCAAAGGGAGAGTGGAAGGAGAAAAGGGGAGGGAGGGAGGGAGGAAATAGGGCAGGAAGGGAGGAGAAATGGGAAAGGGAGAAAGGAAGGGAGGGGAAAGGGAAGGAAGGAAGGAAGAAGAGGAAGGGAGGAAGGGAAGAGGGAAGGGTAGGGAGTGAGGGAAGAAGGGGGAATGGAAGGGGAGAGGGAGGGAGGAAGGAAGGAAGAGGGAGGAATGGAAGGAGAGGGAGGGAGGCAGGAAGGAAGGAAGAAGAGGGAGGAAGGGAAGAGGAGGGAAGGGAGGGAGGAAGAAGGGGGAGGAATGGAAGGGAAGAGGAAGGGAGGGAGGGAGAGGGAGGGAGGGAGGAAAGAAGAAGGAGGAAGGGAGGAGGAGGGAGGAAGGGAAGGGAGGGAGGAAGAAGAAGGAGGAATGGAAGGGGAGAGAGGGAGGGAGGAAGGAAGAAGAGGGAGGAAGGGAAGAGGAGAGGAGGGAAGGGAAGGGAGGGAGGGAGGGATGAAGAAGAGGGAGGAATGGAAGGGGAGAGAGGAAGGGAGGAAGGAAGAGGAGAGAGGGAGGGAGGGAGGAAGGAAGAAGAGGGAGAAATGGAAGGGGAGAGATGGTGGGAGGAAGGAAGGAAGGAAGGAAGGAAGGAAGGAAGAAGAGGTAGGAAGGGAAGAGGAGGGAGGAAGGGAAGGGAGGGAGGAAGAAGAAGGAGGAATGGAAGAGGAGAGGGAGGGAGGGAGGAAGGAAGGAAGAAGAGAGGAAGGGAAGGGGGGAGGGAGGGAGGAAGAAGAGGGAGGAAGGAAGGAAGAAGAGGGAGAAATGGAAGAGGGGAGGAGGGAAGGGAGGGAGGGAGGGAGGAAGAAGAGGGAGGAATGGAAGGGGAGAGAGGGTGGGAGGAAGGAAGGAAGGAAGAAGAGGGAGGAAGGGAAGAGGAGAGGAAGGAAGGGGAGGGAGGGAGGGAGGAAGAAGAGGGAGGAAGGGAAGAGGAGAGGAGGGAAGGGAGGGAGGGAGGGAGAAAGAGGGAGGAATGGAAGAAGAGGGAGGAATGGAAGGGGAGGGAAGGAGGAAGAAGAGGGAGGAAGGGAAGAGGAGAGTGGAAGGAAGGAAGTCCCAATCAGTCCCGGCCCCTCCATCTCCCTGAGGCTGGGCTGTTTCTCCTTTGGGGCAGATGCTGAGCCTGACCATTTGACCAAGCGAGACCCTCCTCCAGCCAGTGATGCTGCGCTCCTCCGGCCGCCCGTCCAGGACCCCCGTACCCCCAGAGGACCTTTCGCTGCCCGAGGCCTACAACCTCCTGGCTGCCCTGATGCAGTTCATCGGGATGGCCGTCCTCTGTGTGGCCATCTACATGCAGAATTGGGTTTGGCTGGAGCCCGATGAAACCCACCACGGACCCCAGCCGTTGGTCTTCTACAGCTTCGGGATACCCTACATGATGAACACCTCAGGAAACAGCTCAGGTGAGAGTACGTCCTTACACTCCTATTTGCACCAAGGGGGATCTTTGGAGAGGTGCGGTGGCCTAGAGGTGGAGCTCTCGCCTCACAATCAGGAGGCTGTGAGTTCAATCCTAGGTAGTGGCAGATATTTCTCTCTCTGGGCACCACTTAACAACCATGTGACTAACTTTAACAAATGGCAGCGATGCGCTTAACGACGGCGGCAAGAAAAGTCGTAAAACGGGGCAGCCTCACTTAACACGTTTCTCCCTGAGCAACGTAAATTTGGGGCTCAGTTGTGGTCCTAACTCGAGGTCTCCCTGTAAAGCCAATAAGACGCTCTTCTTGCCTTTCGCCCACGTGCATTTGATGACCTACAATGTCTTGGTCTTCTTTCTTTCTTTTTTTGCAGAATATTTATATTTTTTCCAGAAGAACCCACATACCCTGAGTCTCATGGTAATCATGGTTTGCTTTCTGAACCTATGTTTTGGTGTCACGGCCTTTCTCCTGGATTACCTGGAATTCCAGTTGCTGGAGAAGTATCGGGTTATGCTAGTCTCTTCCTTCCATATTTTCTCAGGTAATGGTCAGGCTGCCTCGTGTTTGCCGCTGGGGATTAGCTTGCTCCGTTTTAGTTCTTTATTTGGGGAGAGGCTGGGAAGGAGTCTGTGTTGGCTCATATCTAGGCAGGGCTGGCATCATAACCATCTTCTTCTAGTTCTCTTTTTGTTGTTGTTTATTGTGGCCCGCCAGTGGTCAGCAGAGCTAGCAACAGATTCGGACAGTGAGGAGGTTGGAGGGGAACATGGGCCGGTCCTGAAGTCTGGGGAAGGCTCTGATGAGAGCTCTGAGTTCAAGGCAGAGAAGGGGCCAGGGTAGTTATTTACTGCCTCCGGAATCTCCGGAGTCTGACATCAGCGAGGCAGAAGAACAGCGGGAGCCTGTTCCCAGTGTGCGCATGCACAGAGCTGTCGGAAGACAGGAACAATTAAGAAAACAGGGTCGACTTGGGAATAAGGCTTGGAGATGATTGGCCTCTCCCATAAGGTATAAAAGAGAAGCGACCGGTACGTGAGCTTTTGTGGGAAGCAATTAGTTCATCTGGTCAGTAAAAGCTCTGGGAAAGTTCTGTTTGACTCTGGGCTAAGTTTGGCCTTGCCCTGCATTTGGCTATTAGTTCTCTGGCAGCATTCCAAGGGAGATAAGGGGAGTGTTTATAAACACTCCCCTGAAAGACTGTTTGAGAAGCCTTTCAGACTGGGAATGACAATAATTCATAGCCGTTTGAATTAAAGA